>OX336389.2:1138922804-1140122804 GCA_946902985.2 Meconema thalassinum
CATCAATGCACTAGAAAATGCGTTCTTAGAAAAGACTTCAACAAAGGGAATAGTAATATGGAAA
The DNA here is from genome assembly GCA_946902985.2 of Meconema thalassinum. Taxonomy (NCBI): domain Eukaryota; kingdom Metazoa; phylum Arthropoda; class Insecta; order Orthoptera; family Tettigoniidae; genus Meconema; species Meconema thalassinum. The sequence goes on from OX336389.2 coordinate 1,138,922,869, forward strand.
AGATACGTAGATGATGTAATTTGCATCTACGATACTGAACTAACAAGCGAAGAAACAATTCTCCAATCCATTAATAGCCTTCACCATTCTATCAAATTCACTAAGGAATCCGAAATAGACCGGAAAATAAATTATCTCGATATAACTATTGAACGTAAAGACAACGACCTTTCATATTCCATATTCCGGAAGCAACACAAACCTCGCATGCAATCGACAATCAGTCTAATCACCCCAGTACGCACAAACTAGCGGGTTTCAATTCAATGGTGCACAGGGCTTTAAACATACCCATGTCAAAAGACAACTATAATAAGGAAATAAGAACTATTATGCAAATAGCAAAGGAAAACAACTTCTCGCCAAGCAAAATAAATCAAATTATAGCCAAACATAAAAATAAAGATAAAACGATTCCCAAACCGGACAGTAATGAGAAAAAATTTGCGCGTTTCAACTATGTGAATGCGAATACATATAAAATCACTAACCTATTCAAAAAGCAAGGCATAAAGATAGCTTTCACGACGAAAAACACAACCGCTAGGCACCTCCTAAATAGTAATCTAAATAAACGTGACCCGTATTCAAGGTCAGGGGTATATTCTATAACGTGCCAAGACACCGATTGTCAAGCTAATTACATCGGGCAGAGTGGAAGGCGAGTAGACACACGTTATAATGAACATAGAAATGCGATAAGATACGGAACACATTCAGCCGTGTGTGAACATATGTGTGACGCAGGGCATAGCTTTACCAACATAGAGTCGGACCTTAAAATAATCCATCACGAATCGAAAGGCAGAGCTCTTGACATAAAGGAAGCAATCGAGATACACCTAGCCAAACGAAACAATCCCAACAATCTAAATGAACACACGTTCATCGAGAGCTCACCCCTCTTCACGCTACTAAAAAACACACCCTGTCGGAAACAAAACACAATTTAGCGACACATCCAAGCTAGATAAAAAAAGGGGGGAAATTAGGGGGTTTTTAATAGGTAAATGTTATCTGGATCAGGTGTACGATGTACTTTTCTTCTGCAATAAACCAAGGCCCATATTAGAGGCAGTATTAAAGGTGCCGGGACGTCCTCATAAGACCGTCAACGCTTAGTTCGAATGGGTTATGCTCCACGCGTGGCGAGGACTAATCCACGGTCTTTAATAGTTGTAGATCCACCTCATTCAATAACATACATCTTATCTAGGTTGGCAACACCTCACATAAACACATCGCGATCACTCCCCACAGCACGTAGGGACAGGGGGGGAAGGCAGGGAAAAACCAGTCGTTAAGATAACCACCGCAGTCGACCGCACAGCGAGTTCAAGTGAGCACGGAAACTGCGAATAGCTGTAGTAAGGAAGACAATCAGATAAGTAGTTAGCCTAAAATTTTATAGTTTAACCATAGTTTACAACCATATAATCTCTCTAAAGTACAATCTCCGGATAGCCATCACCATTTAGCATTTCACCTAACATATATACTGCATTTAGCATACACTGACAGTTGCAGTACCAATACTGCAACTAAATAATTGTACATATTGTAAATATGTTCACCTGTATTTCAAACATAGATTTTATAGCCTAAGTGTATTGGATCTGATGATGATCGCTTGACGATCGAAACTGGTCATCCTAGTGTTTTATTAATCTCATGTAATTTATTTCAGGATTAGGGCATAACCCAGCTCTTTTTGGGTACATTCATGTTGACCGACTGAAAAGCACTAAACTCTTGTTTACTAAGGCAACACTGAAAATATGGCTTCAAACACCACAATGTTCACGGCTAGTCAGGCAAATCGTGAAGCCAAGAAATTCAAATCACTCAGGCTTAAACTCATGAATTTAGACAAGTCAATTTGGTTCAACAAAAAATGTATAGAACTAAACCTCACCCCTAAATACGTACCAATTAAAACCGTACCGAACACACCAGCCTCGATCATTTCAACTAAACAAGCCAAAGCGCTTTGGATAAAAAACGAATTAAGATTTGCATACATAAGAAAGCAAAAAATTAACCAACAATTATACGACATTCAATTGCAACTAAGTAATTTCTGGCACGCAGCCCAATGGGACAGCTTCACCGAACACCTACATGACACCATCAAAATCAGAGCAACGAGGAAGCATGAAACGCTAGAAAATAAATTAAGAAAACTAGGAGAAACACAGAACCATCAATCAAACGAACAACACACGAATAACAATGAATTCAATTTCCACAGCAGAGTAAACAACAGAACGAACGTAACCTTTTCTCAAGGTGAAATGAATATGTTAGACAAAGGTTTGAAATACAACTGCACAGACGCACACACGAACCACAATATAAAACAGTTAATCACAGATATTGAGATAGCCAGTCACAAGCTCCCAGCAGAAGACAGGGAATTAACCAAAAATCTCGCCACCAACGAAGCCAAAAAAATCCTCAAACGAGAGGGCGACAGCAATAACATTCAAAACAACAAACAAATCAAAGAAATAAAGTCGTTGAAACAAAAAATAAAAGAACATGACTTAATCATCACAAAAGCAGATAAGGGAAACACTACAGTAATTTTGAACAAAACAGAATACATTGAAAAAACAGTCGAATTCCTAAACAACAACGAAATCAAGGAATTAACAAAAGACCCCACCAACAAATTCCAAAAACAAATAAAAAGTGCGCTAAAAGAAACAGAATACATACTGACCAAAGCCGAAAAATCAAAACTAATAAACATGAACCCGAAAATACCGTCATTGAGGGGACAACCAAAAATACACAAAAAGGAATGCCCAATGAGACCAATAGTCAATTGTAGGAATGCCCCTAAGAGTTACTAAAAATCTTAAAATGCCGTCTTTCCAACGACAAAAACAACTCTGTAAAGAACACAACAGAACTAGTAACAGCATTGAACACCCTACAAATGAAACCTAGCTTCAGGCTAGTATCCTTCGACGTAACTAACATGTACACCAATATTCCGATTATTGAAGCAATCAACTCTATCGAAAACAACTTAAAATCCAACAATTCGGTAAAAGAAATTGAAGAGATTGTGAGATTACTGAGGGTCGTTCTCACCCAAAACGTGTTTCAATTCGACAATAAAATATACACACAGAGAGAAGGCCTAGCAATGGGATCGCCACTAAGTGGGTTAATCGCTGACATCTTCATCAATGCACTAGAAAATGCGTTCTTAGAAAAGACTTCAACAAAGGGAATAGTAATATGGAAAAGATACGTAGATGATGTAATTTGCATCTACGATACTGAACTAACAAGCGAAGAAACAATTCTCCAATCCATTAATAGCCTTCACCATTCTATCAAATTCACTAAGGAATCCGAAATAGACCGGAAAATAAATTATCTCGATATAACTATTGAACGTAAAGACAACGACCTTTCATATTCCATATTCCGGAAAGCAACACAAACCTCGCATGCAATCGACAATCAGTCTAATCACCCCAGTACGCACAAACTAGCGGGTTTCAATTCAATGGTGCACAGGGCTTTAAACATACCCATGTCAAAAGACAACTATAATAACGAAATAAGAACTATTATGCAAATAGCAAAGGAAAACAACTTCTCGCCAAGCAAAATAAATCAAATTATAGCCAAACATAAAAATAAAGATAAAACGATTCCCAAACCGGACAGTAATGAGAAAAAATTTGCGCGTTTCAACTATGTGAATGCGAATACATATAAAATCACTAACCTATTCAAAAAGCAAGGCATAAAGATAGCTTTCACGACGAAAAACACAACCGCTAGGCACCTCCTAAATAGTAATCTAAATAAACGTGACCCGTATTCAAGGTCAGGGGTATATTCTATAACGTGCCAAGACACCGATTGTCAAGCTAATTACATCGGGCAGAGTGGAAGGCGAGTAGACACACGTTATAATGAACATAGAAATGCGATAAGATACGGAACACATTCAGCCGTGTGTGAACATATGTGTGACGCAGGGCATAGCTTTACCAACATAGAGTCGGACCTTAAAATAATCCATCACGAATCGAAAGGCAGAGCTCTTGACATAAAGGAAGCAATCGAGATACACCTAGCCAAACGAAACAATCCCAACAATCTAAATGAACACACGTTCATGGAGAGCTCACCCCTCTTCACGCTACTAAAAAACACACCCTGTCGGAAACAAAACACAATTTAGCGACACATCCAAGCTAGATAAAAAAGGGGGGAAATTAGGGGGTTTTTAATAGGTAAATGTTATCTGGATCAGGTGTACGATGTACTTTTCTTCTGCAATAAACCAAGGCCCATATTAGAGGCAGTATTAAAGGTGCCGGGACGTCCTCATAAGACCGTCAACGCTTAGTTCGAATGGGTTATGCTCCACGCGTGGCGAGGACTAATCCACGGTCTTTAATAGTTGTAGATCCACCTCATTCAATAACATACATCTTATCTAGGTTGGCAACACCTCACATAAACACATCGCGATCACTCCCCACAGCACGTAGGGACAGGGGGGGAAGGCAGGGAAAAACCAGTCGTTAAGATAACCACCGCAGTCGACCGCACAGCGAGTTCAAGTGAGCACGGAAACTGCGAATAGCTGTAGTAAGGAAGACAATCAGATAAGTAGTTAGCCTAAAATTTTATAGTTTAACCATAGTTTACAACCATATAATCTCTCTAAAGTACAATCTCCGGATAGCCATCACCATTTAGCATTTCACCTAACATATATACTGCATTTAGCATACACTGACAGTTGCAGTACCAATACTGCAACTAAATAATTGTACATATTGTAAATATTTTCACCTGTATTTCAAACATAGATTTTATAGCCTAAGTGTATTGGATCTGATGATGATCGCTTGACGATCGAAACTGGTCATCCTAGTGTTTTATTAATCTCATGTAATTTATTTCAGGATTAGGGCATAACCCAGCTCTTTTTGGGTACATTCATGTTGACCGACTGAAAAGCACTAAACTCTTGTTTACTAAGGCAACACTGAAAATATGGCTTCAAACACCACAATAATATCTGTACATAAACAGATATGACTGAGCGTATTCTTAAGAGCCACCAGGGCTGCCAACTGTTAATAATTGCTCTCTTTATTTTTTTTTTATCCAAATACCAATATATCAGAAAGTATGCAAGCCAACAGCTTTAAACTATGCACACGTATATTCTGACATTTTAGATTAATTTCGAGTAACTTATATACCTCAGTTCTATCAACATGATTATAAGCCTGCTGATACGACCAATTTTTAAATACATGTAACTTCTATACTATCAGTTGGATTTCAACCAAATTTCGTATGTGCTATGTGTACCATAACAGATATGACTATAAATATTGTTAAGAGTAACCAGCGCTGCCAACTGTTAATAAATGCTGTCTATATTTATTTTACACTAATATCAATATACCAGAAAGTATGCAAGCCAACAGCTCTATACTTTGCACACGTATAGCACCTGACATTCTAGATTAATTTGGAGTAATTAATACAAGGCAGTGCTGCCAACATGATTCTATGCCTGCTGACATGTCCAATTTTAAAATACATGTAACTTCTATACTAACAAATGGATTTCATCCAAAATTGGCACAACAAGATATCATAATATTTCAGATTATTTCTGACCAGCACACGCATGGTATTGTTGGCAACATGCTTTTACGCGTGCTGATAGATCCAGTGTCTAACTGCATGTAACGTCCATTGGACTTCAACCAAATTTTGTATTCTGTACCTTAAGAGATTGAACTAAGAATATATTCAGTCGCCATGGCTGCCAACTGTAGTGCTCTATTAGGCTACATTATACCAGGTATATTTTGAACTAATTAGATATTTAGATATTACCAACTTAATTTCGTCATTATTCTAGATAGGTTCATATACTGTAGAATAATCATTGGCATGAAAAGTAGGCTGTATAGTTCTTCACGGAACTTCTTGTTGATGTGTAACATCTTTCCACTCGGTATCTGTATATTTTTTTTGGCGCTCGGTAGCTGGACATGTTTGTGGGAGTGATTTTGGAAATGGGACGGAAGTGCATGGGACGGAAACAATAAGCGCGCGTGGTGATGGAGATCGGTACAACGACGTACTGTAGGTCGTGTGGCTATGGGGAATGTATATCGCATACAGTTTAGTTCAAGGTTTGGAGACCCCATTTAAGATATTCCCACAACAAATCATCTTCAAGTTGTCGTTCTTGGGTGTGAAAATATTCATTTTATCATATTTGCTGAATACAATTACGATTTATTAAATCTTCATACTTTTGCTGTATTCTTATTTAATGTAAGCACTCGATGTACTGTCGGCGATGTGGCTATGTGGAATGTAGGCCTATATCGCATCAACAAACGCTCCAAACAACGTAGGAATTCAGTATATTAACGCCGACTACTAACAACAATTGAAACTTCGTTGGTCTAAACATATCACTGGGAGAAACGCATTTAATATACTTTCCACACACCTAATTTTTAATCGCGCCTATACTTGGCAGTGCGCTCTATCGGCTAAACGAGGCCATTTTCAATAACATCGCTGGCATGGGTTCACAAACAGGCCGGTATAGAGCGCAACTCGCATCAAGTAGGCAGTGGATTGCTTACGCCACGGCAAATAATAATTGATTCATTACGGTCAGGATTTGGCACTGGAGCTATACAAGTAGTTATTTCAATGACCAACAGAGTTCACTGTCAACAAGGGATTTGCGTTCTCGGGACCATTGAACTGTAGGTATTACTGGAACAACTCCTTCCATGGTAACCCTCGCTGAAAACTGCTTCCTGGTCATCGCCTCCTTGACGTGCACTACCAGGCGTAACTAGTCGCACCAAAAACTGTCATACCATTCAACTCTAGGTTGCAAGTCAGCTGATATGTCGTGATTCTTTTCGTGTATTTGATCGTACGTACCTCTGTGCAACGTTATATGTATGGTAATTTCCAATAATACGGTAGGTTTACGGTCTACTTTATTTTCGAATTGAGGTTTGTAATGAAGTAGCCCATTCTGCGTTAATGGATAGCCTACGTCTTACATCAAATGTTGACATAATAGGCCTAAATAGCATATGACAAATACACATAGGCCCTATTATAGGTTATAAGTTATTAGTCACAGAATTATAACCGAGGCCTAGCTTATATTACAGATTTCCATGGAAACGTCCAGATGTGTTAAAGAAAAGCGTTATAGCTGCGAACAATTTTATAAATCATGCTACTTGTTTCAATCAAATAGGAACAAACCACTGCTTAAAGATGATGCAGTACCTGCAATTTTCAATTTCCCACAGCATCTGCTTCAGCCACCCAAGAAAAACAGACAGTTATTGAACGACACGTACAAGTTGAAGTACCGGTACGGTATCTAGACCTAGGCCTAATATTTACTGTTACTTTTTTCATCAGCATAGGCATAAAATGTCACATTTTCCAGAATACGTTTATGATGTCAGTCGTGGAGGCGATAAAAAGAATTGGGCTTAAGGGATCTTCCCTGCAGGACCCTGTTCGCTTGCTGTATGACTTACTGTATGTGAGGTCTAAGTTTCGACCTGCTTTGAAGAAAAAGAAGCTTGTAGTTTTACGTGACCGTTAACCTTGTGATCATGAGCCAAGGGACCTCCATTTCACGTGGAATCCGAACCACAGGGCATGGCATTTCACTTCGAAAATCTCACATGCAATGACTGGCAATCGAACCCGGTCCACCGTGGTGAGAGGCGGATAGCTTGACCGCTGCGCCACCACGCCCCATTGCTTTGAAGAATATTGAACATGTGGTTGTTTTGTTTAAATAAAGTATGTATTTTTGTTCACTAAGCATCTATTTAATTGTTTAGTTGTAGGCTTATGCATATTCACACACATATGAATGCTACCTCATGTTAATACAAATGTTGAATACGGTACCAATTACCATATTTTTTGTTCTTTATTCTTAGTCATTTCCTGTCTAACCTTATTTTTATTTTATTTTTATTTTAATGTAGGATAAAGGTATAAAAATAAAAATAAAAATTATGAACAATCAGGCTGCAATATAATATTTTATGTTGGCGCATATTCCTAGCCATTATAAGTATCAAATTACTATGATATTTTGAAATATGTATTTCGGCTTAAGTTCCGTTCAGTTTACCGTTCGCCTAAATGTTCAAAAGTACCTCTTTTACTTGTATCTCGTTGTACGTACGTACATCATCCTTTCGTTCGTATACGTCAAACTCTCCTTCTTGACGTGCACTACCAGGCGTAACTAGGCGCACCAAAAACCGCACTTTGCTCCCATACAGTCGGCATTCCAGTATTACCTAGAGTTCAATGCTCGGGACACACATAGTAGGATAACATGTCACATGTTACACATCATATGCGACTACTGTAAGGCTCGTTTTTTTATATTATTATTATTACATTTTGGAATTCTACGCAAGCTTTGTCCGAAACTATTTTTTGATTCGTGGTAGATGAAGTTGTAGCCTATTTGCAAAAAAAAAAAAAAAAAAAAATACACTTCCGGTCAAAATACTGTTCAAGACTAGAACACGGTATCCAACTTCCCTCCCCCACCTTTTTACCCAGAGGTGTAAAGTATATTTATGTAAATAATAACAAATTCTTCTTCTTCTTTTTTCTTTTATTTTGTGATTACAGCGCCATTTATCCTGAATCGAAATAATGTTTTGGACAAGGCATACATTTACTCGCTGGCATAAATTGAATGCTGTGATATGGCAATATATCGTGAATAAATTAGCTCATTTGAGAAGTTTCAGCGCAATTGATCGTGACACCAATATTACCGTTTCCCGCTTATGGACAACAATAAGGTTTATTGTCGCGAACATTGCGGTTTTTCTATTCTCGCTTCTAAGTCAGACCATAATGGCTCTTTCTCCTAAAAACGCAGCATGAGCAGCCCTATTAATGGGGGATGGGCGCAGTACACGCTACGTGGCAAATCTTGTTCTAACGTGTACAGGACTGTTAAAAGGCACAGACAGGACAATATCTACACCAGGAGGCCCGGTTCTGGTCGTACACTACTGAGCGCGATGATCGCTTTCTCATGATGCAAGTTGTTCGTGATCGCTGTGGAGGCCAGAAATCTGTTGCAACAAACACGGGTCATGAACATCCAGCGAAGGACGGTTGAAAGACGGTTGTATGAAGTGGATTTACGGTCCAAGAGGCCCACCACAGGACCTCTGCTTAGACGTGAGTGCCGTGCCGCTCGGATGCAATTTGACAACGCCCATCGAAAATGGACTGTGGAGCATTGAAGCTCATTGCTGTTTACGGATAAATCCTTATTCAGTTTGAGAGCACCGGATGGGAGGGAGTGAGTATGGAGAAGGCTCGGGGAACGTTATTCACCCTGTATTTTCTCTGCAAAGACACCGTCCAATAGAGGCTCTGTGATGGTCTGGACCGGGATTACCACGGATACGCGTACAGAGCTTGTGTTCGTTGAGAATGGGACCCCCCCCCCCCAGGGGCTCACATCTAGTGGGGCGTGGGTTGGCGACCACGGGACCCCAGCTGAGTCCGGCATTGCTTCCACTTACTTGTGCCGGGCTCCTCTCCGTCTTCTTTGCTGTCGACCTCCCTTGGTCAACTCTTGTTCTCTTCCGACCCCGACGGTATTAGGTTATCCGAGGCCTAGGGAGTCTTTCACTTTCCCGCCTTAATTGGCCCTTGTCTCATCTTTCCTGATACCCTCCTTCTGTGAGGGGTCAGCCTTCTTTTTCTTTTCCTTTTACCTCCTGCCTTGTACTCAAGGCCCTTAAGGAGGCCGGGTGTATGTAGCCCCACCCCTTCTGGTGCACCCTAGATAATGCTACACCCTCAGGGGCTCACGGCTGGTGAGTTCGGGAGTTGGCGACCCCGAGGGATTCCTGAGCTGGGTCCGTTTTCCCCTTTTGTCCCTTACCTTTGGGGTGGACCCTCTCTTCTCTCCCCTCTCCTCTCTCCCCTCTCCTCTCCTCTCCTCTCCTCATTTCATTATATTTCCTTTCTCTTTAAGATTCCCGCACTGTTTTTGTTACTTGGTTCACCGTGTATCTAAATTCCCTTTTAGCGATTTTTTAAGGTATTTGTAATCTACGTTGCTTTTTGTAAGTTTTTTCGATCTAAATTACATCTCGCGATTGTTTTCAACTTCAATTGCATTTTGTGAAGATTGACAATCTAAATTGCTTTTTGGTAAGTCTTTCAATGCAGGTAGCCGGGCCTTTTAGTGAGAATTTTGAATTTCAATTGCATGTTGTAAGTATTTTCAACCAAAACCGCATTTCGCACGAATTTTGAATCTAAATTGCATTTTGTTTGGTGGGCATTTTGCACATATTTTGATTCTTAATTGCATTTTGTGGGTATTTTGAATCTAAATTACATTTTGTCAAGTATTTTCAATCTAAATTGCATTTTGTAAGTATTGTCAATCCAGATGAGTCGTTTGAATCTACCGTACATTTTGTAAGCATTTTCAACTTCAATTGCATTTTGTAAGTATTTTGAATTTCAATTGCACTTTGTGAATAATTTGGATTGGAACTGGGATATTTCAATCTGAATTGCATTGTGTATTTTCAATTTCAATTGCATTTTGTAAGTATTTTGAACCTCAATTGCATTTTGTACGTAATTTCGATCTAATTTGCATTTTGTAAGTATTTTGAATTTCAATTGCATTTTGTAGGTATTTCGACGCTACATTGCATTTTGTACGTATTTTGAACCTAGTCTTCATTTTGTGGGTATTTTTCAATCCATTCCTTTTGTGAATCTTTTCGTTCTAAATTCCCTTTTGTAAGAACATTTTGTGAGTTGTTTCAATCTGAGTTCCTTTTTGTAAGTATTTTCCGTCTCACTTAATTTTCGTTCTGGTTTCCATTTCATTATCATTTTCGCTATCACCCAGATCATTAGTGACCGATAACCTCGATGTTAGGCCCCTTAAAACAACAATTATCATCATCATCATCAGAATGGGAACGTGACAGCCCACCGGTTCATGGAGGATATTTTAATACATCACGTGGTGCATTTTTCACCTGGCATCGGTAAGAACTGTATTCTGATGCATGACAACGCTCACCCACACGTTGCCGCCTTTGTACGTGGGTACCTGGATGAAGTCAGATTTGAGCAGTTGGTGTGGCCTGCTAGTAGTCCCGACCTAAACCCGATAGAGCATGTCCTGGGTATGCTAGGAGTCTTTCTCCTGAAACACTGGCTCAACTTTGGTCTGCGCCCGAAGGAGAATGTAACCTCATACTACACGAGAAAATTCAAGATAATATCCTGAGCATGCCTGATTGAATCACAGCTGCAACTGGGGCTAGAGGTAGTAATACCCGTTATTGAGCAAATTGAAATGTGGGCAAACATGTGGACAAATGAACTAAGTCGTGGAGTAAACATTTGCAGTGCAACAGTACGATGGATTCCAGGTTTGAACATTTCCAAATTCATGAGTGTCATGATCAATAATGTTTATGAATTATTGTGCTAATTAGGGCAATGAAATCATGGGAAGTAGGGTTGTGTGTCTGCGTGACGTAGCGGTAACGTTCTCGCCTGCTGTGCCCAACATTGCAGACCTGAAGTGCAGAAAGTGAGGGCTGGTTGTGGACGGTTTAAGGTTGAGAATCTCCAGGATAAGGTACTTAGGCAGTAATACACGGAAATGATTAATGAGAGATTTCAAAGAGTAGATGGTAAAGAATTGCCGAATATAGAGCACCCGTTCGTATAGAGCAGGGGCGGCCAGCCTTTTTCACGCTCGGCGTGCCAGCAATGCTGTGCCGGACGCCGGAAGGCTGGCTTCTGACACTTTTGGCTGGGCTGCCTGCCCTGACTGCGGGCGCGTCGGACCGAGTCAAGTTGGGATCGCCTTCACGCCAGACTTATTGTAAACAAACAAACAAACAAACAAACAAACTGTTCGTCCAATGCGTTGGTTGTCCGACACATGTAGCCTATATTGTGTTTCTCCCCGTACCGGTACTTGAAGATTACGTGCTTAGCATTAAGATAGTCAGAAATATTGATAAGGTATCATGGGAGTCATTTAAGACATTGCAATTTCGGTCACATTATTATTTTTCTTGTTTTCAATTTGTTTTCATTTCTACAATATGCTCAATGCTCGTTACGATTGTTTGAAAAACAACCAACCGGAGGCTGTTTCGCAGGTTATCGTTAGACATCAGAGCGCGATGTCGTGATCTTGTAAGTTTCAATGCAGAGAAAACTTTTCGCAGACATAGGCTATGTTGCTCCAAACATTGATAACACTTGTGCAATTTCGGATATTCCTGCTGCAGTAATTTTGAATAGATGTTGTCGTTGATTCATTTAGGGGTTTTGTGACACCGTGGTCATGTAGTCCCATGTACTTGAGTGTGTGTGTGAAATTTGCATAATAACCTGTGTTATTGTGATGACTGTATTAGTGTGGGTATTTGTAATTCAACTAAGGATTGGGAGGGGGCGGCCTTGGCCTTAGGTTAGCAACCATCCCAGCATTCGCCCGGAGTAGAAGTTGGAAACCATAGAAAAGCATTTCCAAGATGGCCGAGGTGGGAATCAAATCCGCCTCTTCTCACTTTTGCGTTACGGGTCTGAGTATACACCATTCCAGCCCTCCGACCAGAATTAAATTTCTTGGCAGAGCCGGGACTCGAACCCGGGCGTCCGCGGTGACAGCCAAGAGTGCTAGCCACTACGCAACGAGGTGGGCATTTTGAATAGAAATCAGGCAGATATTTCACAGAGTTAAAAACATCCGTAAGTCGAGTGCTACATTGCAAATGGCTTGACGAACAAATGAAAAGCAGATCAAAGTTTTGTAACTTCTTGAAATCTGCTAGAAAGATATCCCCACGATCAAATAATGTCAAGTGACGCTACAGCTAGCAAAATGAGGGACACTGGTGCGCGGCCGTTTGACGTTCGACACAGTGAAGAGTTGAAGACAATACTATAGTTCATCTACTGTAAGTTTGCACATTTTTGACAGTTCTCGCGGGAACGAATACTCCTACAGAACATATAAATCCGCCTCTACCACGTGCATTCCAGCCAATGAGCTATCACCCACGTGGCAGCCAGCAATGGCCGCTGTATTCCGTCAAGGTGTCAACAGCTGTTATGAGTTGCCTAAACCTACATTCATCTCGCAATATCAATTCATTGCCCTTTTTAAAGGAAACTTGTATTTCTTTGTGACATTTATCAATTAATCGTTCTAACAGCACAACCACTGACGGCTCGCTGACAGAATATTGTTTCATCATTGGACGCGCTATGACCAAGACCTTGGCTATGACACAGCAGCTGATAACTTACATGTGAGAGTGGAATTATTTTAGGCCCATCATTTCACAGCTCGAGGAAAATGCTTACTAAGGTATGGTGTAAGATGTCATTAAGACGATACGATCATTACTTGACCTGTTGGATTGATATTAAAATAAAACGTACGAAACATTTCACCATGTAAGTTAACTTTTATAGGCCTAAAAAGCAACTCATATTTTAGGCCTACTTTTTGCACAAATCATGCCAAATGAAAATTATTCACCAGGCTAATGTCCTTGGGGAAATGAATAGTTCTGCTGACTTTTCTTTTACCTTCAAAAAGAGGGAAATGAGATAAATATCTTGAACAAGAAATTCCGTATCTGCTTCAGACTCGATATTAAAAACAATGATGTCCGACCTGAAGACATCTCAGTACTCAACAAGTAAAAGAGCACTACTTTATACGACTATTGTTTTTAATCTTATTGCAGATTCGCCCTGTCTCCTCCCAGCTGAAAGAGCGACTATTGTATGTAATCTTATTGCTGATTTGCCCTTTCTCCTCCCAGCTGAAAGGGTGAATAGTGTATGTAATTTTATTGCTTATTCGCCCTGTCTCCTCCCAGCTGAAAGAGCGACTATTGTATGTAATCTTATTGCTGATTCGCCCTTTCTCCTCCCAGCTGAAAGGGCGAATAGTGTATGTAATCTTATTGCTTATTCGCCCTATCTCCTCCCAGCTGAAAGAGCGACTATTGTTTGTAATCTTATTGTTGATTCGCCCTTTCTCCTCCCAGCTGAAAGGGCGAATAGTGTATGTAATCTTATTGCTTATTTGCCCTGTCTCCTCCCAGCTGAAAGAGCGACTATTGCATGTAATCGTATTGCTGATTCGCCCTGTCTCCTCCCAGCTGAAAGGGCGAATAGTGTATGTAATCTTATTGCTGATTCGCCCTGTCTCCTCCCAGCTGAAAGAGCGACTATTGTATGTAATCTTATTGCTGATTCGCCCTGTCTCCTCCCAGCTGAAAGAGCGACTATTGTTTCCAATCTTATTGCTGATTCGCCCTTTCTCCTCCCAGCTCCTGATATTATCCCGTTTTTAGGTCATATTCAGCTAGTTCTTAGCGCATATTTGCTTGCATATTTTGTACTTTTTAAGGTCCTAAATATCCGAACCCTATTTATAACATATAACCTTTCACGTCTTTTTCAGCCTATGTAACTATTTAGTCCTTCCTCATATCCTGAAATGTGTGCCCTTGATGTACCACGCTTATAGTCGCTGCTATTTTTACGTGCACTTTCTATCTTTTATTTATGTTTTTACACATTTTATACCATTTATTATGTAACAATAATTCATGCATTTCACACTCTGATATGAGCGTCTTTGTCGTGGTAATATTCCAGCTGTTACGATCCGCCATTTTGGTTTGAATCTTTTATCAAAGATAGCATAATGCTCATACCATTTATAAAATAAATTTTATAAAACTATCTTTTATAAAAGATTTCCCCATTGCACTGTCATATCTTCTATAAAAGATCTTTTATCAAAGCTCTTTGATAGTGTAATACCGGCCTTACCCGCATCATCACTCCAAGAGGACGGTAAAACAACCTAATCTGTTTATTTGACGTAATTGAGCCTTACCATTTCTTAACAACTCGTTGCTACAAAGCCATCATTCACTTCTTTAAAGAAAATTGAGCGTATTTAAATATTTGTATGAAGTGCACATTTTGTTGATTAACGAAGGCGCGTGCGATTTTTGTTTCTGGGATATAACATTTCAAAATAACGCTTTCTAGCGACACAGAAACTAGTACATCGGAGTAAAATAAATTCGGCATAAATATTACATACCGGCCGCGGTGGCTGAGCACTGACACGCTACCTCGTGTCTCTCTGGTATCGGGAGAGCGTTGGTTTGAGCCCGACTTCGCCATCCTGGAAATGGTTTTCCGTGGTTTCCCATTTTGACCTCCCAAGCAAATGCCGGGAAGGTTCCTTTCAACAGGTTCACAGCCGACTTCCTCCCCACTCCCTTCCTTCCCCCAGAGGCTCGCATCTAGTGGGGCGTGGGTTGGCGAACACGGGGCCCCAGCTGAGTCCAGCATTGCTTCCACTTACTTGTGCCGGGCTCCTCTCCGTCTTCTTTGCTGTCGACCTCCCTTGGTCAACTCTTGTTCTCTTCCGACCCCGACGGTATTAGGTTATCCGAGGCCTAGGGAGTCTTTCACTTTCCCGCCTTAATTGGCCCTTGTCTCATCTTTCCTGATACCCTCCTTCTGTGAGGGGTCAGCCTTCTTTTTCTTTTCCTTTTACCTCCTGCCTTGTACTCAAGGCCCTTAAGGAGGCCGGGTGTATGTAGCCCCACCCCTTCTGGTACACCGTAGATAATGCTACACCCTCAGGGGCTCACGGCTGGTGAGTTCGGGAGTTGGCGACCCCGAGGGATTCCTGAGCTGGGTCCGTTTTCCCCTTTTGTCCCTTACCTTTGGGGCGGACCTTCTCCTCTCTCCCCTCTCCTCTCCTCTCCTCCATTCATTATATTTACTTTTCTCTTTAAGATTCCCGCACTGTTTTTGTTACTTGGTTCACCGTGTATCTAAATTCCCTTCTAGCGATTTTTAAGGCATTTTTAATCTACGTTGCTTTTTGTATGTTTTTTCGATCTAAATTACATCTCGCGATTGTTTTCAACCTCAATTGCATTTTGTAAAGATTGACAATCTAAATTGCTTTTTAGTAAGTCTTTCAATATGGCGGAGGGACCTTTATGAGTATTTTGAATTTCAATTGCTTTTTGTAAGTATTTTCAACCGAACCCGCATTTCGCACGAATTTTGAATCTAAATTGCATGTTGTTTGGTGGGCATTTTGCACATATTTTGATTCTCAATTGCATTTTGTGGGTATTTTGAATCTAAATTACATTTTGTCAAGTATTTTCAATCTAAATTGCTTTTTGTAAGTATTGTCAGTCCACACGAGTCCTTTGAATCTACCGTACATTTTGTAAGCATTTTCAATTTCAATTGCACTTTGTGAATAATTTGGATTGGAACTGGGATATTTCAATCTGAATTGCATTGTGTATTTTCAATTTCAATTGCATTTTGTAAGTATTTTGAACCTCAATTGCATTTTGTACGTATTTTCGATCTCATTTGCATTTTGTAAGTATTTTGAATTTCAGTTGCATTTTGTAAGTATTTCGACGCTACATTGCATTTTGTACGTATTTTGAATCTAGCCTACGTTTTGTTGGTCTTTTTCAATCTTTTCTTTTTGTGCATCTTTTCGTTCTAAATTCCCTTTTGTAGGACCATATTGTGAGTTGTTTCCATCCGAGTTCCTTTTTGTCTGAGATAATGTTGTTCTGGTTTCCATTTCATTATCATTTTCGCTATCACCCAGATCATTAGGGGCCGATAACCTTAGATGTTAGGCCCCTTAAAACAACAATTATCATCATCATCATCATCAACCACTTCCTTCCCTGACCTTTTCTTGATTATTGGACCCAAGTTAGCGGTCGCCTGGTCAATCTGCCTGTCACCATCCCCAGTTGTATCTGCTGATAAGTTGTGTTCAGTTCCCAGACACCGTCCTTGGGACGGTAGAGGAATGATCCCTCGCAGGTTCCGTGGGTGAAGCCGAGCCGAGCTTGGAGAATAAGCTATTGACGAAGAGAGCGTATTTTGAATGTTATCCCTTAAAAGCAGACATAAAATACACCAATCGAAAATAAAATTTCGTTTTCGCATTTTTTATATGGCAGCTCGTGCTCCTAATTTCGTGATCATGTTACATTTCTGTACCAGTAATCTAATTTTAATTCATTTTCTGAACGGTACTTTCGATTCGTAGCGAAGAGAAGAAAACTAAACCCGTGTGAGAAAACTCTTATTTAAAAATCTTTGTTTTTGTGCATTAGCCTAGCACAAGAGTATGGCTCGACGCGACACAGCTCTGGCAGGAGCTATCGTCTTGTTTGTTTGCTTAAACATTTGTTTATGAACAAATTTTCGTTATGTATTAAATCAGTGTACAATTCATCACTGCTCGGGTAATTGTCTTCTTCTTTTTTTTAATGCTCGTTTAATACGATGGGTTGCTTCTCTCCCAGAAGGGATCTATACTACTGAAATAATATAAAGACAATGATTTGGGAAACAACTTAACATCACATTATTATCCGCTGCTGTGCCGTTACTGCACGCTTGAACATCTGTTTCCCTTTGCTTTCACTGTGCTTTAAGAAGTCGAGTGGCCAAGCAAGTCCAGTTAGCTTAATAATGCATTTGTGAAAAGTGAATAAGAAATTTGCTCTGGTGAAATTCGCATCCAGAATTAACTCTTGTTGAAAATAGCGTTTAATGTTTATCATTTCAATGAGTTTTATGACTACTACTAGAGAGGTCTATTATACACACATCAAAAAAAGTTTTGCATCACCTCGGTTCCAAGAGTTCCGGAACCGTTAAATACAAAGGGAATAGAGATCAACACAAACAACATTTCAGCTCGTTTTATTGCTCATGAGACCCACACATTGCATGTTGTACCATCATACAGCTAGACTTTCAGCATTTGTGGTCCAGATTGCAGTACACACCACTACCTCTAATACCCAGTAGCACGTCCTCTTGCATTGATGCATGCCTGTATTCGCCGTGGCATACTATCCACAAGTTCATCAAGACACTGTTGGTCCAAATTGTCCCACTCCTCAACGACAATTCGGCGTAAATCTCTCAGAGTGGTTGGTGGGTCAAGACGTCCATAAACAGCCCTTTTCAACATATCCCAGGCATGTTCGATAGGGTTCATGTCTGGCGAACATGCTGGCCACTGTAGTCGAGCGATGTCGTTATCTTGAAGGGACGCATTCACAAGATGTGCACGATGAGGTCGAGAATTGTCGTCCATGAAGACAAATGCCTCTCCAATATTCTGCCGATATGGTTGCACTATGGGTCGGAGGATGTCATTCAGGTATCGTAAAGCCGTTTCGGAGCCTTCCATGACCACCGGTGGCGTACGTCGGCCCCACATAATGCCACCCCAAAACATCAGGGAACCACCACCTTGCTGCACTCGCTGGACAGTGTGTCTAAGACGTTCAGCCTGACCAGGGTGCCTCCAAACACGTCTCCGACGATTGTCTGGTTGAAGGCATATGCGACACTCATCGGTGAAGAGAACGTGATGCCAATTCCGTGGGGTCCATTCAGCATGTTGTTGGGCCCATCTGTACCGCGCTGCATGGTGTCGGGGTTGCAAAGCTGGACCTCGCCATGGACGTCGGGAGTGAAGTTGCGCATCATGCAGCCTATTGCGCACAGTTTGAGTTGAAACACGACGTCCTGTGGCTGAACGAAACGCATTATTCAACATGGTGGCATTGCTGTCAGGGTTCCTCCGAGCGGCAATCCGTAAGTAGCGGTCATCCACTACAGTAGTAGCCCTTGGGCGGCCTGAGCGAGGCCTGTCATCGACAGTTCCTGTATCTCTGTACCTCCTCCATGTCCGAACAACATCGCTTTGGTTCACTCTGAGACGCCTGGAAACTTCCCTTGTTGAGAGCCCTTCTTGACACAAAGTAACAATGCGGACGCGATCGAACTGCGGTATTGACCTTCTAGGCATGGTAGAACTGCAGACAACATGAGCAGCGTACCTTCGTCCTGGTGGAATGACTGGAACTGATCGGCTGTCGTACCCCCTCCGTCTAATAGGCCCTGCTCATGCATGGTTGTTTACATCTTTGAGCAGTTTTAGTGACATCTATGAACAGTCAAAGGGACTGTATCTTGGATACAATATACACAGTCAACGTCTATATGCCGGAGATCTGGGAACCGAGGTGATGCAAAACTTTTTTTGATGTGTGTATGTACACATTTGGTCTGTGTAGATCACATTTTTTAAAAAATAAGGGGTTGAAAACAATTGTAAACGCCGTGCGGAAGGAGGCCCGAATCTTCGCAACCGGACACTGGCCGGACAGCTGAAGAAGGAGGGATTGCCTATTCCACCCTTAGACGACAACATGCGTTGGGGGTCAACGTATGGCGTGCTCCAGGCAGTCCTGAAAATGAAGCCCACCCTCTATCCGGAGACTATGGAGGACGAGGTGAAGATGAGGACGACATTGTGACGAAGTCTAAAAAGAAAATGACCTTATATGGCAAGAGGTGGCCAGCAAAGTTCAGTCTTTGGAATCGGCCACCAGCATCTTGTAAGAAGAAAGTCAGCTGATTGGGGACTTCCTTGGGTTGTAGCTGAAATGCAAGTTACTGACTTAAGAGAATTGACTTCGGCCTGGTCAGTTGCATAGTGGCCAATTTGGAGAAACGGGAAAATCCGACGCTCAACTGCAAAAGAGAGCTGAAACTCCCATTTCTCCATGAATATCCTGAGTTCCTTACGGCCCTGTTCATCAACCCTTATTCGTCACCGTTTTTTCCAATGGAGAGGCGGTGACCGCGAAGAGCTACCTCGTAAATTTTGGGCCTGAATAGAGGCACTGGACACATCGGACCAGATTGAGAACAACAGCAGCGGCCAGCCCGGCAGCTTCCTCCAGATTCATGCAGGTGGGAGAGAGGAGGAGGAGGAGCAGAACGACGACTTGACGTAATATCACCGTCACAAGAACGTAGATAGGTGCAGTGCAGTGATGCAGACGTTGGCCCTATGATCGATACGTTTTTTTTAAGAACACTCCTCAGCTGCTCCGAAAAGCAGATGTCTTGCTCTTCAGGGAGCAAGGGGCGTGGTAGTGCAGTGGTCAAGCTGCTTGCCTCTCACCAAGGCGGACTGGGATCGATTTCCGTTCAATGCATGTGAGCATTTCGAAGTGAAATGTCACGTCCCGGCTAGGCTTAGGCTATGAGATCACCTTTTCTCCGTACGTATGTGCGTCCCCACCCCTCTAATGAAGTGTAAACTGGGGCGATCTTAATGAAACTCGGTAAGGACATAGTACTATTTTGTCCGACCCCAACCGCGCCCTTCAAAATTTAAATAAGTTTCACTAACCCAACATGGCGGGTGTGCGAATTATTTCACCGGCATTCGATATCTCCGAAACTATTACTGATATCACCTTGAACTTAAGTATGGTGATAGAGAATACTAAGGTACGTTCAGCTATGTGATGTCCGGTTCCGTGGCTAAATGATAAGCGCTAGGCTTTGAAACGAAGTGCCCCGGGTTCGATTCCCGGTCGAGCCATCAGGGACTTTATTCTCCTGGGGATAATTCCCGTGGCTCGGGGACTGGGTGTATGTGCCGTCTTCATCATCACTTCATCCTCATTACGACGCGCAGGTCGCCCAAGGGCGTCAACTAGAAAGACCTGCACTCAGCCACTCCGGAGTCCAGACGATCATCATTAGCTATGGGATGCTTAAAAACATGTTAAGTTTTAATTCTTTGAGTCATCACGCGATCAAAGTGAACGTTTGAATAATACATCCAAGCAATAATCTTCATTTAATGGTACATAACTCTTTGGCCTACATATAGAACAATCCAACATGGCGATCATCCGAAATATTTAGACGGTTCTCAATATCTGAGAATCTATTGCAGCAATCAAACTGACATTTTGTATGTTGGTAGAGTCTATTAGCATTCGTTCACCGGGGGGCGTGGTGGCGCAGCGATCAAGCTGTTGGCCTCTCACCAAGGTGGACCGGGTTCGATTCCCGGTCAATGCATGTGAGATTTTCGAAGTGAAATGCCATGTCATGTGGTTCGGATTCCACGTAAAAAGGAGGTCCCGTGTCTCATGATCTCATGGTTAACGGTCACGTAAAACTAAAAGCTTCCTTCATTAGTTCACCTGTGGGCCTTTCAATAACCTGATGAAACGCAAATGCAACATGGCAGCGACGCGAAATTTATTGCTCCATAGCTTACCTTTCGTAAATCATAGAAGGCGTGCATTTGACTTCTCCTAAATTAAACTCCCATGACTCGTTAGAGAAAGATGCCATCTCGCGGGAGGAGTCTTAATCACCGATACTGAATGTTATAATTTCTTTAATGTAATGGTTATGGTGATAACATACAGTAAGTCGTGTACCGAAATCTTTTTAGTACATCACATGGGAAACCCTTTTAATAGCCGGGAGAGATTTTAATGGAAAAGACCAGTCGGATACATGAAAATAGTACGTGCTAGCACTTTTCCTCCTCATGAAAACCACCGTACTATGGTACTAAGGAGTCGCAGGGCCGGATTAGCCATATAGCAGAAGTAGCAAATGCTACGGGCCCCGCGTTTCTGAGAGCCCCGCGCCTCGACCATAAAAGTTCAAAAAGTGCTGCATCCTGGCGACAAGGGGTATAAATTGTGACAAAGCGCACATTTGCTGCATTGCCCCTCTGTTTTGAGCGGTAGTGTGTCTTGTGACTGTATGCTGGTATCTTCGTCAGAAATGTTTTCAAACTTCCAAATAGCTATCAAACTTCTGAGACTGTATCAACGTTCAAGGTATGTTAATTTGACGTATTCTTATATTTACATACAGTTAACGGTGTATATTAGCAAGGTAGTCTTGTTATAGGCTATGCATATTAGTGCACCCCATGTTGTGGCATGCTAGTTAATAACTGCAACGGAGAATGCTCTTTTTCAACATTAAAGCATGTAAAAATTGAGCTAAGGAACATGATTGGACAAGATCGTTTAAGTGACCTCAACTTAATGAACATTGAATGTAATCTACTTAGAAAACTGGATTTGGCTAGTACTATCTCTAAATTTGCTCACATTAAGTCTAAAAAAGCTTGTTTGTAAAAGTTGTTTCATTTTATTATCAGACAAAACCCTCGGCCTCCTAGTAACATTAATTGCTACAGGTCCCGCGCTGGATTAATACTGCTCTGAAGGAGTGTAGTATGTTCTGTACAGTTGTGACTTCACGGGCTGCCATTTGATGAAGTTCGGGACTTTTACTGCGGCCTGCAAAATGTTCAGACAATATCAGCAACAATAGCTTCGCAGTTAATGAGATAATATTGTGTGAACACTACTACAGTCATCGCCGGATTTCAGGTCATCGGACTCTTCAACTGATGCCAAAGATGCCCCAAGCCTCTTAAATGATTTAAAAACAACAAAGTCTTGAAGCTAAGATAGTCTGCCTCTACGCCACCCTTGCGGTTAGCAATAGCTCCAAAACAGGTAACATTTGAAACTTACCTCCACGAGTTAACTGAGCGTTAGGCGAGTAACAGGCCGGTATTTCACTGAAGAGGCGGAGAATATCGAGAGAATGAATCCTCTCTTGGCTCAAAAATCTCCAGTCATTGGAGCTGTGGAGTTGGAGTGACAGGGACAGTGCAGTAGGTTGGTATATTACTGACCTGTGTCAATACATTGACAGGTCAGTGACCACATCAGGGACTTAAACCCTTTTATGTGTGGTGACCACTCGTGCTCGTGTAATTTGTGTCGATATCTTATACAAAGAATTTCAATTAGAAATTCATCGATTTTCAATGACATACGGTACTAAAGGATAAGTGCATTACAAAGAAAAGTCTACCAGACTTCTTACGTAACTTCCCTCATATTATATTTTTCCACCTTTAAATTTGCATCCTACTGGAAATACGCTGAGATTGTTTGAATAGATGTCAGTATACCTGGTTTATAGGAACCAACTACTATTGCGAAATTTGTAAAATTTGAACTTTAATTCATTTTTTTATTCGTGAAATGTGTGTGATATTTTCTCGTCTCTTCATAAATTGGTCCAGGGGTACTATGGTATTGGGGCTCCGAACCCAAAGTTCGATCCCCAATTCTCCCAAGAAATTTAATTCTGGTCTGCGTATGCCTACATTCACATTCGTGGGTTCATTCCCTCCTGAGCCATTCTACTCCAGGCAAATGCCGTGACGGTTCCTAATGGCCGTCTCTTTCCCAATACACACACTACTACAGAAACCGTAAAACATAGGTTATAAGATCAATTTAGTACACACTCAAGTACACGGAGCTGAGGACCATGAAATCCAGACGCCAAAATGAAACAACTCTCTTCATGAATCTCGTGTTCCAGTCCCAGTGGGTCAAGTGCGAGCACAATATTCAATAGCCAGTAATACTACTGCACATACTGGGCTTAATGGTCATAATAACAGCACCGCTGATAAGAGATGTCTTTAGTTACTGCATAGCATATCCACAAGCCCGTTGGTGATGACTAGGGCCCTGGATGTTGATACCGTAAAAAAGTTTAAAAAATGCACTTGAAACTTTCAAAAATGACTGTAATAAATGACCTAAAAATTCGAAAAATGCATTATAAGAAGGAGAAAATTATCTTATAATAATAAACTCACCAATATTTCAAAAATTCGAAAACAGCACTATAAAATGGAGAAAATGATCTTTAATAAACTTGCCAATATTTCAAAAATGAAATCCTAAGCTCAAAGTGAAAAGTCAATCAAAATAGATGTTTAGCACTTAACAAAAGGTTTATGTTCACTTTAGTCTGAGTTGCACTGCACTACGAATGTCATTCTGATGTAGTCAAATCTAAATAATCCGTAGTTATCAGACAACAAGTTTTTATATCTCAAAAAGCTGCGTTCGACATCAACTGATGTGATCTGAGCGTACTTGAAGTGAAGAAGATTGTTTGCTGCTAAATCCTCCTCAATCCCATCCATGCAGTAGTTTTCACCAGAAAGAATGTCAGATTTTGCAGAATGTTTTATACCCGGTGTTTTAGTCCAGCACTTTTTTTTTCAATTTTGATGCAATACCCGCAGCAATTTCGCCACGATGGTTGCTAAGACTAGTTTTCACCCGGTTGATTAAGGAAATGGAATCAATATTTCAATACTTTAAATTATCTTGTATCAACTACTAGCTTCTTCTCAACTCTGATGAGACACGTAACTCCCTCATATAAAGCTGTGACATGACTAAATCGAAAAAAAAAATGACCTCAAAAGGCCGATTTCTCTAAAATAAGACCAAAAAAAATCTACCAAACTTTAAAAAAATGCTCTTAAAATGGAAAAATAGAAAAAATGCAAAAAGATGCAAAATAAAAATGACATATTTGAAGACGGAATGGCCCGTCCGGAATTTCGATGTACTTCAGCATTGTTTTAGACAGCTCAGTAAAAAGATGACATGTCACCAACATCCGGGCCCTAGTGATGCCGATTATTATTAGGCCTACTATTAGAGAAACGGACAACTTTTACGTTTTAGCGTACGGAACATGTTCATCTCGACATGCAAATTACGGCTTACTGTAATTTACAGAAATAAATAAATAAATAAATAAATAAAGATCGACAAGCGGCACACATTCTAGCCAATGTGGGCGCTTGTATTCGCGAACCATCTCTACGGCTTTTTTTGTCTCCAAAATATCAAAATAACTGGGACAAGTCAAATTTCGGTGATATCCTGTGCATTTATGAATATCGTACTAACTTCTTTGATCGGCGTCGATGTGACTTGGTGCTGCTGTATGTGTGTCTACTTCTGCTACGGGGTTGTAGATCAGGTGAGATGAGTTCTATGTTTCAGTAATTGGCTGGATGACCTTCCATACACCCACCTCATCAGAGGAGTTGATGAGAAATGAAATAAGTAAAAAATGGGCAGGGCCTGTGGCCTATTAGAGGGAACCGGTCCGACAATTTCCCGGAGATGAAAATGAAAATCCACATTCCAAGGATGGCCACGTCCGGAGAAAGTCTGGCCCCATGTCCTTAAACTTTAGTGTGTGTCGTCACCCGTCGTTGACTGGATGCCTCCTTGATATCAACACCTTCGCGATTGAGCCGTAGCCAGGCTGTCTGACACATGTGAATTCTAAGTCCCGACTCTGCACCTAGTTTTGGTTAGAAGTTTTTTTGATGTGTAACATCTTTCCACTCGGTTGCTGGATATTTGTGGGAGTGATTTTGAAAAATGGGACGGATGTGGATCGGACGATCCAGCTGGCAGTGGTGGATCGAACGGAAGTGTGTAAGACGCACTGCCAGCTGGATCGCATTGCTGAACACTTTCATTCTGACGGTAAACGCTCATGTGAACTCTGGTGTCAAGTGATTGAAACAAAGCACATGGCACATGTTCGAAGTCTTCGTATCAGTATTTAAATTATAAAATGCTTTAATATCAAACATTGTAAGTAGTCGACATTGCAGGTATTATGTTTCTGCACAATGGCATTTCAAACATTAACCCACATAACGGCAATGCAGTCATCAATCTAATATAATATAATACGTTATGTTTATACGAGAACTGAGCAAGCCTTCATGAACTATTGCTGAATACATTCTCTTTACTCACAAGAGGGCCTATTCATAAGGCATTTTAAACTCAATTTCACGCAGGAACATTATCGAAACAAGCAAAATATCAATGAAACTTAATTCCGTGATGCAGTATTATTGGTACGTGAAAATAAGTCACCATCTTGTACCTAATATTCGTGAGGTCGAAATAGCCGTGGGGTTAGCGTCATTGACTGTGAATCTAGAGATCTCAGGTCTGAATCCCGGACGGGTTCGATATTTTTGCTACCAGATTATCGTTTTAAACGATATTTATCATATCAATATGACTCATTTTAACAGAATCCATATGAAATTACGTGTTGGTCTGTGAATAGGTCCGGAAACTGGGCAAGCCTTTCATGATCTACTGCTGTGCACACTGCATTTACTCGCAAATTGGGCCTATTTATAGGGAATTTCAGGTTATGAGCGGTGTCGCGTCTATCAATCTAGTTGATCCATATCGTATTCTTTATTTTGGCTAGTACTGGAGGAAGCTATAATACCTCTAATAAAATGAGTTCCGTATTATAAACTACAATATCTGTAAAACAATCCCTTTTTCAATAGATTAATATTTGTGCCAAAATATTATAAAATACCGGTGTATCAACAATTTGCCGTCCTTGAAATGGCTTTCCGTGGTTTCCCATTTTCAACTCCAGGCAAATGCTGGGACGGTATCTTCTGACAGGCCACGGGCGCTTCCTTCCACATCCTTACCCAGTTTCATTCACCATCATTCATTTCATTTCTCATTAACTCCTCTCATGAGGTTTGCGTCAGGAAGGGCATCCGGCCGTAAAAACCATCCGCCAAAAATACTTCCATCGCATCTCATCCCCGACCCCGTAGGAAAACGGGAATACTAAGGGGTAGACATGCAATACCGGTTTTTTCTGTGTCAGATGTTACACATCATATGCGACTACTGTAAGGCTCATATTTTTTTTAGCGTATGGCTTTTAGTGCCGGGAGTGTCCGAGGACATGTTCGGCTCGCCAATTTGTAGCTGCTTCTTCTAAGCGGACACCCATTGGGTGAGCTACAAGTACCGTCGCATGTGGAGTGTTGTCTGGGGAGGAAAGTTTGAATGTAAGGACGAGAAGTTGGAAGGTTGCGGCTGTGGCCTATAGTTAGGGACCAATCTCGGCATTTGCCTGGAAGGAAGATCGAAAACCACAGAAGACCATCTTCAATGTTGCCGGCGGGGGGATTCGAACCTCCTCGCCTCTCGGATGTGAGCGACTGCCAGCAGCCATGCCGTAACGACTAACTCACCCGGTTGGTTAGAAGTATCGTGCTGATTAGAAGTATTTCGAGTCTGGAGATAGCCTTCTCCATGGCCTTGCACGTTAACCCCAGCCGGTAAAACCTTGTCAGCAAATGTCAATGATCTGGTTGTAAGCATATGTTCTTTATGACACGACGCTATTTTTCAGTTGAAAACTGAATTTTCAATCCCTGGGATTCAAACTTCCGCCGTTCGGGTGAAAGTCAAGCAGCTACGCCACTGCACCACCAAGCCCCTTTCCACCCTTACACACAAAGTTATATATTCTTTGATAACGTGTAAGTCTTTCACTTGCACGTGGCTCTGTATAAAGTGAGAATTTATTGCTGTCTTGAAGAGAGATATTGGTGTCGAGTTACCGCGAAGTCAGCCAACCCTGATCTTGTCGTGTCGCGAGGAGGATACAGATTGCGCAACTACCTTACAGGGCGCCCGAGAATGTTCTCCGCAGTGGGTATGTGCAGCTGTGAGTGGTTGAGTCATGAGTTAAGTTTGCTGCACTGCACTGTGTCCTTCAAAGCGGGAGTCCCCGTGTGGGCTGTCAGTGTGAATTGCGATAAGCGAACGAGCCTGCATGCCTTCAGTGTGTATTACAGTAAGCGAGCGTTCAGATAGATTATTCAAGAGTGCAACAGTATACAGGCGGTAATGTTTACTACTGAAGAGAGAGTTTTTTTTTTTTTTTTTGGTGGAATACGTTTTTCGCGAAGGCGACCGGTTTACAGAAAATGTAAAATTAAGATTTCAGGCGCGGTTTCCTAATTCAAAGTGTCCAAACCGTGATACCGTTGGGGATTTGGTAAGTTAATTTCGTGTGACTGGCTCAGTTCGCGATGTACCGGGAACAGGCAGGCCTACGCTTTTAACAGACGAAAAACTTGATGAAATCTCCGATATAATGCTGCGTAGTCCAAGTAAATCAACACGAAAATTAGCTCAACAAACAGGAATCTCTAAGTCGACAGCACATAAAGCTGTAAGAGACAAGCTTCAGTTGTTCCCTTATAAAGTTACCGTGGTTCATGAATTAAAACAAACTGATTACGGAAAATGAGTGATGTACTGTGAATGGTTCCGGCATCTGTTATGAATGGCTGTGGTGAGTTCAAAGTTTACTGTTTATTTGTTATGATGCAAGCGGCAACCGTGCTGCCAACGTAACTGCTGTAGCTAGCTCTCGCAGACGCATGTAGGCACTGCAGAGAACATTCCCGGACTCACTGTAGTTGCACCACCCTTGAGCGACAAATGTAATGCTTTTGGTTATTTATATTGATAATAATTATAAGTTTGTGTTGGGCGCCAGGTCACAACAACCAAATTTGTGTGATAATGATAGTAATAATGTATGATATAGAGCAGCAGAATCTTCTTATCTCAAGCCTTGGTGTGACAAAGTCGACTTACCAATCAGTAGCTGTTTTAGGAGTAAGGGGTGCCTCAAGGTAATTTCTAACTACTAAAGTGAATAACCCTAGCATTTAAAATTGAAGAATGAAAATAAAAATTATTGTTATTATTATTATTTATAATAATAATATTAATAATAATAATAATAAAGAAGAATTTGATCATATAGTCAAAAGTTGGGATCATCACAATATTGTGGACCAGTTGCTGCTAAGTCAGCCAACTCTGATCTTGTCGTGTCGCGAGGAGGATACAGATTGCTCAACTGACTTACTGCCCTCACCCCTCCTAGTTTTATTTGTAGGGGTGCCTTTCGCTCCAATAGTTTCGACGCCAGCCTGTGACATGCATGATACACTTTATGCAGGATGATTACAAATTTTAAGCCAAAAATACAAGATGTTCAATGTATTTATTTTGTATGTTTGAGCCCTCAGTTTTGACTGGTATGATGCAGCTCTCTAATCCTCCTTGCCCTGAGCTAATCGTTGTATATCTACATAGCTACCACACCTTAATCCGAGGCAATCTGTTTAACAAATTCTATCCGTCTTTTCCTCGACCCTTCCTCCCATAACTAAGTGTGCTATTCCTGGTTGCCTTAGTATGTGTGTAACCAACCACTCTTCTCTCCATTAGCAACGCCGGAGACATATCTTCTCTCCCAGTCATCTTAATACTTCATCTGTTATCTATCTACTCATCTCATCTTCATCATTATCCTGTAACACCACATTTCACACGCTTCTATGTTTCTCTTTTCTGCTTCGCCACCAGTCCAAGTTCTACTTCCATAGAGAACCACTTTTTAGACGAATGCTTTCAAAAATTACTTACTAATACCTAAATCTATATTTGGTGTCAACAAATTTATTTTCTTTAGAAATACTTTCCTTACCTGAGCCAACCTACTTTTTATATCCTTTCTGCTTCGTCCATCATTTGTATTTTTTCCCTAAGTATCAGAAATTTCTTACTGCCTTTATCTTTTCACCTGCTAATATGACATAAATTGGGGTTTCTGATTTATTTCGGTTGCATTCCATTCTTATTGTTTTACATTTATTGATTTTCATTATAAATTCATTTCTCAAGACGGAGTCCATACCGTTTAAAAACTCATTCAAATCCTCTGGTGAATCCGCTAAGATGACGATGTCATCAGCAAATCTCAGAGTTGAAATTACTTCTTGAATCTTTCCACCTGCTTTAACTATTTCTCAAATTTACTTCATTGCTTGTTCAATGCGCTGTTTGAAATATATGGGTGGTAATTTTCAGCCTTGCCTTACACCTTTCTGAATACCAATTTTTATTCTCATGTCCTTCGGCTCGTATAACTGCCGACTGTTCTTTCTTACAGACTGTAGATCACACTCCTATCCCTGTATTTTACGGTAATTTTCACATCAGTCAGCTCCTGCTTTCTTCGGTATAGGGATGATAACATTCTCTTGAAATAAGAGGGTACCTCCCCTGTCTCATAAATCCTACACAGCAAGTAAAATAACCTGATCAGACCTTCATCACGTATGTAACGTAGCAACTCAGTCGTTATATTATCTATGCTTTGTGCTTTGTTCGTGCTTAAGTTTTTAGTGCTCTATCAAATTCTGATCTCAATATTAAATCTCCTCTCTCATCCTCATCAATTTTCCCTTCCCTTTCCATTACTTGATTCTCAATCTCCTTACCTTTATACGAACGCTCTATGTAAGCTTTCTTCTCTCATTATTTTATTTTCTGTGAGATGTTTTCCATCTCAGTCCTTAATATTACAATTTTCCTTTCCCCAAAAGTATTTTTAATCCTTCGATAAGCTATATCTAATGCTCCTACTTTCAGACTTTCAACTATTTTTCTTTGCACTTCTTGTTTATCTCATTTCGTAGACGTCTATCTGATCTTTCTTTTCCACCAATGTTTTCTTCTGCGGATTTTGTTATTTCATTCTTGAAAAGTGCTTATTCCTCTGCAATTGAAGTTTGTTCAGGGTTCATCAGTAGTCATTCCCTTGTACGCCT
Source organism: Meconema thalassinum (assembly GCA_946902985.2). Lineage (NCBI taxonomy): Eukaryota > Metazoa > Arthropoda > Insecta > Orthoptera > Tettigoniidae > Meconema > Meconema thalassinum. The sequence continues at coordinate 1,138,953,323 of OX336389.2, forward strand.
TGAATGTTTAGTTCACGTCCTTCTCTTTCTTCTTTCGTAGCGTCCCCTCAAGAAGTCCTAACAAAATAATCGCCATGAAATATGAATTTTAATTAATTTATTAAAAATTGCCGTGCGTGATAATGAATCCCTGTGAGTTAAATAATAATAATAATAATAATAATAATAATAATAATAATAATAATAATAATAATAATGGTTAATCGACTGAAGATACTCAGCTTGGCCATCTCTACCGCTATCTTGCTTTGTATAAATAAATAAAAACAAAATTATAAATGTATACTTAGATCCTTTGTCAAAATCTAAAAATAAAATATAAAGTAAAAATAATAGCTCAGGACTGCTTTGGGAAAAGTAAAAAAAAAAAAAAACTTAAAATAAAAGAAATTAAATAAATATATAAATAACAATAATAGTAGAAATAATAAATAATAATAACAATAATTAAATAAATAAATAATTAATAGTCAATAACCAAGAAATGCTCATTTGAAAAGACCGCGGCGGCCATGACACTAAGTAGGACCCCTCCTGCCTCACTGCTCAGGGCTGAAAAGGTTGCATGGGATAATAGAATTGGCATGGGTTTTAGGAAAGCTGTCCTCTGACTGGACAAAAGCAGTAATCTCCCCAATTTATAAGTAACACGTTACGTTTTGAAACCATTCTTAGTGTTACCTATAAGTTACAAACTGTCATTTGTAGCTCTTCAGTCGCTCAACACGAATTTGCCCAATGACTGGCCGGGGTACAAAGTACAAAACATTACATGTATTAGTTAATTATCACTATTATAATGACAGCAAGGTATCAGGAAAGATTGCAATAATTATAGAGGCATTTGTTTGATAAGTGTCCCGCTTAAAGTGTAGTCAGGCATTGTAGAAAGGAGAGTTTGATCATTGTCTGAGCGTAAGATGGATGAAAACCAGCGTGGCTTTAGACCACAGTGAGGATGTAAATATAAAATTTTTAGTATGCGCCAAGTTATACAGAAATTCTACGAGAGGAATAGACAGTTGCATTAGTGTTTTTTAGACGCAGGGAAGGCGTACGATAGAGAACCCAGGGAGAAGATGCTGAGCATTCTGAGGGATTATGGTATCCAGGGAAGGCTGCTACAGGCAATCAAAAGTGTTTTATGTTACAGGCCGCGGTGGCCGAGAGCGCTAACGCGCTACCTTGTGCCTCGCTGGCATCGGGAGAGCGTGGGTTCAAAACCCATCTCGGCCGTCCTGGCAAAGGTTTTCGTGGTATCCCATTTTCACCACCAGGCAAATGCCGGGACGGTTCCTTTCAATAGGTCCACGGCCGATATCCTTCCAATATCCCTTCCCTGACGCGTCCTGAAAAGAAAAGTACATTGGCTGCATTAATAAAATTATCAAACGTATTTATGTTGATAAACAGGCTGCAGTGAGAGTTGATGAGTAGGTTGTTACAGGGGTGAGGCAAGGCTGTAACCTATCACCACTTCTGTTTATTTTATATATAGACCATCTGTTGAAGGGCAAAAACTGGTAGGGCGGGATTCAATTAGGTGGAAACCAGGTAAGTAGTCTGTAAGAAAGAAGTTAGTGTAGCAACGAAACTCACCCTACATCGCTCAGTATTTAGACCGACCTTGCTGAATGGAAGTGAGAGTTGGTAGATTCAGGATATCTGATACACAAGCTGTAGGTAACTGATGTGTGGGTAGCACGAATGATTGCTGGGACAAATAGATGGGAGCAATGGCAGGAATGTACTCGTAATGAAGAGATGAAGGCGAAATTGGATATGAACACGCTAGATGAAGCTGTTCGTATGAGCTGACTCAGATGGTTGGGTCATGTGAAGAGAATGGGGGAGGAGAGTTTACCTAACATTAATAGGTTAATGAGTTCGGCCCACTGATCTCTATGCATGGATGGCTGCTAGCTAAGGCAGCAGTAAGCCGATAGACGATGACAGGTATAGCAAGATGGCAGCGGGCGCATGGTGCAATATTGCTCGTAGACCACGTGGTCCGTGGAGCGCTCTTGCCTTGTTCAGGCCCAGTGGTCAGGCCTCTTGATTGTAGATAGAATGACCACTAGTGGGTTGGATTTGGTAGTTTGAAGTAAGTTAAAGACATGTAGTAGGTTGTCGTTATTTAAGTAATACATAAGAATAGTGGAAATAAGTTTCAATTGCTCCAGGGAGGAATGAAATTGGTTTTTTAAGTAGTTTGTAGCTGGATTTAGTAGTTAAATATGCCTGTATGTAATAAAGCGCTGTGATTGGTTGGGAGGGCGAATCAGGCTCTGTGATTGGTTACGGGTAGTTTGATGTTATACATGTATTTATACTGGCAGTAAATATTTTGTGTTTCTTGTAGTTGTAAAATGGGCTGAATTTGGTTATTTAAAGCGTAAAATCTTAGTTTTAAGTACCGGTTTGGTGACCCATCATCCCAGGCAAGCCGGTAATACCTTTACTTCTCAGGCAGATAGGTCACTTAGCCGTAATTTTGAAGTTAAGTATACATATGCGGTGGTACTGAAGCAGACGTGATCGGCTAGGGTCGGCTATTGCGTTTTTTAATTTGATCCCATTTCAGGGTGTTTGGGTTCTGGGTGCGAATAGTTCGCTTAATAGTTGTAAAACTGTGGGGAGAGTTTATTTTGAGTAGGTTTTTAGTTATGTTAAGTTTTATGTGGAGCTAAGGAGTGAAATTGGTTTGGCTTAAAGTGCAGTTTTGGCCTATATCTACTTCGGGTTATTATTAAGTTTATTGTGCTGCTAGCGTGATTAAAAGCTGTAGTATTTGATGTAGAGTGCTGGGATTACTTCGGGGAAGTGTTGGTGAGAGGGAGAGAAGTGAGGGGATGGGTTTATGGAGTTGTTGCTGTTGTTGCTTGTTTTTCAACTGCTGTTTTTATGGCTTTCTTGTAGTGCCTGGAACCCTGCTACGAAGTGGCGTGTTCACCTCCTCAATTTACACATGTGGGGCTTTTTTAGACACGGTGCACACCGTATGTCGATGGGGGCCACCCAAATATTGTAAATAGGACTGTGTTTTATGGACATTTTTTCCCTGTTACTGGTATCACTCAATGTGACTGAATTTTACATTCCAATCATTATGATTATTTTTACCATCCGAGGACAAAGTGAGTGGACTTCTTTCAGTTGTTGTTTCAAGAAGGTGATGTACAGCACCTGGGCTTTCTTCCTTGAACTAGTGATAGAATTATGCACAATTGAGAATTTATTTTACGTGAAACATTATTACTCTGCAGGTTAGGTGGTGCCTTGAAAAGTTTTGAAATATTTACAGGTTTCATTTCTATGTTGTTTCATAATTATCAGGGTGCGAAATTGCAGGGGGAAGGGGGGTTTCCCCCCACCGACAATTTTATCTCAAAGATTCCTCCTCACTAAAATGTCCCGGGGGGATCCTTTCATTATAAAATAATGAAGCAAATGTAGAACGCATATATTACTGAAATTAATGTTTTTACTGTGCATATTTTTATAAAAACATCAGCAATAATACAAATAATATAGAAATGATAGGGAATAATTTTCTAATATTTATCATTCTTGTTTTAACAACAGAATTCCAAACAAAAATATTTACAATTTACAGTTTTTCTGGAGGAGAGGGAAATTTACTTACAGGAGAAATGAGAATTATATACCCCCTCCTCCGGGAACTACCTGAAATAAACAGTAGTAATTAAGCCCTCTAATCCTCCCCCACCACCACCATTTCTTTCCGATTTCGCACCCTGATAATTATATACATTTATTTTTGTGTAATTTTTACTGTGGTAATTAAGCTGCTGGTTATGTGATATCTTGACAAGTTCTGAATATTTGCTGGTTTCATAAATGTGTACATTTGCTTTAATGATATTTTCATTTTATAAATTAAACTGCGCGTTATTTCATGGAAACAGGAATTCATTACCAAGCACCGATTACGATATGTCGAATCTAGGCCTGTATAGTGAGTTACGTTTATAGGTACATCATTTGAAGAATGCATAAATTCGTGGCATATATATATATATACACAATTTACAAAAATGTTTCCAGAAATTGTTTTTCACTCGTTACTCTGTTACTGATCGCTAATTGCGTGTACTCAGCACTTAAGTTGATATTTGTCAGCCGTTATTATTCATTCATTTTTATTGCTAATCTGGAGATTTACTGACCTCGGAAAGACGTGTCAGTGATCCCAATGCCCTTATCCTATGAGTGAACATATCTCTATATTTTTATTTGTTCCAAAGCACCATTAATTACGATTTAAAATTGACTAGATTATCATTGCTTCCCCATAAGGAGAGCTCGAGAATGGGTACGCCAACATGGCGGACCGCGCGCTCAACCTGGCGTACTTTCTCGTGCAGCGGAGAGCTGCCATCAGCGATCCATGTATAGAGATCAGTGGTTCGGCCGTAGACTGTAAGAGAAGCAGAGGTACACCTAGGAGGCGATGGTTAGATTCAATGTTTACGATTTCAAAGTGAGAGGTGTAGAAGCAGAGGAGGTTGCAGTGCTAACTGCTAATAGGGGAGCATGGGGGTGACTTGTTCGCAATTAGAGGCTTGCAGACTAGACTGGATGCTGAAAGACAAAACAATTTCAATTGAAAATGTATATATGCATTATTATTCTTATTAGGGCCTATGTTGATAAATGAAACCGAAGACCATTCAGTGTTCCATACTTAGAAAGCTCTATTTTGAACCACCAGACTACTTCACATGATCTCAATTTACCGTGGCACCTTGACACAATGGCTTGAGTGTTGAACAAGGAGACCTGCTCTCCGGAAGGAGTCAATTACTCCATAGCAGTCGAAAGGAAGTTGTACTCACTCTTCACGCTTCAGAGGTCTCGCTGTAAGTTCATTTGTTTACAAAGTAAGGCACTCTGGTTGCCCTATCCAACTAATGTGCCCACTGACTAGTGTCTTAATTGAATCTGATTCTCAAGTACCGGTACGAAAGATCTATATAACGCCGTTCTGTCGATAAACCATTCGCAAATAACGAGGCGTATAATAATTATACTGTAGAATAGTAATAATATTAATAAACAAAATTCAAGATCAAAAAAATATGCATCACCAGAGAAATATATCAAGGTGATAGCTCTGAACCCACTTAGCTGCATGATGCGTGAGTCAGACTTTGGATATGTTATCAGATCACAAGTAGTTCCGTGAAGAACTAAATAGCCTATTTTCTTATATCCAACTGGACATTTCCATTAAAAGCTCGCCTGGCTATTAAAAGGATTTTCCATGTGATGTATCACGACCTATGTCTCCACCAGCACCATTACATTGAGAAAGTAAGTGCTAGAATATATAACTTTCAGTATCGGTGATTCAGACTCCTCCCGCGAGATGGCATATTTCTGTGACGAGTCACGGGAGTTTAATTTAAGAAAAGTCAAGTGCACGGCTCCTATGATTTACGAAAAGTAAGCTATAGAATTGAGTGTCATTAATTCACGATTATTATAATAACCCAACATACGAATCCTCTCTTCAATAGCTTGAATAGTGTAAAAGAGATTAAAAAAAGACAAGGTTTTAAAATTTCGAACTGATGCCACTTTGATTTTTTTTTCTGTAATTGAACGTAAGATATCTTTATACTAAGCTCTGAATAAAGATTTTCTGTTTATTTATTTATTTATTTATTTATTTGTTGATGGTACACAGCAGGGCTCAGTGTAGGCCTCAATAATAGTGCACCTACAAAGTAAATACAGTTCCAGGTATGTTTACATTATTACGTATTAATATCTAAATGAAATTCTTAACGTTAGGAAGTTCACACAGATGTCAAAAAGCATAGTGTTGTTAGCATCAATGCTCTCAGGTGATTCGATCGCTAGAAAAATCATTTTGAAATATTTGAAAATTGATTGGCCGCCATGTTACTTTTGTGTTTCTCATGATTTGGAAAGTCACATATATATACTTAGTTATTAGTCCTCTTTCAACATACAGAACTTCAGTTTGATTGTTTAAATAGTTTCGGAGATATTGTTAACCGGTGGAATATATTGTATGGACACCATGTTGGATTGTTTCATTTATAGGCTATAGAATTGCAAGCTAGCAGATAAATATTATAATGAGAGTTCATTATACCAACTCACATCTCAGAGGCAGATGACCTCACTGTTCCACCCCTTAAAACGTCAATAACTAACTAACCTACATTTCTATTGCTGAGGTACGACACACGAAATAAAAACGAAATTTAAAAAAATTGCACAGCCGCCATCTATAAGTTCTCATAAAATTCCATTTAATTAGACGTCAGTATATTAAGGCCAAGTTTCACAGCATTCGGATGAAAAGTCACGAGAAAAACACATTTAAAAATTTAAATTTCGCGTCGCCGCCATGTTGGTTTTGTGCTCGCCAGGTTATTTAAAGTCCCATAGGTGAACTTATGTTAATAGCCACATCAACATAGAAAATTTTATTTTGCTTTCTGCAATAGATTCATAGATATTGAGAACCGTCTAAATATTTCGGATGGTCGCATGTTGGATTGTTATACATTTGTAGGCTATAGGGTTATGTACCGTACCGTTATATGAAGATTATTGCGTAGGTTCATTATCAAACTTTCACTTTGATCACATGATAAGGACGCCAGAAATGAATACTTAAATTTGAAATTTCGCACAGCCGCCATCTTGAGGAACGAATATGAAATGAAAATCCACAGCCTGCTTCCAGTCTTCGACCGGGTCAGGAATGGAATGAATGGAGCCCCTATCTAGCGGCGAGGATATGAACTGTGCCGGCTGCCGAGGCCTGACGCACTCCTCTGGGGCAATGATTAAATGAATGACAGATGAAATGAAATGTTAGTGGAGAGTGTTGCTGGAATGAAATTTTGACAGGGAAAACCGGAGTACCCGGAGAAAAACCTGTCTGCCTCCGTTTTGTCCAGCACAGATCTCACATGGAGTGGCCGGGATTTGAACCACGGACCCAGCGGTGAGAGGCCGGCGTGCTGCCGCCTAAGCCACGGAGGCTTCAGGAACGAATATAATTGAATTAAATTAGATGCCAGTAGATGATATATCTACTTAGTATAAAACAAAATCCCCGATTGTTGGATGCTCCGAGTAATCTCAAGAACAACTGGATGGACTTTGATGCGGTTTTCACCATTCTGTAAAGGATATCTGGAGGAAGGTTTCTGTAGAAAATAATTTATTTATGACCAAAGGAAGCCAAGCAGTAATTATTTCAGTGAAAAAGTCGAAAGAAAACCTGGCGTTCGTGTGCTTTTTAAGCTTACGCTGGGCAAACCGTTAAAAATATCTATATACTAAGAGTGTAAGAATTGTTCAGCATGAAAAGTTCTACAAAATGTCCGCGACAGCATATCTCTATCTTCAATGCATCGCCCACTATAAGTGTTTTTACGTTTTAATTTCTTCCAACAATCTCCATTCAATTACTAGCTTCGAGAGAGTTTACGAGCTAGCTGGCTGGCGAGTGAGCCTATCACCCCATACACTGTCGAGTAGTGTCGAGGTAAGACTTCAGAGAGGATTTGATGTGTTTGGAGTTTCCCTGGAAGTGCAACTAGTCTTTCATTTACTTCGCCTGCTAACTTTTCGTTTCGCAGAATACATAGTCAAGTTTAGATTGGACGGAAGGGAAATTTGTGTTTCATGCACCTCGCCATTCTTGAATTACGTCTGACAAGAATTCGTTGCGCATTCTATCTCCATAATAATACCGTATAATTAATAGTCCAGTCAGTGATTTTAACCCATCATGCCGAGACGGAAAACTGATATAGGTCGTAGTTCATTGAAATTGAAAAAAAATAGGCTTATCAGGTAACAAAGAAACTGATCAACAAATAATTTCTCGATTGTCACAAGAGAAAGAAAGAAAGAAAGAAAGAATTCACAAAGACAAAGGGAGTCATCCCCAAAGTTCCTATGACACAGGGAAGAAATGTTCATGGTTTGTGGTCCGATGAACAGAATTCTGCTATGAATTACGATTCCTCCATAAATAACTGTATATAAATGATGCTTCAGTTTCCAGGCGAAGCCGGGGAGTGTTGCTAGTATTGTATAAACATTTACTGTTCTAAGTTTCACTGCGCTAGGGTGATTAAATTACGAGTAAATTCCTTTTAAACGTTTTAACTTTGCTTGGCCTCCAAGTTAGTTTCTTGCTCATTAGGTTAAGTCCCATATGTGAACTTACGTTAATAGCCTCTTTCGAAATAAAATAAAATAAAACAGTTTGATAGCTGTAATAGATTGAAGATATTGAGAACCTTCTACATATTTCAGATGGCCGCCATGTTGGATTGTTAAATATGTAGCCCATAAGTTATGTACCATTGGATGATGATTATTGCGTAGGTTAATTATTCAAATGTTTTCTTCGATCGCATGATTAGGGCACAAGAAATAAAAACTGAATGTAATCATTTCGCAAAGCCGCCTGTTTTGAGATTATGAAAACAATTGAATTAAATTAGAATCCAGTAGATTGAATTTTGTATAGACATTTACCTTACCAAGATTCACTGCGCTCGGATGATTAAATCGCGAGAGAATTGTTTAAATGAAGTTCGTTTGACCACCATGTTGGTTTTATACTTGAAAATCACATAGGTGAACTTCTTGTAGTACACTCTATCATCGTACAAGATTTCAGGGTGATATCTGTTACTGTTGCAGATATGTAGAAAGCCAGTAAAATAATTCGCACGGACACCATGTTGGATAAGTGAAACGTAGCCTATTAAAATTTGAAAGGCTTGGTCGAGGTCGGACGGGGTAGTAGTATGTACTTGCTGAGTTTCATTGAAATTGATTTGGCCTTTTAGATTTTATTAGGGACACACACACACACACACACAGATACACACACATAAGCACACATACACGAGGAGAAGGTGATCTCATAAGCATATTTTGTTCATAAATGAAAATAGCCTAAAAATCGTAGGACGATGATAACTCACCAGTTTTATATGCATGATATGAAATTATATTCATTCAGCTTTGAGGAAATCCAAAGTAACTTTGAGATTGTCAAATGCTTCAGCAAGGATATCCACATGGAATTCGGCCTAGATGAGTGCGCTGGAATATATTTCAAGGAAGGACGGATTCAAGATAACTAACAAAGCCTACGTTTCCTTGACGATATGACCATACAGAGTTTACATTCTAACGATCGCTGTAAGTACCTTGGGGCAGATGACCTCGTAGTTCCGCCCCATAAAACCACAATAACTAACTAACTAACTAACTAACTAAGTACCTTGACGTTCGACAATTGCCAGGAATTAACAATACCGACGTGGCGTACGGAGACAAGTGGAGAAGTAAGTGATCGGTGGACTTGGTAAGATATGCAGGTCACAGCTTAGATCTCGAAATAAGATCCAAGCCATCATCACCTTGGCTATTCCAGCAACTAGTTATAATTTGGTCTCATACATCTCTGGAGATCGACATTTATTATTTTTCAGTCGGTCAATACGATTGTACCCAATTGTAATGAGTATTTCCCTAATCCTGGAAAACATTTACAAGAGAATAATGTATCGATCGTCAAGCGATAATCATAATCTTTTACATCTAGGCTAGGCTATTTAATCTATGTCTACACGTATGGGTGATAGTATTTACACTTATGTAGTTGCAGTAGTTATTAAACTAGCACAACTAGTCAAGATTTGTTAGTTATATGTGATTTGTTTTGTTAAGATACTGTTAGCGGTGATTGACCTTCACGTTTGCTTGCATAACGTGATATCTGTGATTGTTATTAAATGGTTGGAGTGGATTGAGAACTTAGCTGATTGTTTGAGTGGTGTGTGGTCGTTCTCGTGCAGCTGCCAACACCACTGCCTCCACTGAACTGCAAGGAGTTTCCTGTGTGGTCTACTTATCTCTTATCCCCCTTGGCCTTTCCGCCCATTCCTAACTGTCTATGTTCAACCCGCGATGTAACATGTGTGCTGCCGAATCTAGAGCATCCTAGTGTGGTGTATGTTACTGTATTATGATCATCTTCAACTATTAAAGGCCAATTTTCATTCTTACCACGCGTAAGCTGAACAGCCACCCGGTTTATTGAGAATGTATTGAAGTCTTTAACACTGCCGTTAATGCCGGCCTTGGTGTATTGAAGATATGGTATAAAGTACATCCTAATCTAATAACATGTTTCCCTTGTTGCTCCCTTATCTTGCCTGGTTGCAAAGTTATGTTGTTTCTCATTTCCGACGGGGGGGGGGGTTTCTCTAGCAGTGTAAAGAGAGGCGAATTCTCCATAAATGTGTGTTCGTTTAGATTATTAAGGTTGTTTATTTTAGCTAAGTGTATCTCGATTGCTCGAAGTAATAAGCATTGCAGTAGGTACATTCAAAAAATGGTCGCTCAACTATGGAGCATCTATAAGAAACATTACAACCTGCATGATACAGTTCCTGAGAGAAAATACAAGTAAGCTTACCAGCCACTTCCTGTTGGGCTCACCCGTATATGTTGTTTGAATGAGGTTTTAGTGATTCATGTGGTTGAATCAGTTATCAGCTCACCCATATATGGATTGAATGAGGCTTTTGTAATTAATGTGGTTGTATCCGTGTTGAGCTCATCCATATATGGATTGAATGAGGTATTTGTGATTCATGTGTTTGAATCAGTGTTGACCTCACCCATATACAGGGTGTAACAAAAAAGTATGGCACAAATTGCAGGACGAATTCCGCACACGAAGACGAAGAAATTTTGTTATATGAACATGGGTCCGGAAACGCTTTGTTTCCATGTTATACCTCATTGTTTCCAACTCATTAATCATGGGAAACACACAAGAGCAGAACGTACCAGCATACCACATGCAACTCTTTCTCACAGGAGATGTTCAATATGCCCCACGTGCGCATTGATACATTCATCAACCAACCGCCGTAATGAATCTCGGATGCGCTGATGTATCCCTGGAGTACTACGTATGGTTTCGTAGCCTTCCATAATACGGGCACTGAGACTCTGTGCATCTTGTACTGGGGTTCGATACACATGAACTTTCAAATGCCCTCACAAATAAAGTTCAGTGATTTTAGGTCCAGAGAGCGTGGAGGCCAGGCAGTTGGTCCACTTCTACCTATCCATTTGTCACCAAATCTGTTATTTAGAAGCCGACGGACATTAGCACTAAAATGAGGAGGTGCTCCATCGTGCATGAAGTACATGTTTTGTTGCACAGCTAAAGGCACATCTGCTAAGTCGCATGGCAACGGGGCCATGTAAAACAAACCACTGGTGGTGCACCTACGATAATGACAACGTAACCAGACGTAACCAAGAGTGCATGTTCCCCACGATTCTAACGTTCTGTTCTTGTGTGATTCCCATGCGTAATGTGTTGGAGACAATGAGGTGTAACATGGAAACAAAGTGTTTCCGGACCCATGTTCATATAACATAATTTCTTCTTGTATGTGTGAGGAATATGTCCTGCAATTTGTGCCGTACCTTTTTGTTACACCCTGTATGGATCGAATGAAGTTTTTATAATTCTTGTGGTTGTATCAGTATTGAGCTCACCCATATATGGATTGAATGAGGTTTCTGTCATTCCTGTGGGTGCGAAGCTGAGCTCACCCATATATGGATTGAATGAGGTTTCTGTCATTCCTGTGGTTGTATCAGTGAATGAACTGGGAGTGTGCCTCGAAGAAACGTCACATGCGGATGATGGAAAAGGCTGCCCTCCTTGGAACTGCTGTATCTTCAGTAATGAGCTCGGAAGATCTTGAGCATTCACCCTAGCATCATTATCTTTGGCTCAGAAAATAGTCCGACGCTGATTTCTTATACTAATGTAAATAATAATAACAATAATAATAATAATAAAGGTTCATGGTGTCATCGCGTCCTGGTTCGTGAACCATGGGCAACGGATGAGTGGTCCTGACAGTCGGGATACCAGTTACTATGGAATAGGAGCGGGCATCTTGGACATATTCTGAGTCGTGGCCCTCCTTGTGCTCAGGCGCCTAGAACTACCCAACTCACTTATTTGTTCTCCGAGGTGAAAATCATGGGGCCCTGTGTAAGTAAGACTAGCAACCTGCTTGACTTTTACGTTCTAAACCTGCTAATAATGTCTTGAGCTAGCCTCGTACAGAGTCGCACTCCCAATTTTCCAGAACAGGCAATCGAACTGATATTCAATTGGGTGCTATTAATATCGAAGGGCGGGGCATGTGTTAAGAAACGAAGAAAGTAGAATCAGATGAGTCAGCAAGTAGGATGGGATTGGATATTCTAAGGATTAGTGAAGTTCAGATAAAGGGAGATGAGAGAACGAAGTAGGAGATTACAAGGTATACCTGTCAGGTGTAGAACAAGGCAGGAAAAAGTGGGGAGTGGGGCTGTATGTCAAGAGAACATTAGAGCGTAACATAGTCTCTGTGAGGTAGGTAAATGAACGATTAAGGTGGATAGATTTGGAAATGTCAGGAATTCAGGTCAGGATTGTTTCAGTGTACTCTTTATGTGAAGGGGCGGACTAGGACGAAGAAGACAGATTTTATGAGGCTCTGAATGACGTGGTAGTGAGAGTTAACAATAAAAATAGTGTAGTGTTGGGAACCAGGTCAGTAATAGACTATATAATTACTGACCTTAATTTTAGGAATTTGGAGGTAAATTAGAAATGTTTGGTCAAGCGTCAGGAAAGCCAAAGAAGGAAGATAGAAAAATAGGACTGAGGGGTGTGAGAAGGAAACGGGCAAGTGGGGTGAGAAGAGGGAAGCGAACACCAACGGGAAATGTTTACTGGACTTCTATGCTAGTATGGGGTTATCTGTTGGGAACTCAATTCTCGAAGCATAAGGAGTTTCATAGATGCACATGGGAAGGTAGAGGCCCCCGGTCAATAATAGTCTATTTTATCACTGGCTTTCATTTTAGAAAATTGATAAGGATTTGCAGAATATTCCGGATTTTGTTTTATGAAACAAACCTTAAACTGTGAATTAAGCGTAGTACTGAAAGTTCAGAAAGTGTGTTCAGTTTGCAAGCGGATTAGGATTAGAAATCTCCAGGATAAGGAACATAGGCAGAAATACATGGAAATGATTGATGAGAAATTCCAATGAATAGGTAGTAAAGAATTGCAAAATATTGAAACGGAATTGTCAGGATACAGGGATGCATCACTAGATGTAGCAAAGGCATGTCTTTGGACAACAGTGTGGAAGGACAAGTATAAGCGCACATCCTGGTGGAGTGGCATAGTACAGACGGCTTGAAAAGTGAAATAAATGGCTTACAAAAAAATGGCTCCAAACAAAGAACCCGACAGACACAGAGCTTTAAGTAGTGGAACCAAACAAATAATAGTAAGATTATGGGAAGAATTTAGAGACAAGTTAGAAATGTTAGGTCAAGCGACAGGAAAACCGAAGAAGGAAGGATATTAGAAACGAAGGAATAATATGTCGTGTTTTGGATAATTCAGCGAAACACATTGTAAATACCAATGAAGCACTCAAAAGATGGCTAGAATACATAGAAAACAAGCGAAATATAAATATAATAAATATAAATCTTGCAATGTGGCAGATTTTTAGATTATACAGGAGGAGAATCAGGACGGGACAAGATCACGGTTGAAGAAGTAGAAAGGGTGATAAACTACCATGTCACAAAGCGGGAGCAGTAGAAGAACTTTGGCCAGAAATGTATAGTGGGAAAGCAGGGATGAATTTGTTGCGTAGGGTAATTGAATTGGCATGGAATTTAGGTAAACTATCCTCTGACTGGAAATAGCAGAAATCTCCCCTATTTAAGCTATGGTCACTATTTGTATTTGAAAAGCGCGCTATCGAAGTAGGTGGTTGCGCGCGGCGGCCATTTTGCGCATTAACCCCAGGCCCAGCTATGACTCTCCATCCATACGACCAGCATGGGGTTGGACTCCGCGCGGCGGCCATCTTGCACATTAACCCCTGTGCCAGGACCGGCTTATTCTCCCCACTGTCTCAATATTATGATAATAAGAATAAGAATAACCACGACCCGTTAGGATTCTAATACATGGCGTATTTTGTAATAACTAGTGAGGTATGTTAAATTGGACTGATCGAGTATGAAAAGTGCTAGTTATCTCCGTGCCAATTAAATGATACAAGCAGTGATCACTAGCCGGCCCTCAGTGATAGGCTACATTGAGCCGAGCTTTGTGAGCGGTAAGTGTCAATGACCTGACTCGCGGACTGGACACTCATTTCCTGCATCCGCTCTTGCGCCCTCCTTCGCTTGCAGAAACACAGCTTTCTGGTTTATTTTGTTGTTGTTGTTGTTGTTGTTGTTGTTGCGTGTTTACTTACATATTTACAGTATGTGTATTGACTAAGTGGAATTATGTGTACTAATTTTAAACTAAATAAAAGAAGGAAGGGCTTTCTCAGTGGCAGATGATCTTTGCGGCCGGATGCCCTTCCTGATGCCAACCGCATCAGCGTTAATGGGACATGAAACAGTGTGGATGGACCGTGACCTTCGAACCCACTCGTTTTGCTAGTTCGGAGATAACTTGACTTTGCGCCTTGGTGCACGTAGCTACCGTGGCCTATTAAAAAGATTCGTGGAGCTAATCATCATCATCTTGAGCAGTTTCCAACCGCTGGTCGGGTCTGCTTGGAACATAAGCCTCTCCATCGTTTCCTGTCCATCCACCATCTCTCGTCATTTACTGTGTCCCAGCACACTCCTCTTTCCTCCACACTCTTCTTAACTCCTTTTGTCCATCTGTCCCTTGGTCTTCCCCTTGACCTCCTTCCCGTCATTTCCATTCCAAACATCTTCTTCGGTATCCTCTCCTCTTGCATCCTCCTCACATGTCCATACCATTGTAGCCTAGATCGCTCTATTCTATTTTGCAATGGTTCCTCTCTTACCATCTCTCTGACTCTCTCATTCCTTACTCTGTCCATTCTTGTCACTCCTACCCTACTCCTCTGGAACTTCATCTCCACTGCTCGTATTTTATTCTTGTCCCTTTCCTTCATCACCCATGTTTCTGAACCATATGTCAAACTTGGCACAAAGTAGGTCTTGTAGATGATTCCTTTACATTTTTGTGGTACATCTTTATTCCATAACATCCCCCTAACACTCTTGAAAAATCCATCTGCGCACCTTCCCCTTTCATTTATTTCCATCCTATTGCCTCCCTTTTCTTCAATTATGCTTCCCAAGTACTTGAAGCATTCTACTTTCTGCAACTGCTGTCCTCCAAGTGTTATGCCCATATCCAGTCTGTTCTTCTTCCTCGTTGTGATGACCACTTCACTCTTTTGTGCTGAGAACTTCATCCCATATGATAACACTACCTTCTCCCACTCATCTAATTGCTCTTGTACTTCTTCCTCATCCTCTCCCCATACCAGAAGGTCATCAGCAAACAACATTGCCTTCATTTTCCTTTCCCCAATGCTATTTACCACTTTTCGTATGATTTCATCCATCACCACTATAAATAACAGGGGTGAGAGGGCACCACTCTCCAGTTGAAACCATTCCGTTCTCTCTCTTCCCACCTTTACACAGCTTTTGCTTCCCTCGTACATTGCTTTCACTCTTGCCACTGTCTCCTTGTTCACTGCTTTTGCTCTCATTGCTTCCCATACCTTGTTTCTATTAATACTATCATATGCTTTCTCAATATCCAAGAAGGTCATCACCAGATCTTTCCCATATTCATAATGGTGTTCTTGTAGCTGTCTTACTGCAAAGATGAGGTCAACTGTTGACCTTCCTGGCCTGAATCCATACTGTTCTTCCCTCAGCCCATCTTCAACTTCTGTCCGAATTCTTCTCTCCAGTACCTTCTCAAATATTTTGGCGCAGTGGCACATGAGTGTAATTCCCCTGTAGTTCTTGCATTCCTTCCTACTTCCCTTTTTAAATATGGGTATTATTATCCCTCTTTTCCAGTCCTCTGGTATTTTCTTCTCCCTCCATATCACTTTCATTACTCGAAAGAGCCACTTTGTTCCTATCACCCCTGCTGCTCTCACCATCTCCACACTCACTTCGTCTATTCCCGGTGCCTTTCCCCCTTTCATCTTCTTTAATGCTTCCTCCACTTCTTTCCATGTCAATTCCTTCTCTGAAATGTCTTGGTCACTGTCTGTTTCTTCCTCCACAATGTCCACTACGCTGGTTTTAGTTGGATTTAGGAGTTCCTTGAAGTATTCTCTCCAGATATCCTTTACTTCTTCCATATTTTCGACCTCCTTTCCATTCCTGTCCACCATTCTGACATTTTCCCCTGTATCTCTTCTCTTTGCCTTTATCATTCCATACAACACTTTCTTACTGCCATCACAGTCCTCCTCCATCATTTCTGTCCATTTCTCCAGCCAATTCTTTTTCTCTTCCTTCACTACTTCTCCTGCTTCTTTCTTCCGCTCTTGGTATTCTTCTCTTGTTCTGTCTGTCCTCTGTTGGAACCATTTCCTGAATGCTTCATTTTTCTTTTTCACTGCTTCCTTAGTTCTGGGGTTCCACTATGGTGTTTCCTTGCACCTTTTCTTTCCACTAGTTCTGCCACACACGACTTCCGCTGCTTCTACCAACACGTCCTTGGAGCTTATGAACGTTATAAATATACCGACAGCTGTGGCTACGCTTGCTAAAGCGCAACGTTAGACCATGGGGCCAAGCTCTCTCTCTCTCTCTCTCTGCTGACTTGGTAGACGCGTGAGTTCGAGCCCCACCGTTGGCCGTCCTTCAAATGCTCTTCCGTGGTTTCCCCATTTTCAACACCAGGCAAATGCTGGGACGGTACCTTCTGACAGGACACGGCCGCTTTCTTCCACAACCTTGCCCAGTTTAATTTATCTTCATTCATTTCATCTCTCATTAATTTCTCTCATGAGGTTGGCGTCGGGAAGGGTATCCGGCCGTAAAAACCATCCGCCACATTATAATTTCATCGCATCTCATCCCCGACCCCGTTGGAAACGGGATTAATACGGGGTAGACATACATACATGAACGTTATACATATAAAGGTGTGAGAACCAACACAAGCCCTTTGGTGGCGGAGTGACCTCGTTGTGAGCGGACACTTCAATGATCATTGGTTTCTACAAGCGTTAATTCATACGATATGATTAATATTTTGGCTGGCTGCGTGGCTCAGCGGTATCGTTCTCGCTTGCTGTGCCTAAGGTTGCAGGATCGAATCCTGGCGCAGTCAGCTGGCATTTGAGGGTGCGCAAATGTGAGGGAGCCGTGTCAGTAGATTTACTGGCACGTTAAATATCCCCTTCGGGGCAAAATTCTGGCACCCCGGCGTCTCTAAAAGCCGCAGTAGTTAAAAGGGACGTGAAACAAATACAGTAGAGTCTCGATTATCCGACCTAAACTGGACCTAGAGTACGTCGGATCACCGAAAATGTCGGATAATACAGAATAACTTTGAAAATGAACTAAAACAAATAGGTAGAACTAGAATCATGAAATGTTTTACAGTACTCTATTTACTGAATTATCAATTCCATACTGTACAACATGTAGTATTGAACAAAAACGCTCCAAATGCATTAAGAAAAGAAACTTGTCAACACTGTCTGCTTGCCTGGTGATTCACGTTTTCTTCCTGCGAGATCTTGTCATCGACGAAAAATCACCACCTCCGTTGTACTTGCCTCTGGCTGTTGCTCTTAAGTACGTTAAAGCCATATCCAATGCGCCTAATCTTCCACTGTGAGACATCGTTTCATCCTTTTGTTCTCCAATACCTCGTTCTTCTTCTTCTTCTTCTTCTTCTTCTTCTTCTTCTTCTTCTCCATCCTCATTTTCGTTAGCATTCACGAAATCCATAACATTGGGGTCAGTTAGTTCAAACAGCTGATCTTGTGCAACCACAACTCACATCTAGAGTCGCCTAGGTTGCAGGTTCGTATCCTGGCGCAGTCAGCTGGCATTTGAGGGTGCACAAATGCGAGGGAGCCGTGTCAGTAGATTTACTGGCACGTTAAAGATCCCCTTCGGGGCGAAATTCCGGCATCCCGGCGTCTCTAAAAGCCACAGTAGTTAAAAGGGACGTAAAACCAATAACATTATTATTATTATATTACATCTAGAGTCGTAGCATCGTCTCAACCAGGAATGCAATTCAGTAAGGGAACAATGTCGGATAAGCGAAGGTAGGTTGAGCGGGACTCTGTAACATAAATTAATTATTGATTAATATTTTGTTAATAATAATTTATCCCAGAATTCAAGTTATCCCTTTTCTTTATCGACGTGTCTCAGTTGGCTGAGGTTCGGACTGTTGTGAGATACCACTCCGACATCTTTAAAACAACAGGACATGTCATTCTTACGAGGGCGGAACAGTATGGGCATCAGTCCTGTGTGGTGTGCACGCTTATCACTTATCAGTATTGGTATTTGGAATTCATTGGCCTTGAATAAAGGAGAATTCAGTATCATATCGAGGATACTGTTGGTTCTAGCGCTACTGAAGGCTCAACTCAGTGACTGCTACATTCTCGTGGTGTAGCGGCTAGCATTCTTGGCTGTCGGGCCCCGGGGGTCCAGGTTCGAACCCACCTCGACCATCCTGGAAGTGATTTTCCGTGGTTCCCCATTTCTGCTCTTGGCCTATGTCAGGATGGTTCCTGCCTCTATCCTAACACACAATAACACAGGTTATCAATTCAAGCCCAAGGACACGGGGCTAAAAGACCACGATGTCACATAGCCCCAAACTGAGGTAACAACAACAAACAATCTGTCAACTATTTGGAGAAGATAACTCCATTCTCGTGTTGGAAGCCATTTGTCTGTGTCGCCTAAGGAAACAACATTTGAAATGCTATTAAGTCGGTCAACACGATTGTACCCAATTGTCATGGATATTTTGGCCTATACCTGACAAACATACATGAGAATAATAAATCCACTATAAACACTTAGATTACTAATTTCGATCGTCAGCGATAAAGATTTAAAAGCCTGAGTGTAAGGGATCTGCTGATCAGCGGTATTGATTTAAAAGCCTTAGTGTGGGGGATCTGCTGATCAGCGGTATTGATTTGAAAGCCTTAGTGTGGGGGATCTGCTGATCAGCGGTATTGATTTAAAAGCCTTAGTGTGGGGGATCTGCTGATCAGCGGTATTGATTTAAAAGCCTTAGTGTGGGGGATCTGCTGATCAGCGGTATTGATTTGAAAGCCTTAGTGTGGGGGATCTGCTGATCAGCGGTATTGATTTAAAAGCCTTAGTGTGGGGGATCTGCTGATCAGCGGTATTGATTTAAAAGCCTTAGTGTGGGGGATCTGCTGATCAGCGGTATTGATTTGAAAGCCTTAGTGTGGGGGATCTGCTGATCAGCGGTATTGATTTAAAAGCCTTAGTGTGGGGGATCTGCTGATCAGCGGTATTGATTTAAAAGCCTTAGTGTGGGGGATCTGCTGATCAGCGGTATTGATTTGAAAGCCTTAGTGTGGGGGATCTGCTGATCAGCGGTATTGATTTAAAAGCCTTAGTGTGGGGGATCTGCTGATCAGCGGTATTGATTTGAAAGCCTTAGTGTGGGGGATCTGCTGATCAGCGATATTGATTTAAAAGCCTGAGTGTAAGAGATCTGCTGATCAGCGGTATTGATTTGAAAGCCTTAGTGTGGGGGATCTGCTGATCAGCGGTATTGATTTGAAAGCCTTAGTGTGGGGGATCTGCTGATCAGCGGTATTGATTTGAAAGCCTTAGTGTGGGGGATCTGCTGATCAGCGGTATTGATTTGAAGGCCTTAGTGTGGGGGATCTGCTGATCAGCGGTATTGATTTGAAAGCCTTAGTGTGGGGGATCTGCTGATCAGCGGTATTGATTTGAAAGCCTTAGTGTGGGGGATCTGCTGATCAGCGGTATTGATTTAAAAGCCTGAGTGTAAGAGATCTGCTGATCAGCGGTATTGATTTGAAAGCCTTAGTGTGGGGGATCTGCTGATCAGCGGTATTGATTTGAAAGCCTTAGTGTGGGGGATCTGCTGATCAGCGGTATTGATTTGAAAGCCTTAGTGTGGGGGATCTGCTGATCAGCGGTATTGATTTGAAAGCCTTAGTGTGGGGGATCTGCTGATCAGCGGTATTGATTTGAAAGCCTTGGTGTGGGGGATCTGCTGATCAGCGGTATTGATTTGAAAGCCTTAGTGTGGGGGATCTGCTGATCAGCGGTATTGATTTAAAAGCCTGAGTGTAAGGGATCTGCTGATCAGCGGTATTGATTTAAAAGCCTGAGTGTAAGAGATCTGCTGATCAGCGGTATTGATTTAAAATCCTGAGTGTAAGGGATCTGCTGATCAGCGGTATTGATTTGAAAGCCTGAGTGTAAGGGATCTGCTGATCAGCGGTATTGATTTGAAAGCCTTAGTGTGGGGGATCTGCTGATCAGCGGTATTGATTTAAAAGCCTGAGTGTAAGGGATCTGCTGATCAGCGGTATTGATTTAAAAGCCTGAGTGTAAGAGATCTGCTGATCAGCGGTATTGATTTAAAAGCCTGAGTGTAAGGGATCTGCTGATCAGCGGTATTGATTTGAAAGCCTGAGTGTAAGGGATCTGCTGATCAGCGGTATTGATTTGAAAGCCTTAGTGTGGGGGATCTGCTGATCAGCGGTATTGATTTAAAAGCCTGAGTGTAAGGGATCTGCTGATCAGCGGTATTGATTTGAAAGCCTGAGTGTAAGGGATCTGCTGATCAGCGGTATTGATTTGAAAGCCTGAGTGTAAGGGATCTGCTGATCAGCGGTATTGATTTGAAAGCCTTAGTGTGGGGGATCTGCTGATCAGCGGTATTGATTTAAAAGCCTGAGTGTAAGGGATCTGCTGATCAGCGGTATTGATTTGAAAGCCTGAGTGTAAGGGATCTGCTGATCAGCGGTATTGATTTAAAAGCCTGAGTGTAAGGGATCTGCTGATCAGCGGTATTGATTTAAAAGCCTGAGTGTAAGGGATCTGCTGATCAGCGGTATTGATTTGAAAGCCTTAGTGTGGGGGATCTGCTGATCAGCGGTATTGATTTAAAAGCCTGAGTGTAAGGGATCTGCTGATCAGCGGTATTGATTTAAAAGCCTGAGTGTAAGGGATCTGCTGATCAGCGGTATTGATTTAAAAGCCTGAGTGTAAGGGATCTGCGGATCAGCGGTATTGATTTAAAAGCCTGTGTGTAAGAGATCTGATATTTATAGATGTTGATTTAAAAGCCTGTATGTAAGAGATCTGCTGATCACCGGTAATGATTTAAAAGCCTGAGTGTTCTACGGTGTAAGAGAAGCAAGCCTTGTGACCATAAGTCAGAGGACCTTCTTTTTACGGGCAATCCAAACCACTTGACGTGACTATTCACCTAAAAATATCTCACATGATTTATCCTGGAATCGAACCGTGTCCATCTTGGATTATGGCAAACAGCTTGACCACTGTGCCACTGCGGCTCCAGTGATGACTGAAGCCGCGAGGTTCGAATTCGGCGTCCAGTCAGCTTTCTGTGACTTATCTCAGGGAGAATTACGCCACTTACCCCAAGTTCCAGGGCAACTTCCCTAATCCAACTGCCTAATCCTCTCGCGGAAGGGACTTAGTTCGCTCGACTGTGGAGGTGTTTGTTGGCTGTCACGTTTATTCTTGAAGCGCCTGATGTTTCCGAGGTTGTAGGACCAAATCCTGGCGCAGTCAGTTGGCATTCGAGGGTGCGCAAATGCGAGGGAGCCGTGTCAGTAGATTGCATTCACGTTTAAGATCCCTTTCGGGGCAAAATTCAGGCACCCCGGTGTCCCTAAAAGCCGCAGTAATTAAAAGGGACGTAACATTGTTATTATTACTATTACTCTTGATGCTTCATTGGCTGAGGACAACATGGTCATCAACCTCGTGAGTTCAGTGTGCACATACATCGTACTTACGTCATCGTCATGGAAAGGTTACTGGCATTAAGGCTAAGACAATAGGAATCTAAAATGGTGAAAGAGTTGAGTGATTGCACCATGAAATTCATTTGGCAGAGTTGAATCGTTCAAGCGTTTCGTGTATTATTATCCAAAAAGTATCTGAAGAAATGATTTAAAGGTTATTCTTAGACAATTGATGGAAAGTAATTTCATTTTGTAAGAAATGTTGTGTTCTTAGCGAGGACCGAATGTAGACCACGCTACACGCCCGAGGCGAGGCGAGGCGAGGCGAGACGATTGGAGCATTCCCAGCTCCTTCAAGGGTTGTCCTTCAACTCCAGCCAAATGCTGGGTTGGTACGTACCACATTACAAGTACAGTACGCACACTATTACAATGACAGATTACACACACAATGATCATTCTTTGATGATTGAGACTGGATAATAAACGAATGTCTTGTTTATGTTGGATCACATCAAGCTGGCTGCCTCATGTTGGTAGACACAACCATATTTACTCTCATATCAAGTTTATCTGGTAGATATAATAAAATTCCTCTCCGAGCAGTGGACTTTGATGGCAATTGCGCCTCCGGGCAGCGGGAGGGACCATTTTGTATGGTGTTGTAGTTTTATACTATACTAGCAACCCGCCCCGGCTTCGCCCGGGAACAGTTATGAAATCATTACGTGATGAGCGCTTTTTTTACGATGTCAATGAACTATGACCTATATCCGTTTTACGTCTCGGCATGATGGGTTAATGCCATTGACTGGACTATTAATTATATTATCATGGAGATGCATGTGCAACGAATACTTGTCAAACGTAATTTAAGAATGGCGAGGTGCTTCCGTCTAATCTAAAAACATTTATAGTGGGCGATGTATTGAAGATAGAGATATGCTCTCGGGTACTTTTTTTTGTATAAATTTTCATGCTGAACCATTCTTACTCATAGTATATTGATTATTTTAACGGTTTTCCCATCGTAAGCTTAAAAACCACACGGTCGCCAGGTTTTTTCGACATTTTCACTGAAATCGTTACTGCTTGGCTTCCTTTGATCATAAATAAATTATTTTCTACAGAAACCTTCCTTGAGATATCCTTTACAGAGTGGTGAAAACCGTATCAAAATCCATCCAGTGGTTCTCGAGATTACCCGTGACATCCAAGAATCGGGGGCTTTGTTTTATACTAAGTAGATATTTGCCATTGAGAAATATGAAACTGAAATCAGAGATGTATTGGCCGATATTAGTTGTCTAATATTTAAATTCCTCTTGTGTTTGCAGATCGGCAGGACAAGTTGTAAGATGCTCTGTTTTTGCAAGAGAATCCGATCATTCCATGTGAAGGTGGTTCTGTTGGACGAGCAGGAACTCATCCAAGAAATGCAGGTAAGAGAGTATATTTGATTATTTGAAAGGTTTATAAACGAGGGCGTAATTCAAGGGACTTGGGACATCTTGTGCTTGGGTGTGTGTATAAGAATGCCACCCTCAGTGCTGTTTCAAATAGGCACCTCCTTGGCGTTGTGCACATACTTCCACCGGCTTGTACGAGTCTTGTTTGGGAGAGACAACTCAAGACCAGGTGCAGACTGAATACGAAGATCAAAAGCAAATGCTAACGTACAAGGTTAAATTTTCTACCTAATTCTTTCAGTTGTTAATGATAAACTAACTCAAAATCAGAAATTGAATGTGGGTGTATACAGCACATCCACGCCTTCGCCCTCACCCTCACCCACACCCTCCTTAAGGTAACCTTTAAAATAGCTCATGCAAATATTGCATTTCTAAATTACCTTATTTGGGCAGGAAACTTCTCTGATGAAGAGTTATTGAGGCGTGATTTTCGTGATGTTGGTATATTACGAACTATTTTCATATATATATAGACGGGATTTTGTTTGTAATGAAGCCGCCAGGAAGATAGACTACAACTGAACCATGTTTCATCTGGTGCCTTTTACCATGGCGATGTGCAATTGCCTGAGGTTGTACGACTGTGAAACCGGGACTGACCGGCCGAAAACCGTGGTGTTAACTGTAACTGTGCTTATTACCTACTGTGTATTAATGATCTCAGCTTTTGAACCCTAGATTCAGTGTATGGAACACACTTAAGACTCAGCCCACTGTAAGCTCAACATCATCAAAGTAATTGATACCAACATAATTCAATGTTACACATATAATTCAACTCCATGCAACCGCCATACTAATTAATGGATCAGCACACATAAGTAGGCCTATGTCTATTTACAGAATCCATTGGACTACCAACTGCCTATTATCATTCACAGACCATTTAATATCGTTAAATATGTTCAAATAAACACTCGGAAACTCTATTCACTACAATGTCCTAACATTGCAGACAGATTTTGAGCAACACGCCTATATATCAGCGTTACCAAAGCAATTTTACGTACGTTTATAGGTATCGTGTTTAATTGAATCTAACTTGCATAACATTCAGTGGATTTCTGCCAAAATTTGTATAAACAGTACACAGTGTACCATAACAGTTATTTGCGCACGTTGACAGATAATGCAGTCCTACAAACATTTGAGCCGTATATACAGTATACTGCACTGCTGTATTTGGCCACAATTCATTAGTTATATTTTGAGGGCATATTTTAATGCCAGTGCTACCAGCATAATTCCGTAGATAAAGATATTACACTAAATCAGTATAATTACAGGAATCAGGATTGAATCTTCAATTTTAAGAAAACTAGGCTATTTAGTTATTTACGGAACTACTTGTTTGAGTTGAATGACCTACTCGTGGTTGACTGTTGGAATGGTTGAGAAGCGGTAGGGTAGATAAACAATTTACAGGCTCTTTTATTACGACAAAGTTGAATATTCTTCATTGCACTTCTTGCTCTCTTGGGTTGCCCAATATATTTTTAGATGAGTTCAAAAGTCTCATTAATTGCTTAATGAGTGTTGTACAATTGAATCAGGCAAAGCTGAAAAGTATTAAGTCAGTTATCACTACTTTTCAGGAGAGAGATAACACGTCATTGACAGAACAGAACTTGACAGACACACTATATTAGTCATCTATGTTGTAAAGCAACTATTCAGGTTATATTTGTGATAGCGAAATATTAGTTTTAAATTAATAAACATTTTTTTTTTTTTCAATCAATTTTGGAAACGTGACTTAATGCCTTTCAATTGCGTGGTCAGTTTAGCACAACATAAAGCCATATAGAATGAATATTTCACACGATATTTTATTCTAAAATGGATTTGTAACATAAGATCCACCTAAACCCTGTACAAATGTAATATTCAATAGCACTGTAACATCGGGAATTTTGCAGTGTGGCCAACATTAAGTACGGAATATGTCGCTGAAAGGCAGCAAGTCATGACTTTCTGCTTTTCTCCTCTGATCGCACTACATGTAGCAGTGGTTTCCGGCTTAAAGAGAAGGCTGACTTAATTCCTTCCTATGCTGTTCCAAGACCCTTGGGTCAATGCTTCATAATACAGTGGAACTTGGATAATTCGAACCTCAAGGGACCAGTAAAAATATTCGAATTATCCAAAAATTCGAATTAAGAAAGTTCTTTGAAAAGGGTAGAGAAAATATATTGTATTACGTTTACATAATGATTTACGTTCAACAAAGGAGATTGACAACGGTACTGTATAATGACTGTATCGTGAATAACATCAAAAGTTTCAAATGATAAAAAAATGTACTATTCACCTATTTAACGACAGTAGTAATCCAACAATCTAGTTAAGTATTAGAGAAATCTACTGTTTTTCAAAAAAGGTTGAGATTTTTACCTGTTTCCTACAATTAAGTCTCTCGGCCATCACAAAAGAATCTAACAAATGTAATGAAAGGAAAACAGATTCACTTACGTCATTTCTACTTAAAAAATAACGCCTAAGTTCTGTGATGTGGTTTGTTGCTTGGGCTGCACGCGGGACAGAGTTTTCGGGAACTTCCTCCACGAGTTCATCGCCAGATGCGTCACCATCTTGCTTTTCGGTGTTCAGTACATCGGCGATGATTTCTGCGTCGGTCAGCTAACCACAAACTGAGACATTTTCGTCCGGTCGGCTTTTTACACGTAAAAACTTCGAATTATCCAAAATATAATTCGAATTAACCACGATTGTTTAGCATTGATTGTATATAAAACGCTAGGGACCAAGAGAAAAATTCGAATTAAAGAAGATTTCGAATTATAGAAGTTCGAATTAGCCAAGTTCCACTGTACTACTTGTTTAAAAAACGACCATTTTTGACTTAATGCTTTCCAGCTCCGAGCGATTCAATTGCATTGGAAAGGATGGGGTTTGAACCTACCCATTACCTTGATTAACTTATGTAACAACGATCTGGCTACGCATTGAGCTACCGACAAGATTTGAGAATACATTTACAGAGGGAGGTAAAAGAGTGTGGAGGCGGATGTATGCCTAGAGAGCATACCCAACTACACGGGACTGATGATCATGATGCTTCAAACCCGTTATCGTAGCGAGTCGTGACTGTACAAGCATGTGTGCTTGTAACTGAGTTTGGGATTGAGAAGGAGGCTACCGGGCCTTAAAGCTGGGTTTTCCTAGGCGCGGAAGCGGAGAGCGGAGTCGGCTCTCCTCTGGTCATATGTAGTTTTAATGGTACTGTTTTCCTAGAAGCGGAGCGGACCACCGCTGGACGAGCGGAACTCGCTCCTCCGCGTTCCTCTGCTCCGAGAGCAGACGAGTCCGCTGCCGGCTGGCGGAGTGGCTGGACGTCTGTACTGTTGTGTGCAGTTGTATTCAATTGTGTCCCTTGTGTGTTAAAGTGTGTGCACCATGAGTGTGTGTCGGTTTACTGCTTCCGAAGATGAACAACTCATTGAGTTGGTTCATGGTCATCCTATAATATGGAATCTAATAGAGACAGAATATAAGAATGTTATGAAGAAAGATGTCTTATGTCACTTGCACATTTTCGATCCTTCGCTAAATGCAGTGGTAACTTTTCCTCCTCCTCCTCTTCCAAGTGTAAAAAAATAGAAAGTCTAGATTCCCCGTCCATATCGACCATACCTTATCACTCCTAGTATACAAATGAGTAACCGTTCCGCTCTCCGCGAGAGGACAAGTCCACGTCTAGGAAAACACAATTCAGCTAGCTGATGACTCACGAGCGGAGAGCCGACTATGCTCTCCGCGTTCCGCTCTCCGCTTCCGCGCCTAGGAAAACCCAGCTTATTACGCTAGCAATCATCCACACAGCACACTCAAGTACACGCCGTTTATGACAAAGATGCCTCAAAACCCTTATCCGAGCACAGGAACGAAGATTTGCATGTACTGTATTTAGCATACAAGCAGATATGTTTGCAACTATTATTTGACACAACGGGACGGGAGAACATTAACGGGGGCACTGATTCTAGTTGCAAGTATGTGAGCAAGACTGGTCAGATGGAAGTTCTTTGCTACTGGTTGAATTGTATAAGTGTTGAGATTCTAAGGTCTTAAGGGACCATTAAAAGAATGTGTGGAAGGAAACAGCTTCGTCAGTGGGCCATAGGGTAGATACGTACGAGACAACTTAAATCGCTCAGGAATTCTGATCCGGGCTGTCTTTTATAAATTCAGTACGCCACCATTGTCGAGCATTTCGTTCCTCTTAAGTAGTAGACTGCACACAAGGAGCATAGCACCACGTTATCAGGCATGGAGCACGCTGATCTCCACATGTCACATTGCAGCTATGTTTAGACCCAGTGTGGAAGGAAGACTGTGAATCGTGTGATAATGAGCCACGGGACCACCTTTTTACGTGTAATCCTAATCACAGGACATGGCATTTCATTTCGAAAATCCCACAGGCATTGACTGGGAATCGAACCCAGTCTTGGGTGGGAATCACTTGCGGTTAGGAGGATAAAATCTAGACTCTGCGCTATGTACAACACGTATACAAATCAACCAGCATGGGGTGAGCTTAGCAAACGTTTGGGAGAGCCCACTTACATGAGTAGGAGTGATCATCCTTTCAAAGTTAAGGGCCGACCACAGCGTACACATTATAGTAAATATTATTTCGTTAACCGTGCCATTGATAACTGGAACTCTCTACCTGCTGCAGTCTTAGAGCCTCTTTCCAAACATATTGACGTCCGAAACGGGGGAGGAGCTTACGGTCAGCTGATTCCAATATGGCGGCGAGATAGTGACGAGAAGTAAGCAAGACAGTGATTGGGTGTGCATTTGTTATGGCTTCTAATTTATGATGGCAAAATACAACGTATTTTCTTTCATTGATAGAAATATTTTTATAATCAATTTAAATGCAGTGCTTAATTACTACCAGTTAAAAATATTACCCACATGTAGATATTTAATTTACTGTCTGCTGTTACATATATGAAGCCTGTACTTGGGAGCCTAGCGGTATCGATGTTTTTATTAATTTCACAATATATATATCACATAACACAAAGGACGACTCCCTGATAATGAATTGAATCCAGCAACCCTGAATTTGCATGAATGTTTTGGGTTCAAAGAAGCGTTACTTGGGATGCTCAAATCATACTTCAATATTGCTAGTATTGACCTACATACTTGCTGTTCAAAGGCAAGAATATAAATTTATTAATCGCTTGCCACAGGCAAGTTAAAATGGAGGCATCCTCTTTATCAATATATTTAATTAAATATTTAAAATACAGTGTAATCTTATAAGAACTCGCCAAACTATCTTCTTTCATCCCCTACGTTGGGCGACATTGTAATATATTAATATAACCAACCTGTTAGCCACCTCAGGTTGTGGGGCAATATTCTTGCTTGAATGCACACAAAGACTAGGACACCAACATTACAAAATTCACACAATTTATTTAATATAGGCAAGCTTCCTGTATCTAGGCCTTGGCATCATACACCCAATCAACACTGTCACCATTTCACATTACATTTTCTAAAAAAAACTTCAGCTCCCGTCTTGCCTCAAATTCCACTGCAAACAACCCATGTCCATACTCCATATATGTAAAATCACAGTTATTCAATCTTTGATTTATCAAAACAAACAAACAAACAAACAAAAAAACAAAAAACTATGTTTCATACACAAATATTCACCAACTGTCCTCCATCTTGACACAAAACTCTCCCCTAAACAAACTCATCGCCATGGCAACCAAAACCAAGTCAAGGAATACATTCATGCTATCAGCCAAGGCCACCTAGTCACACCACTTGGCTACCCACCAGCAAAAAGTCCCAAGGCACAGCACACAAGATTTTCGATAGCGGCCTACCAACCATGGCCATGACTGGCAACAAGATAAAATAAAACAAACTAAAATACCTAAAAGAGTCTCTGTAACTTAACCTACAATTGTTAGGTTACAGACGCCCCCTTTGAGAGAGAATTTTTAATTGAAGGTTAGAAATTCACTCTCAACCCTCAAAACAAAACATAAATGAAATACATGAAGCAAACACTAACAAAAACAAAATCACATACAGAGAAACAAATCACGCATCAAAGTCAGAAAAACCATTGGCACAATCATCGCAGAAACAACCATTCAAAGTTCACCAGAATCACCAGCATAAATACTTTCTCCTCCAATATAGCAGCCGAAGCCATCTCATCGAGTCCGTCAGACACTCCCGCTCCATCGGAAAAATCCGACAACAACATCATAGTCAGAAGGAACGGCAGAATCTTCATCATACCAGTCTGTGCCGTTTTCATAAACATCTTCATGTTCATCATCATCATTAAGTCTTTCCCTTTCTTCTTCTTTCCCTTATGCTTTCGGTCTTCCTCATCAGCTTCACTGTCTTCCGACTGTGTCTCGCCTGTTCCTTCAGTCTTCTTGACTGCCTCCTTCTCCTCCTTGTGTTCCATGCTGCCCTCAGATGGCAGGGGGACCTGGTCCACAATCTCCACCTCCACCTTCTGTTCTTCTTGCTTCTGCTTGGTCTTGTTGGACCGAATCCTGGTGCCGGGTCGAGGAAACTTGCGGTCGTCCCTTATCTCGATCTGCCTGACACCTCTTCCTCTTCTTACTCCTTCTCTTTGCCTTCCATCTGGTCCATTTCTTCCTCCAACTTGTTCTCCTGCGTATCCTCATCTTTCTCCTCCTACGCTTCTTCACGTTATTTTCTATCTCATCCTCCTCCGTGTTTTCTGTTTTATTCCCCTCCTCCATTTGACATACTCTTCTGTTACGTCAGTGGCGACCTCTGTGTCTACCCCCGCAATTGCTCTCTCTTCTTCGCCTGCTATGGTCTCTCTGATATATACCTCTACAACCTCGTCTTATCTTTTTCACTTCTTGATTATTTTTCATACGCCCCCTAGCATCAAGTTCTTCATAGATCTTCTCCTTTTCCTCTACAGACACACTCACAAATTCTACTATTTCAACTTTCTTATCTACAATGCATATGCTAATCACCTGCTCTTTGACCTTGTCAAGCTTCTCAGACATATGCTCACTGACCTCATCAAGGATCTCACCAAGCTTGCTAGACCTTATCTTTTCCACTTGTTCACGCCCTCTAGCATCACGTACTTCACATTTCTTCTCCTCCTTCACAGACACACTCACAAACTCCACCACTTCAACTTTTTCTTCAACAACAAATATGCTAGCCACCTGCTCTTGGACCTCGTCAAGCTTCTCAGATATTCTCGACTCCATACCATCCATCCGGCTGGTCATCCTCTCCTCCATACCATCCATCCAGCTGTTCATCCTCTCTTCCATGCTATTCATCTGGCTTGTAATCCTCTCCTCCATCTTATTTCTCCTCTCATATCGGACCAGAAGCGTCTCCAACATGGCCATCATTGAAAGTTCCTTATATCTACCACCTTCGGCCATCCCCACTCCTGTCTTTGTGTGATTCATTTTCTTCGAACCCCACGTTGGGCGCCATTGTAATCTTATAAGAACTCGCCAAGCTATCTTCTTTCATCCCCTACGTTGGGCGACATTGTAATATATTAATATAACCAACCTGTTAGCCACCTCAGGTTGTGGGGCAATATTCTTGCTTGAATGCACACAAAGACTAGGACACCAACATTACAAAATTCACACAATTTATTTAATATAGGCAAGCTTCCAGTACCTAGGCCTTGGCATCATACACCCAATCAACACTGTCACCATTTCACATTACATTTTCTAAAAAAAACTTCAGCTCCCGTCTTGCCTCAAATTCCACTGCAAACAACCCATGTCCATACTCCATATATGTAAAATCACAGTTATTCAATCTTTGATTTATCAAAACAAACAAACAAACAAACAAACAAAAAACAAAAAACTATGTTTCATACACAAATATTCACCAACTGTCCTCCATCTTGACACAAAACTCTCCCCTAAACAAACTCATCGCCATGGCAACCAAAACCAAGTCAAGGAATACATTCATGCTATCAGCCAAGGCCACCTAGTCACACCACTTGGCTACCCACCAGCAAAAAGTCCCAAGGCACAGCACACAAGATTTTCGATAGCGGCCTACCAACCATGGCCATGACTGGCAACAAGATAAAATAAAACAAACTAAAATACCTAAAAGAGTCTCTGTAACTTAACCTACAATTGTTAGGTTGCAACAGATATTTAACAAAGCTGGAGTCCCCATTTGAACTTGTCATAAGCAAACGGAACAGATCAAAAACTACACTTTAAGCCAAATCAAATTCACTCCTCAGCTCGACATAAACCATAATACCAAATAAAACCTATAGAAAAAATACTCTCCTTACTGTTGTACAACATTCAAAGCAACTATTCGCACTCAAAACTGAAAATCCTGAAATGGGACCTAATTAAAGTTAGAATAGCCTAGGCCGATCAGGTCTCCTGCTACATTACTGCATATGTATACTTAACATCACTATAACTTCCAAATTACGGCAAAGTGACCTATCTGCCTGACTAGTATAGGTGTTACCGGCCTGCCTGGGATGATGGGTCACCAAACCGGTACTTAAAACTAAGATTTTACACATTAATCAACTAAATTCAACAGTAAGGAAATCATAGCCAAAAACACATTTTAAGCCAAATCATACTTCAATATTGCAAATATTGACCTACATACTTGCTGTTCAAGGGCAAGAATATAAATTCTCTGGCAAATTAAGGCTAGGAATAGCATTTTTCTTGAGTTTTCTCTCCATTCGGCTATTGTCAATCGGAAGAACCCCTAAAATAAGTTTACGAAGAGCGGATTACATTCTATGTAGGCCTACGGCACAGAAGTATTAGGCTACAAGTTATTTTTGATGTAGCTAAATACTTGGAATACAAATTAGAGACAATAACTATCAATAATCAACAGTACCGGTGCTTATGCTGTGGAAAGAAGTCGTCTTCACAAAAATGCTGACTGCACACTGTCATGTAACGTGTAACACGTTTTCCAATTGACAGCGCCGAAGCCCATCTTTCTCTCTGAACTTTTTGTACAGGAAAGTAGTGAAGAGATTTCGTACCCGCTTTATACGATTTGCAACCGTATACAGAGCAGTACCTCCTCGAATTTGACAAATTCCTTTCTGTTTCCATCACGACGTCAATGCTTCACCATGCTGAAGTCACTATGTTACAGCTTCAACATTCTACCGCATGGCTGCGCCATCCAACTTTTCTGACGTCAATAGGTGTGTTTAAGAAAAGACTGACGATTTGTGTAAATACTCCAGTTTAATTGTTATTGAATTGTTATGCATAATTATTTATTTGTTATGTATACCCAATTTGCCACCGGGGGACACACCCACAATTGCAAATAAATGAATCTTGGTGAGAGGCCAACAGCTTGACCGTTGTGCCACCACGCTCACCTAGTTCCAGTGTGGGATGAAGCGCTTTGTTCACTCACAGAAGTTTGCAAATTAGACTGAACGCTGAGCTGTATGATTGTTCTTGATAGCGTCCAATGCTCTGTTGAACATGCGATGTAGAACCACCTTCCCTTAACATGGAGTTGGATGGAGGTGTGCAAGGCATCTTGGGCAACATCTTGGCTATCTTGATGCAGTCCTCAATAGAACTTGTTGCCGCGCTCTTCCCGAGAATGGTTTGTCCATCCCAAGAGGGCTCCACACTTGTGTATCAATACTACACGAGCCAACGCGGTACATTTCCTCCACGTATCATTCAGGCGTGTCCGTATCAGGTTGTTGGTAATTCATTTAGGGGCTTTGCGATGTAGGCCCCGTATACTTGGGTGCATTTGGAATCTGTCTGATGACCTGTGTCGTTGTGATGGCAGTACTAGTGAGTATATGGAGACTGGGAAGGAGGTGACCACTTCCAGGATGGCAGAGCCAGGAATCGAACCCGATGCTAAGAATACCTGCCACTACGCCACGAGGTTGATGCTACTCGTACCGAAACGAAGCAACTAAGACATACCTAGCTCAATCTGATTGACGCCAATTTTCGATCAGCCGTGATGACTACAGTACACCTAACAAGACGTTTGTGGGGTTCATAGATGTAGGGTTCATTCTGTCGGTTTCCCTAAATTTTAACTCGGATAAGAAAATTTCACGTCGATGCATCCGTCAGATTGTTTAAAGTTGTTGATTAATTTGATCGGGGCGGAAGTTAAAAAACTGATTGTTTTAACACTACGATTTTTGGTAACTGGAGACCACTATGTCTGCACTGGTCCTAGGAGCCAGAGAGAGTTGTTCACATTGGACTTATTATTATTAATAATAATTTTCAGATTTTGAGTTATTAATAATAATTTTCAGATTCTGAGAACTTCTCAGGAGATAACTCCTTTATAAAAGCTACTCAAATTCAAAGAGTTATAGTTCATTACATCATAAAGTGGTTGTCTGAGCAGCCTGTACACATTCCACATCAGATCCTACCAGGGGCGTATATAAGGGGGGGGGGGGGGGCGCCCCCCCCCCTTCCCCGAATTTTTTGTGCCATTACGGTATATTATTTGTTTATTAATTAAAAACCAATATAATCATGTACTATTGTTACTATGCGACTATGGCAACGTTGCAAAGCAAGGCGAAGGTAGAGCGATGTAAACAGTGTGACGATCAGTTTGCTCTGATCTTATGTGTAACAACATATCCTCTTATTACTCTCAGGGGCGTGGTGGCTCAGCGGTCTAGCTGTACGCCTCTCACCAAGGCGGTCCGGGTTCGATTCCCGGTCAATGCATGTGAGATTTTCGAAGTGAAATGCCATGTCCTGTGGTTCGGATTCCACGTAAAAAGGAGGTCCCGTGGCTCATGATCTCAAGATTAACGGTCACGTTAAACTACAAGCTTCCTTTTTTGCTTTTCTTATTACTCTCCAGTGCCTTCGCTCTTATGAACGAACCAAGAACGGCAACAAGTGCCCTTGAAGCGTGTGACAAAAGTTTTTTCCCTTACTTTTATACCCTTATCAAACTTTTGGCAAATTTGCCTCTCTCTGTAGCTACTGGTACTGGTACTGCCGAAAGGAGTTTGAGTTGGTTGAAACCATAATTAAGAAATTCTACTTCTGAAAACAGACTCAACGGTCTAGTATTGTCATCTATTCACAGAGACATACATCTCACTGACGATGAAGTTATGAACTGATTTGGCAATGCTTCAAGAAACCCTGACTTTATATTACCGTATAGTGTGAGTTGTAAATCAAAACAGTAACATTAATTCTTTCCATGTAAACACTATCAAGTGAGCAAGATGATTGTATTAATAAAAAGTATCATAAAATGGTCGTAGTTATATTTGACATTAACGAAGCATAAAACATCACAACAAATTGGTTGAAAAAGTGATGCCAGATAGCCTTAAAACTCATAATTTTGCCCCAAATTATACAAAAGTTTCCCGGAGAGAATCCCGGACCCCTATTCTTTGGGCCTATACCATGCCCCCTAACCGCCGGTTGGGCTACCCCCCCCCCCCCCCCCGAAATAAAACCCTACGCCCCTGGATCTTACAACACATTAATAGTAGACACACTATTTCGTATGTTGTAGTTACAGCTTCTTACCATCATCACAGCTGAGTACTTGTGGGTCATTCCTGCATATTACTTTACAATACTAGGCTATAGTAGTTCAGGGGTTATTGCTTATGTGTATCTCAGCAATAGTAGCTACACCTTCATACATTAGTTGGGGGAGGAAGACTGTTTTATTATTAAAAGAAAAGCGCACAATGTGCAAATACATATTTGTACAAATGATCAATTATGCTAATGCCAGTCTTAGTATTCAGGTTGTCCTCATTTTGCAGTTTTGTGCGTGGTACCCTTCACAATGATCGTTGCACAGGTCACATGCACTGTCTTCGTTCGGTTGGTGGAAATTCTTGGTTTTGCAGAATCTATAGTGAAATCCATGGTGGCGTAACGTGTGAATACGTGTCGTAGCTCGTAATTAGCATGTTTCCACTCTTCCGTCATTATGGCATCTGTGGAGTAAAAGTCGGACCAAATGGATTTCGTTTCCCATTTAAGGTTCGGCGTGCATTCTCATAGGCTTTGGTGTTTGGTAGGTAAAACTGTATTTTGATGTCGTCGATGAAGTAGTCCTCTTTGGTTATAATATATGTCAACCTTGAAGGGGCAGACTTTCCTATGCCTAAAATCCTCTTCAGATTTGACTTTTTCTATTATCATCAGGTCGCTGAGTGTGAGATTTTCCCAGGTAATGCTAATCCCATAGGTTGCTATTGGTGATATGGCTGTTCTGAACTGTAGCATTGCTGTACCCAATAATACTGTATTTGTTGAGGTTGTTCGATGTGGTAGATGTTTTTTTAAAAGGATCGTCATTTCTAAGTTTTGGAATATTAAAAGAAATAGTTATTTTTGGGTGCTTAAAGCCTCAATATTTATCAGTAACTAGCTGAAGTACCCGTGAAGGTGACAGTTAAAACAGGGGACAGGCGAGGTGCTGCGCGGAGGGAGAGTAAGGATGGAACATATTGTCCAACTACACCACTTGGCGTTGACCGTGTTTTATAGCACAAATTTAGGTTTTACTCGCTAACCGTTGGAGATGCACGAAAAGCGAAAAGGCCCTTTCGGATAGAAAATTAAATTTTAAACCCTGTATATGCCATCAAAAGTTTGCTATTTCTTAGCGTTCTCTTTTTATTTGAAATGGAGATATGAAAGTTTGAAACCAAAGGGTGTAGTGACGTCACTAAAATGGTCGCCATCTTTAAATAGTGCAAATTATCGAAATCAAAAGTAGCCTATATGTTAACCAGGTAAATCAGCTACTTCCATGTAAAATTTCATGTAAATCGGACCAGTTTTTCTTGCGTGATTGAGTAATACACAGACACACACCATCTCATTTCTATATATTAGGATATATAATTACCACACTTCCTACGTTTTCTGACAGGTTTTCTTGCTTTTTGTTTTGGAGGGCATAGAGTGTCTGTGGGTGTCACTGTAGGTTTGATAGTGATTTGTAAAGCTATTTGTCTTAAAGATTTGGGTCCGATGATGCTCGCTTGACGACCGAAACATGTCATCCCTTAGTTTTCTCTTTCTTCAAGAGTCCATAACAATATACACTGCTCAAAATAATTAGAGGGACAGGAATTTGATCGCGTGTACCATGTTCGTAGTCCGTGATTACGATATACACTGTTGCCCGTATTCTTCCGACATGTTTTAAGAATGCGAGGACACCTCCACATGCCATTGGAAAGCCATGGCTTTGTGGCAGTAGACACATTTATTATATCGTGCTATGCTGCAGAGTGAAATGGACGAGCAATGTCGCACTCTGTCCTTGAGTGCGTGTAAGTGAAGAATACGTTACTATCCACTTGGTGTACGTTGCATTAGTCGAAATGAGGCATCTGAATGAGACAGAATGTGTTCGGGCAGTGACAATACTGCAGTAAGGTTGGACTATTCCTAGAGTGTCTACAGAGCTTAGTGTGACTTCATCTGTTGTTGGGAGGGTTTGGAAACGATTTTGTGAATCTGCTTCATACACACGAAAGCCAGGGCAAGGGAGAAAACAAAAATCATCGGCCGGAGACGACCGATATGTGGTGAATTGTTCTCTCCGCTGGCGTTCGGCGACCGCCCGGGACCTGCAAAATGATCTAAGAGCAGCAACTGGTAGCAGTGTCAGTGACCAAACAATGCGCAACAGACTCCGAGGCAGGTTTAAGACCAAGACGACCTCATCAGGTCCCTCGATTAACTGCTCGCCACAAGATAGAGTGATTTCGATTTGCTGAGGACCATAGGGACTGGCAGCTGCATTACTGGCGCAATGTATTGTTTACGGACGAGTCCCGCTTTCGTCTAAAACACGGTGGGACGGACGTATACCTGCCTATCGTCGTTGTGGTGAACGTTATTATAGAGCAGCAGTCCAATAAAGGGACAGCTGTGGCAGCGGCTCTGTCATGGTCAGGGGTGGCATCACAATTGACGGCCCATCGGACCTTTAGATAACCAGAGGCTGACTTAATGCTCAGAGGTACATCAACGAGATTGTACTAGGTCATGTTATGCCCATTGCAATTGTAATGAGTCTCCAGTTTATCCTGCAACTCGACATTGCGAGAACTCATTCAGCAGCAGCCACCATGGAAACTCTACAGGACATCGCGATTCAAACATTCGACTGAACTGCGTTGAGTTCTGACTTCAATCCCATTGAACATTTATGGAATATGCTGGACAGACAACTTCGGGCCCGTCCTGTAGAGCATCAGACTCTGGAACAACTTGCAGAGGCCCTTATGGAGGAGTGGAACACAATCCCACAAGAAACTGTTCGCAGACTTGTCAGGTACATGTCACGAAGATGTGAGGAAGTTATACGGGCACATGCAGGGTCTAGCAGATGAAAATGAAAATCCACAGCCTGCTTCCATTCTCCGACCGGGTCAGGAATGGAATGAATGAAGCCCTCCTCTAGCGGCGAGGATATGAACTGTGCCGGCTGCCGAGGCCTGACGCACTCCCCTGGGGCAATGATTAAATAAATGACAGATGAAATGAAATGATAGTGGAGAGTGTTGCTGGATTGAAATTTTGACAGGGAAAACCGGAGTACCCGGAGAAAAACCTGTCTGCCTCCGTTTGGTCCAGCACAGATCTCACATGGAGTGACCGGGATTTGAACCACGGACCCAGCGGGGAGAGGCCGGCGTGCTGCCGCCTAAGCCACGGAGGCTCGGTCTAGTGGATATTGAACTGTTTCTTTTTGTGCACTCTGTGCATTCATGGAAGGACTCTCTACTTTGGTTGACGACATTGTGTTCCGTTTCTGGTCATAGCACCAACATGTGTGCTACGACATGCACAGGATATGTACATTTCCGATATATAAAGGTTTCATATCCCAGATAACATGGCTGTTTTACTCCATCCATTCTTGGCAAAATAATGCAGGTGTTTCAAATGTTGTCCCTCTAATTTTTTTGAGCAGTGTATATACTGTGTCTGAATCACATGTAATTTATTTCAGGTTATTTTTCCCATATTCCAGTAATTGGAATGATTTTGTGTTGACCAACTGTAAGTTACAAAATCAATTGTTAATATGGCAACACTGAAAGGCTATTATCACACTCACACGCAAGTACAAGGGGGTACACAACCAAGTATCATCACACACTCACACGCAAGTACACGGGGCTACACAACCAAGTATCATCACACACTCACACGCAAGTACACGGGGCTACACAACCAAGTATTATCACACACTCACACGTAAGTACACGGGGCTACACAACCAAGTATTATCCTAGAGCTGGGATTTTTATGTAGTAACAAGTGGTAAAATATGTACATAAAAATGTAACAAAATGCATCAAAATATGTAGTGATGATGATCGTGTGGCCTCCGGAGAGGCCGAGTGCAGTTGACGCCCGTGGGCGACCTGCGCGTCGTAATGAGGATGAAGTGATGATAAAGACGGCACATACACCCATTCCCCGAGCCACGAGAATTAACCCCAGGAGATTAAAAGCCCTGATGGCTCTGCCGGGAATCGAACCCGGGGCACTTTGGGCCAAAGCCTAGCGCGCTAACCATTTAGCCACAGAGCCGGACAAAATATGTAGTAAAATACGTAGAATGGGCAAAATATATAACTTCGCATTATGTAATATAAACTTACCATTCGGTCATGACTGTGTTGAAAGAAGTAGGCCTATTTCAGGAAACTATCCTTGAACTTGAAGCGGTC
Source organism: Meconema thalassinum (assembly GCA_946902985.2). NCBI lineage: Eukaryota > Metazoa > Arthropoda > Insecta > Orthoptera > Tettigoniidae > Meconema > Meconema thalassinum. The sequence continues at coordinate 1,138,992,559 of OX336389.2, forward strand.
GGGGTACGGGAACCTTGATTCACACTTTCACTGTCTGGTATTTCTGGAAAAAATGCAATTGGATAGTTTAAAGGCAGTTAGTTCTAATAAGGATGAGTCACCCCGGATGACAGATGTCAATACCCGGGACAGTAACAGTGTTTCCTACATGTAATTGGAAGCTCTGGCAAAACCTAGTTCACAGGTGTCTGTACCTGCACTTGTCACTTATTTGGTCAATCAATCATAAGTATTCATCTTGCACAGTTTCCAGCCACTGGCCGGGTCTGTTTGGAACACAAGCCTCTCCAACGTCTTCTGTCTTCCCACCATCTATCTGCCTCCACCCTTGTCCAGTCTTCTCCTCTCTTCTTCACGCTTTCTTCCACCCCCTTCAGCCACCTGACTCTCGGTCTTCCTCTCGGTCTCTTTCCTTCCCACTTCATCTCGTGTATCCTTCTGGGTATCCTCTTCTTCTCCATTCGCTTTACATGTCCATACCATCTAAGTCTAGATTTCTCTATACCATCCTGTAATGGTTTCTCCTTCATTAATTCTCTGGGCCTCTCATTTCTTATTCTGTCCATCTTTGTAGCTCCAATACTGCTTCTCAAGAACCTCATCTCACTGGCCTGTATTTTGCTCTTCTCCCTTCCTTTCATAACCCAGGTCTCCGAGGCATACGTCAGGATAGGGACATAGTACGTCCGATATACGATATATAAACTTAAGTAACAATCTTAATTCTCCCTGTTGAGGTAACAGGCAAAAGTGTGAGACTTCAACACAGCAATCTTATTATCTTATCGTATCTTAATAACGCTAAGGTGTATGTTTTGCAAAACTTAAGCTCCTAAACCAGAGGGAGTTAGAAGGTGTGGTTTGTACCAAAATCTTCCAAATCGTCTCAATAGTACAGGAAAAATCTTGCATTTCTTGAAAAGTCAACGGAAATATATGTATTGGTTTATTAAGTGCTTTTAAACAAATAAACAAGACGATAGCCCCTGGCAGAACTGTGTCGCGTGCAGCCCGCATAACACTAGAGCAGGGTGGGTAGTCTGTACACATGGGGCGCTCACAACCCATTATGCGCGAGTTCCCGCACGGGTCCACTAGTTTATATAATATGAGAAAACGAAAGCGCTAAAATATCTAATTTTATGTAATATCACTATGAATATGTCGAATACCTACAAATACACACATCAAAAAAAGTTTTGCATCACCTCGGTTCCAAGAGTTCCGGAACCGTTAAATACAAAGGGAATAGAGATCAACACAAACAACATTTCAGCTCGTTTTATTGCTTATGAGACCCACACATTGCATGTTGTACCATCATACAGCTAGACTTTCAGCATTTGTGGTCCAGATTGCAGTACACACCACTACCTCTAATACCCAGTAGCACGTCCTCTTGCATTGATGCATGCCTGTATTCGCCGTGGCATACTATCCACAAGTTCATCAAGACACTGTTGGTCCAAATTGTCCCACTCCTCAACGACAATTCGGCGTAAATCTCTCAGAGTGGTTGGTGGGTCAAGACGTCCATAAACAGCCCTTTTCAACATATCCCAGGCATGTTCGATAGGGTTCATGTCTGGCGAACATGCTGGTCACTGTAGTCGAGCGATGTCGTTATCTTGAAGGAACGCATTCACAAGATGTGCACGATGAGGTCGAGAATTGTCGTCCATGAAGACAAATGCCTCTCCAATATTCTGCCGATATGGTTGCACTATGGGTCGGAGGATGTCATTCAGGTATCGTAAAGCCGTTTCGGAGCCTTCCATGACCACCAGTGGCGTACGTCGGCCCCACATAATGCCACCCCAAAACATCAGGGAACCACCACCTTGCTGCACTCGCTGGACAGTGTGTCTAAGACGTTCAGCCTGACCAGGGTGCCTCCAAACACGTCTCCGACGATTGTCTGGTTGAAGGCATATGCGACACTCATCGGTGAAGAGAACGTGATGCCAATTCCGTGGGGTCCATTCAGCATGTTGTTGGGCCCATCTGTACCGCGCTGCATGGTGTCGGGGTTGCAAAGCTGGACCTCGCCATGGACGTCGGGAGTGAAGTTGCGCATCATGCAGCCTATTGCGCACAGTTTGAGTTGAAACACGACGTCCTGTGGCTGAACGAAACGCATTATTCAACATGGTGGCATTGCTGTCAGGGTTCCTCCGAGCGGCAATCCGTAAGTAGCGGTCATCCACTACAGTAGTAGCCCTTGGGCGGCCTGAGCGAGGCCTGTCATCGACAGTTCCTGTATCTCTGTACCTCCTCCATGTCCGAACAACATCGCTTTGGTTCACTCTGAGACGCCTGGAAACTTCCCTTGTTGAGAGCCCTTCTTGACACAAAGTAACAATGCGGACGCGATCGAACTGCGGTATTGACCTTCTAGGCATGGTAGAACTACAGACAACATGAGCAGCGTACCTTCGTCCTGGTGGAATGACTGGAACTGATCGGCTGTCGTACCCCCTCCGTCTAATAGGCCCTGCTCATGCATGGTTGTTTACATCTTTGAGCAGTTTTAGTGACATCTATGAACAGTCAAAGGGACTGTATCTTGGATACAATATACACAGTCAACGTCTATATGCCGGAGATCTGGGAACCGAGGTGATGCAAAACTTTTTTTGATGTGTGTATGAAATAATATGTAAAATGAGGTTCAGTTATAATAACCATAACGCAGTGGAATGTGAAGATATATTGTTTCTGAGCATTTAAATAGCAAGGAAGAGATATGTAATTACATAGAAATCCCAGCCCTAATCATCACACACTCACACGCAAGTACACGGGGCTTCACAACCAAGTATTATCATACACTTACACGCAAGTACACGGGGCTACACAACCATGTATTATCACACACTCACACACAAGTACACGGGGCCACACAACCAAGAATTATCACACACTCACACGCAAGTACACGGGGCTTCACAACCAAGTATTATCACACACACACGCAAGTACACGGGTCTACACAACCATGTATTATCACACACTCACACACAAGTACACGTGGCTACACAAACAAGTATTATCACACACTCACACGCAAGTACACGGGGCTACACAACCAAGATGAACAGCACCTCTCCCTTACATTATAACATCCTGGTTAGAATGCAAGACCATGCAATTCTTGATCAAATTCAATGTGACATTTTTAGCCTACTTTCGATTTTTGCAAAAATGAAAGTAGACTTACGAGATCAACACAGGGCCAAAAATGGTGTGTGTGTCTGTGTGTGTGGGTACTCTGAATGTCTGTCACCCCCTATCAATTCGAACATGGTGAAACCCAATTGAACGAAATTTGGTACAGAGGTAGCACTGGCATAGGGCACCTCAGAGTCATGTTTTATATTGACGCCATCTTTACCAAAACGTAATGGCGGCCACCCAAATGTTCAAGGCTTAAATCAAATTACGACTAACCTAATCCATTGATCTCTACCAAATTTTGCAACATCATACCTTTATCTATTAAGCATCCTTTGACCAAACTACAAGGTCATCACCCCAATAGTTTGTGGATGGCGGCCATGTTTGTGAACAAATCGATTCCCCCTAACAATTCAAACACGGTGAAACCGAATGGAACGAAATTTGGTACAGAGCTAGCACTAGCAAAGGGCACCTCAGTGTCATGTCTTATATTGCCGCCATCTTAACGGAAACGTAGTGGCGGCCACCTAAATGTTCAAAGCTTAAATAAAATTACGGCTAACCTAATCAACTGATTTATACCAAATCGTGCAACGACATACCGTTATGTGAGGAACGTCTTTTGACCAAACTGCAAGGTCATCAGCCCAATAGTTTGCTGATGGCGGCCATGTGTGTGTGCAAATCGATTCACCCTATCAATTACAACACGGGGAAACTGAATTGAACGAAATTTGGTACAGAGGTAGCACTAACAAAGGGCGCCGCATATGCATGTCTTATATTGCTGCCATCTTGACAGAAACGTAATGGCGGCCCCCCAAATGTTCAAAGCTTAAATCAAATTACGAATAACCTAATCATCTCATCTCTACCAAATTTTGCAACTGTATAGCCCTATGTGGGAAGCGTTTTTTGATCAAATTACAAGGCCATCAGCCCAATGGTTTGCAGACGGCGGCCATGTATGTGTGCAAATCGATTCCCCCTATCAATTCAAACACGGTGAAACCGAATTGAAGAAAATTTGGTGCAGAGGTAGCACTAGCAAAGGTCACCACAGTGTCATATTTTATATTGCCGCCATCTTGACGGAAACATAATGGCGGCCACCCAAATGTTCAAAGCTTGAATCAAATTACGACTAACCTAATCATCTGATCTCTACCAAATTTTGCAACAACATACATTTATGTGGGAAGCCTTCTTTTGACCATACTACAAGGTCATCAGCCCAATAGTTTGCAGATGGCGGCCATGGATTCCCCCTATCAATTCAAACACGATGAAACCGAATTGAAGAAAATTTGGTGCAGAGGTAGCACTAGCAAAGGGCACCTCACATTCATGTTTTATATCGCCGCCATCTTGACGGAAACGTAATGGCAGCCACCCAAATGTTCAAAGCTTAAATCACCCAAATGTTCAAAGCTTAAATCAAATTACAACTAACCTAATCATCTGATCTCTACCAAATTTTGCAACTATATACCTTAATGTGGGAAGCGCCATTTGACAAAATTACAAGGTCATCAGCCCAGTGGTTTGCAGTCGGCGGCCATGTATGTGTGCAAATCAATTCCCCCTGTCAATTCAAACATGGTGAAACCGAATTGAACGAAATTTGGTACAGAGGTAGCACAAGCACCATATTGGCGGAAACGTAATGGCGGCCACCCAAATTTTCAAAGCTAAAATCAAGTTACGACTAACCTAATCATCTGATCTCGACCAAATTTTGCATCAACATACCATTATGTGGGAAGCTCGTTTGACTAAATTACAAGGTCATCAGCCTAATAGCTTCAAGGTAGTGGATGTATGAATCATGCAAGTATAATAGCCTACCCGTAACTTACGATTAAACAAGACCTGGCCTCAACAATTCTGCTTATCGTACATAGGGAGGTTTAATCTGTCCTCAAAGAGGTGACCAGTAGGATATTACCATATTGTAATAGAATATGTAACCGTAGAAGTGACTAACAGGTCAGGCTTACCTTGCCATATCGTTGAGGACCCGTGCTGTCTCGTTGTCAACATGGCCGCTATTTCTGCTCGTAAATAAATATATTTTCGTAACATTCTAAGTTTATAATAAATATTTAGTGTCAAATGGTTTATTGAAACGCCAGAAAACGCTAAAGAAATCGTTGATTTCAACAAAAAATATGATACAGTTATACTAAAGTAATATCGTAGGGCATCCGTGGCGTAATGGTTGAGACTTGGGCTCTTAGTCTGGGGGTTCGTGGATCAAATCACCGCAGGTTCAAACTTCTGTACTTCGTTCTTTTTGGTATTTATTGATTTATAACTACTCACTCGTTATAGGCCAATCTTAAGCATATATACTGTAGTGTGTATTTGCAATCGAAAGTATTATATAGGCTATATACTGTACTTATAACTCCATATATTTCAACACCCGAATAGAGCAGTTAATATTAATTTTGTTGACCTTGATCCGCGGTAGAGACTATTGTTGTTTTTGTTGTTCATTTTAGGGTATTTGCGGCATCATGGTCTTGTAGCCCCGTTTACTTGGGTGTGTGTAGAAGTTGTCTGATAACCTGTGTCACTGTGATGTCTGTAGGCTTACTAGTGTGTACTTTTATACGAGGAAGGAGTTGGGTAGGAAGCTGTTGTTGTTTCATTTGAGATGCATGGGCATCGTGGTCATTTAGCCCCGTGTACTTGTGTGAGTGTTGAATTTTGTCTGGTAATCTGTTTTATTGTGGTGGCTATATTAGTGTGTGTATATGTAATTCAGGTGAGGATTCAACCAATCAACGTTTAATATCCGTATAGCACGTTGTATTTCAACAAGCTACTACAACCAGCATTCAATTATACTCCCTGAAAAGGACAAAGGGTTATAACTATACCCATGCATTTAGGAGAAAGTAGGCTATATATTCTTTACTGACCATCTTTTTTATGTGTACTTTGGTTATTTATAATTTCCCAATTAAACGAAGTTTTAGCCCCAGATCCGTGTGACTAGTCTGAAGCAATTACTAGCAGTTTGCGTAAGATTGCATCCACCAATGACGTGAGCGAGAGAGCGGACGGTTGTGCGTTGTCCTCAAATTTTGGATCCACTCTAGAACAGTAAAATTCATACAAGAGGCAGATTGGTTAGACCGGAGAAGGGTCCTCTCGGACGGAAACAGGATGCTTGTCTTGTTGCCCCGAGATTCAAACCAAGATACCTGGGTGAAGGTCAACAGCCAACCTCCTACTCTAGCTGATGGCGTTGCTCTCAAGAAACAGGATTGGTAATGACCCTCCTCTTCCTGGATGATGCCGGTCGCTCTAGTCTAATTACCAATTTCCTCTCGCAATAATTACTAACGGTGACCCGACGTGCGATGACCGACCACGTGTGGCTACCAGCTCTCTGTGTCTTCTTAGTGGATAGTGATTTGCTGGGTAGATTCATACAATCCCTAAACGAATCGCAACGAATATATTAGTATATTAAACAGAGCTATGCATTTGGCTGATTTCCAACGCCGTGGACGAGAGGCCGTCGCAAGCTGTATATAAAATATCAATTTTCTTTACAAAAAAGAGTACATTAATAAATCCGGAGTTCCACAAAGTCTTCTATTTCAGGTTCGAAGAGTGGGGTCTGTGGTTTAGACAACCAGACTCTGCTAGAGAGTAGAGCGGCTGTTGTATCCTACTTTATCCCCCCAGGGACTCACATCTAGTGGGACGTGGGTTGGCGACCACGGGATCCCAGCTGAGTCCGGCATTGCTTCCACTTGTGCCTGGCTCCTCTCTGTTATCTTTCATGTCGGCCTCCCTTGGTCAACTCTTGTTCTCTTCCGACCCCGACGGTATTAGGGTATCCGAGGCCTAGGGAGTCACTTCTCTTCCCGCCTTAATTGGCCCTACCCTCATCTTTCCTGATCCCTCATTCTTCTAGGGATCAGCCTTCTATTTCTTTTCATTATAGGTCCTTTTCTCTTTAAGATTCCCGCCCGGTTTTTATGAATTGGCTCCCCGTGTCTCCAAATTACATCTTGTGATATTTTATAAGCATTTTCAATCTAAATTGGATTTTGTGAGTACAGTATTTTTAATCGCGGACTTCCATATAACTTATTGTGAGTATTTTGAATCTAAATTACATTTTGTATTTTCAATTTCAATTCCATTTTGTAAGTATTTTGAATTTCAATTGCATTTTATGAGTATTTTGAAACTTTTAAGGCATTTTCAATCTAAATTCCATTGTGTATTTTCAATTTCAATTGCATTTTGTAAGTACTGTATTTTGAATTTCAATTACATTTTGTTGAGTATTTCGCATCTACATTGCATTTTGTAAGTATTTTCAACCTAAAGTACATTTTGTGCGTATTTTTCAATCTAAATTCCCTTTGTGAGTATTTTCCTTCTAAATTACCGGTACCTTTTGTAAGGATTTCCACTCTACATTTTGTGAGTCATTTCAATCTGAGTTCCATTTTGTAAGTATTTTCGATCCAGCTTAATGTTTGTTATGGTTTCCATTTCATTGTCGCTATCACCCAGACCATTAGGGGCTGATAACCCAGATGTTAGGCCCCTTAAAACATCAATTATCATCATCATCATGTATCCTACTTTCAATGATTCCAAGCGATTGCTAGGTGATTAACTCGATCGGAATATGGGGATTGATTACAGCTGGATGAGCGAGCATAGGGAGACACATTTGGTCATTTCAAGCCACTGAATTAACGTGACATAGTGATTCAGTGACAATAAAAACTAACCCCACGTCTTAAGGACCACTGCCGCCCGGCTCATAGACATTGGATTTTGGGAAACACGTGGTAAGTGTTCCGATACCCTCAGCCGTGTACCATACCGGCAGTTATTTGAGGGGAGTGTGGGAAATCCCTGGAAATAGCACACTCAGAATGGTCACTGATTCAGTCCTTCGATTCCCTAGCTTGGAGCTCCTATATGTCTGTCAGGAGAAACCAGTCATCGATGGTTGTGTTCCAGCGAGCCAACAAGGTATCGGCAGCTGTTCCACATTACAGAAATATTTGCCCCAGTTGTGTCCAGGGCCTCAGGCGACGTACTGGGGTTATGCACTTCCTTCAGCTCTATTACCGGTTTCATAAACTCGTTGTTCGGGATATCGTGGTCATCAGTCCCGTGGAATTATTCTGATGCCCGATGAAGGATTCGAGCTCCTCTGTCTCCCAATTCAGCTCAACTTAAGACGAGGAATGAGCGATGCCATGATGTAGAATTTTCAGAATGAGACAGAGGACACACGTCTAGAGTGAATAAGGATGCACCACTGTCTCGACAGTTCCATCTTTCAGATTTTCTAAAGTATATAGTAAGTTATTGATGATGAGGATGATGATGATGATGATGATGATGATGATGATGATGATTCATTTAAGGACTCATGAATATCGTGACCATGTAGTCCTGAGGTGCCTGTACATAGTGTGCGTATCCTATATGGTCGTGTCACAGCATCTAAATCAAATAGTACCGCATGAACTGGATGAACAACAGGTGGACATGTGCAATACCCTACTGCCTGCTCGATCGTGACTTGATGGGCACTGGGGTGGACATGTGCAATACCCTACTGCCTGATTGATCGTGACTTCATGGGCACTGGGGTGGACATGTGCAATATCCTACTGCCTGCTCGATCGTGACTTCATGGGCACTGGGGTGGACATGTGCAATACCCTACTGCCTGATTGATCGTGACTTCATGGGCACTGGGGTGGACATGTGCAATACCCTACTGCCTCATTGATCGTGACTTCATGGGCACTGGGGTGGACATGTGCAATACCCTACTGCCTCATTGATCGTGACTTCATGGGCATTGGGGTGAACATGTGCAATAACCTAATGCCTGCTCGATCGTGACTTCATGGACACTGGGGTGGACATGTGCAATACCCTACTGCCTGATTGATCGTGGCTTGGTGTATATTGGGATGGACATGTGCAATAACCTAATGCCTGCTCGATAGTGACTTGATGGGCACTGGGGTGGACATGTGCAATACCCTACTGCCTGATTGATCGTGACTTCATGGGCACTGGAGTGGACATGTGCAATAACCTAATGCCTACTCGATCGTGACATCATGGGCACTGGGGTGGACATGTGCAATACCCCACTGCCTGATTGATCGTGACTTCATGGGCACTGGGGTGGACATGTGCAATATCCTACTGCCTGCTCGATCGTGACTTCATGGGCACTGGGGTTGACATGTGCAATACCCTACTGCCTGCTCGATCGTGACTTCATGGGCACTGGGGTGGGCATGTGCAATACCCTACTGCCTGCTCGATCGTGACTTGGTGGACACTGGGGTGGGCATGTGCAATACCCTTTTGCCTGCTCGATCGTGACTTGGTGGACACTGGAGTGGACATGTGCAATACCCTACTGCCTGCTCAATCGTGACTTGGTGGACACTGGGGTGGACATATGCAATATCCTACTGCCTGCTTGGTCGTGACTTGATGGGCACTGGGCTGGACATGTGCAATACCCTACTGCCTGCTCGATCGTGACTTGGTGGACGCTGGGGTGGACATGTGAAATATCCTACTACCTGCTCGATCGTGACTTGGTGGACACTGGGGTGGACATGTGAAATATCCTACTGCCTGCTTGGTTGTGACTTGGACACTGGGGTGGACATGTGCAATACCGTACTGCCTGCTCGATCGTGACTTGGTGGACACTAGGGTGGACATGTGCAATATCCTACTGCCTGCTCGATCGTGACTTGATGGGCACTGGGGTGGACATGTGCAATATCCTACTGCCTGCTCGATCGTGACTTGGTGGACACTGTGGTGGACATGTGCAATACCGTACTGCCTGCTCGATCGTGGCTTGGTGGACACTGGGGTGGACATGTGCAATACCGTACTGCCTGCTCGATCGTGGCTTGGTGCACACTGGGGTGGACATGTGCAATACCGTACTGCCTGCTCGATCGTGGCTTGGTGGACACTGGGGTGGACATGTGCAATACCGTACTGCCTGCTCGATCGTGGCTTGGTGGACACTGGGTTGGACATGTGCAATACCGTACTGCCTGCTCGATCGTGGCTTGGTGGACACTGGGGTGGACATTTGCAATATCCTACTGCCAGCTCGATCGTGACTTGGTAGACACTGGGGGGACATGTGCAATATCCTACTGCTTGCTCGATCGTGACTTGATGGGCACTGGGGTGGACATGTGAAATATCCTACTACCTGCTCGATCGTGACTTGGTGGACACTGGGGTGGACATGTGAAATATCCTACTGCCTGCTTGGTTGTGACTTGGACACTGGGGTGGACATGTGCAATACCGTACTGCCTGCTCGATCGTGACTTGGTGGACACTGGGGTGGACATGTGCAATATCCTACTGCCTGCTCGATCGTGACTTGATGGGCACTGGGGTGGACATGTGCAATATCCTACTGCCTGCTCGATCGTGACTTGGTGGACACTGTGGTGGACATGTGCAATACCGTACAGCCTGCTCGATCATGACTTGGTGGGTACTGGGGTGGACATGTGCAATACCCTACTGCCTGCTCGATCGTTTCTTGGTGAACACTGGGGTGGACATGTGCAATACCCCTACTGCCTGCTCGATCGTGACTTGGTGGACACTGGGGTTGACGTGCTCAATAACCTACTGCCTGGTCGATCGTGACTTGGTGGACACTGGGGTGGACATGTGCAATATCCTACTGCTTGCTCGATCGTGACTTGATGGGCACTGGGGTGGACATGTGCAATATCCTACTGCCAGCTCGATCGTGACTTGGTAGACACTGGGGGGACATGTGCAATATCCTACTGCCTGCTTGGTCGTGACTTGATGGGTACTGGGGTGGACATGTGCAATACCGTACTGCCTGCTCGATCGTGGCTTGGTGCACACTGGGGTGGACATGTGCAATACCGTACTGCCTGCTCGATCGTGGCTTGGTGGACACTGGGTTGGACATGTGCAATACCGTACTGCCTGCTCGATCGTGGCTTGGTGGACACTGGGGTGGACATTTGCAATATCCTACTGCCTGCTCGATCGTGCCTTGGTGCACACTGGGGTGGACATGTGCAATACCGTACTGCCTGCTCGATCGTGGCTTGGTGGACACTGGGTTGGACATGTGCAATACCGTACTGCCTGCTCGATCGTGGCTTGGTGCACACTGGGGTGGACATGTGCAATACCGTACTGCCTGCTCGATCGTGGCTTGGTGGACACTGGGGTGGACATGTGCAATACCGTACTGCCTGCTCGATCGTGGCTTGGTGCACACTGGGGTGGACAAGTGCAATACCGTACTGCCTGCTCGATCGTGGCTTGGTGCACACTGGGGTGGACATGTGCAATACCGTACTGCCTGCTCGATCGTGGCTTGGTGGACACTGGGGTGGACATGTGCAATACCGTACTGCCTGCTCGATCGTGGCTTGGTGCACACTGGGGTGGACATGTGCAATACCGTACTGCCTGCTCGATCGTGGCTTGGTGCACACTGGGGTGGACATGTGCAATACCGTACTGCCTGCTCGATCGTGGCTTGGTGGACACTGGGGTGGACATGTGCAATACCGTACTGCCTGCTCGATCGTGGCTTGGTGCACACTGGGGTGGACATGTGCAATACCGTACTGCCTGCTCGATCGTGGCTTGGTGGACACTGGGGTGGACATGTGCAATACCGTACTGCCTGCTCGATCGTGGCTTGGTGGACACTGGGTTGGACATGTGCAATACCGTACTGCCTGCTCGATCGTGGCTTGGTGGACACTGGGGTGGACATTTGCAATATCCTACTGCCTGCTTGGTTGTGACTTGATGGGTACAGGGGTGGACATTTGCAATATCCTACTGCCTGCTTGTTTGTGACTTGATGGGTACAGGGGTGGACATGTGCAATACCGTACTGCCTGCTCGATCGTGACTTGGTGGACACTGGGCTGGACATGTGCAATATCCTACTGCCTGCTCGATCGTGACTTGATGGGCACTGGGGTGGACATGTGCAGTATCCTACTGCCTGCTCGATCGTGACTTGATGGGCACTGGGGTGGACATGTGCAATACCCTACTGCCTGCTCGATCGTGACTTGGTGATCACTGGGGTGGACATGTGCAATGCCGTACTGCCTGCTCGATCGTGAATTGGTGGGTAGTGGGGTGGACATGTGCATTATCCTACTGCCTGCTCGATCGTGACTTGGTGGACACTGGGGTGGACATGTTCAATACCCTCTTGGTTCGTCTCCAGGATGTGGCCATATTGCCTGCTGTCGTAACGTGGATAATATTTGCAAGAGATAAAGAGTGCATAGTTAGAATAGTGCATTATGCAACGAGCCTATAATGGCTATAATTAAAACACGAGTATATTTATAAAACAAGCGTATGCGAGTTTTATAATTTCCATACGAGTGTCTTAATTACCATTATAGGCGAGTTGCATACGACTGTTTATGTTCGACGATAATTATTATAACTATTTTATGTTCGAAGATAAATATTCATAAATATCTATCGATATTTTGCCAGTTTCATGTACTGAACAGAGCGCTTGAGACGCAGAGAATGCCTTGTATTTGACCATGGCCTTCTCGATTACCCCACTATGACACTAGGCAACGCAGTTCAGAAGGCCTTGGAACTGCACGCAGGTGCGATGCTAACCTTAGCTAATTGGTCAAACAACTGTTTCTTGAGCTGTGATTGGTGGGAGAAAATGTTTCATAATGAAAAATAGTGTTATAATGACCATCATTATGATACAGTTTTCTAACAAATAATAGTCAGGGTCGAACATAAACACATATATTTAACAGAATATCGATTAAAGTAGGTTTTTAGGAACTTGCTAAACGTGAATGTTGCCTAAGACTGCACAATTTTGTTAGTAAAACCAATGTCATGTGGTGAGATGACGCTTAGAGGAACAACGCTTTTGATGTGTAACATCTTTCCGCTCGGTTGCTGGATAGTTTTGTGGGAGTGATTTTGAAAATTGGGGACGGAAGTGAATCGGGCGGAAGTGGATCGAACGGAAGTGGATCGGACGGAAGTGAAGACGCATTGCCAGAAAAATCTGACGGAAGTGAATCGGGCGGAAGTGGATCGAACGGAAGTGGATCGGACGGAAGTGAAGACGCCCTGCCAGCTGGATGTACAATTGAAAATGTGTATTGGAAACAAGGCAGTGTGTGCTCTGTAGTGCGAGAATGTTATGGCAATACAGTAGGCAGTGCATTTAGCAGGCACTGGTTTGACGAGCACAGTGGCAAATGTTTCACCGACTTTCATATTTCATTGAGCAGTTTATGAAGCTTCACGTTCAAGGTTGAATATCACATGGGGTAGGACAAAGACGACAAATGACATTTAAGTAAGCGGCATTATTGTCAAGCTGTGGGTGAGTAGTAAACTATTAAATGCGTAACAGAATGTTGTTATATGAGTGGAATAAAAGCTGTATTTTCATCATATGTGAGACTAGGTCATTTCATGATTGTAGGAAGCCATGTTTTGATTGTTTACGACGCACTGTATGAGAGCCTTTAGAATAATGAATGTTATAGTTACTGAGGAACGTGCTCACAGTATTTGAGAGTACTGTCGACGTTGTGTGTCACTTTGTTATTATGAATTATTAATGTAAAAGGAAGGAAGGAAGCTTGTAGTTTTGCGTGTCCGTTAATCTCACGATCATGATCCACGGTACCTCCCTTTTACGTGGAATTCGAACCACAGGACATGGCATTTCAATTCGAAAATCTCACATGTATTGACCGGGAATCAAACCCGGTCTACCTTGGTGAGAGACTAACAGCTTAACCGCTGCGCCACAAATGAGGCAGTAGCATATCTCCAATTCAATCTATATATTCATCATAGTACCAGTATGAAAATGGAGTGTAAATTAACATTTTAAGAATGTCTAAGCTGTGTAGTATACCAGTAGGATAACATGTCAGATGTTACTCATCATATGCGACTACTGTAAGGCTCGTATCTTTTTTATTATTTTTTAATGTTTCTGTAAATAAATAGTGTAAATATACTGTAGAATACTTTAAATCCAAGAAATTCATTTGTTAAATGCTTGATTGTTAGAATGTCATCGAACTCGAATAACTTTTTGTGAATTACTAAGATGTTAATTATTAAGTTAACCATCAATAAAACAACCTACAGCTATATACATATTTTACTAAACAGAATTCGGAAAATCAGAATCATATATAATAAACAAAAGGCAGACAATTATAATAATAATTCGGGCTAGGATTCTGATGATTTTGCATTATTATTTTTTTGTAAGACTGACACGTTGCTCAACCATATAATCTATAAATGTGTTTCATGGAAGAATGAGTTCAATGAAGTCTATTTGTTAGGTCATTGTTTTGCATTTTTTGCCAATTTTTGAGGGATAGGGCATTTTTGGGGATATTTTAGGTCAATTTAATTATTTTTCTGCTATTTTCAAGAAAGAAGGATAATTTCTTTATGTTTAGCTATTTTCATTCTGTTTTTTTTTACTAAATATCCGTGTTGAGTATTTTTATTGATTTCATTGAAGCATAACATATATTTTCCAGGAAACGGATACCCTCTTTCCCTATTCCCAAAAGTATGCGTATAGTGGACTCGCCCATACATGGTAGTTCATTTGCCTCTCACGTAGGCTGCAGCTAGCAATGACTCATTGTTGTCATTCAGATCGTGGTATTTCTTCGAGCCGGAAGTGTTGTTCTGTTAGACGTGAAGTTACGAGATGCCTAAAGTGAAGCAAAGTGTGTCTGTTAAACTAAAACAATTTGTTACGCAATATAGATAAAGGGTCTTCACCACTGACGGGACAATACTTCATGCAAACTTTGTGACGTGAGAGTGGCCGCTGTGGAACAACACACGTGGTCTGCAGTGACTTCAGGATAAAGAACATTACTTCAACAGAAGGTTCTTGGAGAAACCCATTCATCCTTTTCAGCATTCTTTGATGAACTGTGTACAGTGTTTCTTTGTGCCAATATTCCATTGAGTAATTTAAACCACTCAAAACTGCAGAATTTCTTAGAGAAGCACACGGGCAAATCCATACTGGATTCTTCTACGTTTAGGAAAAGCTATGCTAGACGATGCTATGAGAAAAATTTGGAAGAAATCAGGTGAAGGGCTGCAAATAAAAAGTATGGGTATCTATGAACGAGATGAGACTTCAGACTCTTCAGGACGATCAAGGCGGATCAGGGCAAATTTCAGGAGTATTTGAATGTGCTATTTGTAGGATGGGCATCAGAAGAATATCACATTAATATCCCATGGACTAACGTTTTGAAAAATTTAAATAGCGCTATTGATTAAGTTGTCCCATTTAAATTACTGAAGCAAAGCCCAGATCCTGAGTATTATACACGAGAAATCTGGAGTCTAAAACAGAAAATTAGGAAATTATACAATAAAAGATATGATAGTGACAAGTATATGCTGAAATTTAAGTCCTTATCAAGAGAACTCGTCTTGAAAAAGAGGGCTGCTCATGACAATTATATGCAAGGTTTACTTGGTTCGGGAGGCGATGGGTGGAAAAAAAATACAGTTATGTTAGGAGAAGAAAGGGGAATTCAAATAATTTGTCGATGATAATGTCCGGTGACGGTAAATTAATTACTGAGAAACAGGCCATTGTTAATGAATTAAATGTCTTACGGTAGTGTGTTCAATAAATCCAATAGCTGTGTGTTGGACCTTAACGACGAATCAGGGGGTCTCCTTTTCCAAATAAACCAGTCAGCAATTGTAAAGCTAATACAAAAATTACGTTGCAATATATCGAAGGGTCCTGATAATATTATTAGTGATGTACTTAAACTAGGTGGTAGGGCCGTGGCACAATACTTGGAGGTAATGTTTAATGTGTCCATAAACAATGCGCAAATCCCAGATGACTGGAAAAGAGCTACGGTAGTCCCAATATTTAAAAGAGGGAGCAGGCTTGAATTGGGCAACTACAGGCCGGTTAGCCTTACGTCCATCGTTTGTAAACAGATGGAGCATCTCATTTGCGACTACTTGAGGGAACAGTGGGAAACATTGTAATTGTTTAATACTAGGCAACATGGGTTTCGGAAAGGTTACTCATGCGAGAGTCAGATGCTATCACTTTTTCAAGATATTAGCGAATCGTTAGACGATGGAGTTTCAGTCGACGCCGTAGTTATAGATTTTGCGAAGGCATTTGATGTCGTGCCGCATGGCATGCTACTCCATAAATTAGCTTCGACGAAGATTGATAAAATAGTAATTTTATGGATCCAAGAATTATTGACGGGTCGTTCCCAGAAGGTGAGAGTCGAAGGCCCATTCTCGGATGAAATTACCGTAACGTCGGGTATCCCTCAGGGCAGCGTAATCGGAACTTTATTATTTTTGGCGTTTATATATGACTTACCAAATGGGATTCGCAGTGACTGTCGATTGTTTGCGGATGATTGTGTAATATATCGAAATATACATGACTCACAAGACAACGCAGTACTTCAAGATGACCTGAACCTGGTCTATAAGTGGGCGATTGAAAATAAAATGAAAATAAACACAAGAAAATGTAGTCTCATAAAAATAGGGAAAGGGCGAAGGCAAGGTTTTCAATATAACATTGGCTCGGAAATACTTGTAGAAGAAGATTCTTGCAAATATTTGGGCGTTCACGTAAGGAATGATATGAAATGGAGTAGTCATGTAGGATGTGTAGTTTCAAAAGCTTACAAATCCCTGCACTTTGTAATGAGGGGATTAAAAGGAAGTAGTACCTCTGCTAAAGAATTAGGATATTTGTCACTTGTAAGACCTATTCTGGAATACGCCTCGGTGGTTTGGGATCCATATCAAGTAGGGCTCATCAATGAGTTGGAAATGGTACAAAGAAAGGCCGCTAGATTTGTTCTCATTGACTTTAATCCCAGGAGCAGTGTGAGCCGTATGTTAAAGAAACTTGGGTGGGAATCACTTGAGGCTAAGAGGATGAAATCTAGAATCTGCGCTATGTACAACACGTATACAAATCACCCAGCATGGGGTGAGCTTAACAAACGTATGGGAAAGCCCACTTACATGAGAAGGAGTGATCATCCTTTCAAAGTTAAGGGCCGACCACAGCGAACAAATTATGGTAAATATTCTTTCGTTAACCGTGCCATTGATAACTGGAACTCTCTACCTGCCGCAGTCTTAGAGCCTTTTCCCAAACATATAGGTGTGTTTAAGAAAAGACTGATGATTTGTGTAAATACTCCAGTTTAATTGTTATTGAATTGTTATGTATAATTATTTATTTGTTATGTATACCCAATTTGCCACCGGGGGACACTCCCCCAATTGCAAATAAATGAACGAATGAATGAATATG
The DNA here is from genome assembly GCA_946902985.2 of Meconema thalassinum. Classification (NCBI taxonomy): domain Eukaryota; kingdom Metazoa; phylum Arthropoda; class Insecta; order Orthoptera; family Tettigoniidae; genus Meconema; species Meconema thalassinum. Next base: position 1,139,010,197 of record OX336389.2, read on the forward strand.
TAGCTAACGTGGTGGACATGACATTCTACTCTATTGTTACACCACGTTACACCGGGTCGTGGTCATTTTCCAGAAGTTCACCAATGAATAGTATGTGTGAAAAGAATATTCTTGAAGGTAGCTCTAGTTTCAACTTTCAAGGCAGAAGCTCCAGACATTCCACTTCCTCCCTCTCCCGTTTTGCCAAGATGGAGAACCTGGATTGATGCCTGCACGCGTTACAGCGAGAAATTACAAGTGGTGAACAATCATGGATCTGTTCGCATTAATCAAAGCAGTGCAAAAACTCATGGCAGTTAGCGAAATTGCAGGGGAAATTGCTTACATAAAAGCACATTTTGGATTTTTTCCTACTGCCATAACCGCTCTGGAAAAGTCGGAAATGCCACTAGTTCAGCAGTTACAATTGGTGCTGAAATTGGTGAATGATTTGGATCGCATGTGGCAAAATGGGACAATTGCTAACATTTTGTCGGGTGAACTATTTTCTCTTTGTGACATTGACGACAGTGAATTAAATTCAAGTGACATTGTTTGCTTTAAGAAAGCTTCCGTTATGTCGGTGGAGGTAGAAAGGAGCATTTCTATGAACAGTTCTCAAAAACGTTTTGCATATGACGATTACACATGGGTGATGGGACGATACTGCACTGTACGTCATGTGTAGAGCCATACAATGACTGTACACCGAACGAATTATTCAATATTTGTCCGCTAGGAGGCACGTCTCATATCCGTCCGTTTAACACCACCACTTGTACAGTTGGGTTTCGAGCGCACATAAAGATAAAGGTACTGTAGCCTACTGTAAACATTGCAAGAGTTCGCATTCGTACGTCAGACCACATTCGAATTGTATCATTGCTTCAGGAGAGATTCCGACATGTGGATGTTGTACTCGTGTTGGAGTGAGTCAAAGTGATGCCTTGAGAGTGTGGAAAAGTTCAGGGAGACCCAAACAGTTACTGATCGACCAAGAACTGGCCGATCCCGAAAACCACTGGCAGGGAGGATCGGAATCTTCTGCTTTCAGCACGTCGTAGGCCCATTGGTACTGCCACGTCCTTCCGCCAGGATCTTCAAAGGGCCACTGGAGTGAATGTGTTCGGTCAGACAGTGCGCAATCGGCTGCTTGAAGCAGGGCTGATGTCAAGGGTGCCTGCGCCAAAACCTCCTCTGAAGTCACAGCATAAGGCAGCTCGTGTAAGGCGGGCAACAACTCATCGGACATGCCAGCAAGAAGATTGGAAGCAAACTCTCTTTACGGACGAGGTCTTCATTGGTTTGTCCCCATACAATAGGAGCCTTCGAGTGTGGTTACGAGTGGGTGAGAGATTTCACGAGCCCTTCATCCAGGAACGCCACCAACAGCAAGGAGGTTCGGTCATGTTTTGGGGTGGAATCATGTTTGGTCGACGTACGCTTCTAATTCCTATCTGGTGTACAGAGACAAAATCTTTGAAGTTGTCGTTACAGGATTCGCTGCCACAATGGGTGCGGGCTTTACACTAGTGGACGATAATGGTCGTGCCCGTCAAGATAGGGTGGTCAATCAGTTCCTTCAGATGCATGGCATGCAGAGAATGGAGTGGTCTGCCTATTCTGCGTACATGAACTGTATTTAACATGCATGGAAAGAACTCAAGAGGGCAATTTCGTACCGTCCCAATCCTCCAACCATCAAACAAACAAACAGCAACTGATTGAAGCTGCTTTCCGGGAGTGGGATAATCTGCCCCAAACCCCGTTGGATTCGTTGTTGCTCGGTATGCCTCGTCGTCTGAAAGCATACCCTCGAGCTCGTGGTGGTCATACACGGTATTGATTTGCCCCAACATGAAAAGCACATTTGTATGCTCAGACCCACATTATCACTTTTGTTATTCGTTGTGTGTTTCTGTCTCTTTTGTAGAGCAGATTGTGTATTGTTTTTCTGTGCATGCACCCTATATTGTGTATACTGTGATTTCATAGACTATATTTAGGATAATAATCAAGTCACTAAATCGCAATATGCAAAACTTTTTTGTGCTCTGTATCAAGCTTTGTTGGCTGATAATAGACAATCATTTTCATTTGAAAATCTACACCATGTAGGGCCTATTCGTTGTTCATTGCAGCTCACATATTTTGGAATGAACAATTGGGACCTTTATGAATGACTGAGAAATGTCTGTTTTGCCAATATTAATAGCTTGAATTTATTTTGTTCCCACACAACAATAAAACAATACAGATATCACAGAAAGCCAAATGTATTGTTTATTAGGTCATTTACTCCATATTTTTAGGTCACAAATGCATTTTTTTGCATGTTGGCAGTTTTTTAGGGCATCATAATCCTGGCACTAATAATAATAATAATGATACTTATGTTATGGTTTTAGCGTCCAGTAAGGCGTGGTGGCGCGGGGGTCAAGCTGTTGGTCTCTCACCAAGATGGACCGGGTTCGATTCCCGTTCAATGCATGTGAAATTTACGAAGTGAAATGCTATGTCCTGTGGTTCGGATTCTACGTAAAAAGGAGGTCCCGTGTTTCATGATTGCATGATTAACAGTCACTAAAGCTTCCTTCTTTTCCTTGCGTTACCGTCCCTTTCACCAATGCGGCTTGAGAGACGCCGCGCCGGGGAGTCGGGAGTTCTGCCCTTAACGTGCCAGTTATCTACTGACACGGCTCCCTTGCATTCAAGCACCCTCAAATACCAACTGTCTAGGTCGGGATTCGATGCCACCAGCTTGGGCACACCAGGCGAAAACGTAACCGCTGCGCTACGAAGTGAGCAAAAGATCAAAAAGGGAAATATCATACTGTATGTCCATTTATTACATTGAAATGTTAAGAAAATACAAGCAATATTAAAATTAAGTAATTATGCGTAAGCCAAAATTGTATGTCAACATAAATCATATTAGAAATAAGGAGGTGGTGGTGATTGTAGTTTAAGGGACAAAACAGCTAAGCCATCTACCTAAAAACGGAAAAGAAAATATACCGTACAATGATTTGTAATAAGGTGACAAAACCCAAGTAGCTGTCTGCATTCGTACCCAATTACTGTAATGGTGTGATGTGAATGATAAGGAATTGAAAGATTGTAATGATTGCGAGTAATGTGGGATCAGTAACGTGATGTTAACAAGTAGCTCCGTGAAGAACTAAATAGCCTATTTTCATATATCCTACTTATGTTAATTGCATCTATCAACATACAAAATTTCAGTTTGATTGCTGAAATAGATTCGTAGATATTGAGAACCGTCTAAGTATTTCGGATGTTCGCCATGCTGGATTTTTATGTATGTAGGCCATAGAGTTATGTGCTATTGCATGAAGGTTATTGCGTATGTGTGTCATTAAAACTTCAATCGCATGATTAGGACAAAAGAAGAAAACGAGATTTTAAAAATTCACACAGCCTCCATTTTGTGACTATGAAAACAATTGAAATAAATTAAATGTCAGTGGATTAAAATATGTGTAATCATTCTCCGTACCGAGTTTCACTGCGCTCGGATGGTTAAATCGCGAGAAACGTCCATTTAAATATTTTAATTTCGCGTCACCGCCATGTTCGTTCTGAACTTAACAGGCTTTTCAAAACCACTTAGCTGAACTTCTAGTAGTTCCCTTTATCACCGTACAAAATGTCAAGGTGATATCAGTATCAGTTCCGGTGGTATAGAATGCCGGTGAAACATTTCGCACAGCCACAATGTTGGATTCTGAGGCGTAATAAAATGTAAAGGGCACGGTCGGGGTCAGAAGAAATAGTATTATGACCTTACTGACTTTTATTGAAATCGCTCCAGCCGTTTAGATTTTATTAGGGGGACACACCCACACGCGCACCCACACATAGGCTACACATACACACACAGACAAAAGGTGATCTCATCAGCCTATTTATTCATAAACGAAAATAGGCTAAAAATGTATCAGTGTTTGTCCCATACTTAATTCATTGAGACGAGATAAAATCCCTGCTTTATTAAAACGTGCAAAATATACTCGCTGTAGTTTAAAAATAATGACACGCTTTATCACGGTATCCTGTTTTTGAATGTAGAGAATAGATGTAGGGTACAGCAATTATTATAATTATCAGCCACACATTTCTTGCACGCCACATACTCGCTTTGTAACTAGAGCCAAGGGACAGTCCTACGCTCGTCACTCGTCATTCCACCTTGAAAGCTATATGCACTCCTGTCTGTGCAAAACAGCCCTACGGTTGCCACTCGTCACTCCGCCCCTCAAGTTATATGCGCTCCTGTCAGCGCAAGACAGCCCTACGATCGCCACTCGTAACTCTGGCCCCAAAGCTATATGCGCTCCTACCTGCGCAAGACAGCCCTACGATCGCCACTCGTAACTCGGCCCCAAAGCTATATGCGCTCCTACCTGCGCAAGACAGCCCTACGATCGTCACTCGTCACTGCGCCCCCAAGGCAATATGCGCTCCTGTCTGTGCAAGACAGCCCTACGATCGCCATTCGTAACTCTGGCCCCAAAGCTATATGCGCTCCTACCTGCGCAAGACAGCCCTACGGTTGCCACTCGTCACTCCGCCCCTAAAGTTATATGCGCTCCGGTCTGTGCAAGACAGCCCTACGCTCGTCACTTGGCCCCTAAAGCTATATGCACTCCTGTCTGTGCAAGACAGCCCTACGCTCGTCACTTGGCCCCTAAAGCTATATGCGCTCCTGTCTGTGCAAGACAGCCCTACGCTCGTCACTTGGCCCCTAAAGTTATATGCGCTCCTGTCTGTGCAAGACAGCCCTACGCTAGTCACTTGGCCCCTAAAGCTATATGCGCTCCGGTCTGTGCAAGACAGCCCTACGCTCGTCACTTGGCCCCAAAAGCTATATGCGCTCCTGTCTGTGCAAGACAGCCCTACGCTCGTCACTTCGCCCCTAAAGCTATATGCGCTCCTGTCTGTGCAAGACAGCCCTACGCTCATCACTTGGCCACTAAAGCTATATGCACTCCTGTCTGTAAACCAGCCCTACGCTCATCACTCCGCCCCAAAAGCTATATGCGCTCCTGTCTGTGCAAGACAGCCCTACGCTCATCACTCGTCACTCCACCCCTCAAGTTATATGCGCTGCTGTCTGTGCAAGACAGCCCTACGCTCATCACTCGTCACTCCACCCCTCAAGTTATATACGCTCCTGTCTGTGCAAGACAGCCCTACGCTCGTCACTTCGCCCCTAAAGCTATATGCGCTCCTGTCTGTGCAAGACAGCCCTACGCTCGTCACATGGCCCCTAAAGCTATATGCGCTCCTGTCTGTGCAAGACAGCCCTACGCTCGTCACTTGGCCCCTAAAGCTATATGCGCTCCTGTCTGTGCAAGACAGCCCTACGCTCATCACTTGGCCCCAAAAGCTATATGCGCTCCTGTCTGTAAACCAGCCCTACGCTCATCACTTGGCCCCAAAAGCTATATGCGCTCCTGTCTGTGCAAGACAGCCCTACGCTCATCACTTGGCCACTAAAGCTATATGCACTCCTGTCTGTAAACCAGCCCTACGCTCATCACTCCGCCCCAAAAGCTATATGCGCTCCTGTCTGTAAACCAGCCCTACGCTCATCACTCCGCCCCAAAAGCTATATGCGCTCCTGTCTGTAAACCAGCCCTACGCTCATCACTTGGCCCCAAAAGCTATATGCGCTCCTGTCTGTGCAAGACAGCCCTACGCTCATCACTTGGCCACTAAAGCTATATGCACTCCTGTCTGTAAACCAGCCCTACGCTCATCACTCCGCCCCAAAAGCTATATGCGCTCCTGTCTGTGCAAGACAGCCCTACGCTCATCACTCGTCACTCCACCCCTCAAGTTATATGCGCTCCTGTCTGTGCAAGACAGCCCTACGCTCGTCACTCGTCACTCCACCCCTCAAGTTATATGCGCTCCTGTCTGTGAAAGACAGCCCTACGCTCGTCACTCGGCCCCTAAAGCTATATGCGCTCATGTCTGTGCAAGACAGCCCTACGCTCGTCACTTGGCCCCTAAAGCTATATGCGCTCCTGTCTGTGCAAGACAGCCCTACGCTCGTCACTTGGCCCCTAAAGCTATATGCGCTCCTGTCTGTGCAACACAGCCCCACGGTCGCCACTCGTCACTCGCCCAAGTTTATATGCGCTCCTGTCTGTGCAAGACTGCCCTACACTCGTCACTTATGCCCTAAAACTATATGCGCTCATGTCTGTGAAAGACAGCCCTACGCTGGTCACTCGGCCCCTAAAGCTGCCTGTGCAAGACAGGTCGATCCTGACCTGGGTAAAACTGAATATTGTGCGATAGGCTTAATGTTTTGATTTTGTGAATGAAGATCTTTTGATTTTCATGGATTTGTCAGATGAAATCAACACGCTATATATCGTGTGTGCAGAATTTGCAACATATGACATCGGCCCGTGTTTTCTTGAAACATTTCCGGTGGTTTGGAGTCATCGTGAAGTGTGGAGAGGGTATATGACATATAGTGGCAAGATTTACAACAGCCTTCCTTCCTAACTGTTGTAATCCATTAAACATGGAGAACCAATGCAAGGGTCCGGACAAATAGCCACACGGATCTGTGTGTTTCTTACCACAGGATACTCTTGGGTAACATGGCAATGGCAGTGCACTGAATGAAAGAATGAGGTATTCCATTCCTTGCGCATCCCTGGAAATCTAATGAGAGGTGAGCTTTAACACCGGGCTTCCCCTGTGATTCTTGCCTTCCAAATAAATCAGAGCTATCATTCTCGCTCATCGCAACCACCCCACTCCCCTCAATCTGTTTCTTCACACTAAAATCACGGCTTCGACTTCAAGTTTGGAAAAAAGAATATGTACACAAGGCAGCTGAGTTCATAAGCAATAAGCGGTGGCAGTGCACTTCGTCATAGATCTTCGTACCCACGTGTGCATGTGTGCAACTTCCCACTGGGTTATAATAGTGTGTATGTAGGGAAGGTAAGGGAAGGTACCGTGACCATTATTCTCACAATCATCTCGGGACCTCCTCATTACGCGGAATCTGAACCACTGGACTTCACATCCTTGAGACGAACCATTAACAGTGACGTGTATTGTGGGACACTCCGCAGCCTACGCAAGTCCATCAAGAACAAACGGCCTGGACTGATCACTAAGGGAGTGATTCTGCTCCATGATAACGCTCGCCCACACGTCTCTAACTTCACACAAGGTGTATTGGCCACGTTCAAATGGGAGCAACTTGAACATCCACCCTACAGCCTGGACTCGTCACCCTGCGACTTCCATCTGCTTGGTCCATTAAAAAAAAAGTCTCAGGGGAAAACGTTTCCAATCGGACGACGAACTAAAGGACACCGTACAGGATTGGCTCCTGTCACAACCACAAGATTTCTGGGAACATGGAATCCAGTGGCTAGAGAAGCAATGGGACACCTGTGCACAGGCCTGTGGTGATTACCTTTGAATAACGAATAAATTGTACTCACAGTATCGTTTCGTTTCTTTTCATTTGAACACCACCGACAGCGGTGGCTACGCTGGCTAAAGCGCAGCGTTAGGTCACGGGGCCAAGCTCTCTGCTGACTCCGTAGACGCGTGGGTTCGAGCCCCACCGTCGGCCGCCCTTGAAATGGTTTTCCGTGCTTTCCCATTTTCAACACCAGGCAAATGCTGGGACGGCACCTCCTGACAGGCCACGGACGCTTCCTTCCACATCCTTGCCCAGTTCCATTTAATCTTCATCCATTCCATCTCTCATCCCGATGCGCAGGTCGCCCACGAGCGTCAACTAGAAAGACCTGCACTCGGCCTCCCAAGAGGCCACACGACAAAAAAAAAATTGGAACGCCCCTCGTATATATGTATGGAACGTTTAGATTTTATATTTCGAGCATTTTGGCCTCAGAATATCGAATGGCTCGACTCAACATTCGTATTGCCTCTCAAGTTCATTCGACACAAATTTGCAGTTCTGAAGCTGGAACTAGCACACATTTAATAATAATAATAATAAGAAGAAGAAGAAGGAGAAGGTGGCGGCGGCGGCGGCGGCGGCGGCGGCGGCGGCGGCGGCGGCGGCGGCGGTGGCGGCACTCACTATTGTGCTCACCAAACTTCGCTCTGTTAGAACACACCTCGTTTCGAGTCTGCGTTCGTCGCGTGCTGCAGTGTCAGTCACCTTGGATGCTTGAGAATTTTGGCGCAAATTACGCGACCTCTAGGCTTCAAAGCATGTGAACGTTAATATTTTGAGCTAAACTTGCTATTATGATGTTTCACGTGAAACACAACAAAGACATGGGTCGTTGACCAGGAGCTCGTGTGATGTAATGCCCATGGCATCAGCTGCTGACTTCCTGGCTCTCTTAAACCAAACCGAATTCAAGTGAGTTAATTATCACCTTGACGCTTTTAGTTTTACGTGGTCAAAAATGTCACAATTATAAATTGCATGACCTCCGGATTTCATGGAATCCGATCCATTTCTCAAACAGAATACCACCTGCATTAAACGGCGATTAATTCCGGTCCGTCTGACGCCACCTTCTCCACAGATAGAGCTTTTCTCTGGGATGGAATAATAGGCTGCTTGGCGTAGATGGTAAGGCCTTTGCCTACTGTGCCTGGAAGGTTTAGCGCTTCACCCAGATCGTGGCATTAAATGTGAACAAGACTGCCATTATTGAGGACCAAATGTAGAGTACAGTAGGATGCAACCTGTGATGGTAGTAGTGTATGTCGAGTAACATCCAATCTGTGATGGTAGTAGTGTATGTCGGGTAAGATCCAACCTGTGATGTTAGTAGTGTATGTCGGGTAAGATCCAACCTGTGATGGTGGTAGTGTATGCCGAGTGAGATCCAAACTGTGATGGTGGTAGTGTATGTCGAGCAAGTTCCAACCTGTGATGGTGGTAGTGTATGTCGGGTAAGATCCGACCTGTGATGGTGGTAGTGTATGCCGAGTGAGATCCAAACTGTGATGGTGGTAGTGTATGTCGAGCAAGTTCCAACCTGTGATGGTGGTAGTGTATGTCGAACAAGTTCCAACCGTTGACGGTAGTAGTGTATGTCGAGCAAGTTCCAACCTGTGATGGTAGTAGTGTATGTCGAGCAAGTTCCAACCTGTGATGGTAGTAGTATATGTGGAGTAAATTCCAGGGTTGTTACCTGTGTTTTGCAGCATGTTCTAGGGCTGACATTTGTGTTGGTAGCATTGTGTTTTTAGAAACAAAGCGGTTGCTGAGATGGGAACTAATTTTTCGTGTAGTTGGCAGATTGAGTAGTTGACAATTGGCAATAGTTTCTCTTGTATTGGTTCGATGTGCCAAGCTGCTAGCCTTGGCAGCTTGCAGCATGTCGCACGAAGAGTAGCCTTGAGGCGGATGTGGTGTAGGAGGACAACGTGGGGTATTGTCCCAGAAAAAAATTGGTAGATTACACGAAGAAAATGTTAGGAATGTCATTATACAATTTAATGAATGCTAATAGCTGTCAATAAAATGTCCAGGTAGACTTTGTGTTTGTTGTGACTCAGCCACAGAGGATGGTAACAAAGCAGTAAGAATTCATTCGCCATGTGTGCATTAGTTAGGCTATAACCAATTACGGAATCATCGGTATAATATTTCAAATCATCGCTTCTCAATTGCCTTGAAATGTTTCACATATGTTCTCTAAATTTTTAATATTCGGCAGCGTATTGTACAGTGCTCAATGGAAGTTTAGCATATTGCGATTTAGTGACTTGTTTATTTAGCATGTGCATGTAATCACATTTGACACAATATAGGGTACATACAAAGAAAAACAACACACTATCTGCTCTGCAAAAGAGACAGAAACACACAAGGAATAACAAATGTGATAATGTGGGACTTGGTACACAATTCTTTTTCATGTTGGGGCATATTGATACCGTGTATGGCCACCACGAGCTCTAAGGCATGCTTGCAGACGACGAGACATACTGAGAAGCAACGGATCCAACCTGGTTTGGCCAGATTATTCCACTCTCTGATAGAAGCTTAAATCAGTTTCTGAATGTTTGTTGGGCGACTGAGACGGTGCGAAATTGTCCTCTTTAAGATTTTACCATGCATGTTCAACACAGGTCATGTCCTCAGAATAGGCAGGCCACTTCATTCCCCGTATGCTATGCATCTAAAGGAACTGATTGACAACCCTAGATTGATGGGACGAGCATTATCGTCCACTGTACCAAACGCAGAACAACTGTGAGCATGGCTCCTCCAGTAGCGTGCGTCCTGCTGAGCACTGTTGCCGCAATTAGACAAGCGAGAGAAGACATGGCTCTACGCTCGCAGTATACACACGAGCTTCCCCCTGAACACAAGGCGCTCCGAATCTAAATGCATGTACGAGATGGAGGGCCTACTAATTCTACGAATATCCATGCTTACAAGGAAGCCCGCACATTCTTCTAATTGTGGTGTGAGGCAGATATACAGTACATATAAGATGTCACACGAAAGGATTCGTGCACATGTCCACCTACTGGTGTAGCGACTAGCATTCTTGGCTGTCGCACCCGAGGTCAGGGTTAGATTCCCAACTCTGCCAAGAAATTTTATTCTGGTCTGAGGGATGGATCGGTGTACACTCAGCCTCGTGAGGCAAAACTGAGGTGAGAGTTCGATTCCCACCTCAGCCATCATGGAAGTAGTTTCCCATCATCTAATCCAGGTAAATGCCGGCATGATTCCTAACTTAAGGCCACGGCCACTTCCTTCCCAATCATCCCCTGAATTACAAATACACACAGTAAACAAAAGTTTGGTGCTTTTCAGTCGGTCAACACGAATGTACCCAAAAGTGTTGGGTAATACCCTAATCCTTAAAAAAAATACATGAAATTAATAAATACACTAGGATGACCAGTTTCGATCGTCAAGCGATCATCATCAGATCCATTACACATAGGCTATAAAATCTCTGTTTGAAATTACAGGTGAAAATATTTACAATATTTAAAATTATTTAGTTGCAGTATTGGTAATGCAATTTATCGGTGTATGCTAATTGTAGTATATATGATATATAGTATATATGAAAATACACACAGTCCTATACATACACCAAAATAACACAGGTTATCAGACCAATTATTCTTCCGGAAACTGAAGCATCATTTATATCATTTATGAAGGAATCATAATTCATAGCAGAATTCTCTTTATCGGACCACAAACCATGAATATTTCTTCCCTGTGCCTTAGGAACTTTGGGGATGACTCCCTTTGTCTTTGCGAATTCTTTCTTTCTCTCCCTTGTGATAATCGAGAAGTTATTTGCAGCTCAGATTCATTGTTTCGTGATAAGCGTATTATTTCTCAATTTCAATGAACAACGATCTATATACGTTTTCTGTCTCGGCATGATGGGTTTTGAAAATTTAACACTGACTGGACTATTAATAGTATTATCATGGGGTTAGCATGTGCAATGAATTCTTGTCAGACATAATTTAAGAATGGCGAGGTGCATTATTCACAAATCCTCCTTCCGTCCAATCTATGCTTGACTGTGTATTCTGCGGAGCGAAACGTTCACAGGCGAAGTAGAGAAAAGCCGAGTTGCACTTCCAGGGAAACTCCAAACACATACACTCTTCTCTGAAGTCTTAACTCGACACGACTCTACAATGTCTGGGATGATAGGCTCGCTTGCCAGCCAGCTAGTTCCTAAACTGTCTCGAAGCTAGTAATTGAATGGAGATTGCTGGAAGAAATGAAAACGTAAAAACACTTATGGTGGGCGATGTATTGAAGATAGAGATATGCTGTCGAAGACTTTATTTGTAGGACATTTGATGCTGAACCGCTCTTACACTTATAGTATATAGATAGTTTTCACGGTTTGCCCAGCGTAAGCTTAAATATCGCACGGACGCCAGGTTTTCTTTTCGACTATTTCACTGAAACCTTTCTGCTTGGCTTCCTTTGATCATAAATAAATATTTTTCTACAGAAACCTTCCTCGAGATATCCTTTACAAAATGGTGAACACCGTATCAAAATTAATCCAGTGGTTGTCGAGATTACCCGTAACATCCAAGAATCGGGGACTTTATTTTATAGGAAGTAGAGATTTATTTACTAGCTGTACTCGGCGTGCGTTGCAATGCCAATCAAAGAAAGTGTTGGCGTTGTAATTTTGTTTCTTGAAGTGCTTTTGGATACACAATGCTTTTTTTTTCTTTTTCCGTTAACTGCCTCTAAACTATTGTAAAATGGATTAACTAATTCAGAAACATTTGCGGGAGCGTGCTGAACAACTCACGAAAATTTCATCGCAATCGTATGAATGGTTTATGAACGCATACGGGACTTTGTTAAAACGATTCGCGCACCGTCACTCATTTGTTGAGTCTACTCATGTGCCACCTATTGTAATATGGATTTACTCAGATACCTATGCAGGAGTGTACACAACAACTCACACAAAGTTTCATCGCAAACTGATGAATGGTATATGGACGCATACGGGACTTTGTTGAAACGATTCGCGCGCCTTCACTCATTAAATGAAACCACTCGTGCGCTACGTATTGTAGAATGGATTTATTAGGTCAGAAATATTCTCTGGAGTGTACACAACTCACAAAAGTTGCATTGCAATCGGATGAATGGTGTATGAACGCATAAAGGACAGACACACTGAAAAACCATCACGTACATTAATTTTTAGCTATATTTAATTAATGAAAAAATAAATTTATGAGATCACCTTTTGTCCGTGTGTGTGTGTGTGTGTGTGTGTGTGTATGTATGTGTATGTGTGTGCGTCCCTAATCAAATCTAAACGGCTGGAGCGATTCAATGAAGCTCGGTAAGGTCACATTACTATTTTGTCCGATCCCAACCATGCCCTTCAAATGTTATTACGTCGTACCAATCAAACATGGCGGCTGTCTGAAATATCCACCGGCATTCTATATCTCCGAAACTATTACGGATATCACCCTGAAATTTTGTACGGTGATAAAGGGAGCTACTGGTTGTTCATCTATGTGACTTTTAGAAAACTTTTAATTACTAAACGAACATGGTGGCCAAGCGAAGTTGAAATATTTGAAAAAACTTTTCTCGCGATTTAACCAATCGAGCACAGTCAAACATGGTACAGCAAATGTTTATACACATTGCAATGCACTGACATCTAATTTTGTTTAATTGTTTACATAACCTCAAGATGGCGGCTGTGCGAAATTTTAAAATCTCGATTCTATTTCTTGTATCCTAATCCTGTGATCGAAGTCCACGTTTGAATAATGAACCTTAGCAATGATCTAATAGTGAATAAGTCTATGGCCTACATATATAAAAATCCAAAATGAGGACCATCCGAAATATATAGACTGTTCTCAATATCTACTAACTACGGCAGCAATCGACCTAAAATGTTGTATGTTGATAAAGGTTATGTACATGATTTCACCTATGGGGCTTTATATAACCTGGTGAGAAGAAATCCAATATGGTGGCGACGCGATATTTAAATGGACGTTTCTCGCGATTTAACCATCGAAGCCCAGTGAAACTTGGCACGGTAAATGCTTATAAAAATTTTAATTCACTGACATCTTATTTATTTCATTTGTTGTCATAACCACAAGATGGCGCCTGTGCGAAATTTTAAAATCTTGTTTCTATTTCTTGTGTCCTAAACATGCATGCGATTGAAGTTTGAATAATACACCTACGCAATAATCTTCATGTACATAACTCAATGGCCTACATATATAAAAATCCAACATGACGACCATGCACAATATTTAGACGGTTCTCATTATTTACGAATCTATTACAGCAATAAGACTGAAATTTTGTATGTTGATAGAGGCAATTAACATAAATAGGATATATGAAAATAGGCTATTTAGTTCTTCACGGAACTACGTGTTATAGAGTACACCATACCAGTCATGTTACCGAGGATAGGAATTAGAGGCATACGTCGAGCAAACATGATCCCACCCTAAAACATGAGTGAACCTCCTTGCTGTTGGTGGCGTTCCTGGATGAGGTCTCCATTGGTTTGCACCCACACAGTAGGAGCATTCGAGTGTGGCGACGAGTGGGTGAGAGATTTCGCGAGCCCTTCATCCAGGAACGCCACCAACTGCGCTGTAGCGAATGGTCAAGATACTCCACATTATAATCTGACTACAAAGAGCACTTCATATCACTTATTGGACTAATTACATGTGGCCGGATGGCAGCTAGGCTATATTTGTTTCTTCATTTCAGCGATCTCACAAAGTACAATTCATTTACGCCAGATCCTCCTTTGAAGTTACTTCTCTAGGGTCGTTTCATTTATCTTCCATTCTATTTCCTTGGAAGGGCTGGACTTCACACAATTTCCTTCCTGTCCCTACCTTCTTGCATTGCTTAGTAGGTCTCTGATCAATGCGTCTTTAAATTAATTTTATGATCCTATTACCATCACTTTTTCAATATTCGTACCGACTGGAGTATATTGGGCAGTATTCTGTTGTAACTTGAACACGCGCTCGTGGCGATTAAGTCCTACTGTACTATAGTAACCCTCATGTGCTGGATTGGGGGTGTGTCACAAGGTTCTCTTCTTTCTCCAAGACTGCTCCCTAATTAAACCTTTCACTATCGGGTTTTGAATCAACTTTCTTCCTCGAATAATGTTACTAGGGTTGAGCATCGCTGGTCATTATCTGAGTTGTACCACCTCATTCCACATAGGAACCTGACATCGGGCTGTTTCTCCTGGCTAACATCAGGCTCCTGTGCATGTCGTCAGTTTCTGGATTACTACTTTATATACGACAGTGCTAACATATCCCATAGAAAATGTCAATTGGTATCTGTTTCATTTAATTTTGATCGCAAGGCAGTGAATTACTGTCTACGAATGGACCGTCAGCTGAGAATCTTCAATTCACTGTCACACCACTCTCCTGTCAATTAATTGCCCATGCGTAAAAATTATTTTCACCAAACTTGAAGGTTGCTCCAAAACCTTGATGGGCAAATCTTACATTCATCAAAGCTGTGTTGATCTCCACAAGTTCTGACAGAGAGGCCAATTCCTTGTTAACGCTTGGAACGTGCTAAGAGCTGTTCACACAAAGTTCTTTCCCATACGGCACTTATCATGCGAAAGGGTATGGACACTGTTGGTCCGTGTTTACCACCACCGAGTTGATCTTTTGTCGTTCAAAAACTATTGACTACTGACAAATATAGTCAGTTTATTTAAGCAACAAGAAAACTTCGTTTTAGGGACTTGGGACATCTTGGTCATCAGACTCGTGTAGTTGGGTGAGTGTCTGTGATGGCTGTAGTAGTGTGTGTAACTGTATCAAGGACAAGGGTAGGTGCCCCGGGACTATCCCGGCAATCATCTGGAGGGAGTGTGGGAAAACATCGGGTAAAAACCATACCAAGGACAGCAGCTAGTACCGCCAGGATACGCATCGTCGATCTCCGGACTTGCTGAAGCTACTCTCGTGGCCTTGGTGCCAGATTTAACGAGCATGGCTACTACACCGCTGGATGATAAAACAGTAAGAATTCAGGTGAAACGTAAATATTCAGTTTGTATAAGCAGTAAATAAACTTCAAGAACCCAGGTCAAACATAAATAGGGGGCGTGGTGGCGCAGCGGTCAAGCTGTTGGCCTCTTACCAAGGTGGACTGGGTAAATTTCCCGGTCAATGCATGTGAGATTTTCAAAGTGAAATGCCATGTCCTGTGGTTCGGATTCCACGTAAAAAGGAGGTCCCGTGGCTCATAATCACAAGATTCACGGTCACGTAAAACTACAATCTTCCCTCCTTCCTTCCAAACATAAATAGTCAGTTTGTTTAAGCAGTGCTAAGGAAAAGTAAAACAGGGTCGAAAGAAACCTGAAGGATGTTCATTGAAATGAATGAGCACCTGAACATGTAATCAAGTTAGTACTTGTACGATATTCGTTTCGATATTCGATTGAATAACGACTATCGAAATTAGCAGAACTATGTAATGGAGTAACAATGTAACGGAATTTAAATTAAACTACTTATGATATAACCAGTTAAAAGGTGCACGTTGAAGATATACAGCGACGAGCAAAACTGAAGTTAGCCGTTTCGTTCTCACGATCATATGAGTCGTGCCTATAAAGCTCCACTTTCTAGGAAACAGTTACTGAACACTGAAATAAACATCCTCAATACCATGAAAATCTGAAGAGCTGGTCAGATTGCTGCCTGACGTGAAGTCCCCACCCGTCTGGTTTACCATGCGTGGCCATGCGCAGTGTTTACGTGAGATTATGTAGCGTCTCTGTCTAGGTCTTTGGGACATAGCCCACGAGTTCCACGTCCAGCACTTTGCCTCGACACGCTGTGGTCTGCATTGGACTCAACACCAGTAGCTTTGATCTGCGTCAGACTCCAGTCGCCATAATCAGCTTGACTCACCTCCAGTAGCTGTGGTCTGCTTCAGACTCACCTCCAGTAGCTGTGGTCTGCTTCAGACTCACCTCCAGTAGCTGTGGTTCGCTTCAGACTCACCTCCAGTCACCGCAATCTGCTTCAGACTTACTTCCAGTCGCCGCAATCTGCTTCAGACTTACCTCCAGTCGCCGTAATCTGTTTCAGACTCGCATCCAGTAGCCGTGGTCTTCTTCAGACTCACCTCCAGTAGCCGTGGTCTGCTTCAGACTCACCTCCAGTCACCGTAATCTGCTTCAGACTTACCTCCAGTCGCCGTAATCTGTTTCAGACTCGCATCCAGTAGCTGTGGTCTTCTGCAGACTCACCTCCAGTAACTGTGGTCTGCTTCAGACTCACCTCCGGTCACCGTAATCTGCTTCAGACTTACCTCCAGTCGCCGTGGTCTGCTTCAGACTCACCTCCAGTAGCCGTGGTCTTCTTCAGACTCACTTCCAGTAGCCGTGGTCTTCTTCAGACTCACCTCCAGTCACCGTAATCTGCTTCAGACTTACCTCCAGTCGCCGTAATCTGCTTCAGACTCACCTCCAGTAGCTGTGGTCTGCTTCAGACTCACCTCCGGTCACCATAATCTGCTTCAGACTTACCTCCAGTCGCCATGGTCTGCTTCAGACTCACCTCCAGTCACCGTAATCTGCTTCAGACTCACCTCCAGTAGCTGTGGTCTGCTTCAGACTCACCTCCGGTCACCGTAATCTGCTTCAGACTTACCTCCAGTCGCCGTAATCTGCTTCAGACTCACCTCCAGTAGCCGTGGTCTGCTTCAGACTCACCTCCAGTCACCGTAATCTGCTTCAGACTCACCTCCAGTCACCGTAATCTGCTTCAGACTCACCTCCGGTCACCGTAATCTGCTTCAGACTTACTTCCAGTCGCCGCAATCTGCTTCAGACTCACCTCCAGTCACCGTAATCTGCTTCAGACTCACCTCCGGTCACCGTAATCTGCTTCAGACTTACCTCCAGTCGCCGTAATCTGCTTCAGACTCACCTCCAGTAGCCGTGGTCTGCTTCAGACTCACCTCCAGTCACCGTAATCTGCTTCAGACTCACCTCCAGTAGCCGTGGTCTGCTTCAGACTCACCTCCAGTCACCGTAATCTGCTTCAGACTCACCTCCAGTAGCCGTGGTCGGCTTCAGACTCACCCCCAGTCACCGTAATCTGCTTCAGACTCACCTCCAGTAGCCGTGGTCTGCTTCAGACTCACCTCCAGTCACCGTAATCTGTTTCAGACTCACCTCCAGTAGCCGTGGTCTGCTTCAGACTCACCTCCAGTCACCGTAATCTGCTTCAGACTCACTTCCAGTAGCCGTGGTCTGCTTCAGACTCACCTCCATTCACCGTAATCTGTTTCAGACTCACCTCCAGTAGCAGTGGTCTTCTACAGACTCACCTCCAGTAGCTGTGGTCTGCTTCAGACTCACCTCCGGTCACCGTAATCTGCTTCAGACTTACCTCCAGTCGCCGTGGTCTGCTTCAGACTCACCTCCAGTAGCCGTGGTCTTCTTCAGACTCACCTCCAGTAGCCGTGGTCTGCTTCAGACTCACCTCCAGTCACCGTAATCTGCTTCAGACTTACCTCCAGTCGCCGTAATCTGCTTCAGACTCACCTCCAGTAGCCGTGGTCTGCTTCAGACTCACCTCCAGTCACCGTAATCTGCTTCAGACTCACCTCCAGTCGCCGTAATCTGTTTCAGACTCGCATCCAGTAGCTGTGGTCTTCTTCAGACTCGCATCCAGTAGCTGTGGTCTGTTTCAGACTCACCTCCAGTAGCTGTGGTCTTCTTCAGACTCACCTCCACCAGTAGCTGTGGTCTTCTTCAGACTCACCTCCAGTCACCGTAATCTGCTTCAGACTCATCTCCAGTAGCTGTGGTCTGCTTCAGACTCGCCTCCAGTCACCGTAATCTGCTTCAGACTCACCTCCGGTCACCGTAATCTGCTTCAGACTTACCTCCAGTCGCCGTAATCTGCTTCAGACTCACCTCCAGTAGCCGTGGTCTGCTTCAGACTCACCTCCGGTCACCGTAATCTGCTTCAGACTTACCTCCAGTCGCCGTAATCTGCTTCAGACTCACCTCCAGTAGCCGTGGTCTGCTTCAGACTCACCTCCAGTAGCCGTGGTCTGCTTCAGACTCACCTCCAGTCACCGTAATCTGCTTCAGACTCACCTCCAGTAGCCGTGGTCTGCTTCAGACTCGCCTCCAGTCACCGTAATCTGCTTCTGACTCACCTCCGGTCACCGTAATCTGCTTCAGACTTACCTCCAGTCGCCGTAATCTGCTTCAGACTCACCTCCAGTAGCCGTGGTCTGCTTCAGACTCACCTCCAGTCACCGTAATCTGCTTCAGACTCACCTCCAGTAGCCGTGGTCTGCTTCAGACTCACCTCCAGTCACCGTAATCTGCTTCAGACTCACCTCCAGTAGCCGTGGTCTGCTTCAGACTCACCTCCAGTCACCGATCTGCTTCAGACTCACCTCCAGTAGCCGTGGTCTGCTTCGGACTCACCTCCAGTCACCGTAATCTGCTTCAGACTCACCTCCAGTAGCCGTGGTCTGCTTCAGACTCACCTCCAGTCACCGTAATCTGCTTCAGACTCACCTCCAGTAGCCGTGGTCTGCTTCAGACTCACCTCCATTCACCGTAATCTGTTTCAGACTCACCTCCAGTAGCAGTGGTCTTCTACAGACTCATCTCCAGTAGCTGTGGTCTGCTTCAGACTCACCTCCGGTCACCGTAATCTGCTTCAGACTTACCTCCAGTCGCCGTAATCTGCTTCAGACTCACCTCCAGTAGCCGTGGTCTGCTTCAGACTCACCTCCAGTCACCGTAATCTGCTTCAGACTCACCTCCAGTCGCCGTAATCTGTTTCAGACTCGCATCCAGTAGCTGTGGTCTGCTTCAGACTCGCATCCAGTAGCTGTGGTCTGCTTCAGACTCACCTCCAGTAGCTGTGGTCTGCTTCAGACTCACCTCCACCAGTAGCTGTGGTCTTCTTCAGACTCACCTCCAGTCACCGTAATCTGCTTCAGACTCACCTCCAGTAGCTGTGGTCTTCTTCAGACTGGGGGCGTGGTGGCTCAGCGGTCTAGCTGTATGCCTCTCACCAAGGCGGTCCGGGTTCGATTCCCGGTCAATGCATGTGAGATTTTCGAAGTGAAATGCCATGTCCTGTGGTTCGGATTCCACGTAAAAAGGAGGTCCCGTGGCTCAGTATCTCGAGATTAACGGTCACGTTAAACCTCAAGCTTCCTTCCTTCTTCAGACTCACCTCCAGTAGCCGTGGTCTGCTTCAGACTCACCTCCAGTAGCCGTGGTCTGCTTCAGACTCACCTCCAGTCACCGTAATCTGTTTCAGACTCACCTCCAGTAGCTGTGGTCTTCTTCAGACTCACCTCCAGTAGCTGTGGTCTTCTTCAGACTCACCTCCAGTCGCCGTAATCTGTTTCAGACTCGCATCCAGTAGCTGTGGTCTTCTTCAGACTCGCATCCAGTAGCTGTGGTCTTCTTCAGACTCGCATCCAGTAGCTGTGGTCTGCTTCAGACTCGCATCCAGTAGCTGTGGTCTGCTTCAGACTCACCTCCAGTAGCTGTGGTCTGCTTCAGACTCACCTCCAGTCACCGTAATCTGTTTCAGACTCACCTCCAGTAGCTGTGGTCTTTTTCAGACTCACCTCCAGTAGCCGTGGTCTGCTTCAGGCTCACCTCCAGTCAACGTAATCTGCTTCAGACTCACCTCCAGTAGCCGTGGTCTGCTTCAGACTCACCTCCAGTCACCGTAATCTGCTTCAGACTCACCTCCAGTCAGGGGTGTATATAAGGGGGAAGCTGTGGGGCTCCAGCCCCCCCCCCCCCCCGAAGAATGCCAGTAAAAATTAAGAATGTGTTGCTTTGGTAAAAGAATAAAAGAATAATTTAAATTTTGTTGTACCCTAATCTAATCTTATTGGATAAGTTATAAACAATATTAAGATTGAATTAGACTACTTCGTGGTGTAGCAGCTAGCATTCTTGCTTGCCTCTGCGGAGGTCTGAATTCGAATCCTGGAACTGAGAATTCCACAGTACGGTACATTTGGGGAAATAAATTCTCAAATTGTAAGAAGAAAAAAACTGTTTATCTTTCTGCTTAGTAAATTGACTACTATTTAGATATTTGCCATTCGTACTCGATAGGCCATAATAGGGAATTCATTAAGTATAATATTTTATTTGTGTTTTATTTTACATTTTTGTATTGCCACTAATTGTAGGCTATATAAACTTGGAATGATCCAATTAACTTAACTCTAATTACACAAAGTATGCTCTTAGATAATGGGTTGCTATTTCTGGGTATTTTGCAGTAAAACTCCCCTGAGAATACTCACAACTTTCCAGGCTAGTCAGACCCCCGAAAAATATTGTATAAACGCCCCTGCCTCCAGTGAAAGTAATCTGCTTTGGAAACACCTCCAGTACCTATAGTTTGTTTCAGACTCCAGTAATTCTGGTCTGCTTCAGAATAAACTCTAGAAGCTCTGGTCTGCTTCAAACTCACTTTCAGTAGATCTGGTCTGCTTCAAATTCACCTCCATTCCGGGATATAGACCAGCTTGTGGTGTAGTGGCTAGCATTCTTTGCTGTCATGCCCTGAGGCTGGGTTATAGACCATTTCTTAGTGTTTAGGCTAGCATTTCTGGCTGGTACCCCCAAGACCCGGTTTATAAACTAGCTCGTGGTGTAGTGGCTAGCTTTCCTTCCTGGTACCCCTGAGACTCGGGTTATAGACTAGCTCGTGGTGTAGTGGCTATCATCCCTGGCTGGCTCCCCTGAGGTCTGGGTTATAGACCGAGGCGTGGTGTAATGGCTATCATCCCTGGCTGGCACCCCTGAGGTCCGGGTTATAGACCGGGGCGTGGTGTAGTGGTAGTCATCCCTGACTGGCACCCCTGAGGTCCGGGTTATAGACCGGGGCGTGCTGTAGTGGCTATCATCCCTGGCTGGCACCCCTGAGGTCTGGGTTATAGACCGGGGCGTGCTGTAGTGGCTATCATCCCTGGCTGGCACCCCTGAGGTCTGGGTTATAGACCGGGGCGTGCTGTAGTGGCTATCATCCCTGGCTGGCACCCCTGAGGTCCGGGTTATAGACCGGGGCGTGCTGTAGTGGCTATCATCCCTGGCTGGCACCCCTGAGGTCTGGGTTATGGACCGGGGCGTGCTGTAGTGGCTATCATCCCTGGCTGGCACCCCTGAGGTCCGGGTTATAGACCGGGGCGTGCTGTAGTGGCTATCATCCCTGTCTGGCACCCCTGAGGTCTGGGTTATAGACCGGGGCGTTCTGTAGTGGCTATTATCCCTGGCTGGCACCCCTGAGGTCCGGGTTATAGACCGGGGCGTGGTGTAGTGGCAATCATCCCTGTCTGGCACCCCTGAGGTCCGGGTTATAGACTGGGGCGTGGTGTAGTGGCTATCATTCTTGCTGGCTCCCCTGAGGTCCGGGTTATAGACTGGGGCGTGGTGTAGTGGCTATCATCCCTGGCTGGCTCCCCTGAGGTCCGGGTTATAGTCCAGGGCGTGGTGTAGTGGCTATCATCCCTGGCTGGCACCCCTGAGGTCCGGGTTATAGACTGGGGCGTGGTGTAGTGGCAATCATCCCTGACTGGCACCCCTGATGTCAGGGTTATAGACTGGGGCGTGGTGTAGTGGCTATCATCCCTGACTGGCACCCCTGAGGTCCGGGTTATAGACTGGGGCGTGGTGTAGTGGCTATCATTCTTGCTGCCTCCCCTGAGGTCTGGCTCTGCTAAGAAATGTAATCTTTGTCGGTGGGCTGGAACGGGGCAGACTCAGCGTCGTGGAGTTAAACTGAGACGAGGTGGGTTAGATTCTGCCTCTACCCAAGGTCAGGATTGTACATTGTATGTACGAATTAATATATTATATGAAGGTCACGGCCATTTCCTTTCAAATCCTACCTCCAATTATACAGTAAATAAGATCGTTACACACATGGACACGCCTGATCCTTCCACGGATGTTGTAAGCCAGGGGAATGTAAAATTCTCTAACAGTTATTTGAAATATGTCGTACTGTAGATAACTAATGTCAATTTGAATGTGGACGATACCAAGTGTATATAGGTTATGTACGAAGAAACTTAACCATGTGAATCCGCAGAAGGAGGCAGGGCTCTTAATAATGTGCCCGATGGGAGTTCTGACTTTCTTCCTCTTGACACAGACCCATTGTCATTCTACTGGACGAGTTTGAGGATTGGCTTTACAGCAATAGTGAACAAACCTGAATTCCACAAAAATGGACTAATTAAGTATCGCATTTTTCCAAAGCAATTGCAATGATGATGATAATGATAATAAACTCTCTAATAGAAAATGAAATGAAAATCCACAACCTGCTTCCAGTTTCCGACCGGGTCAGGAATGGAATGAATGAAGCCCCCATCTAGCGGCGAGGATATGAACTGTGCCGGCTGCCGAGGCCTGACGCACTCCTCTGGGACAATGATTAAATGAATGGCAGATGAAATGATAGGGGAGAGTGTTGCTGGAATGAAATTTTGACAGGGAAAACCGGAGTACCCGGAGAAAAACCTGTCTGCCTCCGTTTTGTCCAGCACAGATCTCACATGGAGTGACCGGGATTTGAACCACGGACCCAGCGGTGAGAGGCCGGCGTGCTGCCGCCTAAGCCACGGAGGCTTAATAAACTCTCTAATAGACCAGAATTAATTATTTTAACTTACAAGAAGGACCAACACACGTACTTGATTGACTTAGCTGTCCCGAATGACCATAATATCAATCATAAATACAGAGAGAAGATTGAGAATTATTCTGCACTAGCTATGTAGCGGGAGTATGGGGACAAATCTTTCCCTCTCCCTTTATCCCACTGCCCTGACACTGAAATTCCTTTCAGTAAACCTAGCCACACTAAATCTTCCCATATACTCCCAAACTAATGCACAAAAGGCTGCAATTCTGAAGACCTGCAGCATCGTTAGAGGATATTTGAATACACACTAGGGTTTCCTTAGACACTCTTGTGAAATGGAGGCGCGGAAGATGACATTCATGGAAAACAAGTAGTTCCGTGAAGAACTCTACAGTCAATTTTCATATATCCTATTTATATTAATTGCCTCTATCAACATACAAAATTTCAGCTTGATTGTTAACATAGATTAGTAGATATTGATAACCATCTAAATATTTCGGTTGGTCGCCATGTTGGATTTTTATATATGTAGGCATAGAGTTATGTACTATTAGATGACGATTATTGCTTAGGTTCATTATTCAAACGTTCACTTCGATAGCATGATTAATACACAAGAAATAAAATCTTAATTTTAAAATTGCGCACAGCCACCATCTGGAGGTTATGTGAACAATTGAACTGAATTAGATGCCAGTGCATTACAGTGTGTTTAAACATTTGCTGTCCTAAGTTTAATTGCGTTTGGATGGTTAAATCGCGAGAAAAGTCTATTTAAATCCATAAATTTTGCTTAACCGCCATGTTCGTTTTGTAGTTAACAGGTTTTGAGTATCATAGGTGACCTTTTAGTAGTGCCCTTTATCACTGTTCAAAATGTCAGTGTGATATCGGTAATAGTTTCGGAGATATAGAATACCGGTGAAATATTTCGCACAGTTGCCATCTTGAGATTATGTAAATAATTGAACTAAATTAGACTCCAATGCATTACAATGTGCATAAACATTTGCTGTACCAAGTGTCCTTGCGTTTGGATGGTTAAATCGCGAGAAGAGTCTATTTAAAAGTTTCAATTTCGCTTGACCGCCATGTTCATTTTGTAGTCAACAGATTTTTGAAAATGAACTTCTAGTTATGCCCATTATCACCGTACACAATTTCAGGGTGATGTCAGTAATATTTTCGGAGGTATAGAATGCCGGTGAAATATTTCGCACACCCGCCATGTTGGATTGGTGAGACGTAATAAAATTTGAAGGGCACGGTCGGGGTCGACCAAAATACTACTATGACCTTACCAAGTTTTATTGAGCCGTTTAGAAGTTATTATTAGGGGACACACACACACCCACACACACAGACACACGCACGGACAAAAGGTGATCTCATAAGCCTTTTTTTTTTTTCATAAAATGAGAATAGGCTAAAAATTAACTGTCAAACTTTCTTCATATAGGTTATGCTGTTGGAAAATGTATCCTTATAAGCTCATCAAAGTGTGACTTTACTCAATTTCTTGTACGTAATATAACGATATGAGTCATGTTACCAACTGTAACAAAGGAAATTGAGGAAATAAAGAATAATATTCATGTTAATAAAAATATTAATAATAATGATGATGATCATCATGATGATGACGTTACAAACTCGTGAGTACCATACACTAGATTGTGTATAAGAGGAGGGGGTAATATCCCCACCCCCTTATTGGAAATATTGACTGAACCTTTACTGGTATGTAATACATATTCTTCCATTCTAAAAGTACCGACCTGGCTGCGTGGCTCAGCTTGCTGGTCCCAAGGTTGCAGGGTCGTATCCTGGTGCAGTAGGCTGGCACGTTAAAGGTCCCCTTCGGGGCAAAATTCCGGCACCCTGGCGTTTCTAAAAGCCAGAGTAGTTAAAAGGGACGAACCAATAACATTAATTCTAAAACTACCGACAGTGGTGGCAACGCTCGCTAAAGCGCAGCACTAGGCTATGGGACCAAGTGCTCTGCTGACTCGGTAGACGTGGGTTCGAGCCTGACCGTCAGCAGTCCTTGAAATGGTTTTCCGTGGTTTCCCATTTTCAACTGCAGGCAAATGCTGGGACGGTACCTCCTGACAGGCTACGGCCGCTTCCTTCCACATCCTTACCCACTTTCATCCATTCATCTCATCCCTCATTCCGGTGCGCAGGTCACCCACCTGCACTCGGCCTCTCTGGATGCCACACGACAAAAAATATCTAAAACTTGTGTGCGTCCGATATGAGTGTTGTGATGTGTTGTTCCGCCCAATATGAGTGTTGTGTTGACCGACTGAAGAATAAAATACTAAAACTCATTGTAGCTGTTGTGACACTCCTTCTGGGCAAGTAGGTCTCTGCATGCTATAGTTTCAGCTCTCATTAAGGCATTTCCGAAGCTGTGTTAGTTAAGAAAGAATTTTCAAAATCGACTGGGCGTTGGCCATTGCGTGCTTCCGAGAACCGGCTGGCGGACAAGAATGTTGCCACCTACTGCGAAATTAAAGATCCGTTTTAACCTGAGATGTTACAAATTGGTTTCAATACACGGAATGTAATTATATTTTCTCTCTTAACGTGTTCTGACCTGAGGAAAGGATCTGCCCTCTCTCTTCCTGAGACCACGCATCTCAAGGCAAGGAGAAGAAAAGTTACCGCAGCATCCTCCTCGCTCAGGGCTGAATCGAGTAGCTGCTCTTTCGGAAATCCCAGGTTTGAATACCGGCCGCTGACTGTGACTTTTTCTACACTCACTCTAGGTACCTGGAGGCTAACAATTACAGTTATGCCAACTTGTACAGCAGGTTATCAGACAGTCAATACACACAAGTGTACGGGTCGGATTACCATGATGTCCATTAGCTTCTAAATGAAGTGACTAGAAGGGAGGGGACTGAGTAAGAGTTATGCCCCTCAGGATTCCACCACAAGTCGCTGAAAGTGAAGCCTCACCTATCACCAGCCAAACCGACTCGTGCTGACTCGTACCTCACAAGAAAACACTTCCAACTGATCTGTTTGAGATGACTTCTGTTTTCGCAGTGATACCAGTTCTATATTTAGCAGCTATTTTGGAGTGTTAAGGTTTCCACATTTGAGATTCGTGCGCACAGAAATGAACGGTTGTGGGGGGGGGGGGGGTGGAGGGGGTAGAGGGGGGTAGGGTGGGAGCAGATAGCGCGCATAGAAATTAACCGGGGGGAGGGGGGAGAGCAGATAGCGCGCATAGAGATGAACGGGTGGGGATAGGGGAGGGAGAGCAGGTAGCTCGCATAGAAATTAAGGGGGGTAGGGGGGAGCACATAGCGAGCATAGAGATGAACGGGTGGGGAAAGGGGAGGGAGAGCAGATAGCGCGCATAGAGATGAACGGGTGGGGGAAGGGGGAGGGAGAGCAGATAGCGCGCATAGTAGAGAATGGTTTGCAGGTAGCGCTTATAAGAGAATGGGTGGGGGGAGAAAACTATTCCATAACATTGTTTTATTTCGCTAACATAGACATCACACAATCGACATTTTCTTACCAATTTTGATAAAGTTGTAATTCTACTCCGGGATGCAGTTTGTAGTCTTGCCGATTTCCCACAGTGTTGATGAAGTCATTTGCATATTCAATCATATTGAAATATTGGAAGCAATTATTCAGTTTGCCTAAGCAATCTATTGGTAGAAGCTTTTCAGTCGGTCAATACTAGTGTGGGCGGGGAGTTACAATTAATTGTCCAGTGCCTGAAATAAATTAGTTGAATTTAAACACTTACCGGTAATAAAACACTTCTCACACAAATGGAGGGCTTAATTGGGTTTCTAGTTTCGTTCGTGAAGTGAACATCGGGTTCAGTAGATATGTAGGCTATGACACAATTTATGTTCGACGATGTCGAAATTTAAATATTATATGTCAAAAACTGTACTATTATGGGACAGTTTCTCCCACCAATCAGAGCTCAAGAAACAGTTGTTTGACCAATTAGGTAAGGATAGCATCGCACCTGTGCTGAGTTCCAATGCCTTCTAATTTAAATTTCACTGCGTGGCCTAGTGTCATAGTGGGGTAATCGAGGAGGCCAAGGTCAAATACAAGGTATTCTCTGCGTCCCATGTGCTCTGTTCAGTACATAAAACTGGCGAAATCTCGACAGAAATTTATGAATATTTATATTCGAACATAAAATAGATATAATAATTATCGTCGAACATAAACAGTCGTATGCAACTCGCCTATAATGGTAATTAAGACACGAGTATGAAATTATAAAACTCGCTACGCTTGTTTTATAAACATACTCGTGTCTTAATTATTGCCATTATAGGCTCAGGATATACTAGAATTGATGGACGAAAGGCGGAAACACAAGAATGTAAGAGATGAAAAGGGGAAAGCAGAATACAGACGTCTGAGAAATGAGGTTATCAAGAAGTGCAAGGAAGCGAAAGAAGAATGGTTGAAAGAGAAATGTGCAGGCATAGAAAATTGTCTGAAATTAGGAAAAGTAGACACAACTTATCGAAGGATTAAGAATACTTTTGAGGAAAAGAAGAGTAAATGCTGTAATATTAAGGACACAAATGGAAAGCCTCTAACAGATAGGGAAGAGAAGGCTGAGGGATGGAAAGCTTACATAGAATGTTTATATAAGGGAAAGGAGATTGAGAATCATGTAATGGAAAGGGAGGAGGAAATTGATGAGGATGCAAAAGGGGATTTAATATTGAGATCAGAATTTGACAGAGCATTGGAAGACTTAAGCAGGAACAAAGCACCAGGCATGGATGATATACTGATTGAGTTGCTACGCTGCATAGGAGATGAAGGCCTGATCAGGTTATTTCACTTGGTGTGTAGGATTTATGAGACAGGTGAGGTACCCTCGGATTTCAAGAAGAATGCTATAATCCCTATACCGAAGAAATTGGGAGCTGACAGATGTGAAGATTACCGTACAATCAGCTTAATTACTCATGCTTCAAAGATCCTGTCTAGAATAATTTACAAGAGGATGGAAAGCCGGATAGAAACGGAGTTGGGTGAAGACCAGCTTGGTTTCAGGAGAAATGTAAGAACAAGGGAAGCTGTACTAAGTCCCAGGCTGATTTTGGAAGGTAGAATAAGGAAAGATAAGAGAACGTTCATGGCATTTGTAGACTTAGAAAAGGCTTTTGGTAACGTTGATTGGAGTAAGTTGTTTGACATTTTGAAAACGATTGAAATAAAGTACAGGGATAGGAGGGTGCTCTACAATCTAGACCGAAACCAGACAGCAGTCATTCGAGCTGATGGACATGAGAGAGAAGCTGGTATTCAGAACGGTGTAAGGAAAGGCTGCAACTTATCACCCATACAATTCAATATTTACATTGAGCAAGCAATGAAGGAAATTGGAGAAAAGTTTAATGTGGGGGTGAAGATTCAAGGAGAAATAATTTCAACTCTGAGATTTTCCGATGACAGTCATCATGGCCGAATGAGGATTTGAATGAGTTTTAGAATGGTATGGACTCCGTCTTGAGGAAAGAATTCATGATGAAAATTAATAAATGTAAAATAAAAATATTGGAATGCAGCCGAAATAAATCAGAAACCTCTATGGACATCAAATTGGCAGGTGAAAAACTAAAGGAAGTAGGAGACTTCTGTTACTTAGAAAGCTAAATAACCAGTGATGGACGAAGCAAAGAGGATATAAAAAGTAGGTTAGCTCAGGGAAGGAAAGCATTTCTACAGAAAAGGAATCTTTTGACATCGAATATAGGTTTAGGTATAAGGAAGTCATTTTTGAAGGCCTTTGTCTGGAGCGTGGCACTCTATGGAAGTGAAACTTGGACTATTGGTGCAGCAGAAAAGAGGAGAATCGAAGCATTTGAAATGTGGTGTTACAGAAGAATGATGAAGATCAGATGGGTAGATAGGGTTACGAACGAAGAGGTATTAAGACTAGTGGGAGAGGAGAGATGTTTCTGGCGACTGCTAATGAAGAGAAGAGATAGGTTGGTAGGACACATACTAAGACACCCAGGAATAGCAAGCTTAGTTATGGAAGGAAGGGTCGAGGGCAAGAACTGTAGGGGTAGACCAAGGTTAGAATATGTAAACAGATTGCCTCAGATGTAGTGTGTGGTAGCTCTGTAGAGATGAAACGATTAGCTCAGGACAGGAAGGCATAGATTGCCTCAGATGTAGTGTGTGGTAGCTATGTAGAGATGAAACGATTAGCTCAGGACAGGGAGGAATGGAGAGCTGCATCAAACCAGTCAAAAGACTGATGACTCAAACAACAACAACAACAACAACAACAGGCTCGTTGCATAATGTACTATTACAATCATTAAGCTACATAAGTCTTTAATTAAAGTTTGTAACGAGTCGGATTATTTAACCAATTATTGTTAGTCTAATGCACTTCTGTGGGAGTTGCGTTTTTTGTTTTTAGTAATTTTATTAGCCTACTTTTCACATTTTGCAAAAGTGAGGAAAAAGTAGACTTATGAGATCGATCCGGGAAAATGTGTGTCTGTCTGTCTGTCTGTCTGTCTGTCTGTCTGTCTGGCTGTGTGTGTGTGTCCCCCCCCCCCTATCAACTCCTAAACGGCTGCAGCAATCAAAACCAAATTTAGTATGAATAAAGATGTGCACCGGAATATCTCACGTCCATATTTGAAAATGATGTCAGTGCTACCAACTACTGAAAAAACGCACTAGAAATTTGAGCTCCATGTTGGATATCTTGCAAGGTATGCATGGGAGCTATTCCAAAATTGGCACACATGTAGATAAGACTATTTCAGTTAAATTTCCAGGAGGCCAACCATGACAGTGTTGCCAAAATAATTTTAAGCCTTCTGATATGTCCAATGTTTAAATGCATATAACTTCTACACTATCAATTGGATTTCAACCAAATTTTGTATGTAATATCTGTACATAAACAGATATGACTGAGTGTATTCTTCAGAGCAATCAGGGCTGCCAACTGTTAATAAATGCTGTCTATATCTTTTTTACCCTAATATCAATATATCAGAAAGTATGCAAGCCAACAGCTCTATACTTTGCACACGTATAGCACCTGACATTCTAGATTAATTTGGAGTAATTAATACAAAGCAGTGCTGCCAACATGATTCTATGCCTGCTGATATGTCCAATTTTAAAATACATGTAACTTCTATACTAACAAATGGATTCCATCCAAAATTGGCACAACAAGATATCATAATATTTCAGATTATTTCTGACCAGCACACGCATGACATTGTTGGCAACATGCTTTTACGCGGGCTGATAGATCCAGTGTCTAACTGCATGTAACGTCCATTGGACTTCAACCAAATTTTGTATTCTGTACCTTAAGAGATGGAACTAAGAATATATTCAGTCACCAGGGCTGCCAACTGTAGTTCTCTATTAGGCAACGTTATGCCAGGTATACAGTATATCGAACTAATTAGAAATTTCGATATTACCAACTTAATTTTGTCATTATTCTAGATAGATCCATAATATAGATTAATCATTTACATGATTCTTAAATTTTAAGAAAAGTAGGCTCTTTAGTTCGTCACGGAACTTCTTGTTATTTACATAATGAGCTTTTGTAATTGGCTAGTGAGTTACGTTAATCTCTTGAACAAACACTGAGTTGATAATGTGGTTGTGTAGACAGAACTGATTCTGGAGACCACTCCACTTCACTCCCCACGATCGACTTGAAGAGCCTCGCAAAGGGGCAGCGAAGGGCAAGTGCACGGTGCGCAATAACACCACAAAACGGGTGCTAATAAAGGGAGCCTATAGACATCCCGTAAGGGCAAAGGCCTCCTATTTGCACTGGGACGTGCTCGTGATTAGGCTCCGAAGGTGAGCATCCTTGGAAGAGTTTCCTTGCGAGCTTACCTTACATTGGGCTACAAGTCGAGTGCACTCTGTCTTGATACAGTTATCCTCCTGTCCCAGGGGCGTATATACAATTCTCTTTCGGGGGAGGGGGAGGGGGGCTGACTATCCTGGAAAATTGCGATTGCGAGTATTCTCAGGGGATTGTCACCGCAAAATACCCAGAAATATCAACCAATAGCTTAGAGCATATAATTTTGTGTAATTATTTTAGATAAGAGTTAATTGTAAAATTCTAAGTTTATATTGCCTTCAATTAGTGGCAATACAACAAATTTTGTAAAATACAACAGGCCTACAACACAACACACAAATAAAATATGCAATGAATTTTCTATTATGGCCTATGGAGTATGAATGGCAAATATCTAACTATTTGCCAATTTATTAAGCAGAAAGGTATGGGCTCTTAGTCTGGGGGTTCGTGGATCAAATCACTGCAGGCTCAAATTTCTTTACTTCGTTCTTTTTGGTAAGTTTTTTTTTTACAAATTGATAATGTATTCCTCAAAAGTACCGTACTGTGTAATTCTCAGTTTTGTCTCACAAGGCTGAGTTTACCCCTTCCAGCCCTCAGACCAGAATTAAAATTTCTTGGCAGACGGGAATCGAATTCGGACCTCCGGGGCGGTAGCGAAGAATGCTAGCCACTACACCACGAGGTAGTCTAATGTCAATCATAATATTGTTTATAACTTAGCCTATACGTTAATATTAGGGTACAACCAAATTTGCAATTATTTTATGCTTTTACCAAAGCAACATTTTCTTAATTTTTATTGGCTTCTTTCGGGGGAGGGACTGGAACCCCCAGAGCTCCCCCCTTATATACGCCCCTTTCCTCCCCTAGTGGCTTCGGTGGCGTAGTCGGTAGCATGCTGAGTTTCTATGCTCAAGATCGCAGGTTCAAACCCGGCCGAAGTCGTCGGATTTTTTAAGAGTGTTCTAATCGTTCAGTATGCCTTCCTTCAGAGGGAAAGTAAAGCCGGCGGTCCCATGTCATAGATTTATGGCATATAAAAGAACCTTCCACTAATTAAACTTGTGTGAAGCTAAATAGTAGGTTATATTTCGGTGAAACGCTCTATCAAAGTTCCAACGTTCACCCCTAGATGTCAGTCATCTAGTAGCGAAAGTTGGAACTACTTGAAATTGAACGGAACTTGTAGCTCACCCCATGGGTGTTCGCATTGAAGCAGCTACAGCCTCTGACGAGAGCCGAGCATGTCCTCGGACACTCCCGGCACTAAAACCAATACGCTAAATAAAATAATCCTCCTCTCCCCAGTACTTGACCTAGATAAACTCTCGTTCTGTCCAAGTTCACTGAGCTCATCATTATGTTGTTGCTGTCGTTTAGTGCATGTATGTATGTATGAATGTACATTTTTCCATTTCAGCTGTCAGTTCAGTCTGAAAATCTCCGTCAGCGAGCAAAACCCTGTTTGCAATAAGCATTGGGGCATCATCAGATGGAATAATCATTGTCACCCTGCATAGCCGAGTCCTAGCGATGAGTAGCTGCAATAAGTCCAGAGATTCCAATTCCGACGCTGATAGCTTCTATCATGAGTTTGGATTGTCTTCGGGTTTTTCCACACTCCCCCCAGCCAAATAACGGGATAATGCCGTATTTCAAGGGGGCTGCGTGGCGCAATCGGTAGAGGCGCTGAGCTTCTAACTGAAAGAGAGTGGGTTCGATCACCACCCAGGTAGTGGGTTTTAGAAACAAAACTACCACTTTCGGAAACGCAAATAGCCCTGGGGTTTACTCAGCTACACCAGCAATGAGTACCAGGGTAATTCCTGGGAGCAACGAAGGCCGGGCGAGGAGCTGACAACTCCATCCCATCTAGTGCCGATGTCACAAAAAGTGGAAGCCTCTACCTTCCACTTCTCCCAGGACCGCCATGGTCTGTATGGAGTTGTCTTTGCTTTTTTATCCCTGTCCCTAACACACACTACTACAGTTCAACACAGGGCTGATGATCAAGCTGTCCCAAGCCTTAGAGAAGGCTCAGCCCACCTGTTTGTGTGTGAGGCAGTCGAAACCTACATCAGAGAGAGTGTGTGGCCTGCGGAGGGAACTGGTGCAGGTCTTTCGCGTCGGGTTGACTATAATATGAGTTGATGATGATGATGATGATGATGATGATGATGATGATTCTTTATGGGCTTTGCGACGTCGTGTTCTTGTAGCCACGTGAATTTGGGTGTGCGAAATGTGTCTGATAATCTGTTTTATAGCGATGACTGTAAGTTATTAGTGTGTATTTGTAATTCACATGAGAGTTGGGAAGGAGGTGACCGTTGGCTTAGGTTAGAAACCATCGTAGCATTTGCCTGGAGTATAAGTGGGAAACTAACCACTTCCAGGAAGGCTGAGGTAGAAATCGAGCCCAGCTCTTCTGAGTTTTGCCTCACGAGACAGTGTGTACCCCGTTCCAGCCCTCAGACCAGAATTGAATTTCTTGGCATAGCCGTGAATCGAACTCGGGGCTCCGCGGTGACATGCTAGCCACCACGCAACGAGGCGGGATGGATCACCCACTCCCCCTCTGCCAGGGTAATTGTAACCCCACGACCCGGCCGGGCATCAAACCTGGAACCCTTAACACCAAGACATGTGAGCTGTCCACTGGTAGGAGGATGGACATCATACCCAGAGGGTTTGTATAGGGCTGAGGATATTGAGGATTATGTCGTGGTAGGAGAAGAAAAAATCGATGAGGAGGAAGGAGTTAAAGACCTTTGCCGTACCAACTTGAGCTAATGTGAGCGGTGCAAGAGTAGGTTGTTTGACTTGTACCGGTTTCTCGGTGATACTGACACAAGAATCCACGAAGAAAATCAGTGAAAAGCATTTTATAATGCAATGCAGCCGGATGAAATCAGTCATGGAATTGAAGTGAGCAGGAAAATAAACAGTGATAGACGAGGCACGGAGGTTATAAAGAGTAGGTTAGCACAGGAAGTGTGAGCTTTCCTACAGAAGAATATCCCGTCGCAAAAGCCACTCGACTCGTAGATTCATTTCTTTATTTCTCCATGGTAATATGTTAATATACATATGGGAGTCGTCAAATCATAAAATACATAATTACAGGGTTACAGGTAAATACAATGATCAATATACAAAAACAAACACTCATATCTCTGTGCACATTGTCTCTAATTCTCCTACGGAATACATTTCCTTGTCTTTGAGCCATTTTTTAATTTTTAATTTAAATGTGGAACTGGTTCTAACAATTCCTAGAGTAGGCCTAATGGGCAACAAGTTAAACTATTTGGAGGCAGTATACAAAGGATCGTTTTTTTTTTCTTTCTGAAAACTCTTCTATAATATTGACAGTGAACATCCATTTTGTTTCTAGTGTTGTACAAATTTAGATCAGAGTTCTTTACATTATTAGCATTTCCAGTTAGAATTTGTCTCTTAATATACATAGAACAATTGAGTAAGTGTATTCATATCACTTCCTTCTAATCCGTAGAGTAGACTAACAATAAGTGGAGAGGAGTCTAGTTGTATACACGTGCATACCAACTGCAAGGAGCTGCCCTCGTCATTCAATATTGACCCTGATCTGCAGAAGAGCTGAGCTTAACGTGGCTCTTTAGCTGCACGGGGAGGCATTAACCAGGATCCGAACTCTGTCCAGCTTGGTGAGAAGCAGGGAGACAGACCGCCGCTCTATCACGCCTTCTTTTGAACACAAGTATACCGCTGGTCTCTGGTGCACGACAAAGTTGTTCGAAATCACGCTGGAAAGCAAGTGTGAACCCAGAACCCTGGCTATCACTGCTCACAAACCAATCCTCGAGTTTCTTATGAGTGGTGTCCATAAACTGGCAGAACTGAATGGACTAACGGCACTCACGATTGAGATGTGCTACTGTGTTTCATTGTGCCAACTCGCTACGGCTGTCACGAACATTCAGACTCACACGGGCATGAGTAGCCTCCGGCCGGCCACCTCCTCCCTGTAATTAGACACGAGAGGGGATTTCTTTGCATGTCAGCAATTTCCATGGCTGTTTTTCTGGTCTAACCCCCTAAAGGTACGTGGTTATGATACCACGGTAATTATTTGTTAGCGGCCTGGTCGAGAATATCGCAGTCATCAGCTTTTCTGTATGATTTAGAAGTAGAATTTGTGCAAAGAAATGAACATTTTCAAACATCTGGTTTTGATGACTAGTCCAGTGCATTATTATTGTTATTATTACAGTATCATTACGGTGGTATTAGTAATTAGTATGAGTATCATCATCATCATCATCATCATCGCATACTGAGTGCAGCCACACCTCCCTTGAAGTGAAGTGTCCGGGGACAAAATGGAAACCCTCGACGCTCGTTCTCTTGAGTGGTGACATTGCAGACCAACTCGCTCCAGCTCTGAGCCATGGCGATGCACTGGGTTTCAGTTGTTATTTTTTCCTGTAACAATAACTCAGAAATCTTCAACAAATTTCGAATGAAAACGAGTCAGATCTGTTTGAAATTTCTAACGCGAACTCTGTTGCGGTGCGTGTCTTACCGATTAGGGGTTCATTTTCCTGCCCCCTAAAAAAAGAAATATATATATATACACACATAGAGCCTCCGTGGCTTATGCGGCAGCACGCCGGCTTCTCCCCGCTGGGTCCGTGGTTCAAATCCCGGTCACTCCATGTGAGATTTGTGCTGGACAAAGCGGAGGCAGACAGTTTTTTTTTGTTACTCTGGTTTTCCCTGTCACATTTTCATTCCAGCAACACTCTCCACTATCATTTCATTTCATCTGTCATTCATTTAATCAATGCCCCAGGGGAGTGCGACAGGCTTTGGCAGCCGTCACAGTTCATATCCTCGCCGCTAGATGAGGGCTTCATTCATTCCATTCCCTGACCCGGTCGGTCGACTGGAAGCAGGCTGTGGATTTTCATTCCATACACACATATTTAAAAAGAGAGGAATGTACACACTATAAGCCCATTGAAGAAGAGTTTGTTACCAAGAAATTTAATTCTGGCCAGGGCAAAGAGGATATAAAAAGTAGTCGAAATTTGCTGTTTTTCAGCCTGCAGTAAGATATTTCTAGCAACTGCTAATGAATAGAAGAGATAGGCTGGTAGTACACATACAATGACACCCAGGCAGTGCAGGCAGTGGCGAGAGAAGCTGCACAGAACCGGTCCGTACTACACTCAAGCAGCTAAGTTCACAATCCACTCCAACCTGACAAATTAATAACAATCACTTAATCAGACCAAGGAAGCAAACTTGAAGGTCAATCTCCACTTTCAGTATGTTAACAAAATATCACATAGACTATAACTAGCAAATACTGACTAGTTGCATTACTTTAGCTACTACTGCTACTAAATAAGTGTATTTATCGTAAATACCATCACCCATACTTGTAGACATAGATTTAATAGCCTAAGTGTAATGGATCTGATGATGATCACTTGACGATCGAAACTGGCCATCCAAGTGTATTTATTAATCTCATGTAATTTATTTTCAGGATTAGGGAATAACCCATCTCATTTGGGTACAATAGTGTTGACCGACTGAAGAGCATCAAACTGTCGTTTGCTAAGGCAACACTGAAAATGGCTTCAAGCACCATAATCAGAGACAATTGCAGATCTTCTGCCGTACAGCGTTGGGTCCTTGACGAACATTGTTCTGCCGTGTACTTACTTCTCTTGCGAAAAAACAACTCCAGGTTATTTTGGCCTTTGCTGTTGTAATGGTGAAATTGATTTGCCGGAATATAATATACTTGACAGGCTTAAACCATTTTTCTCTGGAAATGATGATACCTCAAGGAATTTCAGAGAGAATATTCCACAGTACAACAATTCTATGTCCTTCGTTTCCTTTGGTGCCAATGTTGTCATACCACCTGAACACGATCCATATTGTTTTAAAATTTCTGGAATTGTACATCATTGCATTTTCTCCTTAAGTTCCAAAAAAATATAAACGACAGTTGTTACGGCCAGTTGTATATATTGGACTGCTCAGAAGCTAATTAAATCAGACTAGCAAATTGAGCGAATTCATGCAACAGGGAGGGCACACTTTATATTCTAAATAATATTTTGCAAGAGCATAGCCCCTAAATTCAACTGTATAGGGCAATGCATTCAAAAATATGCGAACAAAATGAATTGGCTTTAAGAGAAAAACGTTATCAGTTAGATTTGGTCATGCGTTTTTACCATGAACCTCAAGAAGGTCCTAGACGTCCTATATGCAAATTTAATCAGCCTTTCAATGCCAGTCACTTAAGAGACATGTACAAAAACTCTATCTGTGATGATTATAGTCTGCAGACGAAAATACAGCTTATCAACTGTGTCTCAGAGATATTAATAAAACTCTGCAATTACATGGTTTTTCTATCTGAACATTTAACTTGCCTGTTATTACTGACACACACTCAAACGACTAATGAGCCAGTGTTCCCTTTCGATTTGGCCGACCTGATGCCTTTAGCAAACCAGGAACATCGTTCAATTATTAATGAAATCACTAACTTACTTCAAAATAACAACACAACTGTCACGAACGCATTTTTATTGACGGTGCTGGGGGCACAAGAAAAACATTTATTTACCGATGCTTAATACAAAAGTTCTGCAGTTTAGGGCTCCATGTTATATCAGTAGCATTGACCGGAATAGCCACTGTTTTGCTACCCAACGGTCGAACAGTACACAGTACATTCAAAATTCCTCTAAATTTAAATGAGAGTTCAGTGTCTGGATATGAAATAAATTCCAAAACAGCTGACGATATTCGATTAGCACGGCAGAGAGCTCTAATCCCTCGAGTTGATTTAACACCATCCAACAAAACACTTCCACTTTCTTTTAAGAGACGCCAATTCCCAATTCGCTTGGCATTCTGTATCACAATCAATAATGCTCAAGGGGAAACCCTGGAACGTGAAGGTCTCTATTTACCTCAGCAAGTTTTCACTCATGGCCAGTTATATGTTGCAATGTCCAGAGTGCGATCTTTCGAAGCCCTTAAAGTTGCAATAGTGCCAAAAAGTGATACAAAGAATGTTGTATATAAGGAAATCCTTCAGTAATTATTTTACCATTGACCGTCATGTTTTAACGGGTTTCAACTGGTCTATATATTTAAAACACGGTATACCTTTAAGGTATTAAAGAAAAATGTAACATTTCTGACACTCGCGCGTGCGCACTATCACTTTCCCTCACGAAAGACATGGCGGATAGAAGATCCACCGCGTCATACTGTGATCTTTTATGTGAGAATTAAAAAAGGAGGGGGGAAATATTTTTTATGATGAATCCACGATATATACTGGAACAGAATTATGAAAGGAAAGAAATATTGAAGAACTTAAACGGGCAGTTGAGTGTGCAAGTTGTTTACCTAACTAAATATTACACTTTTTCTTTCCATTGACTTGGTGACTCAGGCGGTAACGTTGCAGACTTATACATCACCAAACAAGTTCGAATCCCACCTCGGATATGTGTTTTTAATTTTATTTATTGATTCCCGTAAAGTAATGAACTCTCCGCGATTTACGTTGCCGCATACTTTTAAATTATTACATTAAAATGTAGTATGCCAGGCACTCGCGCGTGCGCACAATAGATTTCGGCCATGAGAGACAATATTGAGGGGCTTGGACATCGTAGTCACTCAGTCCCGTCTACTTTGGTGTGTGTGTGTGTAACTTTTTTCTGTGATAACCTGTGTTATTGTGATGGCTGTATTAATGTGTGTATTGGTGGGGATTGAAAAAGAGGTGGCTGATGCCTTACGTTAGGAACCTCCCGGCTTTTGGCTGGAGTGGAAGTAAGAAACTACGGAAAACCACATCCATGATGGTTGAGGTTGGAATCGATCCCACCTCCCCTCAGTTTTACCTCTCGAGGCTGAGTGGGTCCCGTTCCAGCCCTCTGACCAGAATTAAATTCCTTGGCAGAGCTGGTAATCGAACTCGTAGCTCAAGGGGGATTGCCAGGAATGTTATCTTTAAGAGTGGGCTTCCCTGAGTTAATACGATTTTTGACTCGCACCTGATATTACTTATAATTCTAAAACTACCTCCATTACATATTGGGTCAATGTTCATTCATTCCAGTAGTTGGCGAAGTGATTCTTTGCTTCCCTGCATAAAATTTATTATCATGGAAACCGAAACACATGTACCAGGTGATGGAAATTGCTTATTTAGAACAGTTTCGTTCTGTTCATATAAAAATGAAGAACCTCATCATGAGCTACGTTCGCAAACTATTGCAAAAGTAAGTTGATGCTGGTAGGGATAATTATAAGAATTTTATTATTGGCGATCAGTCTCATCCCAATCTCCTCAGCAACCAACTTAAGTATGAAAGTCTCTAAACGGCGAATACACTGGTCATGTTGAACTTCATTGTGTAATTGTATGTCTACCCCTTATTATTCCCGTTTTTCCAACGGGGTCGGGGATGAGATGCGATGGAAGTCGTTGTGGCGATGGTTTTTACGGCCGGATGCCCTTCCTGACGCCAACCTCGTGAGAGGAGTTAATGAGAGATGAAATGAATGATGGCGAATGAAACTGGGCAAGGATGTGGAAGGAAGCGGCCGTGGCCTGTCAGAAGGTACCGTCCCAGCTCATTGTGTAATCCAGTTGTTTATTGATTATTTGTTTAGAGCAAATAACAATGAGTGTAACCACGCTGTTGATTATGGCAATGGAAGTACTATTTGCCATTTAAAATTTAAAATTTGTCTGAAAATATGAGTGAAAATATTTACAATATGTACACTTATTTAATTGCCGTATTAGTTGAGGTAATTCAACTCAACTAATACTGCAACTGCAACTAAATAAGTGTACATATTGTATATATTTTCACCCATATTTTTAGACATAAATTTTAAACCCAAAATGTAATGGATCTGATGATGATCGCTTGACGATTGAAACTGGTCATCCAAGTGTATTTATTAATCTCACGTTCATTTTGTTAAGGATTATGGAATAACCCATCTTATTTGGGTACAATCGTGTTGACGGACTGAAAAGCATCAAACTTTCGTTTATATTGTATTTAAAAAGTGGCTTCGCCTTTTCTCCGATTTCTCATCGTTTTGCGTCTATTTGTAGTTTCCATACGACCGGATAATGTCAGGGAGGGCACACTTCATATTTTAAACAATAGTCTTCAAGAGTATTCATAATTCAAAATACCTCTAAATTTAAATTAGAGTTCAGT
Source organism: Meconema thalassinum (assembly GCA_946902985.2). NCBI lineage: Eukaryota > Metazoa > Arthropoda > Insecta > Orthoptera > Tettigoniidae > Meconema > Meconema thalassinum. Next base: position 1,139,050,583 of record OX336389.2, read on the forward strand.
GTCTAGATAAAATTAAATTTCAATCCAGTTGACGATATTCGATTAGCAGGGCTCAAAACATGGGATGAAGCCCCAATGGCAAATATTTTTCATTAATGTGTGTGAATCGTCTTATAAAAGTTATTATAGGTAAATACATTATTCCTTTTTGTGGAAACGTTATTGTTCTTGGAGGAGACTTCAGGTAGGTTTTGCCTATTGTGTCACACGCTTTTCGTCCAATTATTCGCAATTGAGTAAAATACTCTCCTCTCTTACCCTTCTTTAAAATACGCTGTTTACATAACAACATGTACTCGTAACCAGAAGAAATGGAATTTTCTGATTTTTTGCTACAAATTGGTAACGGCAACTATCCCTCTGTCTAGGATGAGGAATCAAATGTTATTGAATTACCTGCCAGAAGTTTAGCGCATGATGACATCGTGACTGAGATGCATGGTGAACTATTCCCTTCTGCGAAGGGTATAATCAATTTCTCGAAAGTATGCATTCTTAAATAAAACATGAACACACTAAAGAAATTAATTTGAAGTCATTGATCTTATACCTGGTAGTTCAAAAACATACACTTGCTCAACATATTGAATACTGGATATGAAAGCCAGCTACTTCAATTCCATACAGAATTCTTGAATTCCTTGGAATAAAGTGCTTTGCCTCCACATATTTGGAGCAACAGTCATGCTCCTTAGAAATTTGAACGTTTCCCAAGGTCTCCTAACCGTAACAAGATTTAATGTCAGATTTATTTATGAAAATTGCTTGTATTAGGAAATAATCAGTGGAGATAAAATTAGGCAGAGAGCTCTAATCCCTTGGGTTGATTCAACACCATCCGGTAAAACACTTCCATTCTCTTTTAAGATGATGTCCAATTCGCTCAGCATTCTTTATCACAATCAATAAATTTCAAGGGGAAACTCTGGAACGTGTAAGTCTCTATTTACCTCTGCATGTTTTCAGCCATGGCCACTTCTATGTTGCAATGTCGAGAGTGCGATCTTTCGACGTCCTTAAAGTTGCAATAGTGCAAAAATGTAAGCGTAGGTCTACAAATAATGTCGTGTATAAGGAACTCATTCAGTAAATATTTTCCCATTGTTCGTTTGATTGGTTTGACGGGTTTTAACTTATTATTATTATTATTATTATTATTATTATTATTATTATTATTATTATTATTATTCAATGAATCAAAACAGCAAATCTTGAAGTTTCACTTGAATGCCTCGACCACCAGTAATACACGTTCCCGGAAAAGCTGCCTTCCTCTGCCCTGCACACAATGATCCAGATTTGGAACACGAGTGATTTCGAATCCCACAGTTCACTTTCTAAAAAATATTTTTGGAGGTTCCAATTTCAACTCCAGGCAAATGCCAGGATGGTAACCTTATAACTGATTTCCTTACAATTCTTTGTCCAATTTCACTCATAATACTTTATTTCAACTTTTGTTTAAAAGAATAGAAAAACTATTTTCAACATTGGCAGTCAACTCTACAATCAGCTGGTCAGTACTCTTGAAACTCCCACAAAAACTCTTGTGAAGAGGTTATGATCAGGAAGGGTTTTGGAAGTGTAAAAGTCACTCACCCCATCCCCGACCCCGCTGAGAGTAAGGACCAACAATGTGGTGTGGGGGCAGCACGCTTGCCTATTTTCTACCAGATCTCAGCTCCGTCTGGGAATTTAGGGTTGACGTGGGGGCTGCAATGAAGACAAGCTTTAGTCAAGGAAGCTACCACGCAGTCTGATGGCCAAGGCCTTCAATGGACTGTACCCCAGAACACGGAGCTGTCTCGTTCCCCTTATTGAAGCAACAGCAACATAGTAGCCTCCAGGAGTCGTTAGGTCCTCATTGTGTTGCAAGCCTCAAGTGGGCCTCAATTCTGTGGCATTCACACAGAAGAAGGATTGTTTTCAGCTTGTGGGAGAGAACGAAGAGCTAACGGCAGGCCTGGGGGTTAGTGTAGTCGTGCAAGGACACGGCACGCACAGGCAACACCGACCTTGGCTTCATAGCAATTTTAATAGTCCAATTATACCAAATTATGTAATTTAGAGCAGCTCTAAGCAGTGTATGCTACCTTTGGCTTCACCATGACTCCTTACTGCAAGGATCGTAATGTACTTATATATTCATATCCTCCCATTGGTGAGATGCAACTGCACTTTGCTTGCGTCAACATATTAAGGGGAAAAAACCACAACTTCATCGTAGAAAGATGCCTAGAGCTTCACCATAACACCTTACTGCCAGAATTTGAGTGCCCCAAATTGCTGAGCGAACGGCTACTGGTTGAGGTAACTGACTGAGGGAATTAAAACCACATGTCCATCGTAGAAAAATGCCCAGACCTTCATCACAATTGGAAAATATGTTTTTGATATGCTAATACATCAGGGAGTTCTGGTATCTAATAATCTTTAAGGTTGCAGTTCGTCACTTACCTTCAATTCAAGAACCACAAGGAATGTGGTGGAACTGTTCACACTACTCGGCGTAAGCACGTGACCTGGTGCGATCTGGCTAAATGAGTGCCCTGACTAAGAAAAGGCTACGTCTTGCAGCCTTAATTTGATCCACTCCGTCATTTTTCTCTCGTTACTCAGAACACACTGATTGGTTTTATGTGCCTTTTCTCACTCATTGTGTTACTGCTCGTCCTGTGGGTTTGGGACTCGAGGAAGATATATCTGCCTTGTGGAAGAGGGTGCTCCGGTGTAGTGGGAGGCTACCATATCCTCATCAAGAAGCAAGCAAATTCGAGTATAAGGCTCCAAAAATATTACTTACAAATCCTCTTCAAGGGTCAAGCAAGCTCCAAAAACCTCTTGAAACAAAGCTCCATAGCTATTAGGTGGAAATCCAAGGTAGAATAAAGTAGCAGGTGCTATCAGAATCACAGTGCGAGGTATACGATAGTTCTATTTGCTCCAAGGGTGATGAAAATACAGTAGAACTCAAAGACGAGAAATATACACTTCAGGAGTTGATGATTCTTTTAAACATTTCTTCTGGAACAAAACAATCTATTACGCACTTACAGTATAACAGTTTTTCGTCCTGAATTCGTCCTCGGTGTATGTGTGTGTGTGTGTTTGACGAGTGAAACGCCTCTAGCATTTAACAGGGTAATTATTCCTACACAAAAACACTTGTCTATTGGTGCAAAAGGATCACGCTATCCGTTTAAAAACTCCTGCCCCAAGTAACTGGACGTAATTTCCTCGAGAACAGGAGACAAACAAGATGGGGCTGAGATTGACGCTGAGGACGAATACAGGAAGCAGTGCTGGTTCCAAAGCACTTGTTTCAAGAAATTATGATGAAAATTAGCTCATGCACTTTGAGCCCAGATTAAATAGGTTTTTATCTGGAAAGTTTAGAAGAAGTTCTTTTCTTTACTGATTCATATGTATTTTTGGTCGCCTCGAGCTGTTAATAGCGGAGCCTCTCTCTCGAGCTGCTAGTAGCGAAGACTCTGTCTCGAGCTGCTAGTAGCGAAGACTCTGTCTCGAGCTGTTAGTAGCGCAGCCTCTGTCTCGAGCTGTTAGTAGCGCAGCCTCTGTCTTGAGATGTTTGTAGCGAAGACTCTGTCTCGACCTGTTAGTAGCGAAGACTCTGTCTCGAGCTGTTAGTAGCGAAGACTCTGTTGCGAAGACTCTGTCTCGAGCTGTTTGTTGCGAAGACTCTGTCTCGAGCTGTTAGTAGCGAAGACTCTGTCTCGACCTGTTAGTAGCGAAGACTCTGTCTCGACCTGTTAGTAGCGAAGACTCTGTTTCGACCTGTTAGTAGCGAAGACTCTGTTTCGACCTGTTAGTAGCGCAGCCTCTGTTTCGACCTGTTAGTAGCGCAGCCTCTGTCTGGAGCTGTTTGTAGCGAAGACTCTGTACCGACCTGTTAGTAGCGAAGACTCTGTCTCGAGCTGTTAGTAGCGCAGCCTCTGTCTCGAGCTGTTAGTAGCGCAGCCTCTGTCTGGAGCTGTTTGTAGCGAAGACTCTGTCTCGACCTGTTAGTAGCGCAGCCTCTGTCTGGAGCTGTTTGTAGCGAAGACTCTGTCTGGAGCTGTTTGTAGCGAAGACTCTGTCTAGAGCTGTTAGTAGCGCAGCCTCTGTCTGGAGCTGTTTGTAGCGAAGACTCTGTCTGGAGCTGTTTGTAGCGAAGACTCTGTCTGGAGCTGTTTGTAGCGAATACTCTGTCTGGAGTTGTTTGTAGCGAATACTCTGCCTGGAGCTGTTTGTAGCGAATACTCTGCCTGGAGCTGTTTGTAGCGAATACTCTGTCTGGAGGTGTTTGTAGCAAAGACTCTGTCTGGAGCTGTTTGTAGCGAAGACTCTGTCTCGAGCTGTTTGTAGCGAAGACTCTGTCTGGAGCTGTTTTTAGCGAAGACTCTGTCTGGAGCTGTTTTTAGCGAAGACTCTGTCTGGAGCTGTTTGTAGCGAAGACTCTGTCTGGAGCTGTTTGTAGCGAAGACTCGGTCTTGGGCTGTTGTATTGAAAACGCTGTCTCGAGCTGTTAGTAGTGAAGACAAAGTCTCGATTTTTAAGTAGTAATTAGTAGTGAAAACCAAGTCTCGAGTTGTCTTTTGCTGCTTTTCAGCTGCAAAAGACAATTTGTATAGGCAACACTGAAAAGAATGGCTGCATATCTCTACAAGTCTCGAGTTGTTACTAGTGAAGACTCGGTCTCGTGTTGGTGGTAGAGGAGACTTGGTCTCGTGTTTCTAGTAGAGGAGACTAGGTTTCAAGTTGCTAGTAGTAGAGACCCAGTCCCCCCCCTGCACGATAGACTCAATTGCTCGCAATTCATGTTTTATCGTGATGAATCTCTTCAGTTCAGTCCTGTAACATTCTAGAGTAAGTATGTTCTATCTCGGCGAAATGTACGATACAACGCCATTCAGGATTTGGTGTCTCGCTATGCCGCTGACCTCCCAGCCCAGGGTGTTCTACACGCGACTCCCAAACGCGGTGATCTTTCGGATGGATACAGAAAGCGATATGTAGTTGTCGCAATAGAATGCTGTCGTCCTTGCAGAGCAGAAGAGGAGACATTTCCCCTTGCTTACTAATATTGTGGAGTTTATAGTAATATTACTTATTAACAAGTAGTGGAGTAAGGCGGTTTCTAACGCACTCATTTTATTTGTACCCGACTGTACATGTTAAAATAATTAATATCTCGCGAACCCATGGTCGGATGTTGACAAATGAGGTGTCGTTGGACTCGGGCTGACGGGGGCTTTGCTATGGACCACTCATTTCAACCCCTAAATAAAACCTACCCCTACTAGGGGGTGAAATTGTAATTTTTTAGTGAAAGCCTCTTTTCAAATGGGACATGTATAAGGTGCGCTGCTAAAATGAACTTAAACGTGGTTGCCCATATCGCGCATGCGTTTTACGAGATGCCGCTATGGATGAACATTTTTGTTTTTGTTTTGTACGCATGCGCACTTGGGATTTTTGTAAGAGGGCGAGCTGTTTGAAAAAAATGATTGATAAGAAGGGGTTTTGGTGGTGAGGAGAGAGCCAGATAGTCGCCTACTTTCCTACGACGTTTGCCGATATCTCTCGAACGCAAGGTCGGATTTGGACGTGTGACGTGTCAAATCGCTTGTTTCAAAGCCCTATATATGTTATTAATAGGTTAAAGTTTTGAGAATGAGGGAAACAGGCGTTTTGGGGTAAAATTATGATTTTAGACTTTTTCTGATATTTCACGAATGCCTGGTCGGATTTGGTCCTATGACGTGTCAAATGGCTTGTCTCGAAACCCTCTTTATTTTGGTAATAGGTTAAAGTTTTTGAGAATGAGGGAAACAGAATTTTTTGTTGTAAAACCGTGATTTTAGACTTTTTGTTATATCTCACAAACCAATAACGCCAGAGACGTATACGAGGGGTCGTAGGACTCGGGGTGACGCCCCTCCCCTATCTCCCTTTCGAATATAGTATTTATGTTTAAAAAAATGCGAAAGAGCCTAACGACACTTATGTTGAAAACATTTCAGTTTTTAAAACTTTTCTTAAATTTGTCTAAAATGTTCATGACGAGTGGTTGTAGATAGAAAGAGACGATACCACTGGACACGTGTTTCAACGAAGCTATTACTGGCCACGGTGGTGATATACCAATACAGTATTCGCTATTTCGATGAGACGGCGGGTCGAGGGTTCGTTTTCTGATTTTTCCTATGATGGAATTCCTAATTCCTAAACCCCCTGAAGGGGGTCTTTAACATGTAAACGATTATGAGTGACATGACAAATGATAATTCCTTGATTCGATGAAGTTGGCTTTAGATAGAACAAACAGAACTTGGTTATATGTTGCTTGAAGTGAGTATAGAAAACAAACTTGCTGGGGCAGACTGACAGGATGTGAATGTTATTTGATCTTATTGGAATGCATTGACTTGACAGGGCAATGAAAAAAAGCACAGAGATGCTGAGGACACTTGAAGGTCAAACGATATGGCCACCATGGTGGGAGGGGGAAGCTAGGATGATGTCGCCGATCATGTTCAATGGATGAATTTATATTTTGCGAAGCATTGTTCGGAGAGGGTCATGGGACGACTTGTTTTAAGGGTATTTATTTTTTCGATGTTTCCTATGGTGGACTCATTGATTGAAATAATCCAAAACTGCTAGGGCATGGCCTTGAGATTTTATAAACCGATAATGGGATTTTGACATACAAGATCCACTCAGAACTTGACATGATGTCATTCTTTTTATGGCTTATGAATTTCCCCAAAAAAGACCCAAAACAACAAGATCATGGACTTTTGCTTTTCTTAATATATTGCAAACCCATAATGTAAGATGTTTACTGTGAGTGACGAAATCTAGCTAGGTAACGAAAGAATTATTGTAGGATATATGTATGGTGACTGACACGTCTTTGACCATTGGAACTTGTTTTCAGATCTGACTGTAGTACATAGGGAGTATAGGTTGTAGGCATGGATTGACAAACGGTGCACACAAAATTCAATTTATCGATTCAAGAATTAAGAGTAGACTATCATTAATTAATTGGTTAAAGAGTGTAGCTAAAAATAAAAAAATGGTGACTACATTAAACTAAACTGAACCAAGTCGAATCAAACCCAACCGAACCAAACCAAGCCTAAAGCAAACCAAACCTAATCAAGAACAAGCCAAGGGCTTAAGTGTAAAACTTGTGGGGGAATGCAGTCATTGGCAATGTCCAAAGGAAGGGATAACGCTCTACCTCTAGAGGGTAAGGTAAAGCTAGCGCATGGTGCTAATGCATATTCCCAAGTACATGAACCACACACACACACAACTATCCTATGCTGTTTTTATGAGTTAACTGTTAAAACTTACTCAGTGGTTACTGAGCAAGATGGTCGCTACACACAACAAGCTTTAAATACTTGAGGCTAATAATCTATACACACACACACACGCTTGTTCTAAACTAAACTGTCTTGCTGGCAGTGCTCACACAGTAGGCAAATGACAGAAATGCTTGGCTAACAGAAATACAATCATTTTCGTTTGTCTAATGTTACCAGCTAACCATTACATGCTATAGTGGTGAGCACATGTGCCTCTTGCACTGGAGATCGTAACTCGATTTCTAGCTCTAAGGCCTAGAATGAATCAAACTAAGAAAGAAGGGTATGGTGACGCAGTGGTTAAACTGTTAGCCTTTCACTAAGGTAGACTAGGGTTTGATTTTAGGTTAATATACATGTCATAAACAAACAAACAAACAAACAAACAAACAAAAAAAGCAGAGATAATGTTTAAAACTGATTACACTTGTCTCTTTTCAAATTATTACTTAGATTGCAAATACAAAGGTGGACTGGGTTTGATATTCAGTTAATGCTGCCTATCGCATACTAGCCTGTAAGAAAGCCAAACAAGCAAAAGGCGTAGGTAGAGCAGTGGTAAAATCGCTATGTGTAGAGAACTACCTAACGGTTTTATGAACTGGCAATGGTATGTCGCATAAACAGTGCAGGATACAATCCAGCAACCATAATTTGTATCTTGTGGAGCAGAGAAAACATATATATAGAGAAAGATATAGAAAGCTAGTGTATGTATGGGTAGCATTGATAATTTGACCAGAGAAAATACGATGAGGTAGGGTGGGGAGAGGGAGAATTAACACTTATATATGAATGAATGGTAAATAGTATTTTAGTTTTTTTTCCCCAATAGTTTTGTTTTTTAAATGCAGTGGTAGATAGTCGTTATTTTGTAAAACATTCTTACTTGCAGTAGTAATAAGACTCTATGGTTTCGCTAACACATAGATAGACTGTATTATTGCCATGGTCAAGCACTCACATTAAGATCATTTACAAAATCATAAAATGAAAAATAAAAAATCTTGTTTTGGAAATATCGTTTTTCAACATACACAAAATAAATATATAAAAAATTTGTAAACAGCAAAATGGAAAATCCATGGTCAAGCACTCACATTAAGATCATTTACAAAATCATAAAATGAAAAATAAAAATCTTGTTTTGGAAATATCGATTTTTTTCAACATACACAAAATAAATATATAAAAAATTTGTAAACAGCAAAATGGAAAATCCATGTTTCCATATAGACAAAATTTAAAAACCTTAAACGGACATTTAAGAAAATATATATAAATGGGAAATTGACAAATGTGTAAATATGAAAATGGAAAAATCCATGTTTCCATATCATGAAATTGAAAAACATCAAACTGTCATTTTAAAAAATGCAAATGGAAAATTGACAAATTGCAATGTGTGAAATGTGAAATTGAACAAATGGCTATCATTATTTAAAAAAAAAAAGAACATGGTGCTCTATGGTTGAGGTGTGAATCAAACCCTTTCTACTTATTTGGACCACCCGAGACTGAGTAGACTAGTTTAAGTTGTCATACCACTTTTAAAAGTTTGTGTTAAATCTAGGAATTGAACCCAAGAGCTTGTAGGGGAGATCAAAGGTTATAATATGTTAAACAGATAGCCTTGAATGAAGGGTGTGGTAGCTATATAGAGATGAGACGTTTCGCTCGGGGCAGGGAGGCATGGAGATCTGCATCAAACCAGTCAAAGGACTAAAGACTCAAACAACAACATGTACGTTCACCAAAATAATGTTGTGTAACGGTAAATGTTAGTCAACGAACAGTAATGCATTACTAAAACCCATGACACGATACCTAAGAGCTTTTCTAAAATGATTTTAAAATGCCTTTAACCCTATATTGAACACCCAGTTCACAAAACTCATAACTGCAATGTTATGGTAAAACAAAACAAAATCTATATTTCAAAACAAACAAGTGGTTTAGTCAATGTATACTGGAAAAAGTTTTGTAAACACTCAAGTCCTCAAGACCAATTAAATTAGTAACTGTCAGGTTGGCCGAGTGGTTAAGGTGTTTGACTTAAGATCAAATTTCTGTATAAGGAAGCAAGGGTTCGAATCCCTTACCTGACATAACTATTGCCTTAACATGGCTTGGCCACACTGTATTATTATGATACTCAGTACACAAACCATAGATATAGTGTATTGTTTAAGGCCACTCTCTTTCTGAACATAGTCAGAGACTGTTGATGGTTAACAATTGTATTAATAGTGGGACATGGGGATAGCAATTAAGAAAAAACAGCCAATACCCATACAATATTTTTATTCATTTTAGTTTTTTTTTACAATAGTTACACACTGAATACAACTTTTTATCTCTTTACCATTGTTTGATATAGATTTTAAACACAACGCTTGTTGTAGATCCTTTTACAACTTTCTCTAGGTACTCTTGTTCTTAAAAACTGGGGAAGCCGCAATGGTTTTATAGACATTAAACCCTCATTCTCTTCTTTTTCATCATTATCATCATCATTATTATAAATATTATCTTTATAATTATTATAGTCATTGTCACCATCATTATCATCATCATCATCATCCTCAACATCACTAGAACTATCCAATTCCATTTTTTCCTTTTCAAAAGGGATCTCTTGAAGAGTCTGTGTTGCTTTTGATAGTGTTACGGGTTTATTGAACGTTGACAACTGTCCTAACATGACTTTTTGAGGAGATAAATGTTTTTTCATAAGGAAGTCACTATGTTGAGTAACACTATGTTTTTGTCGGACTTGCTTTTTCTTGTTCTTTTGATCATGTTTTGTTAACACTAACGGTGTTTCATTTGGTATACCACATTGATGAGTACCCACACTTAAGACCTCACCATGTTTACTTTTTAGATGACCTAGACATTTTGTTGTTCTTTGTTTTGAGCACTGCCAAAATATGATGCCATTCGCATTTTCTCGCTTATAGTTATAAGAGTACCCATGATACAGGGCACGTGGTTTACCTTTATTGGTTATAGTATATTCCATAGTAGTCACTGACTTGTATAGTCGATCCGCCTACTACAAAGGTCTGAACACTTGTGGTGAAAGAATGATGTTGTGTTGACGTTTTATGCAGGATAATGTTGGTGGCATATGTGGGTGGCTTATGTTGATGACATGTGTTGTTGGCTGATTTTGGTGGCTTATGTTGATGGTTTATGGTGGTGGCTTATGTTGATGGCTTATGTTGGTGGCTTATGTTGATGACATATGTTGATGACTTATGTTGATAGCTTATGTTGGTGGCTAATGTTGATGACATATGTTGTTGGCTTATGGTGGTGGCTTATGTTGATGGTATATGTTGCTGGCCTATGTTGATGGTTTATGTTAATGGCTTAGGTTAATATCTTAGGTTGATGGCATAAGTTGATGGCTTATGTTGGTGGCTTATGGTGGTGGCTTATGCTGGTGGCTTATGCTAGTGGCTTATGGTGGTGGTTTATGGTGGTGGCTTATGTTGATGACATATGTTGGTGGCTTAAGTTGGTGGCTTATGTTGGTGGCTTATGGTGGTGGCTTATGGTGGTGGGTTATGGTGGTGGATTATGGTGGCTTATAGTGGTGGCTTATGGTGGTGGTTTATGGTGGTGGCTTATGTTGATGACATATGTTGGTGGCTTATGGTGGCTTATGGTGGTGATTTATAGTGGTGGCCTATGTTGGTGGCTTATTTTTGGTGGTTTACGTTAATACCTTATTTGTAATGGCTTATTTGACAAGTTATTGTTGTCAATGTATTTAGAGGATTTTTCTCTTGGTTTTGGAAAGTATCTCAACTCTTTTTTATGGTAGCATAATGCTTACCGCCATGTTTGTAAGCAACAACAACACACTAAAATTCCAAGAATCCAAAGTACTCTAAGGTTAATGATTGTCTCTCAACTCCATTCAACGTCTAGTCAAAAAACATTATATATTTTTCACATTTTACAAAAAAGGTAAATTGGGAAAGTAAGCTATATGTTTAAACTAAAAATCATATCAAATCATATGCTAACTCCAACACCTACGTCTACCCCAATCTCAGTCAAAAAAATATAATATTCTTCAAATTTTTCCAAAACAGTATTTGGAAAGTAGGCCATATTTTGAAAACTAATCATCCTATAAAGTCATATATATATATACTGAAACCAATGGCTTTTATATCCTTAATCTTAAGAACAAAATATGGAATTTTTGACATTTTTTCCAAAAATGTTCATTTTAAAACGGGGCTATATTTTGGAAACTAGGAATTTTACAAGAAAGTTTGTTTAACGTAAATGGCAGGTATTTACCCCCACTACCCGCAAACCAAGTCCCAGGTCTCTGGGGAAAAATCCAAAAAAAGTTCAATTTGGAAAGTAGGCAATATTTTGAAAACTAATCATCCTAAAAAGTCATATATAGACTCAAACCAATGGCTTTTATGTCCTTAATTGGTAGAACAAAACTTAACATTTTTTCAGTTTTTCCAAAAAAGTCCAATTTTCAAAAATTGTCTATATTTTGGGAACTAAGAATTTTACAAAAAAGTTTGTTTAACGAAAATGAAAGGTCTTTACCCCCCTCTACCCAAAACATAAATTTCAGGTCCCTAGGACAAAAACTGTGCAGTATATATATATATATATATATTTTGGGGAGGGGGTCTATATTCACTTTACCTCCCCACTTCACAAGATGGCGGCCATAGCTTAACTTAACCTAGCCTAACCTAACCTGACCTACGAGGTGTGATCAAAAAGTTCCAAAAATGTGGCTGCAACTTAACCAAACCTAGCCTAGCCTAACCTAACCTCCCTGTTGACTAGCCCCCTTTGGACGGGTCCTTTTTGAAGGGAGTCATTTTTTTTACGTGTCCCGGAGGACGGGTCCTTGTTGACGGGTCCCAGTGGCGGGTCCCCTTTGACATAATTTGGATAAAATGCAAGGCCAGTCCATAGGGATCAGTCCAAAGGACCCGCCACAGGGACCCGTCAACAAGGACCCGTCCTCCGGGACACGTAAAAAAATGACTCCCTTCAAAAAGGACCCGTCCAAAGGGGGCTAGTCAACAGGGAGGTTAGGTTAGGCTAGGCTAGGTTTGGTTAAGTTGCAGCCACATTTTTGGAACTTTTTGATCACACCTCGTAGGTCAGGTTAGGTTAGGCTAGGTTAAGTTAAGCTATGGCCGCCATCTTGTGAAGTGGGGAGGTAAAGTGAATATAGACCCCCTCCCCAAAATATATATATATATATATATACTGCACAGTTTTTGTCCTAGGGACCTGAAATTTATGTTTTGGGTAGAGGGGGGTAAAGACCTTTCATTTTCGTTAAACAAACTTTTTTGTAAAATTCTTAGTTCCCAAAATATAGACAATTTTTGAAAATTGGACTTTTTTGGAAAAACTGAAAAAATGTTAAGTTTTGTTCTACCAATTAAGGACATAAAAGCCATTGGTTTGAGTCTATATATGACTTTTTAGGATGATTAGTTTTCAAAATATTGCCTACTTTCCAAATTGAACTTTTTTTGGATTTTTCCCCAGAGACCTGGGACTTGGTTTGCGGGTAGTGGGGGTAAATACCTGCCATTTACGTTAAACAAACTTTCTTGTAAAATTCCTAGTTTCCAAAATATAGCCCCGTTTTAAAATGAACATTTTTGGAAAAAATGTCAAAAATTCCATATTTTGTTCTTAAGATTAAGGATATAAAAGCCATTGGTTTCAGTATATATATATATGACTTTATAGGATGATTAGTTTTCAAAATATGGCCTACTTTCCAAATACTGTTTTGGAAAAATTTGAAGAATATTATATTTTTTTGACTGAGATTGGGGTAGACGTAGGTGTTGGAGTTAGCATATGATTTGATATGATTTTTAGTTTAAACATATAGCTTACTTTCCCAATTTACCTTTTTTGTAAAATGTGAAAAATATATAATGTTTTTTGACTAGACGTTGAATGGAGTTGAGAGACAATCATTAACCTTAGAGTACTTTGGATTCTTGGAATTTTAGTGTGTTGTTGTTGCTTACAAACATGGCGGTAAGCATTATGCTACCATAAAAAAGAGTTGAGATACTTTCCAAAACCAAGAGAAAAATCCTCTAAATACATTGACAACAATAACTTGTCAAATAAGCCATTACAAATAAGGTATTAACGTAAACCACCAAAAATAAGCCACCAACATAGGCCACCACTATAAATCACCACCATAAGCCACCATAAGCCACCAACATATGTCATCAACATAAGCCACCACCATAAACCACCACCATAAGCCACCACTATAAGCCACCATAATCCACCACCATAACCCACCACCATAAGCCACCACCATAAGCCACCAACATAAGCCACCAACTTAAGCCACCAACATATGTCATCAACATAAGCCACCACCATAAACCACCACCATAAGCCACTAGCATAAGCCACCAGCATAAGCCACCACCATAAGCCACCAACATAAGCCATCAACTTATGCCATCAACCTAAGATATTAACCTAAGCCATTAACATAAACCATCAACATAGGCCAGCAACATATACCATCAACATAAGCCACCACCATAAGCCAACAACATATGTCATCAACATTAGCCACCAACATAAGCTATCAACATAAGTCATCAACATATGTCATCAACATAAGCCACCAACATAAGCCATCAACATAAGCCACCACCATAAACCATCAACATAAGCCACCAAAATCAGCCAACAACACATGTCATCAACATAAGCCACCCACATATGCCACCAACATTATCCTGCATAAAACGTCAACACAACATCATTCTTTCACCACAAGTGTTCAGACCTTTGTAGTAGGCGGATCGACTATACAAGTCAGTGACTACTATGGAATATACTATAACCAATAAAGGTAAACCACGTGCCCTGTATCATGGGTACTCTTATAACTATAAGCGAGAAAATGCGAATGGCATCATATTTTGGCAGTGCTCAAAACAAAGAACAACAAAATGTCTAGGTCATCTAAAAAGTAAACATGGTGAGGTCTTAAGTGTGGGTACTCATCAATGTGGTATACCAAATGAAACACCGTTAGTGTTAACAAAACATGATCAAAAGAACAAGAAAAAGCAAGTCCGACAAAAACATAGTGTTACTCAACATAGTGACTTCCTTATGAAAAAACATTTATCTCCTCAAAAAGTCATGTTAGGACAGTTGTCAACGTTCAATAAACCCGTAACACTATCAAAAGCAACACAGACTCTTCAAGAGATCCCTTTTGAAAAGGAAAAAATGGAATTGGATAGTTCTAGTGATGTTGAGGATGATGATGATGATGATAATGATGGTGACAATGACTATAATAATTATAAAGATAATATTTATAATAATGATGATGATAATGATGAAAAAGAAGAGAATGAGGGTTTAATGTCTATAAAACCATTGCGGCTTCCCCAGTTTTTAAGAACAAGAGTACCTAGAGAAAGTTGTAAAAGGATCTACAACAAGCGTTGTGTTTAAAATCTATATCAAACAATGGTAAAGAGATAAAAAGTTGTATTCAGTGTGTAACTATTGTAAAAAAAAACTAAAATGAATAAAAATATTGTATGGGTATTGGCTGTTTTTTCTTAATTGCTATCCCCATGTCCCACTATTAATACAATTGTTAACCATCAACAGTCTCTGACTATGTTCAGAAAGAGAGTGGCCTTAAACAATACACTATATCTATGGTTTGTGTACTGAGTATCATAATAATACAGTGTGGCCAAGCCATGTTAAGGCAATAGTTATGTCAGGTAAGGGATTCGAACCCTTGCTTCCTTATACAGAAATTTGATCTTAAGTCAAACACCTTAACCACTCGGCCAACCTGACAGTTACTAATTTAATTGGTCTTGAGGACTTGAGTGTTTACAAAACTTTTTCCAGTATACATTGACTAAACCACTTGTTTGTTTTGAAATATAGATTTTGTTTTGTTTTACCATAACATTGCAGTTATGAGTTTTGTGAACTGGGTGTTCAATATAGGGTTAAAGGCATTTTAAAATCATTTTAGAAAAGCTCTTAGGTATCGTGTCATGGGTTTTAGTAATGCATTACTGTTCGTTGACTAACATTTACCGTTACACAACATTATTTTGGTGAACGTACATGTTGTTGTTTGAGTCTTTAGTCCTTTGACTGGTTTGATGCAGATCTCCATGCCTCCCTGCCCCGAGCGAAACGTCTCATCTCTATATAGCTACCACACCCTTCATTCAAGGCTATCTGTTTAACATATTATAACCTTTGATCTCCCCTACAAGCTCTTGGGTTCAATTCCTAGATTTAACACAAACTTTTAAAAGTGGTATGACAACTTAAACTAGTCTACTCAGTCTCGGGTGGTCCAAATAAGTAGAAAGGGTTTGATTCACACCTCAACCATAGAGCACCATGTTCTTTTTTTTTTTAAATAATGATAGCCATTTGTTCAATTTCACATTTCACACATTGCAATTTGTCAATTTTCCATTTGCATTTTTTAAAATGACAGTTTGATGTTTTTCAATTTCATGATATGGAAACATGGATTTTTCCATTTTCATATTTACACATTTGTCAATTTCCCATTTATATATATTTTCTTAAATGTCCGTTTAAGGTTTTTAAATTTTGTCTATATGGAAACATGGATTTTCCATTTTGCTGTTTACAAATTTTTTATATATTTATTTTGTGTATGTTGAAAAAAATCGATATTTCCAAAACAAGATTTTTATTTTTCATTTTATGATTTTGTAAATGATCTTAATGTGAGTGCTTGACCATGGATTTTCCATTTTGCTGTTTACAAATTTTTTATATATTTATTTTGTGTATGTTGAAAAACGATATTTCCAAAACAAGATTTTTTATTTTTCATTTTATGATTTTGTAAATGATCTTAATGTGAGTGCTTGACCATGGCAATAATACAGTCTATCTATGTGTTAGCGAAACCATAGAGTCTTATTACTACTGCAAGTAAGAATGTTTTACAAAATAACGACTATCTACCACTGCATTTAAAAAACAAAACTATTGGGGAAAAAAAACTAAAATACTATTTACCATTCATTCATATATAAGTGTTAATTCTCCCTCTCCCCACCCTACCTCATCGTATTTTCTCTGGTCAAATTATCAATGCTACCCATACATACACTAGCTTTCTATATCTTTCTCTATATATATGTTTTCTCTGCTCCACAAGATACAAATTATGGTTGCTGGATTGTATCCTGCACTGTTTATGCGACATACCATTGCCAGTTCATAAAACCGTTAGGTAGTTCTCTACACATAGCGATTTTACCACTGCTCTACCTACGCCTTTTGCTTGTTTGGCTTTCTTACAGGCTAGTATGCGATAGGCAGCATTAACTGAATATCAAACCCAGTCCACCTTTGTATTTGCAATCTAAGTAATAATTTGAAAAGAGACAAGTGTAATCAGTTTTAAACATTATCTCTGCTTTTTTTGTTTGTTTGTTTGTTTGTTTGTTTGTTTATGACATGTATATTAACCTAAAATCAAACCCTAGTCTACCTTAGTGAAAGGCTAACAGTTTAACCACTGCGTCACCATACCCTTCTTTCTTAGTTTGATTCATTCTAGGCCTTAGAGCTAGAAATCGAGTTACGATCTCCAGTGCAAGAGGCACATGTGCTCACCACTATAGCATGTAATGGTTAGCTGGTAACATTAGACAAACGAAAATGATTGTATTTCTGTTAGCCAAGCATTTCTGTCATTTGCCTACTGTGTGAGCACTGCCAGCAAGACAGTTTAGTTTAGAACAAGCGTGTGTGTGTGTGTATAGATTATTAGCCTCAAGTATTTAAAGCTTGTTGTGTGTAGCGACCATCTTGCTCAGTAACCACTGAGTAAGTTTTAACAGTTAACTCATAAAAACAGCATAGGATAGTTGTGTGTGTGTGTGGTTCATGTACTTGGGAATATGCATTAGCACCATGCGCTAGCTTTACCTTACCCTCTAGAGGTAGAGCGTTATCCCTTCCTTTGGACATTGCCAATGACTGCATTCCCCCACAAGTTTTACACTTAAGCCCTTGGCTTGTTCTTGATTAGGTTTGGTTTGCTTTAGGCTTGGTTTGGTTCGGTTGGGTTTGATTCGACTTGGTTCAGTTTAGTTTAATGTAGTCACCATTTTTTTATTTTTAGCTACACTCTTTAACCAATTAATTAATGATAGTCTACTCTTAATTCTTGAATCGATAAATTGAATTTTGTGTGCACCGTTTGTCAATCCATGCCTACAACCTATACTCCCTATGTACTACAGTCAGATCTGAAAACAAGTTCCAATGGTCAAAGACGTGTCAGTCACCATACATATATCCTACAATAATTCTTTCGTTACCTAGCTAGATTTCGTCACTCACAGTAAACATCTTACATTATGGGTTTGCAATATATTAAGAAAAGCAAAAGTCCATGATCTTGTTGTTTTGGGTCTTTTTTGGGGAAATTCATAAGCCATAAAAAGAATGACATCATGTCAAGTTCTGAGTGGATCTTGTATGTCAAAATCCCATTATCGGTTTATAAAATCTCAAGGCCATGCCCTAGCAGTTTTGGATTATTTCAATCAATGAGTCCACCATAGGAAACATCGAAAAAATAAATACCCTTAAAACAAGTCGTCCCATGACCCTCTCCGAACAATGCTTCGCAAAATATAAATTCATCCATTGAACATGATCGGCGACATCATCCTAGCTTCCCCCTCCCACCATGGTGGCCATATCGTTTGACCTTCAAGTGTCCTCAGCATCTCTGTGCTTTTTTTCATTGCCCTGTCAAGTCAATGCATTCCAATAAGATCAAATAACATTCACATCCTGTCAGTCTGCCCCAGCAAGTTTGTTTTCTATACTCACTTCAAGCAACATATAACCAAGTTCTGTTTGTTCTATCTAAAGCCAACTTCATCGAATCAAGGAATTATCATTTGTCATGTCACTCATAATCGTTTACATGTTAAAGACCCCCTTCAGGGGGTTTAGGAATTAGGAATTCCATCATAGGAAAAATCAGAAAACGAACCCTCGACCCGCCGTCTCATCGAAATAGCGAATACTGTATTGGTATATCACCACCGTGGCCAGTAATAGCTTCGTTGAAACACGTGTCCAGTGGTATCGTCTCTTTCTATCTACAACCACTCGTCATGAACATTTTAGACAAATTTAAGAAAAGTTTTAAAAACTGAAATGTTTTCAACATAAGTGTCGTTAGGCTCTTTCGCATTTTTTTAAACATAAATACTATATTCGAAAGGGAGATAGGGGAGGGGCGTCACCCCGAGTCCTACGACCCCTCGTATACGTCTCTGGCGTTATTGGTTTGTGAGATATAACAAAAAGTCTAAAATCACGGTTTTACAACAAAAAATTCTGTTTCCCTCATTCTCAAAAACTTTAACCTATTACCAAAATAAAGAGGGTTTCGAGACAAGCCATTTGACACGTCATAGGACCAAATCCGACCAGGCATTCGTGAAATATCAGAAAAAGTCTAAAATCATAATTTTACCCCAAAACGCCTGTTTCCCTCATTCTCAAAACTTTAACCTATTAATAACATATATAGGGCTTTGAAACAAGCGATTTGACACGTCACACGTCCAAATCCGACCTTGCGTTCGAGAGATATCGGCAAACGTCGTAGGAAAGTAGGCGACTATCTGGCTCTCTCCTCACCACCAAAACCCCTTCTTATCAATCATTTTTTTCAAACAGCTCGCCCTCTTACAAAAATCCCAAGTGCGCATGCGTACAAAACAAAAACAAAAATGTTCATCCATAGCGGCATCTCGTAAAACGCATGCGCGATATGGGCAACCACGTTTAAGTTCATTTTAGCAGCGCACCTTATACATGTCCCATTTGAAAAGAGGCTTTCACTAAAAAATTACAATTTCACCCCCTAGTAGGGGTAGGTTTTATTTAGGGGTTGAAATGAGTGGTCCATAGCAAAGCCCCCGTCAGCCCGAGTCCAACGACACCTCATTTGTCAACATCCGACCATGGGTTCGCGAGATATTAATTATTTTAACATGTACAGTCGGGTACAAATAAAATGAGTGCGTTAGAAACCGCCTTACTCCACTACTTTAACATTACTTCAAAATCCTTTGGTACGAATTCCATGTCCTGCAGCTGCGTCGCGGTTAAGTGGAATGAAGATCGACCGACTCACCCGCTTCTCTTTTCTACCCGACATCCTGGTCTTGTAACCTCTCGTCACCCCTCATTTCTGTGGAAGTTTCATGGACTGTACTGAACCTTGTATTAGATTAGACGCTAAACTATTGACTGCCTTAGGCGTCTCCCTAGCTATCGCTTATCGCATTAATAATAATTCATGATAATGTCATCAATATAATAATATACTTCAGTTCATAATTAGTTTATAAACTCGGACCCCTTGTATTCATGAGTAGTATGTTCCCTTCTGATTTCAAAATTTTCCAAAAATTTTCCAAGAGGAGGATTGGCCGTAAAGTGCGGTTAAGTAAGAGGAATTCTGGCAAAATTTTGAGGAATTACGGAAATTACAGATTAGTTTAGACCTGTATCTCAACCAATCCCACGCTTTGAGTAGCAAAGGTAGGAGGAAATAAGAGTTGCAATGAGATTTTGTAATTGAATTACCGTGTCTAGGGAAGGCTGGCCGTTGATTGCCTCTTAATTGTTGTCTTCAATGGATATTAATATATTTGACATTAGCGGCCATTTTACATTGGCATACTCATGGCTAGAAAGAATCGCTCACCGATTCAAATCTTCGTCTGAAGCGTGAGATTTTTTTACAAATTCAATTTGCACTGCTTGCTTCATTATTCATTGACTCTCATGCATCCTTATTTTAGATCGATTATGTAGACAAATCAACTGTCGGAATCCAAATTATTCAGTAGCCATTGGCCACCATTGTAGAACTCCTTGTAGAAACAAAACAGGTGGCACAGTCCTTCATAGTCCAAGAGGCTCAATTTATCTTGGACGTCAGGCCAAAGATCGCTCCGTCAACCACAGTATTGTTACTGCTGCTGCTGCTTCACTCGCCTGCTGGTACCAAGGTTACAGGATTGAATCCTTGCACAGTCAGTTGGCATTTGAATGTGTTGCGAGAGAAAATTCACTGGTGCGGCGTCAACAGTTAACATTAAGTGTTTGTGTGTGAGACATGTCTGATAACTTGGATAGTGTAACTGGGACTTGGCACCATCCCAGCGCTTGCATGAATGAGTGTGGAAGCATTTGGGAAACATTCACATGGAGGGTGACCACTGTCAGTGCTGAGCGCGTAGCTCTCCAGTCATCAACGAGCATAATTCTTCAGTCATCAACCCTGTGTGAAATCTGTCAAGTAACCTGTGTTGTTGTGATGGCTGTAGCAGATTCAATCGCTTGAAGCAGCCCAGCAATGTTGTGATCTTCATGCCTCCATTGGTGTTCCTTAGACTTGTCTCTCTGTGAAAAACACATTTTCAGTGCTGATGGTCAAATGTCCCACTAACAGAGACGTTATTCTCTTGTTTCAGGTAAGCTGGCATCCTTCAGTCTGTGACCAGTAAGTCCTTTCCGGTAAGCCATTACAATAGCATTGCTCTGCACTTCTTGGCTGTCGTCCCGGAGGTGCCGGTTTGATTCCCGGCTCTGTCAAGGAATTTAATTCTGATCTGTGAGCTGGAAGGGGGTGCACTCAGCCTCGTGAGGCAAAACTGGATTCAATTCCCACCTCAGTCATTCTGGGAGTGGTTTTACGTGTTTCCCACTTCTACTCCAGCCAAATGCTGGGATGGATTCTACAAAAGGACATACCACCTCCTTCCCAATCCTCAACTTATTTACAAATACACACTCATCACAATAACACGAGTTATCATGCAAAAATATATTTTCATATCAAATCTTAATCCCATGTGAGTTGAAATATTTCTTTTAATTGTACATTACTAGGCCTACACACTTACTGTAATTACACGGGGCTACATGACCACGATGTCCAAGCAACGACAACAACCTCTTATGTACTCTTGAGCAAATCTATCTATATAATAAAAATGAATCGCTAAATGTGTTGCTAAGCGCAAGTCTCGAGAGCGGCTGGACCAATTCGTTTTTTTTTTCAAATATTAGTTTAAGTCCAAAGAAGGTTTTTATGAAGAGAATAATTGGAAAAATTGCCCGGAAAACGTAAAAATCTCATTTTCAGTGCCTACCTATGCGTTGCTATTGTTACTGGTGTAGCGGCAGTAGCACACTTTGCCAACAGATACCGCCACGGGCAGAGTCTAACAGTAAGTTAAGATGGCTATTAGTTAATGTTCGACGACCAACACCATTCCAACATTTACGAACCGCTAATGGTGAATTGTGTGGCTCTTACAGAGAAGCCTGTCTACGTTTGCAACTGTTAGAAAATGACGCTCATTGGGATCAATCTCTCAATGATGCTGTAATTTCTTCACTATCTCATGAAATACGAACATTGTTTTCTATAATTATATCAACATGCTTCCCATCGAAACCAATTGACCTATGGATAAAATACAAAGATGATATGTGTGACGATATCTTGCATCAAATGCGCATTACAAAAGGTAATCCAGATTTACAAATCAGTGAAGAAGTGTACAACGAGGCGTTGATATCAATTGAGAACATGTGCTTGATGATGTCAAAGTATTATCTCAATTAGGCATTTCCGCACCCAATCGCCCGATGCACAACGCTTTTAATCAAGAGCTGCAACGCGAAAAAATGTACGATCTCGATGCTTTAAGAGAATAAGTTGGAAAAAATCTTCCGCTGTTGAACCAACAACAAAAGTATGTATTTGATACTCTTATGAAAGTTATAAATTATGGAACTGGAGGGATTTACTCCTTGGACGCTCCCTGGGGTACAGGAAAATTCTTGTTTAATTTCATTGATTTTAGCAAACATTCACTCACACAATGAAATTGCACCGTTGAATATGCAAAGCAACGAAACTCCGACCTGCAACATTTCGAAGAACTCGGCAATGGCAAAGGTTTTGCAGCAATGTAAATTGATAGTGTGGGATGAATGCACGTAGGCACATAAAAAGTCTTTGGAGGCCTTCGACCGAACCATGCAAGATCTGCGGAACAATTAAAACCAATTTGGTGGTTCGATGATTTTGTTAGCAGGAGATTTTCGTCAAACATGCCAGTGATTCCACGGTCAACGCCAGCTGATGAACTCAATGCATGTTTTAAGTCCTCCATTTTGTGGAAACGGATCAAGATACTAAATTTAAGCAAGAATATGCGTGTTGAGTTGCAAAATGATCCATCTGAAGAAATATTTTCAAAAGAACTCATTGATATTGGAACGTTTTGACTGGCTGCATTACATTTCCTGACAATTTTTTGTCAGTTTACCGATTCAAAAAACGAACTCATTCAAAAGGTGTTCCCAAACGTTGCTCTAAATTACAGAGATCATATTTGGTTGAGCGAACGAGCTGTTTTGGCTGCCAAAAACATGGAAGTAAATGAATTAAGTTTCATAATTCAAAATTTGGGGACATACAAATCAGTTGAGTCCGCTACCAACCAAGATGATTTCGTCAACTATTCACCCGAATGTTTGAACTCGCTGGATTTGACAGGATTTCCGCCTCACAATCTTCAATTGAAGGTCGGATCAGTCGTCATAATATTGCGAAATATCAACCAACCGCGTCTTTGTAACGACATACGGCTAGCGGTGAAAAAATTAATGAACATCGTGATCAAAGCAACCATTCGAAAGGGAAAGTACAAAGGAGAAGACGTTTGGATACCACGCATCCCAATGATTCCCACTGACATACCATTTGAATTTAAACGACTGCAGTTTCCAATGCGGCTTGCTTTCGCTATGACCATAAATAAATTCCAGGGGCAGTCATTGAGTGTTTATGGCATTAATCTTGAAACCCACAAATGAGTGGCCTGAAACAGGGTAGTGCGCTGTCACCCCTTCTCTTTATTGTGGTTATGGACGAGGTAATGACACGGATAGCAGGAAAGATAGGAGAAGATAAGATGAAAGCAATGGTGTTTGCAGATGATCTCATGGTCTGGGGAAACAAGGAGGAGGAAATTCAGGAGCAACTGAAGGCTTGGGAAGAAACAGTGGGAGAGTACGGATGGAAGTTCAACATCAGTAAATGTGAGATCCTGTTAACGACCAGGAAAAAGGACAGACCAGTGAGTGGGATAACACTTGGAGGTGGACAGCTGAAGAGGGTGGAAAGTCTCAAGTACTTGGGAAGTATAGTGGAGGAAAATGGGAGAAATGACAAAGAGATTACGGAACGTGGCAGACAGGCAGAAGCATTTCTGAGAAGCATTAGGAGCTTAGTGTGGAATAAAGATGTCCCACAAAAAAGCAAGGAAGTGTTATACAGAAGCTACTATATCCCGATACTGACCTATGCTTCGGAAACGTGGACAATGAAGAAAAGAGACATAAGCAGAATACAGGCAGGTGAAATGAAGTTCCTGCGAAGTAGGATCGGAGTAACAAGAAGAGACAGGGTGAGGAATGAAAAGGTCAGGGAAATGGTGAAAGATGAGCCCTTGCAAGGTAGGATTGAGACATCAAGACTGAGGTGGTATGGACACTTAAAGAGAATGGATGAGAAGAAGATTCCCAAGAGGATACATGAGATGCAGATGCAGAAGAATCGGCCAAGGGGAAGACCAAGAGATAGATGGCTGAAAGGAGTGGAGGAATGTGTCAAGAAGAGAGGCGAGGACTGGACCAGAGTGACAGCGGAGAGGTGGTGGGAAGAAAGAACTAAGTGGAGAGGCTTATGTTCCAAACAGACCCAGCCTGGGGCTGGAAACTGTACAAGATGATGATGACAGTTCACAACTACTACAATAACCCCTGGCACTACAACCCATGAGGGCCTAGGCCTACCAAGCGACCGCTGCCCAGCCATTTGGCCTGCAGATAGTGGGGTGACGCGTGGTCAGCGCGTCGGGTCTTCCCCGGCCGTCAATCTTGGTTTTCGTGACCGGGGCGCTGCCTCACTGTCAGACAGCTACCCAATTGTCCTTACGAGGCTGGGTGTACCCCGTTCCAGCCCCCACGTCAGTTTCAAAAATTCCTGACGGAGCAGGGAATCGAACCCGGGCCCTCCGGGTGAGAGGCAGGCGCGCTACCCCAACACCACGATGCGGCACACAACTACTACAGACACTACAATAACATAGAATAACAGACACGTTCTCTATTTATACATACACACCCACACACACGACGCTAAATGACCACGATGTCTCAGCCCCTCAAAACTAAACTAAAACAACAATACAGCGTAATGTTTGCTAATTTCAGTCGTAAAACTCACTGATGACTAGGGCTCGGATTTTAGGTGCTAAAAATCGGGAAAATATTTATTTTTTATGTATTAAAAATACCTGAAATATGTGACAAAAAAGTAAAAATATTTAATCATAATTTACTTTATTAATGATAATGAAAACAATATGCAGTACCTACGAATGCAATTTATGCTATGCCTCACTGACTGCTGAAGCATTACATTACACAACGAGATACATCTTAAGGTTGTCCATCTCAATGACCGACGATTATCGTGAAACTCTTATTCTGAAGGCACAAACCTGCGGCAATATGTTCTTTCCCTTGAGGTGTTGTGTAACTTGAGATCGCTGTTCAGCTTTGATTGATTTCCCACATGGTTGGCAGAACAGAACGCCCCCATCAGAAGAGAACTGCGTGTGAGTGACACTGGTTCCAGGTAACTGGGAGAGGGGGAGGTCTAGCACGTGGTGCAATATGACTATGGACAAGGAAATCCCCAGTTTCCACAGTGAGTGGCACGGGGCGACAAGTTGAGAAAAACATACCTGCAAGCTGACATACGCTCTGCATGAAGATTAGATAGCTCACAGGTTATTTATTCCCCGTTGAAGTAACACAGAACAAAAATGCAATAAACTGAAAGATCTAGCTCACTGATTTTAAAAATTGTAAATAATATGTATTTTATGTGCTAATAATTGAAAAGCATGAATTTATGTATTTATAGAAAAACTGCTTAAAATATGTATTTACATAAAAAAATATTTATTTACCTAAAAATCCGAGCCCTACTGGTGACATAATGAACGTTACTTGGAACAGTAGTGTGAAGGTATTGTGCCATACGATCCATTATTGGCCCCTCCCCCCAACCACCCTCACCGTTGTCGCTCGCAAGTCGCCCAAGATATGACGTTTACAAAGACTTGCATAGGCTACTGGACCACTCGTTTATTGATTCGCATCTTAGCAAGGACGGATAAGGTTGAGCGATTTGCAGTATAGCTGTACGAGTCGAAAAAACTGAAATGGTGTTACTCTTTGATTTTAAGCCTCTATTTGCCCAAATATATTTGCCACGTTTGTCTGGGAAGCAGAGTGAAAAATGGCACAACGTTTGGTGGCTCGCGTCAGTCCTTTGTTTGAGACAACAATATCAGCAGATATGATGGGCAGTGACTCAGTCATTGTGTGCATATCAACTACTGAGGCTTGGCCACACCATTGTCACCACTGCATTAGGATTCAATGCTGCCAACTGAGCCTACTTTGTACCAGTGTCTTGTCTCCCAGGAACGTGCTAATCACCATACTGTGCTATAGCCATACAGTGTGCTCTTAGCTACTTTGTACCAGCTGGAAGAGTGCTATAGCTATACAGTGTGCTCCTAGCTACTTTGTACCAGCTAGGAGTGTGCTATAGCCATACAGTGTGCTCCTAGCTACTTTGTACCAGCTAGGAGTGTGCTATAGCCATACAGTGTGCTCTTAGCTACTTCGTACCAGCTGGGAGAGTGCTATAGCCATACAGTGTGCTCCTAGCTACTTTGTACCAGCTGGGAGTGTGCTATAGCTGTACAGTGTGCTCCTAGCTACTTTGTACCAGCTGGGAGAGTGCTATAGCTATACAGTGTGCTCCTAGCTACTTTGTACCAGCTAGGAGTGTGCTATAGCCATACAGTGTGCTCTTAGCTACTTCGTACCAGCTGGGAGAGTGCTATAGCCATACACTGTGCTCCTAGCTACTTTGTACCAGCTGGGAGTGTGCTATAGCTATACAGTGTGCTCCTAGCTACTTTGTACCAGCTAGGAGTGTGCTATAGTCATACAGTGTGCTCTTAGCTACTTTGTACCAGCTGGGAGAGTGCTATAGCCATACAGTGTGTTCCTAGCTACTTTGTACCAGCTGGGAGTGTGCTATAGCTATACAGTGTGCTCCTAGCTACTTTGTACCAGCTGGGAGAGTGCTATAGCTATACAGTGTGTTCCTAGCTACTTTGTACCAGCTAGGAGTGTGCTATAGCCATACAGTGTGCTCTTAGCTACTTCGTACCAGCTGGGAGAGTGCTATAGCCATACAGTGTGCTCCTAGCTACTTTGTACCAGCTAGGAGTGTGGTATAGCCATACATTGTGCTTCTAGCTACTTTGTACCAGCTGGGAGTGTGCTATAGCCATACAGTGTGCTCCTTGCTACTTTGTACCAGCTGGGAGTGTGCTATAGCCATACAGTGTGCTCCTAGCTACTTTGTACCAGCTAGGAGTGTGCTATAGCCATACAGTGTGCTCCTAGCTACTTTGTACCAGCTGGGAGTGTGCTATAGCCATGCAGTGTTCTCCTAGCTACTTTGTACCAGCTAGGAGTGTGCTATAGCCATACAGTGTGCTCCTAGCTACTTTGTACCAGCTGGGAGTGTGCTATAGCCATACAGTGTGCTCCTAGCTACGTTGTACCAGCTAGGAGTGTGGTATAGCCATACAGCGTGCTCCTAGGTATTTGCCATCTTAACGGAAACAAAATGGATGTTCCCAAATTTTCAAGCCTAAATCAAATCTTTGGATCTCTACCAAGTTTTGGAAAAAATATACCTTTATGTGTGAAATGTCTTGCGCCGAAACTACAAGGTGATCTGTCAAACAATTTCAAAATTGCGGCCGTGCGATTTATGCAAATATTATAATCCATAACGTATAATCAAATGAATCAAAATTCACAGTACTTAGAATTCAGATAGTTTTACATAAGGACTATCTGTTACCAACGTGATGAGTATATGCGAGTGCTTATTGCGCGCAGTCGCCTAAGTGAAATTATAAAATATAAAATTACATTATTCAACTAATGAACATGAGTGATAAGGTGGGACTGATTATGTGCTTAGCATGGGCAAGTCAAATGAGCAGACTTTGAAGATGGCAGTTGAGTGAACTATTAGCACATTAGAAAGAATGAATCTGTGTTATTATGTCGAATATTACCAAGAGGTATCACATAAGAGCTATCATGTTAGTCAAAAGATTACCACACTGAATATAACGCACAGCGGCCATCTTTAAATTTCAGAATATATTAATATTTTTGGTATCCTAAAGCTAAAGCCATAATTACGAAATTTAGCAATACATTAGAACCCTATAAGTCGCTTTTTATGCCCAAAGCAACAGAACAGTGACATGCATTGAAGATGGCAACAAGGCGTAGGCCTTCATTTAAACTATACAATGAAAATCCACAGCCTGCTTCCAGTCTCCGACCGGGTCAGGAATGGAATGAATGAAGCCCCCATCTAGCGGCGAGGATATGAACTGTGCCGGCTGCCGAGGCCTGACGCACTCCTCTGGGGCAATGATTAAATGAATGACATGAAATGATAGTGGAGGGTGTTGCTGGAATGAAATTTCGACAGGGAAAACCGGAGTACCCGGAGAAAAACCTGTCTGCCTCCGTTTTGTCCAGCACAGATCTCACATGGAGTGACCGGGATTTGAACCACGGACCCTTCGGTGAGAGGCCGGCGTGCTGCCGCCTGAGCCACGGAGGCTACTCCCTACATTTAAACTATACAAATTAGTAAATTATATGTTACTGCACAAAAAAGGCGAAACATGGTAGACCTATTTCAATTAGATGTAAGTAGCATTACTGATCAATTTATTACAACGAATTTAGCGTGCAGCGGCCATCCTGAAAATTCATAATTTAAAATCTCTACTTAGTATAAAACAAAGTCTCCGATTCTGGGATGTTACGGGTGAACTCGAGAACCACTGGATGGGTTTTGATGCAGTTTTCACCAATCTGTAAAGGATATCTCGAGGATGATTTCTGTAGAAAATAATTTATTTATGGTCAGAGGAAGCCGAGCAGTAACGATTTCAGTGGAAAAGTCGAAAAAAACTGGCGTCCGAGCGCTTTGTAAGCTTACGCTGGTCAAACCGTTAAAAATATCTAAATACTATGAGTGTAAGAATTGTTCAGTATGAAAAGTTCTACAAAAAAAAAAAAGGCCGCGAGAGCATAGACTATGTCTATCTTCAATACATCGCCCACTATAAGTGTTTTTACGTTTTAATTTCTTCCAACCATGTCCGCTCAACTACTGAGGCGACAGTTTACGAGCTAGCTAAGAGCGAGTCTATCATCCCTGTTACAGCCTAGCTAGCGGGCGAACCTATTGCCCCAGATTCAGCCAGCAGCAAACCGTTGAGTCGTGTTAAGACCTCTGAGATGGGTGATTGTGTTTGGAGTTTCCCTGGAAGTGCAACTCGGGTTTTCTTCATTTTGCCTGTGAAACACAGTCAAGTTAAGATTGGACGGAAGGGGGATTTGAGTTTCATTCACCTCGCCATTCCCTGGAAGTGCAACTCTCATTTCGCCTGTGAACTTTTCGTTCCGCAAAATTCACAGTCAATTTAAGATTGGACGGAAAGGAGATTATATGGTACTGATAGGCGTATAATCTCTACTTAGTATAAAACAAAGTCCCCGATTCTTGGATGTCACGGGTAATCTCGAGAACCACTGAATGGATTTTGATGCGGTTTTCACCATTCTGTAAAGGATATCTCTAGGAAGGTTTCTGTAGAAAATAATTTATTTATGACCAAAGGAAGTCGAGCACTAACGATTTCAGTTAAAAGGTCGAAAAAAAACTGGGGTCCGTGAGCTTTTTAAGCGTATGCTGGGCAAACCGTTAAAAATATCTATATACTAAGAGTGTAAGAATTGTTCAGCATGAAAAGTTCTAAAAAAGCCCGGGAGAGCATATCTCTATCTTAAATACATCGCCTACTATAAGTGTTTTTACGTTTTCATTTCTTCCAACAATCCCCATTTAGTTACTGAGGCAACAGTTTACGAGCTAGCTAGGGGCGATTCTATCACCCCAGTTACAGCTTAGCTAGCGGACGAGCTTATTACCCCAGATACTGCCAGCAGCAAACTGTCGAGTCGTGTTGAGTTAAAAACTTTAGAGAAGAGTGGTTGTGTTTGGAGTTTCCCTGGAAGTGCAACTCGGCTTTTCTTCATTTCGTCTGTGAACTTTTCGTTCCGCAAAATTCAAAGTCAAGTTAAGATTGGACGGAAGGAGGATTTGTGTTTCATGCACCTCGCCATTCTTAAATTACGTCTGACAAGAATTTGTTGCACATGCATCTCCATGATAATATAATTAATAGTCCAGTCAGTGATTTTAACCCATTATGCCGAGACGTAAAACGGATATTGGTCGTTGTTCATTGACATTGAAAAAAAAAGCGCTTATCACGTAATGCATTCATAACCGAGTTGCCTAGATGCAAAAGTGTCCATGTCCACTTTTCAAAAAAATGAGTTGACAACACTGGATTGTAGAGCTAGACTTATTACACATGCCTGAATTGCTATTTATCCTCAAAACTGTCCATGTCCTATGAATACCGGCTTTTGAAAAGTGTGGTTGGATTCAAAACTGCCCATGTCCATAGGTAATAAGGCACAAAACTTGCCTTGTCCCTTTCCAGTTATGGAGGACATGGACACTTTTGCATCTAGGTGACTCAACTGTTCCCGGGCGAAGCCGGGTCGGGTTGCTAGTATATAAATAAATAAATACATGTCTTTGTTTTAGAAACTACCACAACGAAAGTTAGGGATAAGCTAGAAAACTATGTGGAATATAGTGCCCCTAATGCAAAAAGAAAACAGTGAATTTTATTTTAAGGTGGCGGCTGCGCGTGATATTAAAACGCAATAGTGAATCATTCAAAATGTAATTTTGCAATAATTGAATGAAACTTAGTAAGAGAGAAGTACCATATAAGGGCTCTCTCTGAACTAATAAGCCATAAGAAAAACACGGAGTACAGCGCGAGGCAGCCATCTATATATATATTGATATGATAATGAATATCCCTAAGTACTTTCAAGATACAACAACGAATATTACCAGTTATGTAGAATGTTTGTGTCTTCCTGTGACCAAGTCAAGAGAACAGCGGCACCATACAGTACGTTCATGTTGGCGGCTGGGAGTAATCGCAAGACTTCAATATCATTAACTCACTGTATAACAGCACAATTAACGTGAAATTCAGTGAGAGAAGAGTACTCTACAAAAGCCTTCTCTAACATTATTCTTACAAGGGGAGGATACGATGCATGGGTCACCGATTCGAAGCATCTTTAATACACGTGTTGGACATGGCCATCCGTATATCAGGTGCAAGTAGTAACGTGCGCTTATCAGCCGTTTCCGAGAAATTAATTAATTACAATTGCAGAGTGGCGTCTATGTGCGTTGTACGCTAGCAAGAAGCCAACGAGTGCGTGGTGCAGCGGTAAGAGCCCTGCTTCGTAAGCGCGGGATCGCTGGATCGAATCTCACCAGTGAGCCGTTGCAGTATGTTGTGTATTTTCTTTCTTTCTTTTTGTAACCATTGGCAATTTCCAACCAATACGCATAGCATCAGTCACTACTTGCGGGGTACGGCGTGGTGTGATGGTTCACAGACGTGCAATGAACGGAACAGACTGGGCCTTCAATGTATAAATGTATGGGCCTACCAGTACATATAATAGAATACACCTGATCGTGTATAATACCAATGTATTTGCAATGCAGATACTCTACATTATGTAATGTCACAAACGTTGACCCCCATACGATGATTTCAGATTATCTTTTCCCGCTCACGTAACACGTTATTACAATTGACTGCAAAATAAACATTGTTCACGGCACCTACATTTGTACGAATTGCCAATGTTAAAAAAAAAACACACTGCAAAAGTTCACAAGTGGGATTCGATCCAGCGATCCGGCGCTTACGAAGCAGGGCTCTTACCGCTGCACCACGCGCTCATTGGCTTATTCCTAGCGTACAACGCACATAGACGCTGCACTGAAATTGCAATTAATTAATTTCTCGGAAGCGGCTGAGAAGCGCACCTTACTACTTGCACCTGGTATACGCCTGGTCATGTCCTACAAGTGTACTAAAGATGGTTCGAATCGGTGACCCATGCATCGTATCCTCCCCTTGTTAGTAATATCACACTGAATATAGCGCAAATTGGCCATCTTGAAATTATAAAATACGGTATACAAACAAATAAATCTCTATATTTTAGAGATACAAAAGCTCAAATAAGCACTAATGTAGAACCGTATGTGGGCTTTGTATGAAAAAGGAAAATAAAAACGGCTTATATCCAAGATGGTGGCTGAGCATACTGTTAAAATCTTGAAATCAATAAGTCAGGATCCAATTGCGATATTGACACGAATAGTTTAAGAGGGAAGAAACAGATTAGATACGTTGCTTACTTTAGTCGTAAGAGTATCACACTGCATATAGTACGCAGCCGGCATTATTAGTCATTCGAAACGTAGCAAATATGTACGCTCACATAATGGGCTTTCGCTGCAGAAGATGGAGAAAGGGGGGTATTTTTCTAATGTTCCAATCAATTCCTCTGGATGCAAAAGCGGAATTATGACGAAACTCAGTAAACGGGGAGTCCTATACAGGGTACAACACTTAACGCACATCGCAAGAACATTCAATTATACTCCTTGATAAGGACAATATTATATTTAAACCCACACATTTAGGAGAGAGTAGGCTATATGGTCATTATTGATCATCTTGTTTTAGCATATTTTCATAATAAGAGAAAGTAGGCTTATGAGACCACTTTTGTCCGTGTGTTTGTGTACGCCGCTAAAAATTCTAAACGGCAGGAGCGATTTAAATGAAACTCGGTAAGGACATACTATTCACCAATCCAACATGGCGTCCGCGCGAAATATTTTACCGCCATTCTATATCTCCGAAAATGTTTCTGTTAATACCCTGAAATTTTGTATGGTGATATAGAATAACAAGATAAGTGTACCTATATGACTAAAAACCTGTTAAATCGAAAACCAAAATGGTGGACAAGCAAATTTACAATAGTAAAATGAATTTTTCCCGCGATTTAATCATTCGAGCGGGGGGCGTGGTGGCTCAGCGGTCTAGCTGTATGCCTCTCACCAAGGCGGTCCGGGTTCGATTCCCGGTCAATGCATGTGAGATTTTCGAAGTGAAATGCCATGTCCTGTGGTTCGGATTCCACGTAAAAAGGAGGTCCCGTGGCTCATGATCTCAAGATTGACGGTCACGTTAAACTACAAGCTTCCTTCCTTCCTTCCTTAATCATTCGAGCGCAATGAAACAATGTACCGTAATTGGTTATCTATCTATCTATCTTCTCTATATATAAAGCTCAATGTTTGTCTGTCTGTTTGTCTGTTATTTATACAAATCTACGCCGTTACACCGATCTGAACCAAAATTTGTAGACTTACCCTTTGGAACCTTGCGGGTAACCCTGTCCACTTTAAATTTCGGACAGACCACTTCATTCCCTGCATTTAGGCCCTTCGGCACAAATCTACACCGTTTCACTGATCTGAACCAACATTTGTAAACGTACCCTTTGGAACCCTGCGACTAACACTGTCCACTTGGAATTTCGGACAGACCACTCCATTCCCTGCATTTAGGCCCTTTGTCACAAATCTGCATCGTTTCACCGATCTGAACCAAATTTTACAACTTACTTTAGAACCCGACGAGTGACACTGTCTGCTTGAAATTTCGGACAGACCAATTCATTCCTTGCATTTACGCCCTTTGGCGCAAATCTGCACTGTTTCACTGATCTGAACCGAATTTTACATACTTACCCTTTGAAACCCCACGAGTAACACTGCCTACTTGAAATTTCGGACAGACCACTCCATTCTCTGCATTTAGGCCCTTTGGCCAAAATCTACACCGTTTCACCGATCTGAACCAAATTTTACATACTTACACTTTAGAACCCGGCGACTAGCACTGTCTGCCTGAAATTTCGGACAGACCACTCCATTCCCTGCATTTAGGCCCTTTGGCAAAAATCTACACCATTTCACCCATCTGAACCAAATGGTACATACTTACCCTTTGGAACCACACGAGTAACACTGTCTACTGGAAATTTCGGACCGACCACTCCATCCCTGCGTTTAGGCCCTTTGGCAGAAATCTACACTGTTTCACCGAACTGAACCAAATTTTACATACTTACACTTTAGAACCCGACGACTAACACTGTCTGCTTTAAATTACGGACAGACCTCTCCATTCCCATCATTTAGGCCCTTTGGCAAAAATCTACACCGTTTCACCGATCTGAACTAAATTTTGTATACTTACCCTTTGAAACCCTGCTGGTAACACTGCCCACTTGAAATTTCGGACAGACCTCTCCATTCCTTGCATTTAGGCCCTTTACCACAAATCCACACCGTTTTACCTA
This sequence comes from Meconema thalassinum, assembly GCA_946902985.2. Taxonomy (NCBI): domain Eukaryota; kingdom Metazoa; phylum Arthropoda; class Insecta; order Orthoptera; family Tettigoniidae; genus Meconema; species Meconema thalassinum. The sequence goes on from OX336389.2 coordinate 1,139,084,716, forward strand.
ATTGCACCGAATTCTACATACTTACCCTTTGAAACCCTGCTGGTAACACTGTCCACTTGATGTTTTGGACATCCCTCCCCATTCCCTACATTTAGAATAACAGCCAAAAGGAACTTCAAAACCACGTTTTAATGCTCTAGAACCATTCATGTCCGTAGTAGTGTTACTGTAAGAATATTTTAATAAGTATATTGTTGGCTGGCAATGCGGGCTGCATCACGTCGCCCCTACCAGTGTTCTGGTGCAGAATTGCAAAAATTGTTACATCTGGCGCTGCTTATAAATTACAGTCATGGGGTGTAATTAGTGCAAAAAGTTTTCTTATGCCCCTTAAAACAGTTATCATGAAAATAGTATAGCTCTGTCTGTATAAGGGCGATGTTGTTGGTGCAGTACATTGATGCTATCCGCTGCAATAAGCGTTGGTGCATTCAAATGTACTTTCATTTATTCCGATCCATATCCTTGAGTGCTATGTGGCGATAAATGACACTATAGGCAACTCAGAAGCTCGGGACAGCCGAAGTTTTCCAAAGTGCTCTGATTATTTTTCTACGGCGCTATGCGACAAAAGACGATACTATTGGTCTCTACTTGTGTAACAGCCAATGTGATATCGGCCCTAGGCAGCGTCTTTTATTTCACTTACTCCTCTTTCTAATCATATTTTTCAATTCATTTGTAAATTATATGTGTCAGTACTGTAGTTAGTAAATAGCCGTTTCCGTATTCATTATTATCAATATCATTAGAAGAAAGTGACCTGAATAATATGTCCATTATACTGTACTACTTATCACCCGCACTACCTCCACCACAAAAGAAATCATTTTTAAATATTTTTTTTCTGTTAGTTTAAGTATCATGTGCCAGTTCTCTAGAAGTATTCATTATCATCCATTAAATAAATAAATCAGCCGGGCGAAGCCGGGCACTACTGCTAGTACATAATAAAATACTGGCATCTAATTTAATTCGATTATTTTCATATTCTCAGGATGACGGCTGAGCAAATTTTTAAAATCAAGTTATTCTCTTTGTGTCTTAATCGTGCGATCAAAGTGAACGTTTATATAGTGAATTAACGCAATAGACGCCATCTACTGGTACATAACCTTATGACCTTCATATAGAACAATCTGACGTTCGGTCGTCCAAAATTAGTCACTAGTTCTCAATTCCTACGAATCTATCACAGCAGTCAAACTGCAATTGTGTGTGTTTATAAAGGTCATTAAGGTAAATTCCTATGAGACTTTCAATAACGTGATGAGCATAAAACCAACATAGCGGTGACGCGAAGATTCAATATTTTATTGCTTCTTTCTCGCGACTTAATCATTCGTGCGCTGTGAAACTTGGCACGGCATATCTTTGTACAAGGCATATTGGGGTCTAATTTAATTCAGTTTTTATGAGAACTTAAAATGGCAGCTGTGCAAATTTTAAAAAATCACGTTTTCATTTCTCGTATCTAAACAAGCGATAAAATTGTAGGTTGGTGTAATGAACCACCATTATAATATTCATCTGATGGCATAGTCCATATATAAATTAATCCAAGGCATCCATGGGATATACAGGCAGCGTGTATCAAAATGAAAATCGGGGTTTTAAGGCTTTGTGGTATTTATTACAGTTAACTTACAATTATAAATAATACATCAAATGAAAGAGCAACTCAAACGGTTTGTTCTAAAAGTGTTCAATGTGAGCACCATTCGTCACACGGCACACATAAAGTCGATAGCAGAGTTCGTCCCAAACCTTGCTCAGTGTCTCTGGAGTAATTGTTGCAACAACTGCTTCAATCCTGTTTCTTAAGTCGGTTAGGTCAGCTGGTAGCGGAGGCACATACATATGATCCTTTATGAACCCCCAAAGGTAAAAATTGCATGGCGTCAGATCGGGTGAACGTGGAGGCCATGCAAAACAAGCTCTGTCATCCGGAACGTAATATGGAACGCACGTGGCACTGTAACCGCAGATTCAGTCCTTGCAAACTGTAAAACACAAAAAACGTTCTGATCCCTAGTCACTATCTCGGCTACTAGCGCTTCTAACGGAAAACGGAGGAACCAGTGCATGCGCATGCGCACAGGTACGAACACTTGTAGGACAAACTGTTTGAGTTGCTCTTTCATTTGATGTATTATTTATAATCGAACGTTAACTGTAATAAATACTACACAGCCTTAAAACCCCAATATTCATGTTGATACACCCTGTGTATCACCGGTTCACAATATCTCCGAAACTATTTAAGCAATCAAGCTGAAATTTTGTATGGTGATAGAGAATTATTAAGTAAGTACAGATCGGTGTTTAGCTGTGCACTTGATCTTGAGAGCTCAGCGGTAGAAGAGAGGGTGTAGAGCGGTGCAGAGAGCGGGCCTAATACTTTCCTATTTGAGAACATTGACGTGCGTGACAGTCGGTTCGTACAATCAGACAGACACGCTGCAGTAGTATACCGGGAGAGTGAGATGAGGAAGTGCAGAGCTAACTGCCGGTAACTGTCCATCATTCTGTGACTTTGAAAATCCAGAGAAACACAAAGAGAAAATGGCGTCCAAGGATTTTTTAAATATTTCAAATGACTTTCCTGGCGACCTAGTCACCCGCGTGCGCGAGCACTGAAACTTGGCACAGCGTAGTATACAGTCATCTCATGTGCAGTTGTTTCCAAAAATTCAAGATGGCATCAGTTTAAACATTTTTAAACCATATCTTTTTATAACTTGTATCCTAATCAAGCGATCGAAGAGAAGATTCTTCTAATCGTTATCTCATGCCACTGAATGCTGTATTTTACCATTCATTTGATTTTTCTTAAAATCAATTCCCGTGACTCGTTATTGAAAAGTGCCATCTCACCGATTCTGGTGGTCACGGTATATATTTTGGCACATGTTTTCTCAATGTAATGGTGTTGATTGGAGATTGTTCTAAAGAATCTAAAGGATAAAACATCAAGGTCATTGCAGATTATGGATTATACGCATGTTCATAATTTACTGTGTTGTATTGAACCATGTTTTGCTATCTTCAAATATTATTGTGATGTTTCTTGTCCAAAATTATGGATATTGTGTTTTCAGTTTGATATTGTTGCTCTATCACAACATAGATCGTGTACCAAAAGCTAGACTATTTAGTACAGCACACTTAAATAGGCAGGAAATAGAAAAGATCAGTAGGATAAATGAAAATAGGCTTCATGGAACTACTTGTTATCATTGTCTTTCTTCGGTTTTCCTTTTATGTTTCCATTCTTTTCGATGTTTTGAAATGAAGACTTGCCAAACACCTAGGAGAATGAATTGGCCGGGAGTTGAACCCGCTTAGCAGCGTTGCCTTAGTAAAAGAAATGTAAATGCTTTTCAGTCGGTCAAAACGATTGTATCCAATTGTAATGGGTGTTATTTCCTAAGCCTGAAAAAATACATAAATAATGTCATCGCGCCAGGAGACGGCAGTTCAACACGCTGTGACGGGAAAAGGGGGTCTTGCAGTACGCATGCGCGGGCTATTCCAAACCTATGTTGGCTGGCAGTCAGTTGCTGCATGATAATTTGTTATCGGGCTTCACGTGTGCGTGTATTGTTACCTTCCTTCTTACTGTCGATATTCTTACAAGCCTTTGTGTTTACTTTTAACAGTGTGGCAGTATCAGGTACAGTAATTGAAACAGTGATCAACTTAATGTTTTTGGAATGCAAGATACGCAGTGAGCGGGAAGCTAACTGCAGTTCAAACCCGACTGCCATCTCCTGGCACGATATCAGTAGATTAGATTCCTAGATTTGATCGTCAAGAGAAGATCGCTTACACTCAGGCTAGTTACACACGTTAATTGTAAACTTGTCAGGCTGTTGACCATCAAGTTAAGTGCGATTTATTGATAATGAACTGCTGTTCCCAAGATCGCGGGTTCAAACCCGGCCGAAGTCATCGGATTTTTTTAAAGCGTTAAAATCCTTCAGTATGCCTTCCTTCGGAGGGGAAGTAAAGCCGGCGGTCCCATGTCATAGATTTATGGCATGTAAAAGATCCTTCCACTAACTAAACTTGTGTGAAGCTAAATTTCTAGGTTAGATTTCGTTGAAACTCTCTATCATAGTTCCAACGTTCGCCACTAGGTGTCAGTGACATCTGGTAGTGAAAGTTGGAACTACTTGAAATTGAACGGAACTTGTAGCTCACCCCATGGGTGTCCACTTGAAGCAGCTTGAAGCGAGCCAAACATGTCCTCGGACACTCCCGGCATAAAAGCCATACGCCAAATAAATAAATTGATCACTACAAATTATCTCACTAAACAAGTAAACTTCGAGGTCATTAGCTCACTAACAATATCATAACAAGTTGCGCAAATTTAAAGCAAACTAGGACCTACCGTACTGTAAATATCTTCAGCCGCATAGCCTGAGAAAAATTAGCCTCAGGGTGCAATCGTGTTGACCGATTGGGTAACGGAACAACAGTGACCTTTATATAGAACAAAATCGGTTCATAGGTCACTCAGTAGCGTAAATTAAAAATAATGTTCTGTTCTGTGATGGTACTGTACTATGGTCACTGTAATAACACCAGAGCCTCACATTCCTGCAGTAGGCCTATCTGGAGTGAAGCGTACGTGCGACGTGCTTGGATTTAAGGTAGAAATGATGACGGTTGTTGGACCCAGCTCTCAAATACTGTACTGTACACCCCACACCAGTTTCATTATGTACAGTATATGGCAAAGAAATGAGGATTTCAAACATCCTGTTGAGAAACAGGAAACAAGCTTGAAGATAATCTAAATTACATTGCATCAAATGAGAATGTAGCCACTTGATGTAATTAAAGTGAACACAAACTTCTCGGCTGTATTTGAGCTCTTCTCCTTACTGCTACGCCACAGCTGTTAGTATTTATTTAGCGTATGTCTTTCAGTGCCGGGAGTGTCAAAGGACATGTGGCTGTAGCGGTTTCAATGTGGACACCCATGGGGTGAGCTACAAGTTCCGTTCAATTTCAAGTAGTTCCAACTTTCGCTACCAAATGTCACTGACACCTAGTGGTGAACGTTGGAACTTTGATAGAGCGTTTCAACGAAATTTAACCTAGAAATTTAGCTTCACACAAGTTAAGTTAGTGGAATGATCTTTTACATGCCATAAATCGATGACATGGGACCGCCGGCTTTAGGCTACTTCCCCTCCGAAGGAAGGCATACTGAAGGATTTTAACGCTCTTAAAAAAAATCTGATGACTTCGAACGGATTTGAACCCGCGATCTTGGGCATGGAAGCTCAGTATGCACCGAAGCCGCTAGCTGTTACTGTATCTTGTAATGCGCACAATAATATTCAACTCGCAATGAAATGCATGTGAAGCCTCCCTTCAGACGGGTGTTATGCAGCCAGGAGCGCAGGAAGGCAGGTAGCAAGCTAGGTTGGGCCGGCAGGGGCAATGACCGCATGGCCTAGGTGGGAGCAGACCTTGGCCAATACTGTCTCTGTCTCCCCTGGTCTCCCCTTGGTAGCAATACGTACAAACACTTTCATGTTTGCCCTTCAGCATCCAGTTCAGTTGTGGTGTTGTTGAATCATATAGAAGATTAGTGACATCGTGGTCATGTAGCGCCATGTAGCCTACTTGGCTGTGTGTGGAATTTGTCTGATAACCTGTATTATTCTGATAGCTGTATGAGTGTGTGTAGTGTAATTCAGAAATGCATCGGGAAGGAGGCGGCTGTGGCCTTAATTTAGGAACCGTCCCGACATTGTCCTGGAGTAGAGTTGGGAAACTACGGAAACCCACTTCCAGGATGACTGGGGTGGGAATTTAACCCGCGTCTTCTCAGTTTTGCCTCACGAGGCTGAGTGTACCCCGTTCCAGCCCTCAGGCCAGAATTAAATTTCATGGCAGAGCCGGGAATCGAACCCGGACCACCGCGGGGACAGCCAAGAGTGCCAGCCACTATGCGACGAGGTGGTTTCTAGTCCAGTGTGCTAGCATCTCTTTATGAACAAGCCGCCTCATTGATCCCCTATTAGCAGTTAGCATTGCGGCCTCCTCTCATTTTGAGATTATTGAACACTGAATATAACGATCACATCTGCTTCTCTTACACTCATCAACCGAACTCATTACCCTCTTTGGTAATTCTAATCGCTTGACCATATGAGTCAGCTCATATGAACTGCTTCATCTAGCTTGTTCAGCTTAGCCTTATATCTCCATTACGAGTACCTACTTGCCAATGCTCCCATCCTTTCTCCCAGCAATCATTCGTGCTACCCACACATCAATTACCGGTACCTACAACGTATGCATGAGAAATCCTGAATCTATCCAGCTCTCACTTCCATAGAGCATGGTAAGTCTAGATACTGAGTGATGTAAGAGAGTTTCATCGCTTCATTAACTATTTTCTTGCAGAATACGACCACAACTGAGAACTCATTGCATTATCTTTTCTGCACCTCGAATTTCTCTCTTTCCCCCATCCTTGTCGACCTGCCATACTCCCATCCTTAGTCCACCTGCCATACTCCCATTCTTAAGTCTACCTGCCGTACTCCCATCCTTAGTCTACCTGCCGTACTCCCATCCTTAGTCCACCTGCCATACTCCCATTCTTAAGTCTACCTGCCATACTCCTATCCTTAGTATACCTGCCATACTCCCATCCTTAGTCCACCTGAATACTCCCATCCTTAGTCTACCTGCCATACTCCCATCCTTAGTATACCTGCAGTACTCCCATCCTTAGTCTACCTGCCGTACTCCCATCCTTAGTATACCTGCAGTACTCCCATCCTTAGTCCACCTGCCATACTCCCATCCTTAGTCTACCTGCAGTACTCCCATCCTTAGTATACCTGCCACACTCCCATCCTTAGTCCACCTGCAGTACTCCCATCCTTAGTATACCTGCCATACCCCCATCCTTAGTCTACCTGCCATACTCCCATCCTTAGTCAATCTGCCATACTCCCATCCTTAGTCCACCTGCCATACTCCCATCCTTAGTCTACCTGCATTACTCCCATCCTTAGTCTACCTGCATTACTCCCATCCTTAGTCAACCTGCCATACTCCCATCCTTAGTCCACCTGCCATACTCCCATCCTTAGTCCACCTGCCATACTCCCATCCTTAGTCTACCTGCCATACTCCCATCCTTAGTCTACCTGCCATACTCCCATCCATAAGTCCACCTGCCATACTTCCATCCTTAGTCCACCTGCCATACTCCCATCCTTAGTCTACCTGCCATACTCCCATCCTTTGTCCAGCTGCCATGCTACTTTCTTATGTTTCGTCTCTACCGACATCACCTTCGTCTTTGAAATGCTGATTTTCATTCCATGTTCCCTACATTTTTGTTAAAGTTCTATCAGGTTGTCTTGCAAACTTTCAATGGAGTCTGTCATTACAACCAGGTCATCAGCAAAAGTCAGACTGCTTACCTGGTTTCCACCTAATTGAATCCCACCCAGCAAATGGTCCATATATAAAACAATCAGTAGCGTTGCTTAACTCCTTTAACAACCTTAAACCAAGAGCTCATCCTATCATCAACTTTCACTGCAGCCTGATTATCAATACCTTTCATTGCCTGTAGCAGCCTTTTCTGGATACTATTAACCTTCAGGATGCTCAGCATCTTCTCCCTGGGCACTTATCAAGGATGCCTCTATAATTGTTGCAATCTTGTAAATGTTTTTTCGAGAGATATTCCCATATTAGCTTCAAGCCATATATTGTTGTTGGAACTATATTTCCATGAAACATTGCCATGGCTGTTTCCAATGACAGCTGGACATGTGTTTGATATCACTGATGCTCCGAATAGCTGCAATAATTCTCTCCTTTAGGTGTATTGTGAAGGTTGTTTCTGTTACCTGTATTGTTATCCCTAGATATTTGTATTGGTTATTGATTTTAGCTTCTGTCCCTTGCATAAAATGTAGTCATCCTCTGACAACTTCCCTCCTCTCCTGAAAACTATCAATTCTGTTTTGTTCGCATTAAGGGCCATTTCAATTTCCTCTGCCCAGTTGTTCAGCAAGTTTATGGCTACTTGTAGTTCCACTTTACTCTCAGACGCAAGAGCCATGTCATCAGCATATATGCGTTAACCTTCTTGGGTTATTTCTTAATTTTCTTGATCGCATCATGTGTGAAAACGTTGAATAGCAGCGGACTTAGCGAGTCACCCTGCAGTACCCCATTCGTCTGCCGGATCCACCTTGATTTGCTTAGGTTGTCACTTATTTGAACACAGTTCTCCGACAATATGCTCGTCACTAGCCTCGTGAGCCATGCGCGTCCAATGATTTCTTCTAGTTTTCTGACAAGCTTCAACCTATCCACCGAGTCAATGAATATTACGTACACACATCAAAAAAAGTTTTGCATCACCTCGGTTCCCAGATCTCCGGCATATAGACGTTGACTGTGTATATTGTATCCAAGATACAGTCCCTTTGACTGTTCATAGATGTCACTAAAACTGCTCAAAGATGTAAACAACCATGCATGAGCAGGGCCTATTAGACGGAGGGGGTACGACAGCCGATCAGTTCCAGTCATTCCACCAGGACGAAGGTACGCTGCTCATGTTGTCTGTAGTTCTACCATGCCTAGAAGGTCAATACCGCAGTTCGATCGCGTCCGCATTGTTACTTTGTGTCAAGAAGGGCTCTCAACAAGGGAAGTTTCCAGGCGTCTCAGAGTGAACCAAAGCGATGTTGTTCGGACATGGAGGAGGTACAGAGATACAGGAACTGTCGATGACAGGCCTCGCTCAGGCCGCCCAAGGGCTACTACTGTAGTGGATGACCGCTACTTACGGATTGCCGCTCGGAGGAACCCTGACAGCAATGCCACCATGTTGAATAATGCGTTTCGTTCAGCCACAGGACGTCGTGTTTCAACTCAAACTGTGCGCAATAGGCTGCATGATGCGCAACTTCACTCCCGACGTCCATGGCGAGGTCCAGCTTTGCAACCCCGACACCATGCAGCGCGGTACAGATGGGCCCAACAACATGCTGAATGGACCCCACGGAATTGGCATCACGTTCTCTTCACCGATGAGTGTCGCATATGCCTTCAACCAGACAATCGTCGGAGACGTGTTTGGAGGCACCCTGGTCAGGCTGAACGTCTTAGACACACTGTCCAGCGAGTGCAGCAAGGTGGTGGTTCCCTGATGTTTTGGGGTGGCATTATGTGGGGCCGACGTACGCCACTGGTGGTCATGGAAGGCTCCGAAACGGCTTTACGATACCTGAATGACATCCTCCGACCCATAGTGCAACCATATCGGCAGAATATTGGAGAGGCATTTGTCTTCATGGACGACAATTCTCGACCTCATCGTGCACATCTTGTGAATGCGTTCCTTCAAGATAACGACATCGCTCGACTACAGTGGCCAGCATGTTCGCCAGACATGAACCCTATCGAACATGCCTGGGATATGTTGAAAAGGGCTGTTTATGGACGTCTTGACCCACCAACCACTCTGAGAGATTTACGCCGAATTGTCGTTGAGGAGTGGGACAATTTGGACCAACAGTGTCTTGATGAACTTGTGGATAGTATGCCACGGCGAATACAGGCATGCATCAATGCAAGAGGACGTGCTACTGGGTATTAGAGGTAGTGGTGTGTACTGCAATCTGGACCACAAATGCTGAAAGTCTAGCTGTATGATGGTACAACATGCAATGTGTGGGTCTCATGAGCAATAAAACGAGCTGAAATGTTGTTTGTGTTGATCTCTATTCCCTTTGTATTTAACGGTTCCGGAACTCTTGGAACCGAGGTGATGCAAAACTTTTTTTGATGTGTGTATATTTTACCTTGTTTTTTCCTGATTGTTTCATGAATATCTTGCAGGAGACATTCGGCTGCTATCTGAGTCGACCTTCCCGCTCTAAATCCAAACTGCTCGTCAGAAAGTAGCGGATCCACTATGATGTTAATTCTCTGTGTCATCAGTTTGGTTAGTATCTTAAAAATTGCTAATTCAAGTGCAACTCCGCGATATGTATCTGAGCTGTACTTCTCCTTTCCATTTGCAAAGTATCTTAACGATTGCTTTTCTCCATGCATTTGGGATTTTACCTGTTTCCAGACATTTGTTCATCAGTTCTATCCTCACCGTTTCTAGATAAGGGAGTGATGGCTTCAGGTGTTCATTGCATATGCCATCTGGCCCTGGTGCCTTGTTGGATTTTGCACTTGAAATCACTTTTCTTACTTCTTCTCGGGTCAATGGGTTACACGGTTCAATTTCTCCTTCCAATTGAGGAGACAAGGGCCTACACAGAATGACTGCAGGAACTACACATGAAGAGAGATACGATATGGGATGAATTTTATTCCACAGATGCGTTGATTAATCGGGAATGGACGCGTGGAGGATATGACCTGAGGGATACAAACACCAGGTTTCCAGTGCATGGATTTCACCATAAAATATGCAGAACTTCGGGATCCCATGAGCCAGGTCCAGGCTGCGTGTGTGTTCACTGTGACCAACGGTGTGATATATACCATGATATCAAATGTGTTCGTCTGACACAATTGCGTCAATAACGCTTGCCTGACGACTAAGTAAGTGCTATATTTAACCACTCGCTGTTTCACTTCGCATTACTCAGAGGGATAAAACTCAGTCAACATTGTCTTGCGACAGCCAAGGACAGGCATGTGCAACTTGGAACACAAGGTGGGCCAACCACAGAGGCCCTACTTATTTTTTTTATTTAGTCAATTTACCTTCTAGGTTGGTGGTTCCCACGGACTCAGCGAGGGACCTCACCACTACCGCCTCTTTGGGCAGTGTCCTGGAGCCTGGAACATCTGGTCGGGATGGATACAACTGGGGAGGTGTGATCAGCACTTCGCCCAGGCGGCCTCACCTGCAAAGCGAACAGGGGCCTCATGGGGGATGGGAAGGGATGGAAGATTGGGATGGATAGGCGAGGATGGATAGGCGAGGAAGAGGGAAGGAGGCGGCCGTGGCCTTACAGTAGGTACCATCCCAGCATTTGCCCGAAGACGAAGTGGGGAAACCACGGAAAACCACTTCGAGGATGGCTGAGGTGGGAATCGAACCCCCTCTACTCATTTGGACCACTCGAGGCTGAGTAGACCCCGTTCCAGTCCTCATACCACTTTTCAAATTTCGTGGCAGAGCCGGGAATCGAACCCAGGACCTCCGGGGCGGCAGCTAACCATGCTGACCGCTACGCTACGGAAGCGACGAGGCCCTACTTAACAATGCATAATATTCTCACAAGAACGTAGTAGCCACATTTAATGAAGACATTCGTTCATCACAAATTAACATCACAAAAACACAAACAGGAATATTATAACGGTAACCAAACATTTCATTTACTAAAGAAAATAAGAAAATACATACATAGGCTATGTATTTACTTCCTATTTTAATGGGAAACAAGGCCCAGTCTCTCAACAAAGGTGCTGAAAAATCCTGAAATTCACTTCCTCCTACCTCAAGTCGCTAAATCTGACACTAAATTTTTCATGAAAATCTGCCAATGAGTCTGCATATAAAGCGCAGTTACAGAATGATTTATCCTGCTGGGACAGGGATGGAAAGTGACAGGTATTTTCATTTCTCATTCGATTTACCCATAGATCCAGTTTCCTCTGATAAGATTTCACATGTCCGTAAAGTTCATGAGCCAAATTGGCATTGTGTTTGCAGCTTTGAATTTAACTGATACACTAATATCCACAAGGAATGCACGGTGGTTGGCGCCAGGGCTTGTCTTAACCGAGTTACCAAGCCCAGAGCGAAAACTGACGCACTGCATTGTCGCGGGTTGGAAAAATATTTACTTCAGATTAACAGATTACGTACCGTAAGTTTTTTTTTTTTGTACCCTCCAGGTTGGTGGAACCCACGGACTCAGCGAGGGAACTCACCACTACCGCCTCTACGGGCAGTGTCCTAGAGCTGGGAACATCGAATCGGAAGGAATACAACTGGTGAGGTGGGATTGGCACCTCGCCCAGGCGGCCTCACCTGCAAAGCGAACAGGGGCCTCATGAGGGAAGGTAAGGGATGGTTAGGATGGAGAGACAAGGAAGAGGGAAGGAGGCGGCCGTGGCCTTGAAGAAGGTACCATCCCGGCATTTGCCCGAAGACGAAGTGGGAAACCACGGAAAACCACTTCGAGGATGGCTGAGGGGGAATCGAACCCCCTCTACTCATTTGGGCCACCCGAGGCTGAGCAGACCCCGTTCCAGTCCTCGTACCACTTTTCAAATTTCGTGGCAGAGCCGGGAATCGAACCCAGGACCTCCGCTACGCTACGGAGGCGACACCGTAAGAAATACATTTTCAATAACTGATCAGGCTGAAGGGGTTCAGCGGCCCGGTGGACGGCTGTAGTTGCACATGGTTGGCCTAGGGGAACGACTTACTCCTCAAAGGTCTCAATGTGTTGCGGCCGCTGTGGCCAAGAGCGCTAACGCGCTACCTCGTGCCTCTCTGGCATCGGGAGAGCGTGGGTTCGAATCCCACCTCGGCCGTCCTGAAAATGGTTTTCACCACCAGGCAAACGCCGGGACGGTTCCTTTCAATAGGTCCACGGCCGATTTCCTTCCAATATCCCTTCCCTGACTTGTCCTGAAAAGAAAAGTACATGGCCATTGGCTGCATTAATAAAATTTAATACTTTATGCTTTATCTAGTAAGTTAACAAGTAGTTCCTTGACGAACTAAATAGCCTATTTTCATATATCCTACTTATGTTAATTGCCTCTATCAACATACAAAATTTCAGTTTGATTGCTGTAATAGATTGGTAGATATTAAGAACCATCGGATGGTCGCCATGTTGGATTTTTATGTATGTAGGCCATAGAGTTATGTTAGAGTTAGAGTTAGATGAAGAATTATTGCGAAGGTTTATTATTCAAACTTCAATCGCATAATTAGGACACAGGAAATAGAAACAAGATTTTAAAATTTCGCACAGCCACCATTCTGTGGTTATGAAAATAATTGAAATAAATTACATGTCAGTGGATTAAAATCTGTATCAGCATATTGTAGCGTACCAAGTTTCCCTGCGCTCGGATGGTTAAATCGCGAGAATCGTCCATTTTAATATTGGAATTTCGCGTCGCCGCCATGTTGTATTTGTGTTCACCAGGTTATTGAAATTTCCATAGGTGAACCTATGTTAATAGCTTTTATCAACATCCAAAATTTCAGTTTGATTGCTATCATAGATTAGTAGATATTGAGAACCGTAGTCGACAAATATTTCGGATGGTCGCCATGTAGACCATAGAGTTATGCACTATTAGATGACTATTATTTTTAGGTTGATTATTCAATCGTTGACTTCGATCGCATGATTAGGACACAAGGAATAAAATTTAAATTTGAAAAATTCGCACAGCCGCCATTTTGAGGTTATTTAAACAATTGAACCAACTTAGATTGCAGGGTATTTCAATGTGTATAAACATTTGTTGTACCAAGTTTCAACTTCGCTTGGCTACCATGTTCGCTTTGTACCTAAGAGGTTTTTGAAAGTCACATAGGTGAACTTCTAATAGTGCCTTTTATGACTGTACACATTTTCAGGGTGATATCAGTAGTAGTTTCGGAGATATAGAATGCCAGTGAAATATTTCGCACAGCCGCCATGTTGGATTGGTGAGACGTAATAAAATTTGAAGGACATAGTCGGGGTCGGACAAAATCGCACTACGTCCATTCCGAGTTTCATTGAAATCGCTACAGCCGTTTAGCTTTCATTCGGGGGAGGGGGGACACATACGTACGCACACACATACACACGCACACACGGACAAAAGGTGATCTCATAAGCCTACTTTTTCATAAATGAAAATAGCCTACAAATATTATTGTAATGTCAGCGGATTTGGATAGCAAACCTTCGGATGCGAATAAAAGTCGAGCAGTTGCGGGGCGGATGTGAATAAGTCGGACGGATGCGGATAAAAGTCGAGTTGTTGCTGGGCGGATGGTGATTACAGCACAGATTACCTACTACTACAGATAGCCGACAGCCATGCTAATTCTTGTCACCTAAGACTTCAGCGCTGCCTGGTGTATGACCGCGGTACTAGTTGAGCACGGCCGTGCGGGTAGCCTACCCCTCCCCTTCCCCTAGTTCCGCTAAATATTCTCGTCCTAACTGCTCTGCCCACTTCAATGTTCCGAAAATCACAATCTTCCCAATACTTATAGCTCACGTTTTTAAGTGTGGAGATAATAATATGATCTACACGAAATAAATCACATTCAAAATAGCAATAACAGTTTTTTTTAATAATACCAAAGTGGGAAAATGTGAATTCCGGAACTCTGAAATGAGCAATCACAGCATTTAGGACATGACCTCATCAATAATTTACATGTTTACATTTCTTTCAGTTGCAATTGGAGCATATTGCATTGACAAGAATTAGGCTACTATAAGGTCTGCAGCACATTATTACTCAATTTTAAAAAATGGTCCCTTCCAATTAACCACTGTAGGCCCAATTATAACCGATTAGTTCCGAGATTAAACTAGAAAGGAAAAGTACTGGGAAGGGAGAATATTCATATCTTAAAATGCTTGATGCTGTTCGCAATAACAGGAAAATTTTAAGAGAGAATACTAAGGAAATAGGTGGTGTAACCTGATCCTCATCACACTAAAATTGTTATTGTAATTAATGCCAAATTCATTAGTTTCAGAAAAATAATTGGATATCACACCTTTAAAATATATCCAGTCCACCAATTTTGAAGGGTGAAATACAGTAAGTACATGTACATAAACAAATTTCATGGCACACTAATACAGTAAATTCTATGACATGCTGTGAAGGGGAAAGGAGAAATAGGACTTTCAATGAAAAACAAGAAACACACTCAATACTGCTAGAAATCATCATGTTTTATTTAAAAAGTTTGTCAACTAAGAAAAAATAACAGGGAGAGCCAAAATCAAACTTAGCAAAAATACAGTAATCAAATCTGGTCCTTTTAAAAGTATGTGTTGAGGCATGTTCTTCTTTCTTGCCAAGGTATAACGGTAGGCTACAGCACATGATAATGGACCTATTACCTCCTTGACGCCATGGCTGACACCGATGAACCGCAAATTCCTACAACACATGCAAGTTTGTATGTTGAAACAGTTAACTTAATAAATGTGTAATGCTTGAAATGGAGAACTTGAATTTGCTGTTATGTGTATGTTATCTGTATGTGTGGGAACCCATGATAAACCACTTGCTGGGTGGCTAAGTGGAGAATCAAACCCAACATTTCCCGGTTTACCTCACTAGGCTGTGTGTACCCTGTTCTTACCCTCAGACTAGAATTAGATTTCTTGACATTCAGCAATCAAACATGGACCCCAGAAGTGTCAACCAAGAACTATACCACCTGGTTGGTCTCATTTATTTTTAAGAATAATATGTACTAAAAAGAAATTGAAATTGATCCAAGTTATTTATTTTTACTGTGCTTCGAATGGAGGTTGCGGCGTTGTGTATAGTGCAGCCATTATATCCAATGTTGCAATGAGTAAATGTTCCCCGATATTGGTATAGGACACATTACCTGTATGTACTCTGAATAAGTGAAGCAATAGAGCAATACTTAATTAAATTACGAGAACTGAAAGTACCGGTAACAATTCCATAGCCAAAATTGTGACGTGCCTTTTATTTCTTAGTTGTTTTGCAGAAAATACCGTACTAAGAGTGTAGAGTTGAAATACAACTTGAACAAGAACACGACAGCCTAGAATAAATACACACGAGACACGACAATAGAGCACTTTAGAACAGTAACGAGAGCGAACTTTCAGTGGAGATGTTGGCAACCATGTGAATACAAACAATTTATGACCAGAACGTAAAACTATGCCAGTGCTCAGAGCATGTTAAAACAATTGGGATCAGTTCAGTCGTTTGCGAACGACTTGTTTATGTTACGGTGAGTAGTCGTTGAATTCATTCGACTGTTTTCTAAAAGCAGTCAAACAAGTCGATGGTTTTAACTTTTGTCAGTCGACTGCTGATGCCCATCTCTACAAACCAATTGACAACCAGAATCAATTTGAGCGTACACACCCTCCGACTTGCTAAAATGCTATTAATATTGGATCCCAATATAAAATATTTTCTGATTTAATTTTCCTGGAAAATCTATTCTATGTTTGCATCGATCATTACCATCACGCTATGGGGAGAATTTCATAATCATTTTCTTGTAATTCATTTATCATGCTGTAGAATAAATGAATGAAATTCAATCATAAAATAAATAGAACTCTAAGCCATAATTGGTAAGCCCATGTTCAAGTTGTGTAATAATTCAAGAATGCACCCAATTCTCATTAAAAGTGTATAGACTGTGTTAAGGAGTTCAAACATAACCTAAATATTGAATGCTTAACATTTCCAATGAAATGACATACATATATACAGGGTCTTTCATATAAAGTAAGAACGGCAACCGGCGGTTTTGTCATTCGCTGCTGAAGCCGGCTTGGCGGAGCTTGTGACGCGCCACGGCCCCCTGCTGTAGTATTGAAGGCGCGCGCATAGTACAAACTTGACCTTGCAATAAGCGTGCAGGTGTTGTCAGTCGCCAGTCTGAACCACAGCTGCTAACATGTTGAGACAGTTATCATTGCAACATCGTATTTTTGTATGTAAAATTTATTTTAATTACGATTCGACTCGGCGGGTACGTGATGCATTTGTTCAGCAATTTCCGGATGAAGTGCCACCTTCACTAGCACAGATTCACGTAATTGTAAATAACTTTGACACTACTGGTTCAGTCTCAATAAAAAACACAAAATAAAAAATCAGAAAAAATACAGTGGCATGAATCACTCTCGTCAGCCAAAATGTGGTTTCCAGATACAATGCCTCTATAACCCAGGAAGGACGACACTTCCAGCAACTTTTATAAGGTAATATTTCATAGATGATTGTACACACGCTTAGAGCAGGGGGCCACGTTTCGCCACAAGCTCGGTCAAGGCCACCACACTAGCGGATAACAAACCCGCCGCTTGGCGTTCTTACTTTATATGAAAGACCCTGTATTTGGACAACTGGACGTAGGCTACTTCATTGAAAGAATCTACGAACAAGAAACTGTATAAAACTATAGGCACCTACAGCCGTCAAGCTGTCCTCACAGTACCCGCTGGAGATTTACATCACCACTCTATCTGTACGGTACCTCGAGATAAGCCTAAATGCGCCAACTGTGAGGGAACACATAAACTCTTCCATCCCTGCCCTCATGTCTTTGCCACTAACACCCCCCCCCCCCCCCCCCCCCACACACACACAGCACGCCACTGCTCTGACACAGTTGTTAGGCCTGCTACAACAACTCTCAGCCATAACCCTGTAAACTACAGCTAAACCAAACCCAGAACCCCCTAATACACTTCATTTGCAGAGCAATAAAATCCATAAAACAACTCCGCAACGAGCTTCACAAAACCTAAATTATAAACGAAAAAACTACTCCACAAACACCAAAATCAGTAAACCTCCCTCATTTCAGCCACACTACACCTTAAACAGACATAGAAAGCATAGTCATGACCCCTTCATGGAGTAGGCTATTGTCTAAACACGATCATGTCTCCTTCAACTTTACTGAAGACTTCATTAAATTCTATTAAAAATTCATAAACTCATTCCACAAATCTTAAAATCAGTATACATCCCTCATTTCAGTTACTCTATTCAATAAACAAACATAGAAGGCGTAACCATGACCCCTTCATGGAGTAGGCTATTGTCTAAATCTGACCACGCATACTACAACCTTACTCTAATTCAAAATTACAGCCAAATGATCCATCTGACTGGGAGGCTTGCCTGGGATGATGGGCCAGAAAACCGGGAGTTCAAGCATAACCTAAATGTTGAATGCTTAACATTTCCAATAACTTGGACAACTGGATTTAGGCTATTTCATTGAAAGAATCAACGAACTGTATAAAACTATAGGCACCTACAGGTATACTTAACTTATTAATTAAAGCTCTACAATAAACATACAGCACAATGAATTGTATAGCATGAAGTTATCCTGAAGAAGTCGTTTGATTAGAACGACTACTTAAATTCGAATGATTCCATTCGCTTGGAATTAGTCGTTTGCCAACGACTTGTTTCATTCCAATGATTTCCAACGATTGCTTTGGGATTAGTCGTTTACAACGACTACTTCAATTCGAATGATTCCATTCGCTTGGAATTAGTCGTTTGCCAACGACTTGTTTCATTCCAATGATTTCCAACGATTGTTTTGAGATCAGTCGTTTGCAAACGACTTGTTTATGATACGGTGAGTAGTCGTTGAATTCATTCGACTGTTTTTTAAAAGCAGTTGAATAAGTCGATTGTTTTAACTATCGACTAATTCGACTGTTTTCAGTTGACTGCTGCCCATCTCTACACACAACTAATTTTCTACACCAGCCGCTACTGAGCACGAGCTGTGACTGGCTTAGACATTAGCATCCTACGTGTTGAAAAATATTGTAAGTAACGTGTAGGAATAAAATACTACCTATAGGTATGTCAACCATTACATTGGCATATAATAAATGAATTATATTTATCTTGTATCTATCTATCCCACGATATAACATAATACAAGGTGAAGTGTCCTTTAAAACAAATTGTTTACTGTGATACTGGAAGAAACAATACAACACAGTGGTAATAGTTCTATCCTGCACCTATTTGTTAATAAAATTTCATGTGATTTCACTCAGATCTCTGTTGTAGTGGCTTATTATATGTGCACCTAGTAACTTAATTGTACATTATGCAACGAGCCTATAATGACAATAATTAAGACACGAGTTTTATAATTTTCATACGAGTGTCTTAATTACAATTATAGACGAGTTGCATACGACTGTTTATGTTCGACGATAATTATAACTATTTTATGTTCGAACAGAAATATTCATAAATATCTGTCGAGATTTCACCAGTTTTATATACTGAACAGAGCGCATGGGATGCAGAGAATACCTTGTATTTGACCATGGCCTCCTGGAATACCTCACTATGACACTCGCCACGCAGTGAAATTTAAAATAGGGGGCCATGGAAGTGAGCGCAGGTGCGATGCTATCCTCACCTAATTGGTCACACAACTGTTTCTTGAGCTCTGATTGGTGGGAGAAACTGTATCATAATGAAAACTTGTACTATAATGAGCCTCATTATAGTACAGTTTTCTGACATAATATTTACATTTCGCCAGTGTCGAACATAAACATATTAACCTATCTTCTTTACACTGTAGGGGCCGATAACCTCGATGTTAGGCCCCTTAAAACAACAATTATCATCATCATCATCATCTTTACACTGTTTTATGAGTTAACACCACATCAAAACTGATGAGGATTTATTTTAGTTGGACACAGAAGCTTATTTATTAATGTAATAGACATCTATTATTGATGAAACCCATAAGATTGCCTCTCTCACCTTTCAGAAAATAACTAAAATTTTAATTCTGCGATTAATGTAACTAATCCACGTGTGTTTCTATTACACAACAATTAAGGGTAACTCCAGCATATCTTCTAGATTTTTGATGTGTCTGGTGAGTGGTTTTGTTACTGCTTCTGCAGGTATCACCCTTCTGAAAGATGTCTCATCGTTTCTAATTCTATTCTTAATCCTCTGCCAGAGGAGAAATAGTTTTGCAACGCATGAATACAGTGCTGTAGCTGCTGAATTTTCTAAAAATAATTATATAATGATGGGAAGAAAAATAAATATAGCCTATTCTAAAATAACATACGCATAAAATGAAACCATTCTGATGAACTTAATATGCTTCAAATTCAGAGTACAAATGCGTTCACCATTTGGTGCTTCGTTCATTTGTATATTTGGACCAAAATGTAGACCTCTGAAATAAATGTTAATGTTGGACTTTGCTCCACAGAACAAGAGCACACAGCCACCCATAGGACCAGTGTGTGTTAAGATTTTAGAACCTGTAATGACAGTTCTACATCAGTAATGGCATTACTACATATTCGACCAACTGAATACTTGCCACTGTACCAGTAACTAACATGTGCAAGAACTGATCTTTTTTGAATACGGTACCAATAATTTGAAATTCAAGGAAGGGGAAAATATTAAAGCTTAGACACGTTGCCATGAGCCATGACATTTTTAATCTACCGCAATGTAAAATGAATTATTAACACTCCTCAAGAACTTGAGTACACACATGCAATAGGCTCATGGTACTGTATGTATCTCTGCAAGATGTAATCAAGTTGAAAACATTACGGTAACATAGAGTCTTACCTGGTCATTTCTCAGGAGAGTAGGCCAAATTGCCACATTCATCTGCTATTTCGAGAACAGCAATTTACGATTTGTTTGTTCACAGAATTTGGTAGGCCTACCTGTGGAATAAATAATAGTGAAAGTGTAATTAATATGTCAAGTAGAATATCACCTGTACACTGCGTCTAATATCAATTCAAAACTAGGCTACCGGTACGGTATATTTTTCACAGGCACTACAGAAACAAGTTTTCACTTAAACTCTTAAAATAAGCGTACTTACTTGGCGTAGCAGAAGAACTGTTCACTTCTCATTACCAAGAAGACGATTTGATGAAAGAAAGATGAGAAAGAACACAACATTAGCTTATTATAAAATATTAATATACGGCCAATATTGTTCACAGCAAGCACGACATAAACAGAGCGTCCATGTTGGTCAATGCCGCCAACCCAGTAGAAATAATGTTTATTTAATGATAAGTGCCGTAATTATCGTCGGTGAGCAAGATAATTGCAAGGAAATGTCAATTAGGAATTATGTGTATATTTATTGACTAAATATAGGGATATATTTGCAATTCAATTAAAACGTGTATCATGCATATGTTGGCAAGACGATATACAGCGCTTAATCCGCTCCTTACGTCTGGCCGCGCTACTACACCGATGGTACCAAATAATCCCTATCTGGTTGACACCCCCTGGATTACAGTCGCGTGGATGCGGGGCGGATGCGGATAACAATCGTTTGGATGCGAGCCGGATGCGGATAATGCTTTGTTTATCCACGCAGGGTTATTAGGCAAATCTTACAGTAGGCCTATAATGCAAATTATGAGCAAATCTTATAATGCCGATGCCACCAGCATTCAAAACAGGTCTAATTATACTGCAGGCCACGCCAACGCGCGGGTTCGATTCCCGGTCAATGCATGTGAGATTTTCGAAGTGAAATGCCATGTCATGTGGTTCGGATTCCAAGTAAAAAGGAGGTCCCGTGGCTCATGATCTCGAGATTAACGGTCACGTTAAACTTCAAGCTTGCTTGCTTGCACGCCAACGCGAGCACTTAGTGCTTTTCCCCTCCCTCCTCTCATTCTCCACAGTCAGACTTGGATGATGAGCAATGGATTGCTGCCCTCGCTTTCATGAAAGACATCACGGGGTATTTAAATGATTTAAATATCTCGAGCAAGGCAAAAATAAATGAATCATTACTATGTGTGACCTATTGAAAGTTTCAAATTGCAGTTTGTGCTTTTTAAAAGTCAGCTACAAGAAGGAAGGAATTTTCCCTCTCTAAAATCCTTGAATGTAAGTACTTATCGACACATCAGTGAGCACAAAAGCGTTACAGTCATTGCATAAAGAATTTGAAGATATGTTTGAAGAAATAAAACAAGTAAAACCAACACTCAAAGTTTTTATAACGCCCTTTTCGGTGCGCCCAGAGGGAGCCTCACCATGTCTCCAAGTTGAGCTGTTAAAACTACAATGCGATTCAGTTTTGACAGACCGCTATTATCATTACAACGGTGATTTGATTTCATTTTATAAAGGCGTTGAGGAACAAGAATTTCCGAGGATTCATGCCCTTGCCCTGAAATGTGTTGCTATGTTAGGAACAACGTTCATTTGTGAACAAGTTTTTCCAATTATGAATATTAACAAAACAAGAACAAGGTCAAGTTTGTCGGATGTTCCCTTGGAAGCTATACTTCGGATTGCAACTGCCAAAACGATTGTTCCAAATATCGGAAAATTAGTGGCATTAAAGCGATGCCAAAGATGCTAAAGAAGTTGAAAATTAGTGAAAAATCAGGAGCGGAATAAAACTATTTTTGTCTGTACACAAAATTGGCATTATTATTATTATTATTATTATTATTATTATTATTATTATTATTATTATTATTATTATTATTATTCGTTTTCATACCGGTGCGCCGCCTGACGCGGGCTGATTTTCCCAGCCCCAATTACCAACCATCAACAACAACACGACTGCCGCCTCGCTAAGCGCTGCCACTACACGTTCCCCTCCAACAGCAAAGCAGCGCACAGTGGGTCAAAATCGAAATCTTGGGGGACAAAATTATTTATTTTCATAATTAAAAAATCAAAATGTATTACTTCTACAGCATTATCATATAATTGCCACTCACTATTCTGGGATATAAATGCATCTTAGTGTAAATCTGTCACCACTGTTCGAGCAGTCTGAATTGTAGGGTGAATGTAAGTGGCTGTGGTTTGGTTGTCTTTGTGGTTAGTGTGATGCTTTAAGATGGAACATGCAGCTGAAGGTTTGATCTTTTTAACGTGTTTCAGTTATTAATGGGCGTAATTGTTACGTAATGTTATCTATATTTGCATTATATAATATTTAACTATTATTTTTAAAATTATATTTTCACTTAGATTTTTAGTATGTCGCGTCACTTTGCGTCACTTTCTACTTAATGTTAAAATGTAGATAAAGTCTTGTAGTTTACGCCTGTTATAAGATTTTTTTGCATCTTTTTGCAACTTACTTAGTTATTTTACGTTTTAAAAGATGCCGCGCAACCAGTTATCACACGTTTACAACTGTTTGAAGCACTGGGTTCGACGATTATGTCAAAAGTGGACCTTTGTGACTTTGTTAAAAGTAAATTAAGGGTAGAAAATTGTTCTGAAGAGATAACTGAATGCTCTATCCAACTCCTAGTCATAGAAAGTTTCTTGCATGTGTAGACGTAGCTTAAAAAGGTCTTAACTGATGTTTATTATGAAATAAACAAATTATATACGTTGCTTTCACTCTAAATTCATTATTAAAACGTAAAAATAATTTTGTCCCCCTAGATTTCGATTTTGACCCACTGTGCAGCGGTGCTCGTGAAGCCCCTGAGTTGGCGTGGCTCTTTAGTTCGTTGCTTTATATATGGATCATTTTCTGAAGGGCATAAGCTGGCTGGGATTCAATTAGGTGGAAATCAGGTAAACAGCCTGCCTAATGCTGATGGCCTGGTTGTAATGGCAAATTCCGTCGAAAGCTCAAGACAACATTTTCAAACTTGAACAGAAATGACGGGAGTATGGTTTGAAGATCAGCATTACAAGACGAAGGTGATGTCGGTAGTGAAGAAATACACGGAAATAGACTTCCAGATAAGAACAAATAAATAGGAGCAGGTGGGCCATTGTAGCTCAGCATTTCCCCAGGTATAGCCTACTACTGCAAGGTGTCTGTATCTGATGGCGAGAACCTACTGTCACGCGCATCTATGCTTTCATCACATTCCCCGCACCGCTCTACACTCCGCTCCCACCACTGAGCTCTAAAGGACAATTGCACAGCTAGACGCCGCTATATGTCTATCTGTACCTAGGCAGTCTATTATCTCAGGATGATGGATAGGGAAGGAAATAGAGGCGTGGTGCAGAAAAGCTAATGCAGTGAGTTGTCAGTTGCGATCTACAGTACTTGGCAAAAAAATAAATATTAGTGTAACGACGAAACTCTCCCTATATCGCTCAATATTTAGACCAATCTTGCTCTATGGAAGCGAGAGCTGGGTAGACTCACGATATCTGATATAATCTAGAGGTAACTGATATGAGGGTAGTTCGAATGATTGCTGGTACAAATAGATGGTAGAGACGGCAGGAAGGTACTCGTATTGAAGAGATGAAGACTAAGTTATGAATGAACGTGCTAGATGAAGCTGTTCGTATAAGCTACCTCAAATGACGGGGACTGGTAAAGAGAAAGTTTAATACGTTCGGCTGTAAGTTAGAGGGTACGAGATGCAAAGGTAGATCTATGAAGCGATGGTTAGATTCAGTGTTGAACGATTTCAAAATTAGAGGTGCAGAAGCAGAGGAGGCCGCAGTGCTAACTGCTAATAGGGGATCATGGGGGTGATTAAATCGCAAAGAGAGGCGTTCAGAATAGACTGGACGCTAATAGGCAAAGTAGTCTAAAATAAAAATATATGTATGTACATAATCGCTTGTAGGCCTTGCGGGAGTAAACGTCTGCTCAGGAAATTTGATTAATGTTGAACGACAAACTTCTATGCCCAAGATCGCGGGTTCAAATCCAGCCGAAGTCGTTGTATTTTTAAGAGCGCTTAAAATCCCTCAGTATGCCTTCCTTCGGAGGGGAAGTAAAGCCGGCGGTCCCATGTCATAGATTTTTGGCATGAAAAAGAATCGTCCACTAACTACACTTGTGGAAGCTAAAATTTGTAGGTTAGTTTGATAACGCTATATTAGTTCCAACGTTCGCCACCAGGATCTGACTGTAATGCATTTAGTAGCCATGTCCGCAGCTTGGTGTCGTGGACGGTAGCATTTGGTAGCAAAACTAGGATCTACTTGAAAACATTAATCGTCTGTATTCCTTCTATCTGAATCACAGATAACACACACTAACACTGCCATCACAATAAACACCGGTTATCAGACAACTACACACACCCAAAGTACATGGGGCTACTTGATCGCGTTGTCGCAGCCCCTAAACTAATGAACCAACCAAAGACAAGCAATACTTGACAGTTTTACGAATTTAAGCAATAGGGTTTACCCATCTAGTTGATCCAAGCTACTGTAAGTCGTTAGACACGTAGTTCGTGGAGCACGCAACAGCCTTAAGAATAATGATTCCTGTAGGAATTTGTCTTGTCCAAAAGTCTAGTGTTTCGTTAGCATACAGGCTTTCGAAGTCCTGTTATTATTATAGCCCAGTGTTGCCTTGGCAGGAGTGATCTGCTGTGGGAGCGCGTATAGCTTTCGGGGTGCGGGCGGGACCAAAACCTATAATAGACTGTCACGTAGACAAGTGACGATCGCTCAAGTCGCCCATGCTAATAATAATAATAATAATGATTGCACTTCCCAACATCAATTTACTACTTTACAAAACTGTGAGAAACCATGGTATTGTATAATTGTAATTAATTTTAAACTACGACGAGTATAAATTTTGCCATTTACTATAACAAAGCAGAGATGATTCGTTTATGCAATGGGACTAACATTGATAACTGATATAATCCCCTTATTGCTGAGACCATATTACTTGCAACTACTAGAATCGTTTAGTTCCTTAATTATTCGTATGAGATCAGTTTGTGGTTCCAGCTTGCCTACATTCACCACCACTTAAAGTATAATAATATTGACAATAGCCTATATTTTCGCTCGTACACAATAACTTAAGTTTATTGCAGGCTGTATTTAATTTATGAATGTAGTCTACGAATTTTCTGATCAAGAACTAGAAATGTAATGCATGTACCTCCTGATAGCGTGGCGCAGCGGTGACCTTCTCGTCTGCTGCGCCCAAGACAGTGGGATCGAATCCCGATGGAGTCATTTGAAGGTGCTTAAATGCGGCGGAACCGTGTCAGAAGATTTATTGGCACGTTAATAATTCTCTGCAGATCAACAGCTGGTACCTCGACGTCTCTAATGCCGGAGTAGTCAAAATTGAGAACAGTATTATATTATTTTGATTTATGATTGTGATTTACCGATTTGGTGCATCATTTACGGTAAAATATGTATGGTCATGTTGGAGCTGTAGGTTGTGTTTTATTGACGGTGATCGTAGTAATTTTCATAATCCTTCCCCTAAGTTACTCGACGATGACATTCTAACGGACAACAATGCCTCCAAAGAGACGACTTGGATATAAAAGTACTGGATATTTACGCCATTTGATTCCTCTCTCCTCTCCTCTTTGTTTATCATCCGAGGTTCTAGGAAAATGAAATCCATCTTTTGATCGTGATTATTGTTATTTTATCATTTGTCTTTGCGGAAATACTTCCTTTATCCTGCCTTTAAGAGCGTGGAAGTTTTCATCCATTATGCAGTCCATGAGTTGAAATGTTTCACCAGCCATTGCCTTCCAATTAGCCAAAATAAGGCTCTCGGCAGCTCCAGCTTGAGACGTTCCAGTCGTGCCAGTCAATGCTGACGTACCCACGAGACATTGGTGCTGATGACCTACATATTATTAACTCACACTGAATAGTTTCGTAAGTCTTATTAAACGATATTTATGATTCTTTAATTACATGATCAAGGTAACACCTATCGCAAGCGGTGAATTACACAATCAATCCTAGCGAGACTGGTGCATTGCACTGGTCAATACGCTGCATTACATTGGTGTTAGGCTATGGGTCACAAACGCCTATTAAGTTGTTCTCATGAGGCTGAGTGCCTCCATTCCAGCTCTCACATCAAATTTCAACTTTCTGTTGGAGCCAGGAATCGAATCCTGGACCTTCTAGATGCGAGGCGAGACAATATTTCACTGACTTAACGACATTAAGAGACAGGTAACCGCAGGGTGAAGCTAGACGAAAGTTCGAACCCCACCGTCGGCCATCCTTTCCGTGGCCTCCCATTTTCAACTTGAGGCTAATGCCGTACACACCCGCTTCCTTCCATCTCTTTGCCCAGTTTCATTAATTAATTACTTAATTCCTCCAATGAGGTTGGTGTCAGTAAGGGCATCCGACCGTATTAAATCAGCTGCCACATAGAAATTCATCGCAATTCTTCCCCGAGGCCGTTGAAGCGGGAATACTACTTTAGCAATAAAGTGTTTTTGTTGTTCTCCACGACTCCATGATGTCATTCATTCATTATAGTCCGTAGTTGTTTCAATTAGGGGCTTGTGTACTTGTCGGATAACCTGTATTATTGTGATAACTGCATTAGTGCTTGTAACTAGGAATAGTATAGATGTGTCGGGACCTAAAATGACAGATTCCATTTGGTTGTCATAGTAACCAGGTATAAGCAAATCGCAGCTTCAGTTAGCATTCTTCCACTGAGTTTCGTCCTGGGATACTCGCAGATTCCTCAAGTACAGAACTTGACAGTCAAAGCCAAAATACAGTATTAAACAAGCTGGGGTGTGGGAATGTAGAGTACTAGCTTCCTAACGCTTCCTGCTTGCTATTGTCAGATGAGCAGGTGGTTCTATCGGCACTCACCTGCTCTTCAAGAAGGCTACAGTGAAACTCCGATTGACCGTTGTAATGAGAATGAGGGGCGGAATTTAATGGTTAATCGAAAACAAATGGATGACCGAAACAATTGCTGAAAGGTTGTACTTATAAGTAAAGCTCTGCGCGAATGCGGATAACCGCGGATAAATCTGCGAATATCCGCAAAGTGTTCGCCATGTGGATATAGTTTGCATTGCTGTGCGGATAGTGAATAAGTTGCGGATAATGTTTGGAGTAAATTTGCGGATAGTTTTTTAGAATATAATCCGAACTTCTTGAATATCATTACTAGGACTCGGAAGTTTATGACATGTCATATTTTTTCCGTTTGCTTTTGAAATGAAGCTTGTAGTTTAACGTGACTGTTAATCTCGCGATCATGAGCCACGGGACCTCCGTTTTACGTGGAATCCGAACCAAAGGACATGGCATTTCACTCCGAAAATCTCACATGCATTGACCGGGAAACTCCTTTGGCTTTTATCCATGACAAATGTAAGATGATGTTTTACGCTAATCTAATTCAAATTATGTCATTAAGCACTATTAACACTCCAAACTGGAAAGGGCTGCAACTCGGGCTGTATAACATTCATTTTAAGCACAGCACATGACATACATAGCCTAAGGGAACGACTTTCTCCTCAAATGTCTGATTGTGTTGTTTTAATATTTTATCTAATTAATAGTACATTATGCAACGAGCCTATAATGGCAATCATTAAGACACGAGTATGTTTATAAAACGAGCGTAGCGAGTTTTATAATTTCCCTACGAGTGTCTTAATTACCATTATAGGTGATTTGCATACGACTGTTTATGTTCGACGATAATTATAACTATTTCATATTCGAACATAAATATTCATAAATATCTGTCGAGATTTTACCAGTTTTATGTACTGAACAGAGCGCATGGGACACAGAGAATACCTTGTATTTGACCATGGCCTCCTGGAATACCTCAATATGACACTCGCCATGCAGTGGCCATGGAAGTGAGCACAGGTGCGATGATATCCTCACCTAATTGGTCACACAACTGTTTCTTGAGCTCTGATTGGTGGGAGAAACTGTATCATAATGAAAACTTGTACTATAATGAGCCTCATTATAGTACAGTTTTCTGACATGTAATATTTACATTTCGCCAGGGTCGAACATAAACATATTATTGTAATGCCAGTAGATTCGGATAACAGTCGTGCGGATGTGGGGTGGATACGGATAACGTTTTGTTTTTCCGCGCAGGGCTCCACTTATAAGTCCGAAGGTCACTCACCTCGTCCTAAAGAAATATAGTAAACATTCGCGATTCAGTATGGGCTGTAACGACAGTTATTATTATTAGTAGTAGTATTATTATCAGTGCAATCACAAGCGCGATGGACTGGATCGTTGGGATTGGTTGGTAGCCGTGGCGAATTCTGGGATGATAATTAAATGACGACCACCCCACTGTAGTAAAAGTATGCGAAGTGAAATTAGGAACAGAGATCCGAGGAGAACAGATGATCGAGGGCCGTATAACCGGGCTTCTACCAGTGGCGGCCAGTAATAATGTTGCAGTGTTCCACAACGACCAGATTAATTCAAGAAAAACAATTAATACCGTAATAATACTTGTAGTAATAAAAGCTGTACGTTTCCTCTTATATGTATATAAATTCATATTTTTTTTCTTTAATAATTCCGGAAATCTTATACAGTAATAAGTTACTGTGAACTGCCTGAGAAAGCGAAGCGCGCCAACCGACTAGCAGAGCTCGTCCGTTTGGTCGTTGCTAAGCCCAAGCACCGACCAGATCTAAATAGTGAAGGGTATGGCCGAGATGCTAGACCGAGTAAGCCCTATCCCAACAGTTAACTCGGCTGGTCGTTGTCCGCTGATTGCAACAAGGGAGCCGAGGCGCGGACGGATACATCCGAGATGCTCCGTCAACTGCCGATACCATGTCTTGCAATGTTTGCGCGTTCTTTCTCCCCCTCGTATATACGTACCTTACGTTGTTTTGTTCTCTTGAAGGTTTTCATGTAGACTTACTTATAATCCATTTAATACGATGGGAATGTGATGTTCTCTGAAATGCGTAATTCGTGATGAATGAGGTACATCCGTTTTACCGCGCAATTGAATACAGTTTTCTCTGATATCAAGCAGTCTTTTAGCCTTCCCCCCCCCCCCCCCCCCCCTTAATGAAAATAGTGCAACACCCAGAACAATATTATCTGCCAGCCGCCACTGGTTTCTTCTGTATGGATCATGGAATACATTCGACCTCCCTCAGTGGCGCACTACCGGCTTTCTCTGAGAATGGCGACCTTCTTGCTTGTAGCCTACTCCAGGTATTTTAGCAAGACGAATCCCGATTTAAAGAGTAAAAACGTTCAGTCCAGGAAGTGTATTGATTCAAGATAGTCTCCAGTGACGTCATGGAGACGAGTTTGGGCGAAACAGCAATAAACATAAAATAGTTGTGAAGCACAGGGTATGAAGTGATTAAGACACATGCATTACAACTGGGTTCATCTCACACCTGCCGATGATTGAGACTTGTACTGCATACTGTATATGGGTGCCTTATACTCTACTTGCCATTCGCTCATGCAATTTTGACGCCAGCCAGAACTATCATATTTAAACATCGGGGACAATACGAGGTTTTAATATAGAGACAAAGCTTACAACGTGTACACAAGAGTTGCTTGGGTTGCTTGGGACATCTTGGTCACTAACCCCGTGTGTTTCTGTGGTGCATGTATTCGTGGGTTTTGGAATGGGAAATTTGCCACGGGACTTGAGAAAAGATGTAATATGAGGCGTGTTTAGCACATCCACTTTCTAAATGACGACGGACCAACGTAGCATTAGGCGTGTTTAGAGCATCCACTGTCTAAATTACAAGACGGACTAACGTAGCATTCACCGAAAATTCAAAACGTACAGCTGCGAGCTTATAAACGAGCAGCTGAATTGAGAGCAGAAGTTCAAGTCTTGACATAAAATATACCCCACTTGTAAGTTTAGCCTTCCTGCACGAAATAACGCTGTGCTGTTGGAAAGTCCAAGGTGATGTTTGGTACAAGGAATATTCAAGTATTAGAAGCCATTTTTCAGTGTTGTCTAATTCTAGTTCTGTGGAGCGTTATATAATAATTGTGCAAAGAATCCTTATTGAGAAACGCGGAAATTTATGGAAAGGAAGGAAGCTTGACCATGAGCCTCGGGACCTCCATAGAACTCAGCTGGTCTTAGTGACAGGCAAGCAGGTTGACCACTGCACCATCACATCTGACAAGTGTACAGCCTGCATTCACTTCCTTTCCTCAGAGACGAACTGGCCCCGCCAGCACATCACGAAGAAATACTGCGTGCGTGCTGGTTGTTTTAATCTAAACAATGCAGTTGTTGTTGCTTATTTTGTGTGTGGGATTTGTGATGACTGTAATAGTGTGTGCATTTGTAAATTGGGGATAGGAATGGGAAGGCAGCGGCCGTGGCCTGAAGTTAGGAACCATCCCAGCATTTACCTGGATTGGAACCAGGATAGCTGAAGTGGGAATTGCCTCACGAGGCTGAGTGCACACCAAGAATTAAAATTTCTTGGCAGAGCCGGGAATCAAACCCGGACCTCACTCGTTGCCAAACATCCATGGGTTTCAGGAGAATTCATCGTGTTAGGTAATAGGACTGGAGAGTGGCAGGTTGCCATACATCCAAGGGTTTCAGGAGAATACGATGCTGTCAAATATGCGATCTGAAATATGCTTTGTGTCAGGTATATTAATCTAGCAATGCTTTAAAGATTATCTGTTTTGAAGAAAGTAAGAGAGGTGGGTAGAAAGAAATAAGGAAGAAAGGAAAACCCGCAAATGGGCCTCCGTGGACCACAGATGCCCATCTTATAGCCTGTAGATTATCGTTAAGGTGACATACTCTCTGTGATAGTGTACGGAGCTGGGAATCAAACCCGCGACTTGCTAAGTAACAGCTGCGGGGCCGGCTCGTTAACAAAAAGTCTTAATTTTTCAGTTAAGCAAAGCTAATAAATTTGCCATATCGTACTTCGTGCTTCTGTCTTTC
Organism: Meconema thalassinum; assembly: GCA_946902985.2. Lineage (NCBI taxonomy): Eukaryota > Metazoa > Arthropoda > Insecta > Orthoptera > Tettigoniidae > Meconema > Meconema thalassinum. The sequence goes on from OX336389.2 coordinate 1,139,116,217, forward strand.
ACCAAGGATGTACAGTAATTAATCTTGAAGCTGTCGTCCTGGTATGCGTGATCGTTCACCGTGCAGTAGTGACACGCAAAGAGCACTTTCTCCCATTGTATGCAAACAAGCGTCATATCGAGCACCTTGCTGTGTTTGACTTGATTCGCAACGCTTTTTTGGCTTTAGGTTACTGTGGCGATATTATAGGCTCCATGCGTATACTGAAGTGCTGCTGTAAGCGGACGTTCCGAGAAGCTGCTACATGCCGCGATCAGCTGAGTATTGATGTACATCGAAAACGTGCAAGCATTTATTCTATTATTGATGTGTAACATCTTTCCGCTCGGTTACTGGATAGTTTTGTGGGAGTAATTTTGAAAATTGGTGACGGAAGTGGATCGGAACGATCGAGGTGGCAGTGGTGGATCAAACGGAAGTATGCACTGCCCGCTCGATTGATCAAACGGAAGTGTACTAGCTGGCAGTGGTAGACAACGGAAGTATGCACTGCCCGCTCGATCGATCAAACGGAAGTGTACTAGCTGGCAGTGGTAGACAACGGAAGTATGCACTGCCCGCTCGATCGATCAAACGGAAGTGTACTAGCTGGCAGTGGTAGACAACGGAAGTATGCACTGCCCGCTCGATCGATCAAACGGAAGTGTACTAGCTGGCAGTGGTACCATGCAAAGGCAGCGTGATTTTTGTACAATTGAAAATGTGTGTATTGGAAACAAGGCAGTGTGTGCTCTGTAGCGCGAGAATGTTATGGTAATACAGTAGGCAGTGCATTTAACAGGCACTGGTTTGACGAGCACAGTGGCAAATGTTTCGCCGACTTTCATTTGTCATTTAGCAGTTTATGAAGCTTCACGTTCAAGGTTGAATATCACATGGGGTAGGAAGTGAAAACTTGAGACTAATGTTGTTGAGTGTATGATAAAATAAAGACGACAAATGACATTTAAGTAAGCGGCATTATTGTCAAACTGTGGGTGAGTAATCAAATATTAAATGCATAACTGAATGTTGTTATATGAGTGGAATAAAAGCTGTATTTTCATCATTTGTGAGACTAGGCCATTTCATGATTGTAGGAAGCCATGTTTTGATTGTTTACGACGAATTGTATGAGAGCCTTGTGAATAATGAATGTTATAGTTACTGAGGAGTGTGCACACAGTATTTCAGAGTAGAGTCGATGTTGTGTGTCACTTTGTTATTATGAATTATTCATGTAAAAGGAAGGAAGGAAGCTTGTGGTTTTGTGTGACCGTTAATCTCACGATCATGATCCACGGTACCTCCCTTTTACGTGGAATGCGAACCACAGGACATGGCATTTCAATTCGAAAATCTCACATGTATTGCCCGGGAATCGAACGCGGTCTACCTTTGTGAGAGACTAACAGCTTGACCGCTGCGCCACAAGTGTGACATTAGCATATCTCCAATTCAATCTATACATTCATCATAGTACCAGTATGAAAACGGAGCGTAAATTAACATCTTAAGAATGTCCAAGCTGTGTAGTATACGTGTAGGATAACATGTCAGATGTTACACATCATATGCGACTACTGTAAGGCTCGTATCTTTTTTTTATATATAGTAACGATGTCAAACCTTTGTGAAGTATTGTTGGTTGGAAATTGGAATAATAGATATTGTAACACACAGAACATCGTAATATTCTACATAGTTTCCCTTCACGAACTCACAAAATTGATTTGAAAACACGGTGGATATTGAAGGTGAATCGCAAGCAGTAAATTTAAATTGTGCATTTGGGATTAAATTAGAATATCCCTAACTAGGTTTGTTGATGTTAAAAGTTAGTTTGGACTTTCAGCAAACGTTTGAGCTTACGAAAACAAGTTAACCTATGGGTGAAAATACGCTTGCGTAGGCCTACTTAGGCCAAACTGCTTCTGAAACCCAATTAAAATGCTCATCAGCTCAGCTCCCGAAAAAAACTTTTAGATATTTAGATTTTTCTAGGGATTTTCGGGTTTGATTGTAGTAGACATGTGGTAACACGGAAAAACACTTCTAGGATAGTTGAGGTGAGCTGCCAGAATGGGATTGACAGTTCTCGCCTCCCCATGTGGTCAGGGAACGAGGTTGCCAAACTGTTCGCTCCTACCGCGCACACTAACCAGGCACTGACGCACGTGGGCTGTGATACTGCAACGCAGAGTATTATGACATCAACTATGCGAACATGGATTGGCCAAGAGGCAGAGGGGTGATTACTGACGTGGAATTTCCGGCCAAATGTCAATCCCATTCTGGCAGCTCACAGAGTATACGAATGTCACGAGGCAGAGTGAATCCCGGTCCATCCCTTAAACCCGGCTAGTCACTACGCCATCAGATGGAGGTTATAGAGTCGTATGCATGAAGTAAATTTGTGAATGTTTCAGTAAAACGTGTGAGAAGTCAATAAATAAGTTGGCGTAGTGACGTTACTTACGTTTGAGCGCGTTTCGTCTCATAATTGACAGGATCGGACATGCTATTTGCGATACTCGATTGCACCTGACTTGTGAGACCACTTGAGGCCCTCTATCTTCAGTCGCCTCAGCTCAGCATAAGTCAGAAACGACGATATTGGATGTTGAAATCTGGAAGGAAGCTTGTAGTTTAACGTGACCGTTAATCGCGAGATCATGAGCCACGGGACCTCCTTTTTACGTGGAATCCGAACCACAGGACATGGCATTTCACTTCGAAAATCTCACATGCATTGACCGGGAATCGAACCCGGACCGCCTTGGTGAAAGGCATTCAGCTAGACCGTTGAGCCACCACGCCCCCTTGAAATCTGGAGAAAAGACATGCAGCCTAGAGTGAAATCTTTGACGTGTGGAATAACACGTGGTTCTAAAGAATTGTACCTAGCTAATGTAAACGTACAGGCCACTCGTCACTGACAGTAATAATAATAATAATAATAATAATAATAATAATAATAATATCTCACTACTCTCATTAATTACCATCAATAAAAATATTTGGGGTTCGTGGGAGTTACGCATCTGTGCGATTATACTAGCAGCAATAAACATTCACAGCCAACTACACTAATGTCCGCTTGAATTAATAAGAACTGATATCTGGTAAAAACATACTATATTCTGATAGAAACACATATAAACACTTTGCAAGATCCTCGGCAGGATTTGTAATGGATATGGTTGTTATTCGATAAGAGCAGAGATCTGTTAAGCCTCTAGTATCCGATGATTCGCGGAGAGTGTAGCTCAGTGGATGAAGTGCATGAGGCACATGTTGATGTTGCTAATGAAGCAATGAACGCAATTTATAAAAGGAGCTTCATATATTTGTTTGAGTAATATCCAACTTCATATATAGCATACCACTGTCCTATGGTGAATCAATGTGTCCACAAATCAGTTTGGAGCAGCCCACTCTCACCAGTTGTGATCTGGGAGTGCAGAATAATCATCTGTTAATAATATTTGAAACCCACAAGTCATGATAATAAAATAATCTGATGATATAGGATATTTAATGGGACAGTATCCATCAGATAGCATTAGGAATATGCATATAAATCTTTGTTTAAAATATCCCAATTTGAATGGATTTGTGGAATGTGTAACTTAGCACATGTTGAAATATTGAAAACAGACTTATGCCTTTTTACGACGCCACTAGGAAGATTGAACACATTTGAGTACAAAAGTAATTGTTGTAAATATTTAAGCTAAAGCTGCATACTTTTTGAACAGCGGCTAGAGATTCATTGTACACAGGATTATTATTTAGCTAGTGGGTTAAGAAACTGCAACACCTTGTTAATATGATTTACAAGAGTGCATTATTGGAATAGCCATAGTCAAGTGAAAATAGCATTGTGAACTCTGTGAAGACTATGCAAAAGTTCAAATTAATTTAACAATTAAAATTACGATTTCAATTTCCATCTTGGTTTAGCACTAGGGACTAGAGACCTAGGATGTATTTTACGCCTATCGCCTATTAAATGAGTTGAGATTTTGCTCTGTCTGGTGTATTTATTGTCTTCTTTGTCCTCGCGTGTGAAGTAAGCAGTGCAATAATTGCCCATACTCAGATACTTCTAACCCAGGACGCCCCGAGAACCGATCCTCAGGTTACATATTGTGTCTGTGGTTCTTTGGTGCAGGGTGGTGCGTCGCCATGAACTGGTGGTCTGACGGTCACAATATATATATATATATATATATGCATACATACATACTATACATAGTACATATAAACATTTGCCTTTCAGCTTCCAGTCTAGCCTGAACGCCTCTCTTTGCGAACAAATCACCTCCATGATCCCCTATAATCAGTAAGCACTGCGCCCTCCTCTGCTTCTACAACTCTCACTTTGAAATCGTAACTCTGAATCCAACCATCGCCTTCTAGGTTTTCCTCTGCTTCTCTTACCTTGTACAGTCAAACTCATTATCCTCTTAGGTAATGTTTCCTCCCCCATTTTTCGTCACATGATCACACCATCAGAGTCGACTATTACGAATAGATCCATCTATCGTGTTCATATCTAACATAGCCTTTATATCTTCAGTTGGAGTATCTTCCTGACTTTCTCCCATCAGGGTATCTACCGGTAATGAAAGTAACGAAAAGTACCTAATTGTTATGTCTGGATAGTTGGAGGTAACGGAAATTCCCTGAGGTCGGTTTAAATAATTTAAACTCGCGTCGCTAGGCTCACATATTGCGATGGAGTGGCAGCGATTGCGTATAAAGCTATATTTTTCCGTGCCCGATCCCAAAGAAATGTATACTGAGGATACCTTGAGATGTATACATCGGTTCAACGTATATTTTCACCATACAGATGAGTTATTGTTTTGTGTGAAATATTTTTCTGTATTATTAGGGACCCTGACTGTTCGCGAGACGTTTATTCACGGAACTTCCGAAACTCAACAGAAACCTCTCTTTTCTGTTATTGACCTCTAAATTTGGAGAAATAATTTAATTTCGCAATCTTGTGAAGTAACATCGAAACACATTTTTAAACCTCACCGTCTCGTAAGTTTGCAACATCCAGTATTAATGTCGATTTTTCCTTCAAACTTCGGTTCTATCAGATACATAATCTAACCGGTCATCTCGAAAACTTGTAGGCCTATAACTTGCATAAATCGTGATTCGAATTCAAAAGAAAATGTGCCCTCTTGTGGTATTATTCGCGCAATGCTCTCAGAATAATTCGTAATATTCGATACCTACATCGAATGTTCATCCTCCATAATCACATCCTCAAGACGGCCGGCTGACCACACGATATGCCTTCAGGAATCTCGTCAAACGGACCGAAATCAACGCCGTTTGTGTAAAATCATAAAACCTGTGCCCGATCGTGAACTTGTGACCACGAGGATTGCGGGAATCCCGTAAAGGTCATTGGGCGCCCATTAGGAGACATCCCGGAACCCACTAGCCACTTTTCCCTTGACCATAGACTTAAATGCGTACGTGGAGCCAGAAGTGCATCAATCCACTTAAAAATGACATCGACTACGTAGCATCAAGATACTCATTTCTCCTCGTGATCCAACGCGAACTCCCAGCCACAGCATTGGGACTGCGGGAATCACGATACCCCACTTACGAGCGCCACCGTTCTCGTGAATTTCAACCATGCCCAACCTCGAACTTGTCCCCATCGCTTGCTGTCCGTTTGTCAAGAATCCAGTGGTCCTAGTCATCGAATGCGGAGAAATGCGGTATCGCGAAGTTACGCAATCACCGCCGCTCTCGGCCGTTTTACAAGATTCACTCTGTCCTGGCCGTTGCACACCGAGAACACGATATTATGCAATCGGCGCCGCATCCGGTCGTTCAACGATTATCTGTCCTAGCAGAATGTTAGTCGCCGATTGCATAATAAAGCTATATTTTCCCGTGCCTACCTCAAGAACAATGGAATTCTCTTCAAACGACTAAAAGTGACACCGATTGTGTAAATCGCGTTGTTTCTCCGAGTTCTACCGCGAAGACTACGAGAATCTTGTGGAACGGCTGAAATCATCCCCGATCGTGCAACATCTCGATATTTCTCTGTACTTGACTGCGAAGAAAGAATTCGGTGACGATCAAGTAACGTTGCATATATTGTTCCCCCAAGGGTCTCGCTACTAGAGGGACATGGGTTGGCGACCACGGGACCCCAACTTGAGTCCGGCGTTGCTTCCACTTGCTTGTGCCAGATTCATTTCCATCTTCTTTCCTGTCAACCTCCCGTGGTCAACTCCTGTTTTCTTCCGACCCCGGCGGTATTAGGGTATCCGAGGCCTAGGGAGTCTCTTCCTTTTCCGCCTTACTTGGCCCTTCTCTCGTCTTTCCTGATCCCTCATTCTTCGAGGTATCAGCCTTCTTTTTCTTCTCAATACATTTTTTCTCTCTTTACGATTCCCGCACTGTTTTGTGAATTGCCTCCCGTGTATTTATATTACATTTTGTATGTCCTTTTCCATCCAAAGTCCCTATTGTCAGTATTTTCAATCTAAATTGCATTTTGTACGTTTTTTTAATCTTAACTCCATTTTGTAAGTATTTTCAATCTAAATGCATTTTGTAAGTACAGTATTTTGAATTGCGTGCCGACATATTGTGAGTATTTTGAATCTAAATAATATCTTGGAAGTATTTTCAATTTTAATTTCAGTTGCATTTTGTAAGTATTTTGAGTTTCAATTGCATTTTGTGAGTATTTTGAATCTGATGGGTTGACATTTTCAATCTAAATTGCATTATGTAAGTATTTTCAATTTCAATTGCATTTTGTGAGTATTTCGAATCTACATTCCATTTTGTATTTTGAACCTGAACTCCATTTTGTGCGTATGGTTCAATATAAGTTGCTTTCGTGAATATTTTCCCCTCTAAATTACCTTTTGTAAGTATTTCCACTCTACATTTTGTGCGTCTTTTCAATCTAAGTTCCATTTTTGTAAATATTTTCAATCTACCTTGGTATTCGTTATGGTTTCCACTTCATTGTCATCTTCACTATCACCCAGACCATTAGGGGCCGATAACCTAGATGTTGGACCCCTTAAAACAACAGATATCATCATCATCATCATCATCAACTTCATATACAGAGTGTTTCAGGAGGAATAGTAAATATTTTAGGAGGTGGTAGTATAGATGAATTGCAATAAAAAAAATCCATATAACATGTGTCCCAATTGTATTGCGTACCGATATACAGATGTTGGTATGTAACCAGGGCAGTTGCCGTTTCGTGTGTTGGTACACCGGTTGTCTATGTGCTTATTTAACGATTGTCAACAGTCATGTGTTTATGTACACGTTGTGAAGTTGTGCTTTAGTTTCCATTGATGATGATGATAATTGCTGTTTAAAGGGGCCTAACATCGAGGTTATCGGCCCCTAGTTTCCATTGAATGTGTTCACCTGTCAGTGTGCTTTGTTGACCAAGTTGACTGTACTGGATCGTTTAAACATGCCGCAGGTTTTTCACATGCTGAATATGCCGACATGGTATTTGTGCATGGGTTTTGTAATGGAAACGCTGCTGCTGCTTTTAGAGAATACGGCATACGATTTCCTAACCGCAGACGACCAGATTCAAGAGTGTTTACTCGTGTTTACAATACACTGCGTGACTCTGGTGCAGTACCCAGCCATCGTATTTCATCTAAACGTGCAAATGAACCGACTGTGGAGGGACTAGAACACATTATGCAGTCGGTAGGTCGTAGTCCTTCAACAAGCACACGTAGACTTTCTGCACGTATCGGTGTTCCATGTACAAGGGTATGGCGGACATTATGTATGAACAGGTTGCATCCATATCATTACCAGCCCGTTCAACACCTTCAAGCAGGAGATGCAGATAGGCGATTGGAATTTTGTCGTTGGATACGTGCAAATCGCCAAGTAATCCCTTTTGTAATCTTCACTGATGAGGCCACGTTCACTCGTGACGGCATAAATAACACTCGTAATGAACATCAGTGATCAGAAGAAATCCCAAATGCCATTGTGGACACACATTTTCAGGAACGCTTCTCTGTAAATGTGCGGTGTGGGTTGATTGACAATCAGTTGATTGGATCAACTGATTGGATCTGTTGTGTTACCGCATCGTCTAACAGGACCCCATTATCTACACTTTCTTGGAAATGAACTTCCAGCATTATTGGAAGAGATTCCTTTGGCTACTAGAATGCTTATGTTCTTACAGCACGACGGGGCTCCTGCACATTCTCATCAGGTGATACAACATCTAAACCTAACATTCCCTGGTGATGGATCGGGAGATATGGGCACGTTTCTTGGCCACCAGGGTCCCCGGACCTTACCCGTTTGGATTTTTGCTTGTAGGGATAGTTGAAAGGTGAAGTCTACAAGGAAGAAGTTAACACAAGAGCCGAGTTGGTCGTTCGGATTATGCATCGTGCAGCCCTCATCAAAGAACGCCAAGACGCCCCCTGAAGAACTACGCGGGGTGTTATCAAGAGAAGTGCAAAATACATTGAAACTGGTGGTAGAATTTTTGAAAATCAACTTTGAACGTCCTCATTTGTCTTGGCTTTACATTTGTTTGGGTTAAATACTACCAGCTATATCTCGGTACGCAATGAAATTGGTACACATGTTATATGGAACTTTTTATTACATTTCATCTCCTAAAATATTTACTGTTCCTCCTGAAACACCTGTATTTCTTCGTGATCTACCGGGGGGATAAAGGCAATATTTCAAACCGCCAAGATCAGAGCATCCTCTTGGTAATTATAACAACTTCTTGTACGCAAGACGACATATTCGCTGAAACAACTCATTTTATATTTAAAAAATACTAATTATTTATTATTTATTTAATTTTTATAACACCATAAGTGAATTTTATTTTCCGCTTTAAACACAGTTCTGTACTGTCTTTTTTTTTCACCGCGTGATGAGTTTCTATGCTTGCAGACCGGAGACGCATCTTGTACTAAAATGTGACTAAAAGGTAGCTAAGAAGTAGCTAATGTTTACTTCATCCTTACAGTAGCCACCCTGCTCATGTATTTTCGTGCTACCCTCGTATCAGTTTCCTCTAGCTTATGCATCAGATATCCTCAATCTACCCAGCTCTTACTTCCATACAGCAAGGCCGGTCTAAATATTGAGCGATGTAGGGAGAGTTTCGCCGCGACACTAACTTCTTTCTTGCAGAATACTGTAGATTAGAGATGAGAACGCACTGCATTGGCATTTCTACACCACGACTCTATTCCTTCCCCATACGACCAGCCAGAGAGAATACACAGCCTACGTACCTTATTTAAATGGTCCACCTGTTACAATTTAGTTCCTCTTACCTGGCATTCGATTTCCTTGCGTTTCTTTCCAATCGACATAACATTCCTCTTTGAAATGCTAATCTTCATGCCATACTCCCTACATTTATGTTCAAGTTCTAACACATTGGCTTGTAAGCTTTTGATGTAGCCTGACATTGCAGCAAGGTCATCAGCATAGACCAGACTGCTGGCCTGGTTTCTACGTAATTGAATCTCACCCAGCCAGTTTATGCCCTTCTGAACAATGCTATATATTATCTATATATTTAAAACAGTAAGTTGATTGTTGTTACCGCGAGGTTAAGAGAACGGCTGAACCGATTGACTTCGTAAAGCACTCTGATGATTTGCAGTGTGTCTTAAAAAAATATGTTACCGTATATTTTTAAATTATTAAAGAAAAATGTATAATTATTGGCACTCACGCATGCGCACAACCGCCTTGGCTCATGACATTCGGTATGACGGATAGAAGTCTACCGCGTTGTAATGCAATACTGTAGTTATTTATGAGAATTATAAAGGAGGGGAATATTGTTTGTGATATTTCCACGATATATATATACGGGAGTAGAATTATAAAAGAAGGGAAACGTTTAATAACTTACTGACAGTTGAGTGTGTATATTGTTTACGTAACTTAATATTGCGCTTCCTTACCATTGGTTAGGTCGCACAGGCAGTAACGTCGCAGACTTTGCATTACTGTATATTATGCATCGTCGAAGGAGATCGAATCCCACCTCGGTTATGTTTCTTTCCGTATTCTTTTTTCTTGCTATTAGTATTCCATTGTCAAAACATATTCTACTTTTATCACTCCCGCAAAGTAACAAATTCTCCGCGATGTACGTTGCCATACACTTTTAAACTATTAAAGAAAAATGTTGTATTCCAGGCACTCGCACGTGCGCATAATCGCATTCGCCATGAGAGACAATTGGCGAACATAATTCATTTCAGAGGCTTGGACATCGTGGTCACTCAGCCCCGTGTACTTTGGTGTGTGTGTAGAATTTTATCTGAAGACCTGTGTTATTGTGATAGCTGCATTAATGTGTGTATTTGTAATTAAGGTGGGGATTGCGAAGGAGATGGCCGAGGTTTTAAGTTTGGAACCATCCCGGCATTTGCTTAGAGTGGAAGTGGGAAACCACGGAAAACCACGTCCAAGATGGTTGAGGTTGGAATCGATCCCACCTCCCCTCAGTTTTACCTCTAGAGGTTAAGTGCGCCCCGTTCCAGCCCTCAGACCAGAATTAAATTTCTTGACAGAGCAGGGAATCGAACGCGGACGATAACCAGGAATATAGCCTCAAGATTGGGCTTCCCTGTGTTAATACGATTTTTGAAATGCACGAGCCTCCATTACTGTGGCTGGCGGAGTGATTCTATGACCCCCTGCATAATTTACTGTCATGGAAACCCAAAGGATTGTAGGTATAACGGGTGTTGGAAATTGCTTATTTAGAGCAGTTTGGTACTGTTTATACCAAATTGAAGAACGTCATCGTGAGCTGCGTTTGCAAACGATTGCAAAAATGTTTGCTGGCGGGGGTAATCATAAGGATATTATTATTGGTGGGCAGTCTCATTGCATTCTCCTCAGCAACCAACTTGAGTATGAATGTCTCTGGACGGTGAATACACTGCAACCAACTTGAGTATGAATGTCTCTCGACGGGGAATACACTGGTCATGTTGAACTTCATTGTATAAGCCAATAGATTATTGATTATTTATTTAGAGTCTAACCATGCTGTTGATTTTGGCAATGGAAGTGTTATTTGCCATTTAATACACTGACGGAAAAATATCCCAACGCCAAAATGGGTTGTGCAAGATTAACGAACGTTGGTAGGCGTGTTTATACATCTGAATGAAGACGTTGATTCAAATTTCCCACATATCCCATTAGCGTGGCGCTAGTAGTGGCCCCATGACGGTGCACATCAGGTTTGCTTTAAATACGGGCTGCACTGTACGAGAGCGTTAGTTACCTGTGAAATTGGACGGAGTGACTGTGAATGGGTCAAGAATGCCTTTACGACGACGAAGAGGCCAGTATCAACAGCTCACTGCGTTTCAACGAGGCCGTGAAATAGGGCTACGTGAAGGTGGATTTTCCTTCCGCGCTATTGCAGAACGACCTCGCAGGAATGTCTCCACTGTGTGTTCGCTTTGCGAATGTTTTTGTTGGCTATGTTTCCCTTACGGTGTGAAACCCACGTTCAATTTTTCTGCCCCATTATTTTAATTTCGTGAATTGCAGTCTGAACGCGGTGTTCTGATTTGTTTAATATTGGTGTTTCAATTTAATTGCTTTTCTGTAATATTCATGTCTACTCACCTGTTTTCTGTAGTGTCTTTCTAGACGTACTATACCGTCACATTTTCTCACGAGCACTGAGCTCTCTCCAGCGGTGACGCTCGCATTGTGCATGGGGCTGTGCTGTGATTGGCTGCTCTCTCGCCACACCTTCATGCTAGAAGGTTCCGCGCGCTGACGTCACTACCGCTATATAGCCTGAGGTCTCCCGGCCTACAGAGCCTACTCTTGTCCACTCTTCTCAACTGATCACATCTGCTCACCAACATCCCTGCTGGGGTTACTGCCCTCTCGGGGTACCTCTGGCTGCCGGAGTCTCTTCTCCGCCGGCATAATCTCTCTGCTGGACTTGGCGGCCTGGCCGGGCAGTCTAAATTCATCAGCCTGCACTTCAACCAAAAATCTTCAACATGGATCTACTCTGCAAATCGTAATTCTGAGAACATCATTTCACCAGCCGCAGGAGGTATTACCAAGAGCCTCTCTATGCTGGTCGCTATCTTTAGGAGAACCTATCATCATCTACTCTAGTTCCGAACCCGGAACCCTGGAACATGCCAGACTGACCTCGCACCGCCAGAGCGGGCGCACTAAATTGCCGCCAGCTACTGAGGACCTCCGACTGCCGGCCTGATACTTCTTGTATCGTACCTTAGAAGAGGTGGTACCCTTTCACTTATTTTATTCTGCCCGGATTCTTTCCGTCAGAAGAGTATTTCATTTTAATCCACTTTGGAATGAATTTAAATTATTATGCTTCTTTTTTAGTAATTTTATATTTAATACTTTAAAGTTAGTCACTGCTCTATTTACGTTTCCTGGAGAAACAAGTACCTTTTAATTGTTATTAATTTTTATTGTCAGTTTTTAAAGTAATTTCTTTGAAGCTATCATTCCTGGCGACATATTCGCTTTATATTAAATAAATATCATTTAAATCTAAATCTTAACTTTTTGGTCTTTTCCCGCTCTGTCCTTCATTATCACCTTTTGTGCCCGAAACTTCATTCTGTCTAAATCCCTTAGGATGTACCACATCCATTAGGTACACCCCTTTCCATGGTACCTCAACCCCGGATCAAACCCAGAACCTTCAATCTGAGACCGCAAATTCAATTCAAAAAATTGGTGCAATCTAATATTTGTTCTATACATTTCAGTACATCGTGGCTAGCGCGGGAGATCTGCGGGAAGGCGGAAACAATCCCAGCATATTTGTACAACTGGTTTCTTTCCGGAGAGCAGGTCTGTCCGGTGCCACAAGCAGCTTTGGTGAGTGAGTTGTTCCAACTTTTCCAGCCATGCCACCAATAATTGATGATAAACTGTTAAACTCTCGGGCGGCCTACAAAGGTCAACTCACCCGTTTTCAAAAATATTTAGCTACTCTACCGAAAGAGGAACAAAACCTTGACATTATATCCCAGCGTTTAAAAGCTTTTGAACAGGCGTACGAGAAATATGATCTCGTGCAACTTGAAATTGAAATCAAAAGTCCAGAACATCAATCAGATAGGGAAGAAGTAGAGAGTAATTACTTTGATACACATGCTCAGGCTGTGGCATTAGTTAGAACTTTGACCCTGGCGTTGAAGGTAGAAGAAACTCAAGGAAGAATTAGTGACCATGGGAACGGTATCAAACCATTGCTACCTAAAATTGAAATTCCGCACTTTTCAGGAAAGGAAGAGATGTGGCAATCATTCTTTGAATTGTTCAGTTCATTAGTACATAATAATGCCACACTTCCAGAAATTCAGAAATTTCATTACTTAAAATCCATTTTGCAGGGACCACCCCTTCAACTTATAAGAGAACTCCCCTTAACAGGAGAAAACTATAACATTGCTATCGAGCTTCTTAAAGGCCGTTATGGCAATGAAAAATTATGTTTACAAAGGCATATTCAAGCCTTATTTAACCTGCCCACCTTGCGAGCTGAAAGCTTGTCAACACTGCGAGCCTTGAGTGACGCGGTCCAACTACATGTCAGAGCATTGGCACGGTTGAACCAACCGGTCGAGCATTGGGATCTATTCTTGATTCACTTGGTTACTTCTAAATTTGATTCATCAACCTTAAAGGCATGGGAGAGGGAACTAACAAATGACACGTCATATACCTATGATTCATTGCTTACGTTTATGAATAATAGATGTCAGGTTTTGTCAGCTGTAGCCTGTCATATGTCAGGAAGTGCAGATAACAAATCTAATGTTGTGAAACCAGTCGGTGCAAAAATAAACAAATCTGCTGTCTTTACTGTTCAGCATAATTCAATGGATTGTATTCTCTGTAAAGCACCTCACAGGTTATATTCCTGCGTTGCCTTTAAAGCCCTTTCTACCGATGAAAGACGCAAATTAATAGCTCAAAAAAGATATTGCTACAACTGTTTGTCAACTAGGCATATGGTGCCTGATTGCTTATCTAAAAATACTTGCTCCCATTGCAAGGCTCAACATCATACCTTGCTTCATAGGTTTGAAAAGCCACGTCAGGCTCCTTCCCCTGGATGTTCTAAAGATGCATCCCCAGGAGCTAATGCGCAATCTTATACTCAGAGCTCTAGCTCAATTCGTAGTTCCCAGGTGCTACTATCAACCGTGTTAATAAAAGTTCAAGACTCTTCTGGTAGATGGCTTGAAGCACGTGCCCTATTGGATAATGCCGCCACCCATGACTTCATAAGTGAACGTCTCATTAAGAAACTTGGTCTTCCCAAGCAACCTACATTAATTCAGGTTACCGGTATTAACAATAGCAATGTTAAATCTTTGCATTTTGTTCGTGTTCACATTAAAGATGCTGTGAATTGTAACACAACATTGCAGTTGAATTGCCTTGCCATTGATACTATTGGCAGTAACACCCCTAGTAATTCTTTTGAAGTTAGAACGTGGCAATTTCCTCATAACATTCAGTTGGCGGATCCAACATTTAATACGAGCGCTCCGGTAGACATACTTCTCAGTGCCCAAGTATTTTGGCAATGTCTCCTTAGCTCTAAGGTTAAAATATCACCAGGAGTGTTTGTTCATCATACCAAGCTAGGTTGGTTAGTAACGGGTCAAGTCCCTCGTAAGTCATTTCAAAATTTCTCTCAATGTCATTTTGTCAATACAAGTCTCGATTATAACTTAGAAAGATTTTGGAAAATCGAAACTATAGATTCAGTTTCACCTTCCTCGGTTGAAAATGAAATGTGTGAAAAACAGTTTCGCGAAACGACCAAACGCAATTCAGAGGGTAGATTTGTCGTAACAATGCCCCGAGTGGATAATCCACCTCTTTTATTTGAAACACACCCTAGGGCTCTTAGAGCACTCTATGCTGTGGAAAACAAATTTAAACGTGACCCTGTTGTTAAAACTCAATACTCCACGTTTATGGAGGAATATGAGGCACTTGATCACATGGAGGTTGTTACCAAGAAAGATGATGCTTCTTATACCCCATCTGAAGTCATTTACCTCAATCATCATCCAGTTTGGAAAAATGAGATTTTAAAGGAAAACATAAGAGTGGTCTTTAATGGCTCTGCATTGGATGCCAATGGTACTTCTCTGAATGACACATTATTATCAGGCCCTCCTATTCAATCTGACATTTCTTCTGTCCTGATGAATTTTCGCTTGTTCCCTATCGCAGTGATATCTGATATCAAGCAAATGTATAGGCAGATTTTGGTCGATCAACAACAGTGCGACCTTCAGAGAATTCTTTGGCGCGACGAGCCTACTAAACCTGTCAAGATTTTTCGGCTAAAAACCTTAACCTATGGACTAAAGCCCTCTGCTTTTTTAGCCATACGTACGTTGAAATTACTTGCTGAACAGGATGGCCCGTTGTATTCTCCTAAGGCTTCTGAAGTGTTAAAATCATCATTTTACGTTGACGATTTTCTTCATTCATTTGAGTCAGTATCTGAAGCACTACAGGTCTCTAAAGATTTGACAGCTTTGCTTTTGGGAGGCGGATTTTCCTTGTGCAAGTGGAACTCTAATTCGGAAGAATTTCTTTCTAAATTTCCATTAACTTCAGTCTATAACGACTCAGTAGAGCTTCTTCAAGAAAGTAATTCTATCAAAACCCTAGGCATCTATTGGAGTTCTCAAAAGGATTTTTTCTTTTTCAAAATTAATCTCAGTGACATCAAACCGCAAACTAAGCGGCAAATTTTGTCTGAGATTGCAAAGATATTTGATCCTCTCCAATTTTTGGCGCCAATTATTGTCACAGCAAAGCTTTTCATGCAGGACCTTTGGTCCTTGAAAACTGGTTGGGATGAACCAGTTCCTTCAGAGTTGCAAAAAAATTGGATTTCTTATAGAAATAGTTTGGAAGATCTCTCCAATGTCATTATCCCGCGAGTGATTATTCCCTTTCCCTCTTGTGGAGGATATGAACTTCACATCTTTGCCGATAGCTCATTGAAAGCTTATGGGTGTTGTGCATATATTGTTTGCCGCAATTTTGACCAGTCATATTTTTTTTCCAATTTAATTTGCGCTAAGTCAAAGGTAGCCCCTCTTAAATCCTTATCCTTGCCACGACTGGAACTTTGTGCTGCTCTTCTGGCGGTTGAATTATCGGTCAAAATCCGCCAATCTTTGAAAATCCGATTTAGCAAAACTTACTTTTGGAGTGACTCAGCCATCACGTTGGCATGGATTGCCAAACCTTCCTCGCATTGGCAGGTGTTTGTAGCTAATAGAGTGTCCAAAATTCAACAATTGTCTAACTTTGAACAATGGCATCATGTATCTGGCAAGGAGAATCCTGCAGATGTCATTTCTCGGGGATGTTCCCCTCTTATGTTGGCTAACCTGACATTATACTGGCACGGTCCCCCTTGGCTTCTGCAAGAACCTTCCGCTTGGCCAAATTTTCCTCTTCCGGAGTTATCAGACTTGCCGGATGCTGGTAAGATTACTGGATCTTCTCTTCTCGTTTCTGACTCTCCCCTTCTCTTGCAGCGGTATTCCTCTTTCCATAAATTGGTGAGGGTTATGGCTTATCTCCTTCGATGGAAATATTTTGTGGTAGAACAACCCCTTTTTCCTAAGCCATATTTAACCCTTTCTGAATTAGGTTTAGCCACTACAAAAATCTTATGGCTTACTCAACAAGAAATATTCTCTGAAGAATGTCAGGTGTTGTCCCAAGGTCAATCCCTTAAGAAATCGAGTAGGCTTTCATCACTCGCCCCTTTTTTGGACACTGATGGTTTACTAAGAGTTGGAGGACGTTTATCTTAGGCTGATCTTTCCGAGGATAAAAAACACCCAATTATTCTTCCTTCAAAGCATCATGTCACTTCTCTAATCATTCGTCAGTATCATTACCAGCATCTTCATGCTGGAACTCGTACATTACTTTCTGTCATTCGTGAAAGGTATTGGCCCATAAACGGAGTCCATGAAGTTACCTCTGTTATCCGGAAGTGTATTCCATGTTTTAAATCCAACCCTAAAATTACCACTCAGCTCATGGGTGATCTTCCCAACTTTAGATCTGCGCCTGCTAGACCTTTTGCCTTTACGGGAGTGGATTATTCCGGGCCTTTTGTTTACAGAAAAAATTCTCCTGAGGCCAAAAAATGTATTTTTGGAAAACTCTATATTTCGCTGTTTGTATGTATGGTCACCGGAGCAGTTCACTTAGAACTAGTTACCAACGCCTCTACTGCTTATTTTTTGGCAGCTTTTGCCAGATTTTCTGCTCGCCGAGGGCTTCCTTCAGAAGTATTTTCCGACAATGCTAAAAATTTTATCGGAGCTTCTGAGCAAATTAAGAGAGCTCTTACTCAAAATGCAGCGCTGGAAAGGATTACTGATTATGCTCACCAGAGAAATTTCAAGTGGCACTTCATCCCCCCTTATGCACCCCATCAAGGTGGACGGTGGGAGTCTTGTGTGAAACTCACCAAGAAGCACCTTAGACGTGTTTGTGGCCACACCCCCCTTTCTCATGAAGAGTTTAATTCTTTAATTATTTTTATTGAGGGCATAATTAATTCTCGTCCTTTATCACCCTTATCTAATGACCCTTCAGATCTTCTACCATTAACGCCGGGCCATTTTCTTATCGGTGGTCCATTGACTGCCTCCCCACCTTTGTTATATTCTAATTCTCAATCTTCTTTAGCCATTTCTTGGCGCAAAATTGAAAGTTTGCGCAACAATTTTTGGCGTCGCTGGAGGTTGGAATACCTCGGTTTGCTTCAGCAGCGTGGTAAATGGCTTGTTTCCTGCTCTAACCTTCAGGTGGGGGACTTGGTGCTTTTGAAAGACCCTAGTCCTCCTCTTGTTTGGAATTTGGGTAGGGTTGTTGAGTGCTTTCCTGGCAGAGATGGTAGGGTTCGCGTGGTAAAACTGCAGACTTCTGCTGGTCATTTTCTTAGGCCAATCACCATGATTGCTCCTTTACCACGCGAGGCCTAACTTCTGCGCTTTCTTACTGCAATTTTTTCTCGCCCCTCCCAGCATGTTCGCTTTGCGAATGTTTTTGTTGGCTATGTTTCCCTTACGGTGTGAAACCCACGTTCAATTTTTCTGCCCCATTATTTTAATTTCGTGAATTGCAGTCTGAACGCGGTGTTCTGATTTGTTTAATATTGGTGTTTCAATTTAATTGCTTTTCTGTAATATTCATGTCTACTCACCTGTTTTCTGTAGTTTCTTTCTAGACGTACTATACCGTCACATTTTCTCACGAGCACTGAGCTCTCTCCAGCGGTGACGCTCGCATTGTGCATGGGGCTGTGCTGTGATTGGCTGCTCTCTCGCCACACCTTCATGCTAGAAGGTTCCGCGCGCTGACGTCACTACCGCTATATAGCCTGAGGTCTCCCGGCCTACAGAGCCTACTGTTGTCCACTCTTCTCAACTGATCACATCTGCTCACCAACATCCCTGCTGGGGTTACTGCCCTCTCGGGGTACCTCTGGCTGCCGGAGTCTCTTCTCCGCCGGCATAATCTCTCTGCTGGACTTGGCGGCCTGGCCGGGCAGTCTAAATTCATCAGCCTGCACTTCAACCAAAAATCTTCAACATGGATCTACTCTGCAAATCGTAATTCTGAGAACATCATTTCACCAGCCGCAGGAGGTATTACCAAGAGCCTCTCTATGCTGGTCGCTATCTTTAGGAGAACCTATCATCATCTACTCTAGTTCCGAACCCGGAACCCTGGAACATGCCAGACTGACCTCGCACCGCCAGAGCGGGCGCACTAAATTGCCGCCAGCTACTGAGGACCTCCGACTGCCGGCCTGATACTTCTTGTATCGTACCTTAGAAGAGGTGGTACCCTTTCACTTCTTTTATTCTGCCCGGATTCTTTCCGTCAGAAGAGTATTTCATTTTAATCCACTTTGGAATGAATTTAAATTATTATGCTTCTTTTTTAGTAATTTTATATTTAATACTTTAAAGTTAGTCACTGCTCTATTTACGTTTCCTGGAGAAACAAGTACCTTTTAATTGTTATTAATTTTTATTGTCAGTTTTTAAAGTAATTTCTTTGAAGCTATCATTCCTGGCGACATATTCGCTTTATATTAAATAAATATCATTTAAATCTAAATCTTAACTTTTTGGTCTTTTCCCGCTCTGTCCTTCATTATCACCTTTTGTGCCCGAAACTTCATTCTGTCTAAATCCCTTAGGATGTACCACATCCATTAGGTACACCCCTTTCCACTGTGCATGCGTGCTGGCAGCAGTGGTCACAAAAAGGTACGGTCGCAAGAAGACCAGGTGCCGGATGTCCCCTTGGCACCACTGAGAGGGAGGACCGCCGTATTCAGTGTATGGCTTTGGCGCATAGGACGGCGTCTGCAGCAGCAATTAAGAGTGGCAGTTGGCACCACAGTGACGCAACGAACTGTTCGAAATCGGTTACTTGGAGGACAGCTCCGAGTCAGACGCCATGCGGCGTGCATTCCACTTACCCCAAACCACCGCCGTCTGCGACTTCAGAGGTGTCAAGCGAGAGCTCATTGGAGGATGGAGTGGAGGTCCATTGTGCTTTCCGATGAAAGCCGATTCTGCCTTGGTGCCAGTGATGGTCTGTGTTGGTTAGAAGGAGACCAGACGAGCGCCTGCATTCCACCTGTCCGCGGCGTCTACACACTGGACCTAAACCGAGCGTTCTGGACTGGGGATCAATTTCCTATGACAGCAGAAGCACTCTCGTGGTTATCCCACGCACCCTGACTGCAGATGTGTACGTCCGTCTGGTGATTCGACCTGTTGTGCTGTCATTCATGAACATCATTCCCGGGGGTGTTTTCCAACAGGTTAACGCACGCCCCCATGCCGCTGTTGTAACCCAACGTGCTCTACAAACTGTCGACATGCTGCCTTTGCCTTCTCGATCACCCGATCTGTCCACAATCGAGCACGTATGGGACATCATTGGTTGACAGCTCCAGCGTCTACCACAACCGGCATTAACTGTCCCTGTATAGCGGATACAACCACATGGGTACCGTAGTATAATACATTACCTAATACGAATTTTTATCTCCCTTATACCGAAATGAAAGAATTTATCAGCTAAAATAGTAGTTCATGACTTACCTTGGTCATTGGCTGTAATAAATATATTATTTGAAATACACGTCTTACTGCGTCAGAAAGCAGCGCAATAGAAACCACTTCGCTTCTTAAGTTGTTTTTCTGCCATTTCTCCGCGAAAAACGAAAAAGTAACATACACTATATCGCAAGAAGAATAGCACTTAAAAATCAAAATGGATAAATAATAAACCAATGCCTTGACGAAAAAGCGCCATCAATTCATAAATGATTGCCAACTATGCCACGGTATACTACGTAACTGAGAATTAGTTGAAGATGCATTAATAGTTTATCAACATTTCACTTTTAATGTATGAGCATACATGTACTAATAAATGTATTCTCATTGTTATATAAACCCATCATCATCATCATCATCATCATCATCATCATCATCATCATCATCATCATCATCGTCGTCGTCGTCGTCGTCGTCGTCTTGCTGTTTTTACAACAGAGGAACATTAGTGTCAATCTACATTTGTTGGCAGCAGTGGTGTGATCAACTCCTGTTTAACACAATCGCTCCCTACTCACAATAGATATCGCCCTAATCGAACACATGTGATGCCGTCTATACAGGAACGTAAAAAGGTCGAAGCTTCACTTCCTAGTATTCTTGTTCCATGCTGGCTGTATCTGGGGTATGAGGCTCGCCCGTTAGCTACTGTCGACCAAAATATTATGTGCGCTTGAGTTTGAAGGTGGTTTGTGATGTAACCAATAGGCCTACATAAATCCAATAACATCATCATTTTCTACGTTCTATTTTACGTTAGTTAACGTAGGGATGGAAATTTTAATTTATATTTTAATATTTTTTATTGCAGTTGGAACACAAAATGTGCCCGTTTTTAAAAGGGTGTTTCAACCTTGCGTCACATTTAAGAATTAGTTTCTCAAACACCCGTCATCTAATCGAATCCAAATATTAACACAATATACAATAATGTCCAAAAGTTAAGCATACGTTACGAATAAGCAGGGCAACAGGAAATAGACCGCAAATCACACGACATATGCACCTAACAACCTTACGTGTTCGCTCTGTATAGGAAAGGAGTATTCCCTGCCTTGACTAGCGGCGTAACCGCAAGGTAAACACAGCCAGCGCCTGCGACCCATATTTCCTCAGTCATGTTTGCCCTGTTATAGTGTGCGGAGTGTAGCCTCGTGGTGAACGTGACAACATAATGGCACAACGACGCCATTTGGACCCCGTTTTGCAGGGTAGAATACTCGGCCTCCTGGAAGCAGGCCAGAGCAGACAGAAGTCGCCACATCCTTGAATGTGCCACAAAATGTCATTTCCAGGCTACGGAGACGATTTCGAGTCACAGGAGATGTTAGTCGTAGGCCAGTACCAGGTCAACCAAGAGTAACCCCCCCCCCCCCCAGCAGGACCGATATCTGGCCTTAACCGCCCGACGAAATCGGTGTGCACCTGCAAGACAATTGTTGGCGGAGCTTGCAGCCGTCTCAGGGGTTACCGTTTCCCGGCAAACTGTGTACCGGAGGCTCAGAACAGCAGGGCTGATTGCCAGCCGTCCAGCGGTGTGCGTCGTGCTCACTCCAGCACAGAGACGGGCCCGTTTACTGTGGAGCTGTCAACGTTGAAACTGGACCATGAATGAATGGAGGCATGTGCTCTTCACAGATGAATCCCGCTTCAGTTTGCAGAACGATTCCCGTCGCACATTGATCTGGAGAGAACCAGGTAGTCGATACAACCACAGAAACATCGTGGAACGGGACCAGTATGGTGGTGGTGGCGTCATGGTGTGGGGCGGCATCATGTTGAATGGCCGTACGGACCTGCACATCTTCAGGGGGGGGGGGGGGTCCGACGAACACTGTGAACGCTCGGAGGTACAGGGATGAGGTACTGAGACCACATGTTCGACTCTTCAGAGGTTCGGTTGGTCCAGACTTCCTCTTAATGGAAGATAATGCCCGACCGCACCGCGCTGCTCTGGTGGATGAATTTCTGGCTGGGGAAGACATTCATCGCATGGACTGGCCAGCGAGGTCTGCGGATCTGAATCCTATAGAACATGCCTGGGATGCATGGGGGAGGCGAATTGCATCCCGTCAGCCTGGCCCTCCAAGACCTTCGCATTGCCCTTTCGGAGGAATGGGATCGACTGCAACAAGAGTTCTTGGACCGTCTGACAGAGCATCCCACGTTGCTTCGAAGCATGTGTGGCCGTTAGGGGTAACCATACACCCTATTAACAGCATATTTTGTTGTGGAAGACATTGCCAAGTTTTGTTAGTTGTTGTCAAAGGAGTACCTTAGCTATCAGAACCTTTCTGACACTGTGTGTGTTTTTTTTTTTTTTTTAAGTTGTGTGACATATGGTGTGTGATTCAGCTTCAGTTTGTTCAGCAATCCGCCTGACATTCCTATCAGGCGGTATGGCTTAGTTTAGTGATTATGCTTAAATTTTTGACACTAGTGTATTTATTTCAGGCACTAGGTACTTAAATTACTTGTTACTCCCCACCCAACCTAATTGGGTACACACGTGTTGACCGACTGAAGAGTGATTATATTAATAGATTACTCAGTCCACTGAAAAATGGCTTCTAATGTTTCAATACAGGTTATGACACACAACTACACAGACCTGATGACCGAGATAAGGAACAGATTTTCAGCAGTCAAAAGAAAGTTAGGATACAATCATGGTTCCAGGTTCCATTGCATCACGCCATGAGAATATCATTCCCTACCGAACATCATGATGGCACGATCTAACAGTTGAATGTCTCGTTTTATTTTGGAGATGCTGACAGCTTAAGTCGATCACAGGCTGGTGATAATATCGACCACTGGACAAACAGCTCATGTTAGTTCTATCACCCGGATGTTTCAATATGGATACTGAACAAGATGTTTTGACCTTGTGACTCCACTGGGGGAGCATATACATTTGCATATGCTAGACCGCTAAATCTCCGCTGAAACACATGGGTGTGTATGAGCAAAGTGCAAGGTCAGACTGCCACAGTTCTTCGTAAGCCGATCCTTTTGTTTGTCAAATGAATCACTATTATGAACATCGCAGATTAGGAAAGAGAATGAAAAGCTACAGTTAATACAATCTAAGAATGGTGGTGTTGAATGTTGTTACGCCCCTTAAAGTAACGTCTAGGAAATCTGCCTTTGTAGCCAAGAAGAACGATTGTGTATTTAAACAAACAAGATTATAAATATTGTAGCTTAATACGATAATTATTATTACTATAGCGTAATCTATTTTATATATATAACAATTAGTTCCGTGAAGAACTAAATAGCCTATTTTCATATATCCTACTTACACCATTTCAGTTTGAGTGTTGAAATAGATTCGTAGGTATTGAGAATCATCTAAATATTTCGGATGGTCGCCATGTTGGATTTTTAAATATGTAGGCCATAGAGTTATGTACTATTACATGAATATTATTGCGTAGGTTTATTATTCAAACTTCAATCCCATGATTAGAACACAAGGAAAATAAATAGATTTTAAAATTTCGCACAGCTGCCATCTTGAGGTTATGAAAACAATTGAAAAAAATTAGATGTCAAAGGATTAAAATGTGTATAAGCATTTACCGTACCAAGTTTCACTGCACTCGGATGGTTAAATCGCGAGAAACGTCCATTTAAATATTTGAATTTCGCATCGCCGCCATGTTGGATTTGTGCTCACCAGGTTATTGAAAGTTCCATAGGTGAACGTATGTTCATAGCTTTTATCAACATACAAGAGTTCAGTTTGAGTGCTGTCATAGATTAGTAGATATTGAGAACCGCCTAAATATTTCGTATGGTCGCCATGTTGGATTTTTATATATTTAAACGATAATGTGTGTACTATAAGATAACTATTATTGCGTAGGTTCATTATTCAAACGATGACTTCCATCGCATGATTAGGACACAATAAATGGAAACATTTTTTTAATTTTCGCACAGGTGCCATCTTGCGGTTATGTAAACAATTGAACTATATTTGATGTCAGTGCATTACAATATGTATAAATACTTTGCTGTACCATGTTCATTGCGCTCGGATGGTTAAATCGCGAGAAAAGTCTATTTAAATGTTTCAACTTCGCTTGGCCCCCCATGTTCGTTTTGTACTTACCAGGTTTTTGAAAGTCAAACAGGTGAACTTTTAGTAGTGCTCTTTATCATCGTACAAAATTTCAGGGTGGTATCGGTAATAGTTTCGGAGATATATAATGTGGGTGAAATATTTCGTTAGACTTAATAAAATTTGAAGGGCACGATCGGGGTTTGAAGAAATAGTACTTTGTCTTACCGAGTTTCATTGAAATTGCTCCATCAATTTAGATTTTATTAAAGGGACACACACACACACACACACACGCGGACAAAAGGTGATTCACATCAGCCTATTTTTTCATGTTTTCATGTTTTGTCTTTTATGCGTTCTTATACCATTCATCCGAATACGATGAAATTTTAGTTACTCATTGCGCCTACTCCCGGGAAGGTTATACAACTAGTAAATCCGTTTTTACAATGCATGGAGCGCGAGTAGTTTCACCAATAAGTGGTGGAGAGCAAATCGTTGTTACGCCCCTTAAAGTAACGTCTAGGAAATCTGCCTTTGTAGCTAGGTCCCGTATGTATTCATTTGCAACGAAATTTTGGTGAGTTGTACACACTCACGCAAAGATTTGTGAATTAGTATGTTCATTTTACAATAGGTGGCGCGCGAATCATTTCCACAAATGTGTATTGGCGCGCGAATTGTTTTAACAAATGAGTGTATTTCACACATTTTAGTGGCAGTTTCTGTGCTTACGTTGTACGACTGTCTCAATGCGTTCCAATACCATTCCTCCGATAGCGATGATACTTTGGTGAATTGTTATGCGCATGCAAACGAAGGTTTCTGAGTTAGTAAATCCCGTTTTAAAATTGGTGGCACATGAGTCGTTTCAACAAAAGTGTGTTGCCGTGCGAATTAATTCAACAAATTATTGTGCGCAAGCACGCCAAGTCTTCTGTATACGTGACTAAACCAAGGACGCTACCGCATGGGGTTTGACAATTTTGTTCATATTTAAGGCACTGCCACGTTTTATTAAACGTCACGTTTGG
This sequence comes from Meconema thalassinum, assembly GCA_946902985.2. Lineage (NCBI taxonomy): Eukaryota > Metazoa > Arthropoda > Insecta > Orthoptera > Tettigoniidae > Meconema > Meconema thalassinum. The sequence goes on from OX336389.2 coordinate 1,139,141,593, forward strand.
AGTACAGTAATTGGGTGGGCACAATTACTACAATAGGGAAGATAAAAGGCAAAAGTATGGAAAGATAGGGGTGGGAGAGCAAATAGAAAAATTCAATATGATGAACAGATTGGAGAGACTCAATTATATATTTGAACAATAGAATAAACAATTTAGCAACAATAATATGATAAAAACTAAGTAAAAGTTTTAAGATTCAGGATTAAACAGTGTAGTGGCTGTAATAATAATATTAGAAGTTACCACAAAGGAATTGAGAATGTAACGAGTGCACTCGGAAAATACTTTAAAGTGTTTAAACTTTGAAAATTTAGTGGTTGAACCACTAACAGCTTATGGCAATTATTGCTTTTTAAGATAAATAGTAAACAATTAAGATATTATTAGTTGTAAGTGGCTGGAGTCTGCCGTAGCCAGTACATAAAAGCTAGACCACAAAATAAGTGTATGACCAGGTTTGCAAAGTAAGTTAAGATACATGGTGAATACATGAGGTGAAAGCGCCAACATACCTAAAGTTGGACTATACAAAGTAGTTATAGTATATACAAATGAAAAAAAAAAAGATTATACATAATTAGAATTGATTGTAAATTACAAGGAAGGGGAAGGCCTATAAAAAGGAGTTTCAAGTTTACAAAAAAAGCGTAGCAGGTTAATTAATTGTTTTTAGGTGACCAGACGAAAATAATTGAAAAGGAAGTGTGTGAAAAGTGGAAATTGAGTACAGTTAGATGTGTTGCACAGAATGTTGATGTTTGGGAAACTTGAAGCAATAGGAGTTTAATGGATTAATTTAGAATAGAAGGATTAGTTTGCACTGATAGCGGTTTTTTCTCTCCAGTTTTTCTGGTTGAACTGAGCACTTTGAAACGGGAGAAGTTTTCCAAGTATTCAAAAACAGGGTATAATCCCAAGAGGAGAAGCTTCTTGAAAGAAGAATAATTGATAAATTTGCAAAGAAGAGTCCCAAGGTGGACTACGAATAGCCGTAATAAATGTCACAGTGAGGCAAGAGAGTTAAATCCCACGGTGGAGTACGAATAGTCATAAGAAATAAAATGCAGGGTACTCTTAAAAACGCCAGTAAATGCTTGAGTAAATATCACTCCTGCCAGCAGGGAAAGTTTAGCAATCAAATGAAAATTGGTATTAAAGTATATGTTTTGCTTAAAAGTTGTGGAAAGTTGCCTCATTGAACATGGTGAAAAGAAACACATACATGTTTTTGTTACTTAACTTCTGCTGATGATTGGCGTGGAAGTGTAAATAGTAGAAAATGTAGCCTTCCAAGAATTAAGGCCTCATGTCGAGAAAAATTTGGGTTGGTTAAGTCCGCAGACAACGGTCAATTGCTCCACTGCATGGCTCTCAAACTTCGAAGCGGGCAGGAGCTTCACTGGCTTCTCGGTGAACTCAGAACGTAGTGGGGTGCAAGGATCATGTAAGTATAAGTGGGGTGGCTCGCAAGTGTGCGAGCACTTAAATAAACCTTCCCAAAGAAATATAAAACAAGAAGGGCGGGGCGGGGCAAGACAGGACAGGGCAGGCAACATTATCAAGATATATTATGCACTGCGCGGTGAGCAGAAGATATTGGAAGCACTAGATGTAAAGCCATCTGTTGACGGATGATGGAAGCTGTTATTGCAGTAAGGTAGTTCCAAGAAATGCCGTAGTATAGCAGCATGGTACCGGTAGACAAATATAATTATAATTAACACTGAAACAAACTAAAGGGAGAATAAAGATTGGGCAACATAAATAGAATAATTTACATGAAGGAGTACCTACATCTTTTGGTGGTTTTAAGAAAATAAGAAAGAATGAGCTAAGAGAAAAGAGAAAACTAAAAAAAAAACGAACAAGGGGAAAACTAACAAATTCCGACCAACTCGTTCCATGTATAACACCATGACAACAACAGAGTGTCAATTAAAGAAACACATTATCCACACACAAGCTAATATTCACCGCGAGTTCAATACACTGAAACGTATGCGTGCTGATGGTGAGTTGTTTTTCGGTTACTAAGGCAACACTGAAAATGGCTTGCTTATTTTGCTGTGTGTATGTAACTATATTGTACACAATATAGGGTACCTATCAAAAAGATACACAATCTGCTCTGCGAAAGAGACAGAAACACACAACAAATAACAAAAGTGATAATGTGGGACTGAGCACACAAACGTCCTTTTCATGTTAGGGCATATCAATAACGTGTTTGGCCACCACGAGCTCTAAGGCATGCTTGCAGCGACCATGCATACTGAGCACCAACGATTCTAACGTGGTTTGAGGCAGATTATCCCACTCTTAGACAGCAGCTTCAATGAAATACTGAATGTTTGTTGGAGGATTGGGACGGTGCGAAATTATCCACTTGAGATCTTTCCATACATGTTCAATACAGTTCATGTCCGCAGAATAGGCAGGCCACTCCATCTGAAGGAACTGATTGACCATCCTAGCTCGATGGGCACGCGCAATATCATCCATTAGTGTAAAGCCCTCACCCATTGAGGCGGCGAATCATGTAACGACAGGTTCAAGGATGTTGTCTCTGTACACCAGATCAGTCATGTTACCGTGGATAGGAATTAGAGGCGTACGTCGACCAAACATGATTCCACCACAAAACATGACTGAACCTCCTAGCTGTTGGTGGCGTTCCTGGATGAGGGGCTCGTGAAATCTCTCACTCACTCGTCGCCACACTCTAATGGCCTGCCTATTCTGTAGGCCTACTCTTCTCACAAACACTGCACATTTTTAAAACTTTGCCCACATCCTCTTCTTTTTTTAGTAGAAATCATGTGAATGAATGGCACAGGTCCATGTACATATTCACTGTAGGTATTCTCTTTCTTGTCACAGCAATGTTTTCACCAACTTCCGACTCGGTTTACGTAAGGAATCATTGGAATCTCTTGCTATTGGCTGTGAAGAAGGCGTTGCGTAATGAATAAAGTATTCACACCGTTAACTCATGTTGTGGACATGTTGCTTTATTTTATTACTAGCTACACCCGGCATGCGTTGCAATGCCAATCAAAGATTTAAAGGAAGATAATAATAATGAACCCCCGGCCAAAAGCCGTGGTGTGAACTGGATTGGAATAGACAGCGATACCAGATAGCACGGCGGGCTGCTAACAGTCTCCTCATGACACCTCGCGGTGAATCAGCAAGCCATTCTCACACCTTGCATTGCGGTGTGATATTATACAGATTGTGCAATTGGGCTACTGTGGGATTTCAGGGTTCCTGTTAAGTCCATCACCCTTTTGTGTTACATAAATATTGTGTAGCCAGAAACCTTCCCTGGAGTGCACACAACAACTAACCCAAATTTCATCGCAATCGATGGATGGTATATGAACGCATAGGGAACATACATACAAACTATCCCGTAACATTGATTTATGTATATATATATTAATGCAGCCAATGGCTATTTATTTTCTTTCCAAGACGGGTCAGGGAAGGGATTTGGAAAGATAACGGCTGTGGACCTATTGAAAGGAATCGTCCCGGCATTTGCCTGGTGGTAAAAATGGGAAACCACGAAAACCATTTTGAGGACGCACGAGGTATTCGAACCCACGCTCTCCCGATGCCAGCGAGACACGAGGTAGCGCGGCCACTGCGGCCGGTCATGTTGCTTTATGAACGCCAGTTCCTCACTTATCTAGCAATGTGGCAATATTGCAGGAAGAACATGAAGAGGGAACAGGATCATGGTTGAGGAGTGAAGAGCGTGGTTGTCACAAAGCGGCAGGGGGAGGTGAAATGGTGAAGTACAGTGGGATGAAATGGTTGCATAGTTAAACTAGAATTGGTATGGGATTTAAGGAAGGTACCCACTACTGGACAAAAGCAGTAATCGCCCCAAATTAGGCTATAACAGGCAACAGAAATGAGTTGCTTTGTGTTGTTGTTGTTGTTGTTGTTTTTTGTTTGATTGATTGTGGGGTTTGGATATCGTAGTCATTACACCGCCCAGTGCTTGTGCGTACATACAGTAGGCTATATATAGAGATACAATTATTGTTACATAGCCTCTGTTATTGTGATGTCTCTACAAGTGTGTATATTTGCAATTGAGACGAGAATTGGGAAGGGGACAGCCGTGGTCATAAGTTGGGAACGATCGCAACGTTTGCCTAGAGTAGAAATAGTAAACAACGGAAAACCACTTTTAGGATGGCTGAGGTTCTGACTCACGAGGCTGATTGATCCCCTTCCAACATTGAGACCAGAATTCAAGTTCTTGGCAGAGGCGGTTTACAGGTACAGAATTTCATTGATAAGTGTCCCAGCCAAAGAGTACTCAGCCATTGTTCAATCATTGGCCGATAGCAAGAAGGATGTAAATAGTAAAAACATATCAATGAATGGAGAAACAGATTCAATAAGAATTAGCAGATTTGAGGCTACATGGAACATTGTTTCACTTCAAGTCTCCTATAACCACTGGAACAGAGTGGCCAAGAATAGTCCAATAGTAGACCTAATAATACAAGTTAGGAAATTAGCTATCAGTTGCAATGGGATTCCATCTTTTGAAATATTCACGGGTAAATTTGTAGATTTGTAAAGGGCCACGCGAGCCTCATACAAATATGGAACTTGGCCACTGGAGGCTTCAAAGGAGAAGTGTTCCCCTTCAGGGCGAAGTTGATGGAGGTTGTCTTCTGTTAATAGCAGCGCGGGATATATGAGGAGATGGACTGTACAGTAACTCCCACTCACACTGGGTGCTAGGACATGATGGTACACTGACTTCCACTAACAACGGATGCTAGGCCATGATGGTACAGTTACTTGCACTCACAATAGTGGGATCACAGGTTCAAGCTGAGGCTTTAGCATATTTTTAGCATATTTTCATTAACAAAATTGGCTTGTGAGATCACCTTTAGTCCGTGTGTGTGTATGTGTGTGTGTGTGTATGTGTACCTCTAATTAAATCTAAACGGCTGGAGAAATTTCAATGAAACTCAGTAAGGTCATAGAACTATTTTATCCGACCCCCACCATGCCTTTCAAATCTTAATACGCCTCACCAATCTAACATGGCGGCTGCGCGAAATATTTCACCAGCATTCAATAACACCGAAACAACTACCGATATCACCCTGAAATTGTGTACGGAAATAAAAGGCACTACTAGAAGTTCACCTATGTGACACTCAAAAACCTGTTATGAACAAAACGAATATGGCGGCCAAGCGAATTTGAAACCTTTAAATATACGTTTCTCGCGATTTAAACATCCGAGCGCAGTGAAAGTTGGTACGGTAAATGCTTATACAAATTTTAATCCTCTGACATCTAATTTATTTAAATTGTTTTTCAAAACCTCAAGATAGCGGCTGTGCGAAATTTAAAAATTAAGTTTTTGTTTTTTGTGTCCTAATCATGAGATTGAAGATTGAATATTAATCCTGGCAACAAACTTCATCCAATAGTACATACTGTAACTCTATGGCCTACGTTTATAAAAATACAACATGGCTACCATCCGAAATATTTAGACGGTTCTCAATATCCACGAATCTATTGGAGCAATCAAACTGACATTTTGTATTTGATAGAGTCAATTAATATAAGTAGGATGTAAGAAAATAGGCTATTTGGTTCTGCATGGAACTACTTGTTTCATTTCTTGTAAATAGTAAACATTATTTTGAACGTTGTCGATACTACCCGCAGGTTGAGAAGTGCTGATGCGGGGATGGGGAAGGTGACACGAGTCACCATTCCCGGCGTGAATGTGGGACAACTACGCTGACCAGTTATCACCTTTTCATTCTGATTTCAATCCAAAATGAACTCAATTAAAGGTGTCTGCTGGGTTTATTGCGTCGTTAAAGAGAAATTACAGGGTCTGTCATTTCCTTTCTGAAACATCTCTTTTCAAGGAGGGACATAGTTTTGATGGACTTCTTTAATACATGGAGGTGACAGAGTTCTCAACTGTAGCACTGAATGCACACTTTGCGAAACCTCTTGCTTGGTACAAAGCTGTTGAACTCTCAAAAAGATGGACCGGGTTCTATTCCCGGTTAATGCATGTGAGATTTTCGAAGTGAAATGCCATGTCTTGTTGTTCGGATTCCACGTAGAAAGGAGGTCCCGTGGCTCATGATCGCAAGATTTAAATTCAAGATACTGGGCTCGTCAGTTGCTATGGCACATCTCTTCAAGATACTGGGCTCGTCAGTTGGTATGGCACATCTCTTCAAGATACTGGGCTCGTCAGTTGGTATGGCACATCTCTTCAAGATACTGGGCTCGTCAGTTGGTATGGCACATCTCTCCAAGATACTAGGCTCGTCAGTTGGTATGGCACATCTCTTCAAGATACTAGGCTCGTCAGTTGGTATGGCACATCTCTTCAAGATACTGGGCTCGTCAGTTGGTATGGCACATCTCAAGATACTGGGCTCGTCAGTTGGTATGGCACATCTCTCCAAGATACTAGGCTCGTCAGTTGGTATGGCACATCTCTCCAAGATACTAGGCTCGTCAGTTGGTATGGCACATATCTTCAAGATACTAGGCTCGTCAGTTGGTATGGCACATCTCTTCAAGATACTGGGCTCGTCAGTTGGTATGGCACATCTCTTCAAGATACTGGAATCGTCAGTTGGTATGGCACATCTCTCCAAGATACTTGGCTCGTCAGTTGGTATGGCACATCTCTTCAAGATACTAGGCTCGTCAGTTGGTATGGCACATCTCTTCAAGATACTGGGCTCGTCAGTTGGTATGGTACATCTCTTCAAGATACTGGGCTCGTCAGTTGGTATGGCACATCTCTTCAAGATACTGGGCTCGTCAGTTGGTATGGCACATCTCAAGATACTAGGCTCGTCATTTGGTATGGCACATCTCTCCAAGATACTAGGCTCGTCAGTTGGTTTGGCACATCTCTTCAAGATACTGGGCTCGTCAGTTGGTATGGCACATCTCTTCAAGATACTGGGCTCGTCAGTTGGTATGGCACATCTCTTGAAGATACTAGGCTCGTCAGTTGGTATGGCACATCTCTTCAAGATACTGGGCTCGTCAGTTGGTATGGCACATCTCTTCAAGATACTGGGCTCGTCAGTTGGTATGGCACATCTCTTCAAGATACTGCGCTCGTCAGTTGGTATGGCACACCTCTTCAAGATACTGGGCTCGTCAGTTGGTATTGCACATCTCTTCAAGATACTGGGCTCGTCAGTTGGTATGGCACATCTCTTCAAGATACTGGGCTCGTCAGTTGGTATGGCACATCTCTTCAAGATACTGGGCTCGTCAGTTGGTATGGCACATCTCTTCAAGATACTGGGCTCGTCAGTTGGTATGGCACATCTCTTCAAGATACTGGGCTCGTCAGTTGGTATGGCACATCTCTTCAAGATACTGGGCTCGTCAGTTGGTATGGCACATCTCTTCAAGATACTAGGCTCGTCAGTTGGTATGGCACATCTCTTCAAGATACTGGGCTCGTCAACTGGTATGGCACACCTCTTCAAGATACTGGGCTCGTCAGTTGGTATGGCACATCTCTTCAAGATACTGGGCTCGTCAGTTGGTATGGCACATCTCTTTAAGGTACTGGGCTCGTCAGTTGGTATGGCACATCTCTTTAAGATACTGGGCTCGTCAGTTGGTATGGCACATCTCTTCAAGATACTGGGCTCGTCAGTTGGTATGGCACATCTCTTCAAGATACTGGGCTCGTCAGTTGGTATGGCACATCTCTTCAAGATAATGGGCTCGTCAGTTGGTATGGCACATCTCTTCAAGATACTGGGCTCGTCAGTTGGTATGGCACATCTCTTCAAGATACTCGGCTCGTCAGTTGGTATGGCACATCTCTTCAAGATACTGGGCTCGTCAGCTAGTATGGCACACCTCTTCAAGATACTGGGCTCGTCAGTTGGTATGGCACATCTCTTCAAGATACTGGGCTCGTCAGTTGGTATGGCACATCTCTTTAAGGTACTGGGCTCGTCAGTTGGTATGGCACATCTCTTCAAGATACTGGGCTCGTCAGTTGGTATGGCACATCTCTTCAAGATACTGGGCTCGTCAGTTGGTATGGCACATCTCTTCAAGATACTGGGCTCGTCAATTGGTATGGCACATCTCTTCAAGATACTGGGCTCGTCAGTTGGTATGGCACATCTCTTCAAGATACTGGGCTCGTCAGTTGGTATGGTACATCTCTTCAAGATACTGGGCTCGTCAGTTGGTATGGCACATCTCTTTAAGATACTGGGCTCGTCAGTTGGTATGGCACACCTCTTCAAGATACTGGACGCGACAGTTTTTATGGCACACCTCTTCAATATACTGCGATGGTCAGTTGGTATGGCACACCTCTTCAAGGAAAAAGAGCAAGCCACTGCTTGATATACGTATAAAGAACAAGCAGTGCCAATGTACAAATTGCCTGTCTGGTGGTTTAAAGTGAAAAGTATGTTTCTCGAGGGAACCAGAGATTTTGCATACTTCTTTGGGGGAGTTCAGACTGAGAAGTCTGAAAGGCATTAAGCATTGCACAGACAGATGTTTTTGTTGTTGATTGATTCTGGGGCTTTGCGACATATTGGTCATGTAGCTCGGGGTTTTTGGGTGTGTGTGGAATTTAACGGATAACCTGTGTTATTGTGAATGCTGTATTTGTGTGTGTATTCTTAATTCAGGTAAGAATTGGGGAGGAGGCGGCCGTGGCCATGAATTAAGAATCGTAAAGCATTTGCCAGGAGTAGACGTCTGAAAACACGGAAAACCACTTCAAAGATGCGCGAGATGGCAATCGAACCCTCTTTTACTCAGTTTAGCCTCACGAAGCTGAGCCTCAGACCAGAATTACAATTTCTTTACAAAGCTGGGAATCGAAACTGGATCTCCGGGACAACAGCCATGAATGCTAGGCGTTGCAGACAGAAATTGTGATTAAATAAAAACACCGTAAATCTCGACAAAAGCTGCAATAGGTAAACGTTGACTTTGAAAGCGTTTGCGGCACCCTGGTGTAGGTCTATGGTTATGAACTCATACTGTTCACTCATAACCTCGCCCGTCAAGGAGTGGTGGTTGGAGTCGGGAACTGTAATTTCACAGTAAAAAAGATGAGCAGTAAATTTCCTGATGGGGTAAGCCACGCCCTGCGTCCGACCGCAGTAGCCTGGGGTATGGTGTGTCCGACCCTCCTCAATGCCATCAATGGCATCTCATTTGGCAATCGTTCCACAGTTTTACAACGGTTTCAAATGTTCACTATTTGACTTCTCTTTATATTAGCCTAATTTAGAAACCATTGTTATGAAACACTATTGCAAAATTGGATAGGTTGATTTGAAGAATATCAGAGCCCTCCTAACAACCCATGACGTGCTTGGTCGTAAAAATGTATGTCTTCGAGTTTCTATAAAGATTTGAATCTGATTCCACCACACTTCGCTGAAAATCGTCTACAACGAAAGATTGTTTTTCTAAATACTTAAAATGCCATGCATATAATAACGAGTTATCACTTTCTGACACAACCATAACAAGTGGTTCTCTGACTAACTAAATAGGCTACATTTCTAAAAATTTAAGCTTCAATCCATATCCTCTAATTAATTCTGTTTAGAATTCTGGTAGCACTGTCATTATAAGATATGATTAACGAACTATTGTTGCCGGATAAAGCATATTAGAAATTATTTAAATGCATGAATCCTGAGATTTTGAGAGTCTACATCTCAAATGCCCAGGAACGTTATTAGGTAGCTGATAGGGCTGAGAATGTGCACAAGTTTCACGTATGGCATACAGTGTATACACAAAATTTGGTAGCAATTCAATGAATGTTATGGAAGTTACACGCAGTTCAACATGGAACATATAAACGTATGTAGAATTATTTTGGTAACACTGGTATATATATCTACATTTTGCTCAAAATCCATCTGCAATATTAAAACATTATAGCGTATAGTGCTCAAACTATTTATATGAAAAGATTCCACGATATTGAATCCAGGGCTCAAATGTGTGTTCTCAGAATATTGCTAGGCAGTTGGTCGTCTCGTGGACTCTATAATAGGCATACTTATGTTTGCTCAGACACACGTTGAACATGCCAAATTAGGTATAAATCCATATGAGTATGGCAGTTGCATGCAGTTGAACATTGAAAATTTTACGCATGCATTGAATTATTTTGGTAGCACAATCTTGACGATTTACTCTAAAACATCTTGGACTAACACTGTGCTAAGTACACATAGACCATTCCGATATTGGACTAAGGTCTTGACATTGTTAATATCAGGGACCTGGTACAGAACAGAAATGCGCTTCGTACCACTGTGTTCCATGTTACGTTATGTATACCGTACCGCGACCCGAGCTGACTTGCGGTATCGTTCCGTCCAACTGTAGCTTGGAGCTCGGTACGAGAACGAGGAACGTTACAGCTCTGGAACGGTATAGCAGGATCTCGACTCCCAACTGTACCGAGCGTCAAGGTACATGTTAGCGGAACGTTCCGTCTGAAACCATACACAACTGGAACGATTCCTCAGCGTTACCGGTTGGCAAGTTACTCTGCGTACCGTTCTTGGTTCTCGAAATGGAATAACGTTTCCACCAGTCAGCCGGTTACACTGTGTACCATTCCAGTTTCAACCAACCAGTCACCCGATTTATATGCATATCGTTCTGGGTTCTCAGATAAAAAAATATGTTACAACGAAACGTGGAACGGTATAGAGCTGGAACAGTACAGCAGCATTTCCCAAATTGTGTGTACAAACTATTACAGAACTATTACACAGTTATTACATTGGCTATTACAACCATTACGGCCTATTACACCGAATTTTTACGTAGACAATTACGGCTATTAGTACACAGTCTATTACGTTACCACGGCAATTGTACTACAGCGATTATAACGTTGTTGCACTGGTAATTACAAACTGTCACGTAATAGCCTAATTACAGAACAATTACATGAAATTACATACATGTTGTCTTATCTCGGGACATTTCTTTCAGGATATCCTAATACTCTGTCTAGCCTAAGTTTATATTTCAGTATCTACTATACAACCTAGAGCCTTGATTAAAAAGAAGATAAGTTAATTGTTTTCTACGTTAACAACACTATCCCAGTTTCAACGATGCTGGGCCATATGTGGATGATCTTTGATCTGTTTTAAAAATAGTAACTTAGAACTCTTCTCACCAATGCAGCGTACAAACAATTTTAAGATTGTATAAAAAGCCGCATTTTCTCTAAGGAGAAAATATATATGAATGATATATCGGTATATTCAGGCTTTTTATGATTTATTTTAATAATCGTATCTAGGTGCATTATAGCTTATTTTCATCTTATGAAATATAGCCTATGCTTAATAGATCACAATTGGTCTGTGTGTGTGCGTCTCCTTAATACTTTTTGATTGGCTTGAGCGATGTCAATGAAGCTTGGTGCCGGTACAGAATTGGTTCTACCCCGTCTGACCTTGACCGTGCCTTTCAAATGTTGATAAATATCACCAATTCAACATGATGGCCTCGTGAAATATTTCACTTGTTCTCGATATCCGAAACTATGATAGAAATCAATCTGAAATTATGTGTGGTGGTTAAGGACTATTAATTACTGTACATACAGGGTTATTCATGTAAAGCAGGCTGTTCCAAATCCTCGAGTTTGAGTAAGCGTACACGCGAGTACTCTGCAGTGATGCTCGGAGTACGGTTGGAGAGGGACTGGGGGTGATAGCCAATACGTCACTGGACGAAGGCCAGTCTTGATGTATCCACCGCACACTGACGGCAACCCCCACAGCAGAGCTGTATTGCATGTTGGAGGTTAACTCGCGCAAGGCGGCGAGTACTCCACTGCTCACAGGCGAGCAACTCCGCTGGAACAGCCTGGTGTATAAAGTGTTACACCCGAATAATGTCTAATTCGTTAAAGATATTGATATTTTGTTTTCAGTTTCTTAAATGGTATTGAGGTGCTTGAAAACTACGTGCATCGCTTTTACGTCCTAATATTAGCAACGTATATATCGATAACAACTTAGATCATTTTTAAGGGACGACACTACTTTCTGCCACTAGAAGAATAGTTCAAATTGCTATGACTACATACATATAATTTATTCAAACATCGGGAAAATACTTCTTGAAGAATCAATAATAATCAATATAGTGATTTTAGTCTGAGCACGTGCCCCATCAGACAGCACAAGGCAACGTGCTTGTTCCGATCGCGGTCACACATGTTCATACTGTACGTTAGGCTCGTATCACACGACACTCGTTAACATGGAAGCTTCCACCAGTACGGGTAGTCGATACATGCTAGTATAGACGCATCTAGCACCGTGTGATTTGTATCTTCCATGCTAGGTTCTGCCTTCCATAATAGCTTTCATACAACTCACGAAATTGAACAGGTGCAAATTTTCCTGGCAGTTTTCATGGAAATTTGAGTACAACAACCAATCGGATTTCTTTTCTCGTCCTGGTAGAGGTCCTAGGGATAATATAATAATAATAATGTTATTGGTTTTACGTCCCTTTTAACTACACTGGCTTTTAGAGACGCCGGGGTGCCGGAATTTTTCCCCGAAGGGAATCTTTAACGTGCCAGTAAATCTACTGACACGGCTCCCTCGCATTTACGCACCCTCAAATGCCAGCTGACTGCGCCAGGTTTCGAACCTGCAACCTTGGGCTCAGCAAGCGAGAACGTTACCCCTGAGCCACGCAGCCAGACTAGGGATAATATAAACAAATAGATTTGTTATGTGGGTAGGCCCTCGAATAAATACATCAGAATGAAACTAGGGCTATATTTTCGTTAAAAGGCATCTGTGTGAAAAGCACTTGCTATATCCAGTAGATACAGAACGAGTCATTATTATTATTATTATTATTATTATTATTATTATTATTATTATTATTATTATTATTATTATTACTATTATTAATGGGCTAAATATTGAACTATTAAAATTCTAATAGTTATCACGAATAGAATCCGTCCATAGTTTTGAACAGTATTTAGGGAAAATAGAATTTTGAATGAGAGAAAACAACTTTACTCTCGTCCTCGTACTCTCGTCCTCGTACAGTACATCATGTAATCATGCTGTGCGATGTAGGGAGAATATAATAAAATAATGAAAAAGAAGTAAATTTTTGCCTTGAACCCGGGATGCCCAATACAGCAAATGGGCACGATACTCCTTTTTTATTTTCTTTACTTGTTTCTGTTTGTTTCCAGTGTTTGGTTTCTTTGTGCATGAAGACGTCACAAACACCCAGTACCCGAGCCAGAGAAATTAACCACAGGAGATTAAATTCCCCGTGGCCCGGCAGGGAATCAAACCCGGGACCCTTCAGGCCATAGGCTAGCACGCTAACAAATTAGCCACGGAGCAGGTCACTCACTACCACTCGCACACTTTTCCAACAGACTCCGTAGCTTTTTGTTGTGCTTCTTATCGACGGGTATATCTAATTATTACAGTTAGATCTTAAATATTACTGGGAATGCATTCATTCATTACCACGCATGTTTTCAAATGTCCTTATATCAAGTTTCACGACCGCTTTGCGTTAACAATTCGAATGAACTGTAAATTTTACCCCCAAACGACAACCGTCTTCCATGTTTTATTCCTTACAACTTGGAGCACGAAATGCTAGCGTGTGATATACACTTTGGTCATAAAAGCAGGTGTACTGACGAGGAGGAACAGAAACATACAAGATTCTCCCTGTGAAAAACTGTATTACTGCAGTAAGGACCCAGTTTCTGTAATACTCCAGTGAGGGTTCATTTTTCCTATGATAATACTGTACTACTCCAGTGAGGGTTCAGTTTCCCTATGATAATACTGTACTACTCCAGTGAGGGTTCAGTTTCCCTATGATAATACTGTACTACTCCAGTGAGGGTTCAGTTTCCCTATGATAATACTGTTCTACTCCAGTGAGGGTTCAGTTTCCCTATGATAAGAATGTACTACTCCAGAGAGGGTTCAGTTTCCCTATGATAAGACTGTACTACTCCAGTGAGGACTCAGTTTCCCTATGATAATACTGTACTACTCCAGTGAGGACTCAGTTTCCCTATGATAATACTGTACTACTCCAGTGAGGGTTCAGTTTCCCTATGATAATACTGTACTACTCCAGTGAGGCTTCAGTTTCCCTATGATAAGAATGTACTACTCCAGTGAGGGTTCAGTTTCCCTATGATAAGACTGTACTACTCCAGTGAGGACTCAGTTTCCCTATGATAAGACTGTGCTACTCCAGTGAGGACTCAGTTTCACTATGATAAAACTGTGCTACTCCAGTGAGGGTTCAATTTCCCTATGATAAGACTGTGCTACTCCAGTGAGGACTCAGTTTCCCTAAGATAAAACTGTAAAACTCCAGTGAGGGTTCATTTTCCCTATGATAAGACTGTACTACTCCAGTAAGGACTCAGTTACCCTATGATAAGACTGTGCTACTCCAGTGAGGACTCAGTTTCACTATGATAAGACTGTGCTACTCCAGTGAGGACTCAGTTTCCCTAAGATATGACTGTAATACTCCAGTGAGGGTTCAGTTTCCCTATGATAAGACTTTACTACTCCAGTGAGGACTCAGTTTCCCTATGATAAGACTGTGCTACTCCAGTGAGGACTCAGTTTCACTATGATAAGACTGTGCTACTCCAGTGAGGGTTCAATTTCCCTATGATAAGACTGTGCTACTCCAGTGAGGACTCAGTTTCCCTATGATAAGACTGTAATACTCCAGTGAGGGTTCAGTTTCCCTATGATAAGACTGTACTACTCCAGTAAGGACTCAGTTACCCCAAGATAAGACTGTGCTACTCCAGTGAGGACTCAGTTTCCCAATGATAAGACTGTGCTACTCCAGTGAGGGTTCAGTTTCCCTATGATAAGACTGTGCTACTCCAGTGAGGACTCAGTTTCACTATGATGAGACTGTGCTACTCCAGTGAGGACTCAGTTTCACTATGATGAGACTGTGCTACTCCAGTGAGGACTCAGTTTCACTATGATGAGACTGTGCTACTCCAGTGAGGACTCAGTTTCACTATGATGAGACTGTGCTACTCCAGTGAGGGTTCAATTTCCCTATGATAAGACTGTGCTACTCCTGTGAGGACTCAGTTTCCCTAAGATTAGACGACTGTAATACTCCAGTGAGGGTTCAGTTTCCCTATGATAAGACTGTACTATTCCAGTAAGGACTCAGTTACCCTATGATAAGGCTGTACTACTCCAGTGAGGATTCAGTATCTCTATGATAAGAATGTACTACTTCAGTGAAGGTTCAGTTTCCCTATGATAAGACTATACTACTCCAGTGAGTACTCAGTTACCCTATGATCAAACTGTAACACTCAAGTGAGGACTCAGTTTCCCTGTGATAAGACTGTGTTATGGTCCCAAAGTGTGACCACAAATTTGTGTATTCTATTCATTTTATAACAATTTATAGCAATTTTATTAATAAAAACTCATTATAATCCTTTAGATGCCTATAATTTATATGGTGAGTAGCATCTAATTCACATATGAATTATTATTTATTATTCCATTTTAACATTAAGGGAAACATATTGAAACATGGAGAGTAGCTTGCTTTCTTTAGTTAGGAACCGAGAAACTCACTTCTTCCTACGACACATGTTTGTTGGCACTTCATTTCAAACCCAGCGGGGGGTATTAGAATTTAGAGTGGAGTGGACAGCCCCGGGACGAAACCTTTCGAAGAAAAGTATACTGAAGAACAATTAAGAGGAATACACAGTAATTAAAGTATCACGCAGGCAGCAGCTAGCCTTCAACCAGGCGTGCAACCAGGAAGAAATTGATATTTGGGATTCAGCCTTCAACGAGGTGCACTCGGAGAAGGACTAATTGATCTTTGAAGATGGAGTCACATGACCCAATCAATGAATCACCATCAACGAAAAGAGAAGAATTATTGGGAGGAGAGGTATTCATGGGAACGGATTACTGATTGGAGAAGAGGAATTTGTATGGTGGGAGTTATGCTGAATCCATAAAGCATGCTTCCCGACCAAGAGAACTTAGCAATTCTAGTTGATATTTCACTGAGAGTGGACTGCTCTTGAATTTTGGTCAGTACTCTAGTACTTCGTCGCCAGATTTTAACATTCAGGACTTGCATTGAATTTCAGTCATTGGACTCAGATATTCGTCCAACTGACTGGTGGTATAGTTGTGCTTAAGGCTATTTCCACTTAAGTGTTACAGGAATTAGATTCCATCACTACTTAGTAAGTAGGTGACGCATTAGTCTCTGCTTTACTAGCAAATTCAATTTCAACTAACTTCTATCAATTATGCCGATCTTCATCATTCTTCAAGTTCAACACCTGGAGAAGTGCGACTACAACAGACAACCTGAAACAGTGACCTGGGGTCACACTCCACAAGATGTCTTCCTGTATAAGCGAACGAACATATCATACTTGGGTTTCTCTGAGTTTTTAACTTGGGCAAATGTAAATTCCAGCTTTTTTTTAGTAACGTACATTTTCAGTATACCTCGATTTTTCAACTTGTGCCAACTTAACGTAACTTCAGTAAATGTTTTATTTTTAACTTAACTTCTTTCTATTATTTTTGTTAATAAATTTGATTTGCTCTATGATAGCATTTTCTTTCCCAGTACCTAGGTAGATAGATATAATTATACGGCATCCCTTTTACCTCTAGCTATTACTAATTGGTTAGTCAACGCAGTTACGCCACGCCCTGGGAAGAAGATATCTCTATTGCTCTGGGGTATTATTATTATTATTAAAATACTAACATATTCAATTGATGCTTAATACTAATAATACGTGAAATTTACGTACATTACGAACTTTGTGCTAAGGCACCAATTAGTTAAATGGTTGAAATTAATATATATCTCTTATGTAACGGTACGCGGAATCCTGATGTCTTTGATGTTCAATACGCTAAGTTCCATCTTAAATAGAACAAATACAGAAGTAATTTACTTTGACGTAAATAGCAGTACGTTATCTCTCCAGCCTCTTATACTATCTCTGGTTTCTATGAGGTTGTTTTATAATCCCTCTCAAGTGATGTGACATATCTACAACAAATTCCCCACCTCTCTGTTATTGCCATGGAGAAACCAATATGTTGTTCAATTCAAGGATAGTTTCCTGGCAATACTTTACCCCATGATTATACCTCTAGAACTGATTGGCATTAATAACAAAAGCATTGACATCACCACCATAGACCTGTAGAAGCACTGCTGGAAGATGGTAGGGTGGGGACTGATATAGAGGGAATTCTAAGCAGTTAAATTATTCATACACGTAAATTTTACGTACTGGTATGTTAGTATTGTAGGGTTAATATAAATTTGGTTCTCAATTGATATTTGTGACCTGGCGCCCAAGTCAACTTATTATTATTATTATTGAAAAGGTAAAGAATAAGTATTTGTGTGTCAGAGTGTTCAATCTGGCAAGTCACTGGTCTCAGAGGGGAAAATATCTCATTTGGTCGCACGACGTGTGGCAACCTATTTCATTTGGCACACAACAGTGGGACGATTTGTGGTGTAGCTTTACCAACCCATCTCAACTGTACTACTCCACTGAGGGTTCAGTTTCGCTATGATAATAGTGTACTACTCCAGTGAGGGTTCAGATTCCGTGTTAAGACTGGACTACTCCAATGAGGACTCTGTTTCCCTATGATAAGACTGTACTTCTCCAGTGAGGACTATTTTTCGCTATGTTTTTTTTTCTTCTTAGCGTATGGCTTTGCGTGCCGGGAGTGTCTGAGGACATGTTCGGCTCGCCAGTGTGTAGCTGCTTCTATGCGGACACCCATGAGGTGAGCTACAAGTACTGTCGCGTGTGGAGTGTTGTCTGGGGAGGACAGTTTGAGTGTAAGGACGAGGAGTTGGAAGGTAGCGGCTGTGGCCTATAGTTAGGGACCAACCCCGGCATTTGCCTGGAAGGAAGATGGGAAACCACAGAAGACCATCTTCAAGGTTGCCGGCGGGGGGATTCGAACCTCCTCGCCTCCCGGATGTGAGCAACTGCCTGCAGCCACACCGTAACGACCACGGCTAACTCACCCGGTTTCGCTATGGTAAGATTGTACTACTCCAGTGACGGTTTAGTTTCTCGATGATAAGTATGTACTACTCCAGTGAGGGTTCAGTTTCGTCATGTCATGACTGTTTTACTCCAGTAGGGGATCTGTTTCCCTATGATTAGTGTGTACTACTCCAGTGAGGGTTCCGTTTCCCTATGTTAAGTCTGTACTACTCCAGTGAGGACGTACTTTCTTTATGATAAAACTGTACTACTCCAGTTAGGCTTCAGTTTTCCTATTATAAGACTGTACTGTTCCAGTGAGGGTTCAGTTTCCTTATGATAAGACCAGTTAGGGCTCAGTTTTATTGGGATAAGCGGTGTACCAATGAGGAGCGTGCGGTACTACAAGCCTACCGATGCAGTCTGACCGCGACCTAGCCGCATTGCGCCCTCGGGCGAGCGAACCTCCAGCCCTTCTGAGAAGCCAAATAACAAATGATACGCTTCTATGTGGAAGGTTTCTTTTCATAATAACTGTGTTAGATGGGAATTTTCGATGGCCAGTGTTTGAAAAACGAGAGTGCGGTCAGACTTAATTTAAAAATTTTCAGCAATCAGGTACATCGGAGACCGTCCTAAACACACTGCATTATTATTATTATTATTATTATTATTATTATTATTATTATTATTATTATTATTATTATTATTTTGTCTGAGGATGGTATTCTGGTTTAATTGTAGTGCATGCTGTATTCGACTTGTTAGTACAGTTTATAAGGTATGGCAGGTTATAATTACGGGTTGAGGAATAGTATAACAGTCGTCCAAATAGATGCTATTTTGAGGGATTGCTTTCCTCGGGATCACAATCGGAAATTAAGAGATCGAAACTTTGCTCACCGGTTTGTATTGTGTGCAACCACGAGGAAGGTCGTTGCCGTAATGACTTCCCAGGCAGTTCCCATTAATCGCCGGAACAGCAACTTGGCAATGTTGATATCAGGTGGTTTCAGCAAGGATATGTGTAGTACTTGGGTAATAGGAGGGCACGGAATTTTAATTTAAGAGATTAGCAGACATACTTTGTGTAGGGGAGTGATGGTTCACAGACTCTTACACAATGCCACGGTTGGTCAGCCTAGCCTATTTGTCGTAAGTTACAAGCTTACGGAAGACTAATATAGTGCCGGATAGAGCCGGCCAAATTTGCTCTAGTTCCGATCGGTATCGGAGGTTGCCGCATGGCCTGTATCTTCCCCCACCAAGCGCACTCAAGGCCAGGTCTCTCCGCTGAATGAGAATCTTAAGTCTCAACAATACCGGCACTGAGTGGGAACCTTATGATATCTCGATAATACTGGAAGTCCTTTTTTTCTCGGCTTTATCGACAGTATCTATTTAAAGGGAAAATTAGATTCACTCAAACCGCTGCACGTGTGAAGTCAAAGCCCTCTGTAACTCCGGAATGTAAACCATTCCTCATTCTTTCATTTGATAAATGTAAAGCAGTATGAAGTGGTCCACACATGAAATACCATATTGTATTGAGTTCGTTATATTTTTACCATGCCTTCTCTCACTAATGATATGGTAAGAGAGAAATTAGCAGATGGAAATCTGAAGTTATTAGAAAAATCAGTTACTGATCGAATGAGTGCCTGCTGGACGAAATTTCAGGTAGGGTTATTATTATATAAACAAAATAAAGTGGAATTAGTTTTCAAATCGTTGTCATCTACTCCAGACCAATATGAACAGATTAAGTTCTTGGCCATGTTCACACGGTGAAGTAGGATGGATGTCGCCTCCGTGGTATAGTGGTCAGCATGCTTAGCTGCCAACCCGGAGTCCGCGGTTCGATTCCCGGCTCTGTCACGAAATTTGAATAGTGGTATGAGGAAATGAACGGGGTCTACTCAGCTTCGGGTGGCCCTGTTCGCTTTGCAGGTGAGGCCGCCTGGGCGAAGTGCTAGTCACACTCCCCAGTTGTATCCCCTGACTCAGAGTCTCAAGCTCCAGGACACTGCCCTTAGTGGTGGTAGACGTGGGATCCCGCGCTTAGTCCGTGGGAATAGCCAACCCTGGAGGGTAAAACGAAGAACCACAAAGTAGGATGGTCGATTACACGGGTTTTCACATTTTAGGGGTGCATTATTCTTCTTCTTTACTTCCTCACGCGTGCACCATCGATTAAATGCTTTGTTCATATCATATAAATAGCTTGTGTTGTCACTGTGGTTGTTGTACCCAGCCCCTTCAATTATAAATAGGCTAAACGATGAAATGAAAATGAAAATTTAATATAGGACTTCAGAAACTTTAGGTCAGATACTAAACTGTACATCATTTTTATCAGATTGTTTACAATCAATTTCAGCAGCCTCCAAATATTTTCTTTCATCCTTATTATTATTATTATTATTATTATTATTATTATTATTATTATTATTATTATTATTTTACAACACTATGCCCAACTAAGGAGCGCGATTGAACCTATTTCACAGATGAATTTGAATTAACTTTATCCTATTACCCAAAATCCCTTCATTCTCTCACTATGATATTTCATCCTCTCTGCCGTCCATGCAGTGGTGGCTCTCATCCGGGGGTTTGCAGCAAAATGATGTTTGTTCACCAACGACCTGAATCTAGGCCTGCCTAATAAAATTATTATAATAATAATAATAATAATTATTATTAAAAATAATAATGGGGTTGTTTTTCTTTTTGATGTTATCGTCGTCATATAAGGAATTAAATTATGCTTTGTATCCACAGTGTGAAGCCCATATAGGTGTATTTTGAAATGATCAACGGCCTATATATTGATACTTTCCACTCGCAGTGGAGAGTAGGACATGTTTTCATTTAGTTATTTTTGTATTCCTTTCGTAAACTTTTTTATAACGAGTAGCCCCTAAAGTAAAAATAACTCAAATATCGGCGTTGCGGAGAAGAACCAAAAGAATGTCTCACGTGCATGGCTCATAAACTATTAGCCCTACTGACTAGGAATTTGCTTTAAAGAATACTTTCAATTTTGTCCTCTTTGTAACTCGTGGTTCTTCGAGGCAACTTTAGTCCAAAAATTGGCTACGATGGTGAGAATACACTTGCAAAATATTTCGCTTAAATAGTTTCAGGTAATTTCATCTAATAAAAACTCTGATTTTGTGCTTGAGAGCCATACCAGTTTGTGGCATGCGGTATATTAGTCATGCCAGTCCTAACACTAATTCGTCAATAAATGCAAAAGATATGACAGTTTGAGTGACGAGAGTGCGACAGTAGCTGCACTGAGAACTGTTCATTACCACGGGAATGTCACTTGGTGCGATACTCCACGGTCTCGTTCCATATTCTCTATTTTGTTCGGTTCACAAGGTAATGTTGCTATCGCTACTCATGAAGCAACGTGTGAGCGCGTGCCTAGGGATGCATTTGAAATTGTGGTGGCTCAAGCATATTTCAAAGCCATCATAACAAATGGAAAATCAACCTTTAGTATTCGAACCGGTGGGAGCGTTTTAGAGAAAGTGAGACAAGTATCCAACGCAAAAGTTCTCACTCAGTATCTTTGTTGTTGCATTTTCCAACTTGGTAAGAGAGTGTCCGTGGCTGAATTGATTACGCGTCGGTCTCATGATTGAAAGGTATGGGGTTCTATACAAGATAGGGGAAGTATTTTAGAATTTGTTTTCGTCATGTTTTATAGTTTGTGTCAAGCGCTTTACCAAAATCTTACTACAAAAATGATACGATAGAACACAGTTGCATCACAGGGGACTAGTAATACAGCGAGTGCATGCATTTTTTAGGTTTGATTCCGTGGAAGCTATATACTGCTTGAATGGGGCATTACACGAAAAATCTTAATATGTACACGTCAAATAGAATGTTTATTTGCTGAAACGTAATGACCAAATAATACCGAGGGATATCATAGGAAGCGATGCAAGCACTGACGATCAAAATCTCCTTCGATATGTTATTGGGATGATATGCTGAATAATAGTCTGTTAATATGATACCGTTGAAGTTGAGTGGATTCCTCCAATTCGCAGACTCCAGTGAACGGAATGAACAACATTGAATCCTTACACAACAAGCCTCAGTGCCTTCAGGCAGCGCCATATTGCGCAAGCGAGAAAATCGAAAATTATCGTTATCGAGCCCACATTACCGGTATTACCAACGAGACCGATCGGAACTCAAGAGCTTTTAACCGGCTTTAGTGCCGGGAGTATTTAAGATGTTGAATGCAAAATAAATCTGCCCTACTCTTTAGCTTTGTGGCGAGCATGCCTTTTTAGCGGATATCTATACCTTATTTGAAGTACGGCTCCGTAGTCGGTGACTTAGCAAGTGCGATCTTTGAGCCATGCTCAGTATTTCGAGTGCGAGAGAATGTCTGTATCTCTACTGTTTAGACTCGTGTACTGATAGTTGACGAGTGAAACGTATGATTCTGCTACCAAGTCTCTGCACCACATTGCACAGGCGAAAAGGGGTGATTCTCGATTTCTGGCACGCTGTGAACGAGGAGAGTCATCGTTGGGTATGTGTGAAATCATGTATAATTGGAGTTATAAGTCAGTCTTAATGTCTAATTTTAGCAGTAGCTGTTGTGCCCGGCTTTGCTCGGGATCACAATCTGAAATATAGATATTATAGCTTCGCTCGCTGTGTTGCATTGTGTGCCGCTATAGGTCCGTGTAGCTGCTAATTTTCTGATCAAAAATTGTGTTGAATTTGTCATTAACCTTCAATGGACACACTTCCACAAATGAAACTCAAAAGTCTCACTGGGGTCTGATGAACCCCAATATTTTAATGAATTCTAAATTAAAAATTTACAACATATTGCAAAATAGAATGCATGGATGGATTCACAGACTAATTAAGAATGTTTTTAGCGATTTGTGTCATTGTTTTATAATATGAAATTGATACTACAATAAAAAAATATAACACTGAAATAATCTTATGTCTAATGAAGAATACTGAAAACATTCTAATTCTTTGCGGTTTTCCTCAGTAATATACAATTCACTTGTATACACTTTGCTCACAATCACCACTGGTCTTGTAAAAGTAACATTGTGCGTAATTAGGTCATTACATAATATTACAGGGGTGTTCAAACTTCAGCGTTTACTCACTACAATCAATGCACAACACTGCCCGATGTTCGTCGCATATCGCTTCAGTTTTACTAATCCTGAAATGAACAACACGTTAAATATTTCGCTCCATTCTAGTAACGAAAACAGACAGCAAAACAGGAATAAATCGAGTAAATTTCCAACTCACATAATATATAAACTCACACACAAAAGTCACACTGAGGTCCGACCAATCCCTCGCTCGATTCAACCACCTACTAACCGGAACGCAGTTAAACAATGGTTTGGCCTTGGCTCCACAATGGTGGCAACTAAATTTACGTAGAATGGCAAGGCCATAATTTCCGTGCTATCCAATTCGTTATGAAAACAGAAATCGCCAGGGTCTGAGGGACCCCAGTTTGACCATTGAGGGTTAAGGATGGTGTGACAGCTGTTTACTGCTTGTAGCTTATGGTAATTTCGCTCATATAACTGAATATCGAAATTAGTGCCTTTCAGTAGGGTCAACGTGTTTGTACCCAATAGTAATGGGTGTTTCCATAAACCTAAAAGAATATTTACAGGAGATTAATAAATTCATGGATGAACAGTTTTGATCGTCAAGTGATCAGCATCAGATCCTTTATAGTTAGGCCGTTAAATCTGTGTGGGTGATGGTATTTACAAGTTACAGCAGTTCTCATAAACTTGCTCCACTTGTCAAGATACGTTAGTTATAGGCTATGTGAGTTTTGTTAAGATATTGTTAGTGGTTGTTGACCTTAGTGTGGTGACTGTGATTGTTAGTGAATGGTCAGGTTGGAATGGAATATGAACTTAGCTTATTGTTTGACCTATGTGGGATCCGCTCTCTTGTAGCTGCTACCACTTCCACACAGAAGTTCAAGTTCAGTTTAGACAGTGGACGTGTTAGTAAGAACGGATCTCAGCATTTATTGAGTCTCCTAGCACTTTAAAAGGTCGTTATAGGTTGTTGACCCTAAATCCGATGCATTCAAACGTAGAAAAGTTTCCTATTAGGCTTCTGTACATGGCATCGAATGCGAAATTACGAGAGAGCTATCTGCTGTAAACATAAAACACGTGACGTCACCGATAGGTTAAAAGTCAAGAGAATGCAACGATATTCATGAAAGTATGTGTGATGTCTGCCATGAATATACAGTATAGTTCGCTACGTCGCCGAGAGAAGAATGCAGCTACTGGAACATCTAGAAGACCAGAAAAGTTAGCTTTAATGCCTAAAAAGCAAGGCCATAAATAATGAATTCGCAAGATCAGAAGAACCCGTTTCATAATGTCAAATTATGCATTTGACGAGGAAAATTACTAATACACTAGAAAACCACTATATAATAAACTAGAAGATCCGTGCTGCTGCTCCACAGAAATCAGTTCAACAATCCATATGACATTTGTTGCTCGCATGACTTAATGCTAATGACATGAAAAACAGTTGACGTCGGCTTTCGTTTTTGTAACATCTGTAATGAAGGTTCACCTCCGACCGTCATATGAATCAGCGTTTTGAGCTGGGATGGTAAAGAGAACGAAATTTAAATAAAAAGGAGTGAAATTAGATGGTTTACACTTACAAAAGTCTGGAATGAAATTATGTTAAGAGTAATAAAAAAAGAATGTTAATTAGAACTGTATTAAAGAGAAAATGTTTTAGTGAATGAAATTCGAAGAGGAATTAAATTAGGAATAGAATGTGAGGAATGAATGAAAGTAGTGAAATGTAAGGAGCGAAATGTGTAAACGAAACCATTTCGTGAATGAAAAGGAATGGAATTTGGAGTTAAATTATATCTGGAATTAAACTTTTTCATGAAACTTGGAGTGAAATTAAATTGAGAGTGAAATTAATGAATAAAATGTGAGGAGTGAAATGTTAATAATAAACCTCCATTCATTATGAAAAAGAACGAAATATATGGAGTGAAACTTAAAGTGAATTAAATTTGGAATGAAAATAATTCTGGAACTCGGAATGAAATTATATGTGGAATGAAATTGAAATGTTGAACATGGAATGAAATTAAATGTGGAACGAAATTAAACCATATGTTTGGAATTTTATTAAATGCGGAATAAAATTAAATCTTGGTCTCGGAGTGAAATTAAATGTGGAATTAAATTAAAATGCAGCTTGATTGAAATTTAAGGAATGAAATTAAATCTTGGGGTTTGAATGGAATTAAATGTGGAATGAAACTAAATCCTCAGGTCGGAATGAAAATAAATGTGGAATGAAATTAAATCCTCAGGACTGAATGAAAATAACGTGAAATTAAATTAAATCTTGACGTCGGAATGAAATTAAATCTTTGACTCTGATTGAAATCACTTGTGGAATGAAATTACATCTTGAGGTTGGAGTGAAATGAAACGTGGAATTAAATTAAATCTTGAGGTCAGAGTGAATTAAATTAATACCATTTAATTCTATCCCGGCCGGAGTGAAATTAAATTCATACAATTTAATTGAACTGTGAACGAACATTTAATTCTATTCCGGCCGTAGTGAAGTTTAATTACACAATTTAATTCTATTCCGCCGGGAGTGAAATTAAATTCAAACAATTTAATTCTGTCCCGGCCGGAGTGAAATTAAATTCAAACACTTTCATTCCAACGAGCATTTCATTCTATTCCGACGTGAATAAAATAAAATATGAAGCGAAATTTATTCCATAGAATTACGGTTTAGTCCTCGCGAAATGGCACTCTCAATGAAGAGTTTGTCTTATTCAATCCAATGCATGATAATGATGAGTGCAGGTCTTTCAAGTTGACGCCCGTGGGTGACCTGCGCGCCGCAATGAGGATGAAGTGATAATGAAGACGTCGCATACCCCCCAGTCCCCAAGCCATGGGAATTAACCCCAGGAGAATAAAATCATTGATGGCCGGGAATCGAACCCGGGACACGTCCGGGCTAAGCCTAGCGCGCTAACCATTTAGCCATGGAGCCATTCACTCCCAGGAAATTCTGGGATATAATGTTAATACCTGAGACATTTTTCTCAATTTTATTTCACCAGATTATTATTTTGAGCCTTCTTTCATCTTATGCCATATAGGCTTGTGAGATTACGTTGTGTGTGTGTGTGTGTGTACGTGTGTGTGTCCTCATAAAATCTAAACGGCTAAAGCGATAACCATGAAACTTGGTGAGGTTGTAGTACTATCTCGTCCAACCACGACTGTGCCTTTCATATTTTAATACGTTTTACCAATTCAACATGACGATCGGGTGAATAATTACACCAGCATTCAATATCTCCGATAACATGTCCTCGGAAACTCCCGGCACTAAAAAAGCCATACGCTAAAAAAAAATCTCCGATAGGATTTGTTATTAGGAATAATTTCTGTACCAAATAGACCGACAGCGGTAGCTACTTGCCCAGTTCACCTCTCATTAACTCCTCTCCTGAGGTTGGCTTCAGGAAGTGCATCTGGCTGTAAAAATCACCCGCCACATAGACTTTCATCGCTTCTCATCTCCGACCCCGTTGAATAATAAGAGATGAACATACATTTGTGTAGCAAATCCTGGGATTACTACAGTCAAATTTTGTTTGAGATGGACATTGGCATTCAAGCCTCATATAAGTTCCACTTTCATCCACATACAGCGCTCCGGATATCAAATGGCCTTATTCATAATTTACCAACCCGATTTTGCCAACAAATTCCATTATAACGTCGAACTTAGTATACACATAAATTTTTGTCTGATGTACCGGTATGTATAAAAATATGTTTTGCTTTGTGCTAAATTTCAAATAATACAATTCCAATAAGTCGCCTCCGCAGCGTAGCGGTCAGCATGGTTAGCTGCCGCCCCGGAGGTCCTGGGTTCGATTCCCGGCTCTGCCACGGAAATTGAAAAGTGGTATGAGGACTGGAACGGGGTCTACTCAGCCTCGGGTGGTCCAAATGAGTAGAGGGGGTTCGATACCCACCTCAGCCATCCTCGAAGTGGTTTTCCGTGGTTTCCCACTTCGTCTTCGGGCAAATGCCGGGATGGTACCTTCTTCAAGGCCACGGCCGCCTCCTTCCCTCGTCCTTGCCTATCCATCCTGACCATCCATTACCTTCCCTCATGAGGCCCCTGTTCGCTTTGCAGGTGAGGCCGCCTGGGCGAGGTGCCAATCACACCTCACCAGTTGTATCCACTCCGATTAGATGTTCCCAGCTCTAGGACACTGCCCGTAGAGGCGGTAGTGGTGAGTTCCCTCGCTGAGTCCGTGGGTTCCACCAACCTGGAGGGTAAACGACTAAGAAGAAGAAGACAATTCCAATAACAACAACCTCTTCTTCTTTTTAATGAGATTTCTGCGCACGTTTCATAGCTCTTACGATAAAATGCGACAGAGGAGTGGGGCGTGGTGGTGAAATGCCAAGCTGCTTGCCTTTCACCAATGTGGACCGGGTTCGATTCACGGTCAATGCAATTGAGATTTTTGAAGTGAAATATCACGTCCTTTGGTTCGGATGGTGGATTCGTAACTTATAATCACGATATTTACAGGGTGCCCTCCTTTTTAAGTGTCCACCTCCTGCTGTAGCGGCTAGCATTCTTGGCTGTTGCCCTGGAGGTCCAGGTTCGATCCCCGGCTCTGTCAAGGAAATACATTGTGGTCTGATGGCTGGAACGGGGTTCACACAGCCTCGTGAGACACAACCTAGAAGAGTTGATTCCCATCTCAGCCATCCTTGAAGTGGTTTTCCATGGTTTCCCACTTCTACTCCAGGCAATGTCGGGATGGTTCGTAACTTAGGCCAGCGCCACTTTCTTCCCAATCCTCACGTGATTTGAAACTACACACACCAATACAACCATCACAATAACAAAGGTTATAAGATAAGAATTCCACCCACCCTAGTATATGGGGCCAATGTCCAAGCCCCACAAATGAGTCAACAACAATAACAACCTCATCAACAAGGACAATTTGTTTGATGTAGGCCATGTGAGACATTTAACTTGCAGACAGATTTATGAGAAGAGGGAGTGGGACAGAAGTGGTTTTCCTAATTACGTAAACTATATTTGACTAAAGGCAATCTGTCTGAATTAAAATACCGGTAGTAACGTATATCCTGCAATCCATCAAAACACTCCTGCTGTTGATATTATTAGATAGTTACTGTAGATAGACAAATACTTCAGTCGATTAGTACCGAGTTGTTGACTCAGTTATGGGATTTGTGACATTGTGGTCATGTGTCCCCGTGTACTTGGGTGTGTGTGCGAAATTAGTCTCATGACCCATGTTATTGTGATGGCTGCATTAGTGTGTGCAGTTGTAATTCAGTTGAGTATTGGGAAGGAGGTGAACGTGCCCTTAATTTAGGAATCATCCCGCCATTCCGCTGGAGTTGAAAAGGAGGAAAACCATTTTACGTCCACAGAGTCCGTAGAAAGCTTGGTTCCATGGCCTAGCGCTGCGCGTTAGCGAACGTAGCTACCACTGTTGGTCTATTTGGTACACAAATGATTCATAATAACAAATCCTGTCGGAGATATTGAATGTTGGTGTAATTATTCACGCGGTTGTCGTGTTGAATTGGTAAAACTTATTAAAATTTTGAAAGGCACAGTCGTGGTTGGTCGAGAGAGTACCACGTCCTTACTGAGTTTCATTGTAATCGCTCTAGCCGTTTAGATATTTTTGAGGACACACACACGTCGACACATAGACACACACACGGGTATAAGATGAAAGAAGGCTCAAAATAATAACCTGGTGAATTAAAATTGAGATAAATGCCTGAGGTACTAAGATTATATCCCAGAATTTTCTAGGAGTGAATGGCTCCGTGGCTAAATGGTTAGCGCGCTAAGCTTTGGCCCGACGTGTCCAGGGTTCGATTCCCGGCCGGGCCATCAAGGAATTTATTCTCCTGCGGTTAATTGCCATGGAACGGGGACTTGGTGTATGCGACGCCTTCATCATCACATCATCCTCATTACGGCGCGCAGCTCGCCCACGGGCGTCAACTAGAAAGACCTGCACTCGGCCTCTCAGGAGGCCATACGATCATTATCATTCATTGGATTGAATAAGACGAACTCTTCATTAAGAATTCCATTTCGCGAGGATAAACTGAAATTATATGGATTAAATTTTGCTTCATATTTACATATCATTAAATCCTATGGATTTATTTTATTCACGTCGCAATAGAATTAAAAATTCGTTCGAAGTTTCATTTCGAGAGGAATAGAATTACATTCCATGCATTTAATTTAATTCCTGTCGGAATATAATTAAATGTTTCATTCACAATTTAATTCCGAGAGGAATAGAATTAAAGCGTATGGATTTAATTTCACTCCCACCGGAGTGGAATTCAATGTTTCCTTCAGAGTTTCATTCCGAGGAGAATTAAATTAAATTCTTTGGATTTAATTGTATTCCCTTCAGAATAAAATCGAGTGTTTCATTCAATATTTCATCCCGAGAGGAATAAAATGCAATGCTATGGATTTAATTTCACTCCCAGCGGAATTGAATTGAATTTCATTCCGAGATTTATTCTGAGAGGAATAGAATTCAATATTTCATCCCCAATTTAATTCCATGTCAGAGTGAAATTATATGTTTCACTCCAGGTTTAATTCTACGCCACAATAGTATTGGAATGGCTGGCTGACTTTAATTCCACTCCTGCTCAGGAGTGAAATATAACATTTTGTTCACTTTACCATCCCTGGTTTTGAGAGCACAGACAACCTCTAAGAATGAATGCTGAAACAAAATGCAAGTTAGCGCCTGTTGCGTGGCCTTAGTGAAACAAATAATCGCAATTATTTTAATACACGGATGACATAATCAAGTAAATTGGGGTTCAATGGTTAATGCGTAACGTGGTAAAGTCTCGAGGCAGCAAACTCGTCGTAGCACAAATACTTGTCAAGATAGCCTATTTCAGTTTTAAAAGGAATGAAGCATGTATTTTTACGTGAACGATAATCTCGCGATCATGAGCCATACGACCTCAATCTTTACGTGGAATACGAACCAAGGGACGTAATATTTCACTTTGGAATCCAGCCTGGGCCTTGGTGAGAGGCAACTAGCTTGACCACTGTACTGTACTATCAGCCCCCCCCCCCCCCATTTCAGTTTTAGTGCAAGGTGAAATATGACCTTGATACAATGACATATTTGCAATTATTTTAACACGCAGATGACTGAACCAAGTAAATTGGGCCTCAGTGAATAATGCGTAATGTGCATAGCATCACAACACAATTAGGCTACTTGTCAGGATATTTCAGTTTTATTGAAAGATAACATTCATTCCTAAGTCTTTTAATCTCGTACAACATGAGCGTTATGGGATTGGTCAAGTATAAGTTGATATCTCGCGCTGGAGTCAGCTGATGATGATTGCCTATCAGATCGTTTCGCGGGCGAATTCCGAAGTGCTTTGCGGGGCGATGTTGTCAATTATGCCCGTGGTTCAAGATCGGCTTAAGAGTGCCAATCGAAAAAATAAACTTCCTTGGCGAATGGTTTTATACAACGACCTCCGGGCTAGCTACTATGCTACGGTGACACCGCTGTTCCGCACGGTAGCTGCTAGGCGATCGGTCATTTACGGAAATGTTCTGGATTATTGTTATATTATGTTTTGCTCAATAACAATGTCTGACTGTTAGGTAGTCAGCCTGCTAGCACCGCCAAGGCAGCACTGTAATGCCAATTAGGCGTGGTAGGCAAGGTGAAGAGTCAGAACAATAGCTCTGACCCCTTGAGTCACAGCATCCACAGACACTAGCTGTACTCAGGACCAACCATACCTCAGTTGCTTCCATATAATCACAGCCATGATTGACACTGAGATATTTGCCTGGCTGCGTGGCTCAGCGTTAACGTTCTCGCCTGCTGTTCCCTAGGTTGCAGGATCGAATCCTGGCACAGTCAGCTGGCATTTGAGGGTGCGCAAATGCGAGGGAGCCTTATCAGTCGATTTTCTGGCATGTTAAAGATTCCCTTCGGGGCGATATTCTGGCACCACGATGTCCCTCAAAGCGCTAGTAATAAAAAGGGACGTAAACCATAACATTATTATTATTATTATTATTATTATTGAAACTTAGATATCAGTGAATAACCATATTTTACTCTAGCCTGTGCCAATAGACAAATGCAAATGGGATGGTTACATGTTAGAAACGGCAGAGATTAGTCGAGTTTTGTTAACAGTTGTAATTGAATATTATTTTCAATGATTAGGGTTGGAAATGTCAGTTGTAAAAGTAATTAATCTTGATGAATTAAATTTAAATTTGTTTAAATCTAGTCAACTTTTAACCGAATTCCCCCCCCCCCCCTCTCCAAATTTGTAAACACTTCCCAATTTTAAAAAAAACCCACTTATATTACTAAAGTTATCCGACAACGCTTTATGTTCTTAGCGGTAACGTTCTCGCTTGCTGGCCCCAAGATTGCAGATTCGTATCCTGGCGTAGTCGGCTGGCATTTTAGGGTGCGCAAATGCGAGGGAGCCGTGCCAGTAAATTTACTGGCACGTTAAAGATTCCCAGCGGGGCAACATTCCGGCACCCCGGCGTCTCTAAAGCCAGAGTAATTAAAAGGGACGTAATACCAATAACATTAATTAATTTATGTATTTAATATACATGCATTTTCATTTCAGACTTGTGTCTTTCAGTGACCAGTCTAGTCTGCAAGCCTTTGTTTGCGAACAAGTCGCCTCCATGGTGCCCTATTAGCAGTTAGCATTGCGGCCTCCTTTGCTTCTACACTTCGCACTTTGAAATCATTCAACACTGAATCTAACCATCGCCTCCTAGGTCTACCTCTACTTCTCTTACCCTCTAAAGCTGAACACTTTAACCTCTTAGGTAATCTCTCCTCCCCATTCTCTTCACATGTTCTCTTATGTTTCTAAGGAAACGAAAACAATCTAAAATTGGTACCATTTCAAGGATGCCGTTAAAACAAAAATGTTATCTTGCAGCTCGTTAAATCGCGCACCATGACAGCGCGTGGGACCTGGAAGTCTAGATAACGAAGATTTGACTCCCAGCGCCTAAAGTGGTCACCCTGAGAGTGATATGCCCCCGGTCTTTTCATATTTCTTCCAGACGAATGCACTGCTACAGTCACTAAAGAAACACAGGATATCAGTCAAATTCAGCACACACCCAACTACATGGGGATGATGACCAAGATATTCCAAGCCCCAAGCAACAAAACAAAAATGTGCCTCGTGTTTTAACTCGGCCCGTTAGGACCTTTGCATGGCGATGGCAACAGTCCATAGCAGACATACCACATTCAGTAGCTGCCTGCGAACATTTCCGTAAATGACCAATCGCCTAGCGGCTACCGCTACCGAGAAATCAGCATCAAAACAAACACATCGTGGGTCACAGTAGTTAAGGCATGAATCTGTCAGCCCGGGTGTACGTGGTCAAATCCATCCCCAGGTATTTTTAGCCTACTTTTCACATTTTGCAAAAATGAGTAAAAAGTAGACTTATGAGATCGGGCAAATGTCTGTCTGTCTGTCTGTCTGTCTGTCTGGCTGTGTGTGGTCCCCGCCCCCCCCCCCCCCATCAACTCCTAAACGGCTGCAGCAATCAAAACAAAATTTAGTGGGAGTAAAGATCTATACCAGAATATCTCACGGCCATATTTGAAAATGATGTCAGAGCTACCAACTGCTGAAAAATCGCAATTGAAATTTGAGCTCCATGTTGGATATCTTGGAAGGTATACATGGGAGCTATTTCAAAATTGGCACACTTATAGATAATAATATTGCAGTTTAATTTCCAGGAGGCCATACATGTGGCAGTGTTGCCAAAATGATTATAAGCCTGCTGATATGTCCAAATTTTAAATGCATATAACTTATACACTATCAATTGGATTTCAACCAAATTTCGTATGTGGTATGTGTACATAAGCAGATATGACTGAGCGTATTCTTAAGAGCCATCAGGGCTGCAACTGTTAATAAATGCTCTCAATTTATTTTATCCAAATACCATTATATCAGAATGTATGCAAGCCGACAGCTTTAAACTATGCACACGTATAGTACCTGGCATTCTAAATTAATTTGGAGTATCTTATATACATCAGTGCTACCAACATGATTCTAAGCCTGCTGAGAGGTCCAACTTTAAATGCATGTAACTTCTATACTATCATTTGGATTTCAACCAAATTTCGTGTGTGATATGTGCACCATAACACATATGACTATGCCGATTCTTAAGAGTAACCAGGGCTGCCAACTGTTAATAAATACTGTCTCTATTTTTGTTACCCTAACATCAATATATCAGAAAGTATGCAAGCCAATAGCTCTAAACTTTGCACACGTATAGTACCTGGCATTCTAGATTAATTTGGAGTGACTAATATAGGCCTACGCCAGTGCTGCCAACATGATTCTAAGTCTGCTGATAGGTCCAATTTTAAAATACATTTTACTTCTATACTAACAAATGGATTTCATCCAAAATTGGTACAACACGAGATCATAATATTTCAGATTATTTCTGACCAACACATTCATGCATGACATTGTTGCCAACAGAATTTTACGCGCGCTGATAAATCCAAGGTCTTAACTGCTTGTAACGTGCATGCTATCCATTGGACTTCAACCAAATTTTGTATTCTGTACCTTAAGAGAAGCAACTAACAATAGCCTATATTCAGTCACCAGGGCTGCAAACTGTACTGCTCTATTAGGCTACATTATATAAGGTATATTTCGAACTAATTAGGAATTTCGATATTACCAACATAATTTTGTCATTATTCTAGATAGGTCTATATAGATTGGCAAGTATCCTAAATTTCAAGAAAAGTAGGCTCTTTAGTTCAACACGGAACTTCTTGTTTTTCTCCGATTGGCGCTCTCAATTCGGTCTAGAATCACGGGCAGAATTAGCAATATCACCCCGCAAAGCCCGAATGGTAGCATTGCATTTAAGTTATTACATACGGAGCTGGCCAGATACCTTAGTTGAGATAATTGCGACTTGTGGTGAAGTACTGTAGGCTATATCGTATCTCGTGAACATGGTTAGGTATGGAACAAAACAGTGAATTATCCTAGTGGAAACTTATCTTCTCAAGAAGAAGTCTTCCAGTAAATGCGTTTGAATATTTCAGTGCCATGCCATGTTTACTACCCTACCAGGGACTTGTTACCGCTAGATGTTGTGTATACATTACGTCAGCTCGCCTCGTTATGGTTGCAGCGAGCGGTTGCGGGGCAAGAGGGTAACTCAAGTACAGTCATACAATGAGAACACACCGCACAGCGCACGAACCATGCACACACACACGACATGCGATGAGGTTTCGCTGGCGACGACTGCACATCTATCGCAGACGGTAACAATTCGCTGGTAGGTTAGTACTTATGAGGGAATCTCAAACAAAATGTATACAGATACAATCCGCCTACTCTGGAGGCTCTCGGAAATGAAATAACTGCATTGATGCGAAATATCAGTGTGGATGAATTACAGCGAGTGTACCAAAACATCCTACGTTGGTGCGATGTGCGTTTAGAAAATGAAGGATGGAATTTCCAGCAACTAGGCAATTCATGTAAGTAATGATGATTATTAAATATGTTAAAAATTGTAAATGTGTTGAACTAGTTGGGCGCTATGCTGCTGCTAGCGCCAGTGCCTTGCTCGGCAGGCCGTCACGCGGCGCATCCGAGGCTCTGTTCTATAGCGAGGGTTCTCACTGTAGTAGAACCTCCGCCATATATACATAATGGTGGCTGAGCATACTATTAAAACTTCAAGATCAATAACTCAGGATCCAATTGCGCAATTAACACGAAACTTTGTAAGACGGAAGAAACAGATAAGATACCTTGCTTGCATTAGTCATAGGACTATTACACTGCATATAGCATGCAGCCGCCATCTTGAGTATATAAGGTATCAATATCGACAATCCAGTATTTTTTGCAGTTACAATGACGAAACGGAGCAAATATATAGTCTCACAAAAAGGGCTTTCTTTGCAGAAGACGCAAGGTAAACGATTCCATACATTCAAGATGGTAGATGGGCATACTTTTCTAATGTTCCAATCAATTCCCTGGCTGCAAACGCGGAATTGCAACGAAACTTAGTAAATGGGGTGTCTTATTATTATTATTATTATTATTATTATTATTATTATTATCATCACTCCATGTAACTATTGTAACTACACCCGTAAGCTACATGTTTTTACTGAACATCTTGTTATTAGTTGAGGGCTAAGTTCTGAAACTGAGTCTTCATAATTCATTACATCCTCCTCACGATGTCAAGTTGAAATACCTGTACCAGGGCTCTCCGCTGGATACACGTCACACATGAGGCTGTATTCTGTGCCGGAGTAGCGAGGGCTGAATGAGAGGTTAGGAAATGAAATGGATGTTAACTATTTGTGTGCATCGACCTCCTGCAGAGAGCCTCCCTACACACAAGACAGGTCATTATTGTTCTTCGTTCCTTGGTCAGTAGCCCAAGAAATTATCTGTCAACAGTTGTGATCCGTACAAGGCCAAGCCTCGCTGCTGCGCTCTGGTCACCCTTCTGCCCAATCCTACACCAGTACAGCCTTCACAATGACGCATGTTACCACACCCATACAAGTGCACGGGGCTAAAAGGCCATGATGACGCTAGTCCTATACATGAACCAACAACAGTACCACGACCAGACCAGAAATCAACCCAAGGCCCTTCGGATATCCACTTAGCCACGATACATACAATAATAATAATAATAATAATATAAATAATATTTTAAAATATGGCGGATGGCATAATTCATCCATCAAGTGAAAATTTTTAGAAATCAGTTGTTGCGAATGTACAACTTTACATTTTCTATTTTTATTATTATTATTATTATTATTATTATTATTATTATTATTATTATTATTATTGAAAGCAACTTGAGATATGCTATAGCAGCTTGGGGAAATCAAAACACAACCTTAATTAATAATCTTCAAGATAGCCAAAACAGGTTCTTTAAATATTTCACTGGTGTCCCTTAATTTAATATTAAAGAGTTGTTTCAAATTACTGAATCTCTACTGCCATGATCCAAGATTCAGGCATAAGGTTTCCCACAACATACAAACAAGAGCCATAACAAGTACTAAATATGTAAAACCTTATGTAGAAATAGCTATGGTTTCAAGATACTAAATTATATTATACCATCACTACTTAATGAACTACCACCTGGATTGACGAACATTAACAGCAAACAACTAGCTATAAGTCGCATTAAAAACTACAGTATTACCTAACTAAACATTAGCTCATAACATTAATTTATTAATACAGTGGAACTTGGATAATTCGAACCTCAAGGGGCTAGATAAAAAATCGAATTATCCAAAAATTCGAATTAAGAAAGTTCATTGAAAAGAGTAGAGAAAATATTCAAATTATAAGTTTTCATCCAAGAAACTTTATTACATAGGTTTTTAACAATTGAAGTGCTTATATTCTATGCATTACGTTTACATAATGATTTACGTTCAACAAAGCAGATTAACAGACAACGGCACTGTATAATGACTGTATCGTGAGTATCCTCAAAAGTTTCAAATTATAAAATAAAACAAAATGTACTATTCCCCTATTCAACGACAGTAGTAATCCAACAATCTAGTTAAGTCTTGGAGAAATCTACTGTTTTTCAAAAAAGTTTGAGATTTTTACCTGTTTCCTACAATTAAGTCTCTCGGCCATCACAAAAGAATCTAACAAATTTAAGGAACGGGAAACAAAATCACTTACGTCATTTCTACTAAAAAAAAAACAACCACCTAACAATGCCAATGATAAACGTCGTTTATCGGGAATTCCTGACCCAACTGTTTGGCTTGCGATCAGCTTTTCACACGTAAAAACTTCGAATTACCCAAAATATAATTCGAATTAACCACGAATTTTTAGCATTGATTCCATATAAAATGCTAGGGACCAAGAGAAAAAATCGAATTAAAGGAGATTTCGAATTATAGAAGTTCGAATTAGCCACGTTCCACTGTATAACTACTATAGGGTAACTTTCTGTGTCTTTAATTATTTACATTAATATTTTTCTCATTATCACCATTATAATTATCATTATCACCATAAACCATATTTTTTGCATGCACTCTTGTATTGAAATATAATCTGTATATATTATGTTGTAAGTAATAACTAATATTTCTCACAGATAATCTGTACTGGATTTTCCGACAGATTCGTGAGACATATACTGTACATTAATGTAATATAAATAGTATTTAATAAATAAATTAAATAAATGAAATACATTAAATAAAATTATAATTACTAGAAGACCCGTGCTGCTCCGCAGCATTCGTTTCAACAATCTTACAGCACTTCTTTCCAATGACATTTTTTGCTTTCTTCATGCAAATGACCTGACCAGACAATTACGGTACCGTCGCTTTTCGAAAATGATGAAAAAGTAGACTTATGAGATCAAATGTGTGGGTGTCTGCCTGTCCTTCTCTCTGTGTGTGTGTGTGTGTGTCCCACCCTATCAACTCCTAAACACCGACAGCGGTGGCTACGCTCGCTAAAGCCCGGCGTTTGGTCATGGGGCCAAGCTCGCTGCTGGCTCGGTAGACGCGTGGGTTTGAGCCCCACCGTCGGCTGTCCTTGAAATTAGCTTCCGTGGCTTTCCCATTTTCAGCACCAGGCAAACGCTGGGATGGTATCTACTGACAGGCCACGGCCGCTTCCTTCCACATTCTGGCCCAGTTTCATTCCTCTTCATTCATTCCATCTCTCATCTCAGCGCGCAGATCGCCCACGGGCGTCGACTAGTAAGGCCTGCACTCGGGCTCTCACGAGACCACACGACAAACAAAAAAAATACGAGCCTTACAGTAGTCGCATATGATGTGTAACATCTGACATAGAAGAAACCTCACATGAAATTGTTGATACACCGGTATTTTATACTATTATTGGCACAAATATTAATCTATTGTAAAAGGGAGTGTTTTACAGATATTGTAGTTTATAATACGGAACTCATTTTATTAGATGATTTGTAGCTTCCACCAGCACTAGCCTAAATAAAGAATACGATATGGATCAACTAGATTAATAGACGCGACACCGCTCATAACATTAAATTCCTTATAAATAGGTCCTCTTGATTCACAGACCAACACGTAATTTCATATCGATTCTGTTAAAATGAGTCATATTGATATGATAAATATCGTTTAAAATGATAATCTGGTAGCAAAAATATCCACCCCGTCCGGGATTCGAACCCGAGATCTCTAGATACACAGTCGTAGGCGCTAACCCCACGGCTATTTCGACTTCGCAAATATTGTGCACAAGATGGTGACTTATTTCCACGTTCTAATAATACTGCATTACGGAATTAAGTTTCATTTATATTTTGCTTGTTTCGATAATGTTCCTGCGTGAAATTGAGTTTAAAATGCCTTGTGAGTAACGAGAATGTATTCGGCAATAGTTCATGAAGGCTTGCTCAATTCTCGTATAACCACAACGATTATACTGTATTATATGATGACTGCATTACCGTTATGTGGGTTAATATTTGAATAGCCATTGTGCAGAAACATAATACCGGCAATGCCGACTACTTACAATGTTTGCTATTAAGGCATTTTACCATTTAAATACTGATACGAAGACTTCGAACATGTACCATGTGCTTTGTTTCAATCACTTGACACCAGAGTTCGCATGAGCGTTTACCGTTCAGTATGTCATATACATTCCACATGGCCGAGAGTACGTCATGGTATCAATTTCCGACACTGCGCTCATTGTTTCTCTTACCACTGCCAGCTGGATCTTACCACTGCCTCCTGGATGGATCGATCGATCGAGTTGGTAGTGCGTCTCACACACTTCCGATCGAACGGAAGTGTGCCAGCTGATGCCACCTCGATCCACTTACTTCCCATTTTTCAAAATCACTCCCACAAAAATATCCAGCAACCGAGTGGAAAGATGTAACACATCAAAAACTCCTAAACGGCTGCAGCTATCTAAATTTGGTATGAGTCAAGACCTCGATCAGAAAATATCTAAGCCATATTTGATAATGACGTCAGTGCTACCAACTGCTAAAACATTACATTGAACATTTCTTCCAAAATTGGCACATTTGTGATTCGTAGTATTTCAGATTAATTTTTAATAGGTAGGTATTTGTCCATGAATAATGTGTTAGTTCGTAGGGTATGTAAATACTTGTTTCCCGCCTAATGTAATGGGGCACAGTTCGTGTTCAATGTTTAACTGCATGTACCCTACAAATGGATTTCAGCCAATTTTTTTGTGTGCGATGTATGCTTTAGTACATATTACTACCACGCCTACCAACTGTGTGTTAATAATCTCACGTTTATTAAACCCCAGTCTCAATGTCTCAGAATAAGTGCACAGAACAAACTTAAGACTTAGCACACTGTAAGGTCAAGCTATTTTAGACTTAGTTATTTGCAGGTTTATAATTTCAATGTTTAACTCCGAGCAACTGCAATACTAATTTATGGACTTATACATAACTTTTCTGTAAGCCTCTGTGGCTTAGGCGGCAGCACGCTGGCCTTTCACCGCTGGGTCCGTGGTTCAAATCTCGGTCACTCCATGTGAGATTTGTGCTGGACAAAGTGAAGGCAGACAGGGTTTTCTCCGGGGACTCCGGTTTTCCCTGTCACAACTTTCATTCCAGCAACACTCTCTCCTATCATTTCATTTAATCTGTCATTCATTTAATCATTTCCTCAGGGGAGTGCGACAGGCTTCGATAGCCGGCACAGTTCATCCTCGCCGCTAGATGGGGGCTTCATTCATTCCATTCCCTGACCCGGTCAGTCGACTGGAAGCAGGCTGTGGATTTTCATTTTCACATAACTTTTCCACGTGCAGTATGTGCCTTAGCAGCCACTAGTATGCCTATTTATAGGTTCGACGGCACTACCAACTGCCTAGTGACATTCTGAGAGCATTTGAACCCTGGACTCAATATCAGTATCGTAGAATCTGTTCACATAATCAGTTTGGAGCAAAACCCACACTTCAGTATTACCTATAATTCTACTTACGCTTGTATGTTTCCTGTTTAACTGAATGGAACTTCGATAACTTTAATTTGATTTCTGCCAAATTTTGCATGTACAGTATATGCCATAACATATACAGTACGGTATATACGCACATTCTCAGATAGAGCAATGCTATCAATAACCTCTTAACTCTGCCTGAGCATTTGAGCCGTCGACTATCAATATGCTATCTCAGAATCCACTGCTGTATTAACTTAGACCATAATATTTCAGTTATATTTTGAGCAAATGGTATAATGGCAGTGCTACCCGCAAAATTCCGCACATAAAGATATTTCGATCTAATTGCAGGAATGAGGATTGAATCATACATTTTTAAGAAAAATGGGCTATTTGGTTCTTCGCGGAACTACTTGTTGTTATATACAGTACTGTATGAATCATCCTGCTGAGAGCGCAAAATACCTCTAAGAACGCACTCTGAAACAAAATGCCAGCCAGTGTCTTAAGCCATAAAAAGTAATCAAAGCAGAATTACTTGTCAAGATAGTTCAGTTTTAGTGAAATAGTTTCCCAATTATTTTAATATATAAGATTTCTTCCAATGCTATTAATATATAAGATGAGGCCATTTGATAACTGGAGCGTAGTGGGCAGGAACCAAGAAGATGGGACGCAAATGATTTATAATATAAGAATGCGTACACGAATTTGTATACTGTATTATAATGAAATAAGATGTAATGAAATACCAAGCATAAATATTAAACAAAAATTGGTAGTAAAAAATGCCTAATGGGGTGGGATTCGAACCCGCACAAATTTGGTACGTTGATGCGTATCAAGCACGCTAGCCCCGAGATCACGAATACACTGAACAATTGATCCTATGACTGTGTCTTGACTGCATGCATATGCTTCAGATACGGTACTAAATGTCGCCAAGCCTTTGCCTTTGATAATTTCGTACTAAATCGGTCTGTAATAGCTGTGTTGCTATTAAGATTATACATTTTTAGGTTTATTGGCTGGAATTAGAAAATAGTCGTCAGCCATTGCATCACTGGGGCGCTGTGAACCACTTGGTGATTAAAAGTGGATCTTCACTAACCTCGCCCAGGAGAATGACCTTGAAGAATTTAATAGTCGCAATTATTTCAGTACACGGCTGACCTAACCAAGTAAGTTGGGGCTCAATCGATACTGCGTAGGGTCCAAGCCAACAAACATTGTCGCACCACAATTACTTATCAAGATATTTCCGTTTTAGTGAAAATGAAAATCCACAGCCTGCTTCCAGTCTCCGACCTGGTCAGGAATGGAATGAATGAAGCCCCTATCTAGCGGCGAGGATAGGTACTGTGCCGGCTGCCGAAGCCTGTCACACTCCTCTGGGGCAATGATGAAATGAATGACAGATGAAATGAAATGATAGTGGAGAGTGTTACTGGAATGAAATTTTGACAGGGAAAACCGGAGTACCCGGAGAAAAACCTGTCGGCCACCGTTTTGTCCAGCACAGATCTCACATGGAGTGACCGGGATTTGAACCACGGACTCAGCGGTGAGAGGCCGGCATGCTGCCGCCTAAGCCACGGAGGCTGGGATTATTTTAATATATAAGATTATTGTTATTGTTATAATATTATTATTATTATTATTATTATATAGCGATGAAACATATCTCACGGTAAGAATCTCTCTTGAAAGTTGGTTGAAGCAATAATGCACGTATAGGGAAGGAAGGAGTGTGTCGATCCCGCATAAGGGTCGCCACTCGACATCTCCGAAGCGAACCAGTTTAATGATCGCATCTTGTGCTCCCTGGGACAAAATAATAAACATAATTAGGTTAAGAAAATGTGTTGTGATAAGTCGTCTCGTTCTGCCTTGTGCTTCCACAGTGATGCTGATGTGAACATTATTCTCATTCGACACGAGTGTAGGTGGTTGTGTGGAACATCGTGGTTATCATCCCATTATGATAAAGATGCTGATGAAAATGGTCACTATCACTAGAGGAAGAAGGGGACAATTCATTCATTCATTTCTTTATTTTTCCAGGGTAATATGTTAATATACATATGGGAGTCGTCAAATCATAAAATACATAATTATAGACTACATAATATACATAAAATACACAATTACAGGGGTACAGGTAAATACAATAATAAATATACAAAAACAAACGCTGAACCCTCTAGGAATGCGGCAGGAAAAAGGAGGGGAGCTCGCTATCACGAGCCAGAGAACCTCCTTTTTTTAGCTAATTTTAATTTATGAAAAGAATAGGCTTATTAGATCGTCTTTTGTCAGTGTGTCTGTGTGTGTGTGTGTCCCTAATAAAATCTAAACGGCCAAAGTAATTTCAATTAAACTCGGTAAGTACATACTACTACATTGTCCGACCTCGACCGTGCCTTCCAAATTTTAATACCTTTCACTAATCCAACATGGCGGCCGCGCGAATATTTTACTGGCATTCTATATCTCCGTAACAGTAAAAGGTATCACCCTCAAACTTTGTACGATTATAAATGGTACTACTATATTGTAAGTTCACCTATGTGACTTTCAAAAACATGTCTAGTACAAAACCAACATGGCGGCCAAGCGAAGTTGAAACATTTAAATGGAGTTTTCTCGCGATTTTATCACCCTAGCGCAGTGAAACTTCGTACAGAAAATGTTTATACAAAGTAAAATCTACTGGCATCTAATTTAATTAAATTGTTTTCATAATCTCAAGATGGCGGCTGTGAGAAATTTTAAAATTTAGTTTTTATTTCTTGTGTCCTAATCATGCGATCGAAGTAAACGTTTGAATAATGAACCTACGAAATAATCTTCATCTAATGGTACCTAACTCTATGGCCTACATATATATAGCAATCCAAAATGGCGATCATCTGACATATTCAGACTGTTCTCAATATCTACAAGTCTATAACAACAATCTAACTGAAATTTTGTATGTTGATAGAGGCTATTAACATGAGTTCATCTATGGGACGTTCAATAACTTGATGAGCACAAAACCAACATGGCGGTGACACGTTCCTCTTTTCTCTTCTCGTGCCTTTTCATCCGAGCGCTGTGAAACTTGGCACGGTATATCATCATACAAGCCTTAATATACTGACGTGTAATTTATTGAATTTCACGAGAACTTAAAAATGGCGGCTGTTCTGTTTTTTAAGTCTCTTTTGTATTTCTCGTGTCCTTATCAAGCAATAGAATTGTAGGTTAGTATAATGAACTATCATTAGAATATTCATCTGCTCGCATATAGCCTATATATGAAACAATCCAACATGGCGTCAATACAATAATTCCACTGGTTCACAATGTCTGCGAAACTATTTAAGCAATCAAACTGAATTTCTGTATGGTGATGAGAACTATTAACAAAGTACATTATGTGACTTTCTAAATTCTGAGAAACACAAAAGTAACATAGAGACCAAGTGATTTTCAAATATTTCAAATTATTTTTCTAGCGATTTAATCACCCGAGAGCAGTGATACTAAGTACAGCGAATCTTTATTCAGAGCTTAGTATAGA
Source organism: Meconema thalassinum (assembly GCA_946902985.2). Taxonomy (NCBI): domain Eukaryota; kingdom Metazoa; phylum Arthropoda; class Insecta; order Orthoptera; family Tettigoniidae; genus Meconema; species Meconema thalassinum. The sequence goes on from OX336389.2 coordinate 1,139,185,579, forward strand.
GACATCTCGTGTTCAATTGTTTTAAAAAACTTCCAGATGGCATAAATTCGAAGTTTTTAAACCATTTTTTTAAAATCTCACGTGCCCCATTCAAGCAATTGAAGAGAGGATTCGTATGCTAGGGTATTATAATAGTCATAGATTAATGGCATTAAATCTTGTAGCATACTTTTCGTACATTATACATAGAAGCCATGCCAAATTAAACTCCCATGATGTGTTACAGAAAGATGGCATCTCGCGGGAGGAGTCTTATTTACCGATACGGAAAGTTACATATATTCTAGAACATACATTATCAATGCAATGGTGTTGGTGGATACATAGGTCGTAAATGCCATTAAGTAAATCACATGTTGATTTCCTTTAACAGCTAGGAGAGTTTTTAATGGAAATGACCAATAGGATATATGAAAATAGGCTATTTGGTTCTTCACGGAACTACTTGTTTTATGTAGAATCTGATCTACAGAGTGTGTTTTTTTTTACTTCGAAAAGCTCTCGTGCGTTAACTAGGAATCGAACCCGGTCCACCTTCGTGAGAGGAAAGCAGCTTGCAGCCCCCCCCCCTCCCCCCTCCCTCCCCCTTCCCCTCGTTTGGTCTACCAGAAGGCCTGGAAAGTCGAAGTAGGAAAATTGAAATAGGTTTGGGAGAAAAAGTAGAGCAAATAGGTAAGGGGGATGGACCCAATTTGTTGAAAATCAACATAAATAATTAAGCACAAGAAATGTGATTGTAAGAAAAAAAAATAGTGGAGGAGGGGTGCTATTTATAGCAGAAATATTAATGAAGAATTTTGGAACATTTGCAATAGGTTGCATATAAGTAGGAGACCTCCGTCGCCAGTTACAAGCTGAACTTTCTTTACAAAGGGAAAATGCATTGTTTGCATTCATGAGCAAGACAAGAGCTTCACTATAAAAATGAGGTTACAGTTGTGCCTAACATTTAAGCTAAATTGCATTTAAGAAAACATATGGTAATAAAGGGAATTAAGAAGGTTATACACAGCATTGACTAGAATAATCAAGCAGTAATCAAGAGGGAGATTGAAAATTGAGAACAGGTCGAAAATTGCATGAGCTAGTTTACAAGACAATAGCATTAGCTAGGGAAATGAAATTTTAAAATAACTGTGATAAGAACCACAAGCTTAACCACAAGGTTCGAAATCTGCAGAGCGAAGCCCGATGCTATAACTAAACAGGGAGGGGAGAAGACATCTCAATTTCTGGAACAAACTGAAGTGATGATGATGATGATAATTGTTGTTTTAAGGGGCCTAAAAACTGAAGTGAACATAAGAAAATGCACAACAAGTGACCTAAATACAAATAGATCTCTGTTGGTGGTTTTCGCGAAATAAAAAATAAGGTAACTCTCGGTTTATGGGCACATGAGATAACACTCGCTTTGTGATCACATGAGATAACACTCGCTTTGTGATCACATGAGATGACACTCGCTTTGTGATCACATGAGATAACACTCGCTTTATGATGACATGAGATAACACTCGCTTTATGTTGACATGAGATAACACTCGCTTTATGTTGACATGAGATAACACTCGGTTTATGATGGGATGAGATAACACTCGGTTTATGATGGGATGAGATAACACTCGATTTATGGTGAGATGAGATAACACTAGGTTTATGATGAGATGCGATAACACTCGGTTTATGATGACATGAGATAACTCTCGGTTTATGATGAGATGAGATAACACTCGGTTTATGATGAGATGAGATAACACTCGGTTTATGATGAGATGAGATAACACTCGGTTTATGATGAGATGCGATAACACTCGGTTTATGATGACATGCGATAACACTCGGTTTATGATGACATGCGATAACACTCGCTTTATGATGAGATGAGATAACACTCACTTTATGATGAGATGAGATAACACACTGTTTATGATGACGTGAGATAACACTCGCTTTATGATGAGATGAGATAACACTCGGTTTATGATGACGTGAGATAACACTCGGTTTATGATGAGATGAGATAACACTCGGTTTATGATGACATGCGATAACACTCGGTTTATGTTGACATGCGATAACACTCGGTTTATGATGAGATGAGATAACACTCGCTTTATGATGAGATGAGATAACACTCTGTTTATGATCACATGAGATAACACTCTGTTTATGATCACATGAGATAACACTCGGTTTATGATGAGATGAGATAACACTCGGTTTATGATGAGATGCGATAACACTCGGTTTATGATGAGATGCGATAACACTCGGTTTATGATGACATGCGATAACACTCGGTTTATGATGACATGCGATAACACTCGGTTTATGATTACATGCGATAACACTCGCTTTATGATGAGATAACACTCGCTTTATGATGAGATGAGATAACACACTGTTTATGATAACGTGAGATAACACTCGCTTTATGATGACGTGAGGTAACACTCGCTTTATGATGACGTGAGATAACACTCGCTTTATGATGACGTGAGATAACACTCTGTTTATGATGACGTGAGATAACACTCGCTTTATGATGACGTGAGATAACACTCGCTTTTTGATCACATGAGATGACACTCGCTTTATGATGACATGAGATAACTCTCGCTTTATGATGACATGAGATAACTCTCGCTTTATGATCATATGAGGTAACACTCACATTATGATGACATGCGATAACACTCGCTTTATGATGACATGTTGTCCACAGCTTCGTTCGGACTACATTTAATTTAAAATGCCTTAATATAAAAACTCAGCAATTTTCTAGGTTTATGCTGTGTCTTGTGTGGGGTTTCGCCTAGGGAGGTAGCGCGCAGTTCGCTACTTCTGTGGGGGTCCGGGTACGGTCACCAAGATTCCGCTGATGGGCCAGCTCGGTGTTCCTAGGTGAAACCCCACACAAGACACGGCATAAACCTAGAAAAAAATGTTGAGTTTCAATTCACTAGCCGTGAAAGCCAATATCCTACCTTAATATTACTTTCCCTTTATCCATATTTCTAATCTTGTATTTACATAGACAAAGAGGAAATCTGACATTCTACTGATCGGACTGCGGAATGTTAGAAGTCTGGTAGGCAGTGGAACGTTAGAAAACTTAGGAAGGGATAACATAGGTTGAGGTTGTATTTAGTTGGGATTAGTGAAGTGCACTGGCAGTAAAAGGAAGACTTTTAGTCAGGGGACTAAAGCATCATTAGCACTAAATCAAACAACGGCTAAGCGGGGGCAAGTCTCATATTGACTATGAAACTTGGATAGTGTCTGGAATATTATGAGCAATGTAGTGATCGAATTATTATAGCTAAAAACAATACAAAACCTACGTGCATTACAGTAGTACAAGTCTATGTGCTTATCTGTCAAGCTGATGATACAGAATTATAAAACGTCTACGAAGAAATATATGAAATTCTGAGGTATGTCAAGGGTGATGAAAATGTTATAGTAATGGGAGATTGGAATGCTGTGGTAGAAAAAGGAAGAGAAGGGAAGATAGTAGGAGAATTCGAATTAGGTGAAAGGAATGATCGATGGATGCAACCTGTTGTAATTCTACACCGAGCACGAGTTATACACGTTATACAATAACCACAATAGAAGAATACACACATCGATGTGACCCGGAGATACAGGAAGTTTCCAAATCGACTTCATTATGGTCAGACAGATTCCGAAACCAGATTTTGGATTGCAAATTATATCTCGGAGATGACATAAACTCTAATCAAAATCTTTAACGGACGGAAAGTTTGATCCCTTTCAGTCGGTCAACACCAAGTCAAATGTGATGAGTAATTCCCTGATCCTGAAAAAAACCATATTAATCTCGTGTAAATAATTAATAATTTATAAATATTAACCTCATGTAAACGTTTTTCAGGATTAGAGAATAACCCATCTCATTTCACCTCGTGTTGACCGACTGAAAAGCATCAAACCTTCGTTTACTTGGGCAACACTGAAAATTACTTCAAACACCATAATCTTTAATGCAGATTAAAGCTGAAGAAACTGATGAAAGTCAAAGCCAAAAAAATGTGGGAAATAGAAAAACTGAAAGAGGAGGACGTGAACGAAAGATTTAAGAGCAGTATAAGGTAAGGACTAATGAAGATCCCTAAACAAACTTTAAATACAGAGGAATGGGCACTTTTGAATTCGAAGAAAACATTGGTAGAAAGGGAAGAATAGGTAGAAAACCATAGAGATCACTCAGGATATATTAGAATTAATGGATAAAGGTGGAAGCACAAGAATGCAAGAGATGAAAGGGGAAAAGAAAAATACAGACTTCTGAAGAAAATGGTAAACAAGAAGTGCAAGGAAGTGAAAGAAAAATGGTAGAAAGAGGCATGTGCAAATATTAAAAAATGTCTAAAATTAGGAAAAGTAGATACAGCAGATCGAAGGATTGAGAGTATTTTTGGAAAAGACTCGGATGGAAAACCTCTAACATAAAAAGAAAAAAAGGACGAGAGACAGAAATCTTACAAAGAGCGTTTGTATAAGGGTAAGGGTGTTGTGAATCATGTAAAGGATAGGGGAGAGGAAATTGATCACAAACGAGATTGAATATTGAGATCAGAATTTGATAGATCACTAGAAGACTTCAGCAACAGCAAAGCACCAGGCATAGATGATACATCGACTGAGTCGCTACGTTGCATAAGTGATACGGTCTAATCAGGTTATTTCATTTGGTATGTACAGGATTTATGAGTCAGGTGAAAAACCCTCTGATTTTAAGAAGAATGTTATCATTAGGGCTCGGATTTTTAGGTAAATAAATATTTTTTATGTAAATACATATTTTAAGCATTTTTCTATAATTACATAAATTTCTGCTTTTCACTTATCAGCACATAAAAAGACATAATATTTTCATATTTTTTAAAATCAGTGTGCTAGATCTTTCAGTTTATTGCATTTTTGTTCTGTATTACTTCAACGGGGAAGAACCTGAGAGCTATCTAATCTTCACGCAGAGCGGTGTATCAGCTTGCAACTGTGTTATTCTTAACTTGTCGCCCCGTGCCACTCACTGTGGAAGCCGGGGATTTCCTTGTCCATAGCCATATTGCACCACGTGCTAGACCTCCCCATACCCCAGATACCTGGAACCAGTGTCACTCACATGCAGTTCATTTCGGCAAGAAACATATTGCCGCAGTTTCGCGCCTTCAGAATAAGTGTTTTGCGATAATCGTCGGTCATTTGTGATGGATAACCTGAAGATTATCTCGCTGTGTATTGTAATGCTTCAGCAGTCAGTGAGACATAGAATAAATTGCATTCATGAGTACTGCATATTGTTTATATTCACATTAATAAACTAAATTTTAATTACATATGTTTTATTTTTTGTCACATATTTTAGGTATTTTTAATACATAAAAAAAATATTTTCCTGATATTTAGCACCTAAAAATCCAAGCCCTAGTTATCATCCCTATACCAAAGAAAGGAGAAGGTGACTCATGTGAAGATAACCGTACAATCAGCTTGATTACTCATACTTCATATATCCTGACAAGAATAATTTACAAAAAGGAAGGGAAGACAAACAGAAACAGAGTTGGGTGAAGACCAATTTGGTTTCAGGAGAAACGTAGGAAAAGGAAGCTGTACTAAATCTTAGGCTGATCTAGAAAGGTAGAAAATGGAAAAGAGAACGTTAAAGGGAATTGTAAACTTAGAAAACGTTTTTCTTACCGTTGATTGGAGTAATTTGTTAAACAGTTTGAAAAGGATTGGAATAAAGTACAGGGATAGGAGGGTGCTCTACAATCCGTACTGAAACCAGACAGCAGTTATTTGAGCCGAAGGAAACGAGAGAGTAGTTGGAATTCCGAAAGGTGTAAGGCAAGGCTGCAACATATCACCCATACTTTTCGATCTATACATCGGTCAAACCCTGAAGGAATTAAAGAAAAGATTATAGAAGGAGTAAAGATTCAAGAAGAAATAATTCCAACTCTGAGATTTACTGATGACATTGTCATATTAGTCCATTCGCCAGAGGATTTGAATCGGAGAATAGAAGCATTTGAAATGTGGTGTTACAGGAGAATGATGAAGAACAGATGGGTAGACAGAGTAACACATGAAGAGGTATTAAGACGAGATGGAGAAGAGAGATGATTCTGGTGACCGCTAATGAAGAGAAGAGATAGGTTGGTAGCAGTGGCGGCTGGTTATGAAACATTGTGGGTGGGTACTCTTTAAAGCAACGTCTAAATTTGATATAAACAGGTGCATGCCTAAGCATACAAAATAATAGTCTCATCACGATGTTACTCTAGTTCACTAGTGGCACTTGGAGTCGGGTTTTTCGACACCTAGATGTTTTGCTGTTCTATGTTCCCTCCTGAGTGCACAATGGAACTGCTGTCTCATTTGTTATTTTCATAGTACTTGTAATTCCAATTCTGCATTCATGTACGCTTTTGATTGTTCATATTAGAACATTTTAGTTAGATTTCATTAGAAAGCTAATTATTGCAATGGGTACCGTTTTGACTTCCGGGATATTTTGTCATAATCTTCGCGTTTCACATAGGCTACCCGAGACCCCAAAACCACCGTCAAATCACAAGTTGTTATACAATATATATATCACTTTCTTGTGGAAACGATAAGTACCGTCATTTTGCACCGTTCACTTTCAAATTTACACAAAGTATGGGGGGGGGGGGGGAGGAGGAGGGGGGAGGCGAAATGAGTTTTTTTTAGTGAAATATCGCTAAAACATTCTTAGTACCGGTATGTGAAAAATCGAATCCATTCAAAGTTCGTACTATTTTTCGAATAAGGGCCAAACACTTATCTTCAAGTTTTTGATAGCACCAACCATTTACCAAAGGGGTGGTAAAATGGAGTTTTTAAAGAGAAAAATCATACCTCCCTTACGAGACGCAATATCAAAACCGTCAAAATTGGGCAATACTCCTCTAAACATTACTTGCAACTTATGCATGAAAGAATTTTTGATATGCCCCACCCTTGTGCCAGAACATGAGCAAAATGTTTCAGGTAAGAATGGGTCTGCACTGGCTCCAGGAGGAATGCCCAGAAACCGCCAATGGTTGGTAGACACATTAAGACACCCATGCATAATAAACTTACTGTAGGTGTGGATGGAAATGTCGCGGACACGAACTGTCAGGGTAGACCAAGTTTAAAATATGTGAAACAGGTTGCTTCGGATTTAAGGGTTGGCAGCTATATAGAGATGAAACGATTAGCTCAGGACAGAAAGGCCTGGAGAGCAGTATCAAACTTGTCTAAAGATTGAAGACTCAAACAACAACCAACATCTACATAGGTCCCTTTCCCTGATGTATGCTTGGTGACTTTACTCGGTGACTTCCATCTATCTAGTCCTTAGCTCGAAGCCCGCAACTCCTCTTAGTCGGCTGGTTGCAATTGGTATACCACGTTGTTTCTATCTCTTGCTGGCTGTTGGTTGACAGTCTACACATTAACAGCCTCACGTTGGAACCGCACATCAAGTAATTCGTTCAGCGATTTCCACACTTCACTTCATTAGCCTATTTTCATTTATGAAGAAATAGGCTTATGAGATCTCCTTTTGTCCATGTGTGTGTGTATGTGTGTGTCCTGCCTTAATAAAATCTAAACCTCTCGAGCGATTTCAACGAAACTCGGTAAAGTCATAGTACTATTTATTGCGACCCCAACCAGGCCTTTCAAATTTTAATAAGTCACACCAATTCAACATGGTGGCTGTGCGAATTATTTTACCGGTATCCTATATCTTCGAAACTATTACTGATATCACCCTGAAATTTTCTACGGTGATATAGGGCACTACTAGAATTTCACCTATGTGACTTACAGAAATCTGCTCAGTACAAAACGAACATGGCGACCAAGCGAATTTGGAATATTTAAATTTAAATAGACTTCTCTCGCGATGGAAGTCACCGAGTAAAGCTCGCCGCGGGTAAATACTTCCATGATCTTTCCATCTGAGCGCAGTGAAACATGGTACAGCAAATGTTTATACACATTGTAGGCCTAATGCAAGGACATCTAATTTAGTTCAATTGTTTACATAACCTCAAGGTGGCGGCTGTGCGAAATTTTAAAATTAAGTTTTTATTGTTTGTGTTCTTATCATGCGATCGAAGTCAACGTTTGAATAATGAACCTATGCAATAATCGTCATCTAATAGTACATAACTTTGTGGCCTGCACATATGATATAAATATCTAACATGGCGACCATCCGAAATATTTAGATGGTTCTCAATATCTACTAATCTATGACAGCAATCAAATTGAAATTATGGAGGTACGTGTCACAGGCTCCCCTGAACTTCTTAATCTACTGTACCGTACTCTATTACTTTGTCTTGATATTTTCAGGGAGCCGACCGGTAGGTGATCAACGAAACTGTGATACTTATACACTTTAAACAATTGGCACTTTATCTTTTCTTTTGAATGCTTACCAGAGACCAATGAACCGTAATTTCTCCTTGCAGCTGATCGACAGGACTATGTTAATAAAATTCATTCGTCTTTTATTTTCGTGGAGCAAGGCAGCGCGGGCTCAGCGAAACTTGATCACCTCCCATTTCTACTTCTCATGTGAAATAGTCAGTGGTGTAGCAATAATTCGTAATACCTCTGGTAAGCATATACGGCGTGTCGCTCGTATCTGGGTTATCAGATAGCAAATTATCAGTAGATGATTTAGGTATGGTCACCTTCGAAATCCGATCGTACGTTAATTAAATATCCAATCGGCGTTCTCTTCAATTTACGACATAACCGTAGGATTCCCCTCTCCGCCTCGCTGGGATTTGATGTTCTGTAGGGCGTAATAATGGAGTTACTGCGTTATTATAATGCTAATTAATTTAGAAGAACTAAATTTACATGATAAACAACTGAGAATTTTCCTCTTTCCAACTTGCTGTTTTATGTAAAACTTCAATAAAAGCCTTCGGTGGACGTGACGATATATCTTTCTAATTCTGGCGTATTTTCTTCTCTGTCCCACTAAAACAATATCCTCATTGTTCTCCAACGACCCAGGGAACTACTGACTTCTCTCCTCTGGAGTCGTTATTGCTTCTACTGCGTGCTTTGCTGTCGCCTTCTCGTATGTGGCTGGTCTCTTGTAAAAATCTTGGATACTTTCAATCCTTTTGTCATATCTATTGCTCACCTATTATTTCGCTGCAACCGCTGGGTCGAACCCAGTACGGCTACAATACATAATAATAATAATAAAATTCATATTCTCTATAGCTTGTCGTTTCGGCGTTCAGACTTTTTGAGTGATCGAGGTGTTTCCATTTTCCCTTATTTGCAGATAGCACGGTTTTCTAGTCTAGTTCTACACCTCTCACTTTGATCATCGAGCCTCGCCTCCGTTCCGTTGGTGAACTCCTCCTCTTACCCACCGTAGCCGAGTTGCTGACTCCCGAAGGTAATCTCTCCTCATCGATTTACATCGCATGACCCCAGAAATGAAGCCAGCTGATCCCTAATCTCTTCATTACGGGTACCCGCACACTATCTTCCATATCGGTTACCAGCAACACCATTCCACCAACTGTGCGAAGTAGGGATTGTTTCGTCTGGATATTAACTTTCTTGTTGCAGAATGCAGTGACTCATTGCGTTGGCTTTACCACAGTTAAAAATCATCGGTATCGCTAAACTTCAATCCTGGGAAAATACACAGCCCAAGTGTTTGAAATAGTCCATTTGCGTACCCCAAAATGTCATTATATCATTGTTTGTCTTTTCCCCACGTACATCACCATAATTCGTCAATCCGCATTTCTTACAAATTTCATCAAGTTGTGAAACACTAGGTCGCTAACTTTAAGCGGAGTCAGGCTTGAAAACCTGGTCATCAGTTTGAAGCAAACTACCTAATTAAAGGAAACTGAACCTCAATGTGTCCTTTTCATTGTATGGCTTATAAAAGGGGAGAACTTATCTATACTCCAGTAAATACACTGAACCAAGAACTAAGCTATCTCTTCCATCGACCATACTACGAGCCGGATCTCAACACAAATACAGCTGATTGCCTATAACATTTTACCAATGTTACCATAAGTCACTGCCCTGCTAAGCTGAGAGGCAGCTGCCACTTACCAGAGAGATAGCTATTGTGCTGTTCTTTACGACAGAGCTATATTGTGCTGTCCTTTACGACAGAGCTATATTGTGCTGTCCTTTACGACATAGCTATATTGTGCTGTTCTTTACGACAGAGCTATATTGTGCTGTCCTTTACGGCAGAGCTATATTCTTCTGTCCTTTACGACTGAGCTATATTGTGCTGTCCTTTACGACAGAGCTATATTGTGCTGTCCTTTACGACATAGCTATATTGTGCTGTCCTTTACGACATAGCTATATTGTGCTGTCCTTCACGACAGAGCTATATTGTGCTGTCCGTCACGACAGAGCTATATTGTGCTGTCCTTTACGACATAACTACCCGTGCTGTCCTTTACCGCATAGCTATATTGTGCTGTCCTTTACGACATAGCTATATTGTGCTGTCCTTCACGACAGAGCTATATTGTGCTGTCCTTTACGACATAACTACCCGTGCTGTCCTTTACCGCATAGCTATATTGTGCTGTCCTTTACGACATAGCTACCCGTGCTGTCCTTTACGAAAGAGCTATATTGTGCTGTCCTTCACGACAGAGCTATATTGTGCTGTCCTTTACGACATAGCTACCCGTGCTGTCCTTTACGACAGAGCTATATTGTGCTGTCCTTTACGACATAGCTATATTGTGCTGTCCTTTACGACATAACTACCCGTGCTGTCCTTTACGACAGAGCTATATTGTGCTGTCCTTTACGACAGAGCTATATTGTGCTGTCCTTGACGACATAACTACCCGTGCTGTCCTTTACGACAGAGCTATATTGTGCTGTCCTTTACGACATAGCTATATTGTGCTGTCCTTCACGACAGAGCTATATTTTGCTGTCCTTTACGACATAACTACCCGTGCTGTCCTTTACCGCATAGCTATATTGTGCTGTCCTTTACGACATAGCTATATTGTGCTGTCCTTTACGACATAGCTATATTGTGCTGTCCTTCACGACAGAGCTATATTGTGCTGTCCTTTACGACATAGCTACCCGTGCTGTCCTTTACCGCATAGCTATATTGTGCTGTCCTTCACGACATAGCTATATTGTGCTGTACTTTACGGCAGAGCTATATTGTGCTGTACTTTACGGCAGAGCTATACTGAGCTGTACTTTACGGCAGAGCTATATTGTGCTGTACTTTACGGCAGAGCTATATTGTGCTGTCCTTTACGACACAGCTATATTGTGCTGTCCTCTACGACATAGCTACCCGTGCTGTCCTTAACCGCATAGCTATATTGTGCTGTCCTTCACGACATAGCTATATTGTGCTGTACTTTACGGCAGAGCTATATTGTGCTGTACTTTACGGCAGAGCTATACTGAGCTGTACTTTACGGCAGAGCTATATTGTGCTGTACTTTACGACATAGCTACCCGTGCTGTCCTTTACCGCATAGCTATGTTGTGCTGTCCTTTACGACATAACTACCCGTGCTGTCCTTTACCGCATAGCTATATTGTGCTGTCCTTTACGACAGAGCTATATTGTGCTGTCCTATACGGCAGAGCTACCCGTGCTGTCCTTTACCGCATAGCTATGTTGTGCTGTCCTTTACGACATAGCTACCCGTGCTGTCCTTTACCGCATAGCTATGTTGTGCTGTCCTTTACGACATAGCTACCCGTGCTGTCCTTTACCGCATAGCTATGTTGTGCTGTCCTTTACGACATAACTACCCGTGCTGTCCTTTACCGCATAGCTATATTGTGCTGTCCTTTACGACAGAGCTATGTTGTGCTGTCCTTTACGACATAACTACCCGTGCTGTCCTTTACCGCATAGCTATATTGTGCTGTCCTTTACGACAGAGCTATATTGTGCTGTCCTTTACGGCAGAGCTATATTCTTCTGTCCTTTACGACTGAGCTATATTGTGCTGTCCTTTACGACATAGCTATATTGTGCTGTCCTTTACGACTGAGCTATATTGTGCTGTCCTTTACCAGAGAGATAGCACTATTTCTCTGCCCTATACGAGACAGATAGCTATATTGCCCTGAAAGGTGCTAGAGGATGCTGATAGGATACTACATTTGCCATCATCCCATGACACTACAGCCGTTGTGAGGCAGCTCCCCAATTGTCCTCACAAAGCTGGAACAATAGCACTCCATGCATTATTATCAATGAGAAGTCCTGAGAGGGACTGGGATTCCAATCAGTGGCCATACTGACAGAAGACAGCTATGGTAGACACGACACCAGTGTAGAGATAGGAACCTTTCTCGTCCAATCTGAAAGTCTATGTGAACGAGCATTCGTGTCCCATCCGGCGGTTGTGTTACGGTTAGCTTATGAATGCATTCACTCATCGGTCGCTTTCAGGTGAATAAAGTAGAAGAGAATGTGATACGAACCAAGGGCTAGCTGGATACCATACAGAGCCGGGCGAGTGGACTGGGTCTCCGCTGTTGCCACACGTACTGCAGCAAACTTTTCACTACACTAGTGTGCTTCTCTACAACAATACGTTTCTAGGAGTATTTTAGCAAACCTCTCAGTTTTTAAACCCACCAGTCACAAGCTGTTGTTGAAACTGGCTGAGCAGACAACTCACGTGAGTAACTGTTCTGCTAACACACTCTCTTCTTTGAGATGCTGGTGGATGCATCATTTGGTGGTTCAACCACGCGATCACACGTGGTTTCCAGTCGGGCGTGCCCACGTTTATTTGGATATATTATGTTGAGGCAATGCCTTATTTCCAGGCTCGAGGCATCTCTCCGAAACGTAAAACACAGGTTATGAATACTCGTATATAATGTAAGCTACGGGGTCATGTTGCATTTGCCCTAATTTAGTTGCAAGTTAGCCTGTCGGAGTCTTCGAGAAGGATGGCAACCATCAGATGATGAATGGATGGTAAAACCTTCACTTTCGCCACAACAATCATAAGTAAAACTCAGCAATTTTTCTAGGTTTGTGTCGTGTCTTGTGTGGGATTTCATCTAGAACACAAAGCTGGCTCATAAGCGGGCTCTTGGAGTCCGTGCCCGGACGCCCACAGGAGTAGCGAACTGCGCGCTACCTCCCTTTTAATTGAGCGCACCTGCGCCTCTTTACTGCGAGAGTTAAAAGCTCAAGGAGCCTTCACCTACCTATGAAGGCTTCCAAAAATATGGTATATTGGCTTTCACGGCCAGTGAATTAAAACTCAGAATTTTTTCTAGTTTTGTACCGTATCTTGGTGTCGTCCTGATTTTTACCTTGGGTAAACTACATCCAGGATGGCAGAGAGTGGTTCTCGCGAGACTGAGTGTACTCAGAGTGCTTCTTAGCTGAGCCGGGAGTCTGTGTGGAAATTACTATACGTAGGCTACCACTAGAAGCTGGGAATCACGCACGTTACTGAATAGTAACTATGGATACATTGCATTTTACAAGGTGGAGGCAATTTTAGTCTATCACCAGCAACCCTCAGTCAGTATCATCTTCATGGAAACACTCTTCATAAGTAAAAATCACTTCATTTTGCAATGCGGGTATTAAAAGGCAGTAGCTCTACCGAAAAAGAATTAGGATATTTGACCCTGGTGAGGCCAATCTTGGAATACGGCTCAGCGGTTTGGGACCCAAATCAGGTAGGGCTTATCAATGAGCTGGAGATGGTACAAAGGAAGATTGATAGGTTTGTGCTTAACGATTTTAATCCTAGAAGTAGTGTAACTCGAATGATAGAAAAACTAGAGTGGGAATCTCTGGAAGACAGAAGGACGAAATAAAGACTATGTTTAACACTTACACTAATCTGCCAGCATGGGGAGAACTAAGCAAACGTTTGGTAAATCCCACCTACCTTAGCAGGGCAGATCATCCACATAACATCAAGGTCCGACCAGAGCGAACAAATTATGGGGAATGTTTTTTCATTAACCGTGGTATTGATAATTGAAACTCATTACCTGCTTCAGTCGTAGAGCCTTTCCCCAAACATATTGATGAGTTTAAAAGAAGATTGAAAATTTGTGTAAATACTACGATGTACTTATTTACTTTAGTTCCTAAATTGCGAATTGTGTATATTGTGTTTGATGTTATTGTTGGTAATTTTTTGTATTTGTACAATTTTCCACCGGGAAATTACCCCCCTTTGCATATATAATAATAATAATAATAATAATAATAATAATAATAATAATAATAATAATAAAAGTGTGTTTGGCTGCTCTTTGCGTCACGTCAAGATGAAATGAATGACGAAGATGTCTGAAGCACCAATCTCCAACTGAGAAATGAACAATACACCGGTAATCGAACCCAGAGCCGTTCCTTCCTTCTTTCGCCCCCCCCCCCCTTGCCCCTCCCCCTCCCCCTGCCCCTCCCCCTTCCCTCCTTCCTTGCTTCACTTTCTGTGTGTTTTGTTATCCTATGATAGCCAACTCTAGTAACTGATTGCGCGTTTGCCATTGCCCTAGGCATCAGCAGTCACACATAATCCCCCATTTAATTAATTAAGTGTGTGATTTAGACACGTCCAGGCCGCCGGCTCTACTATTTGCCAATATGTGAGTCCTCAGCTTTCACCTGAGCCGTCCTTCCAAAGGTCATCCGCCACAAATTAAGATAACTGTCGCCGATTTCACTTCACAGATGGGTTCGCTTCATATTTTCCGCCATAATAACCAGTTCATAATCGAATTACCTCATCATCATTGAACCTTATGCACCTGGAATTCCCAGGTACAGGGAGGCTGATTTGAGCAAAGAATTCAGACCTAGACCCTTCCAGGCAGAACGGGCATTATTCTACATTACGAATCCAATCAGTCGAACATTACTTTCGACAGCCTACTAACAAGGGAAGGTCTTTTCAGCCTACTGACAAGGGAAGGTCTCGTCAGCCTACTGACGAGGGAAGGTCACGCTAATTGTCGTGGAGAATAGAACAAAACTATTTGCGTTTTATTACTGATGAGAACGAAAACTCTTTGTCAGGTTTTAGCTGCATGCTGCAATGGTATTGACAGGAGAGGGATGAATAGGTCATACGAAGAGGGATTTAAAAAATCTTCCTAGAACAAGTAGGCTACTGACACTAGATATTCAAGACAAAACTAAAGCCCTTCTTTTGGTTGACTCCTGGACAACCAATAGAGATGACGAACTATTCAACTCTACAATTCCTGAAGACATTGAATTCATCAAGAAGCTGATTCCAGCAAAGTGCACAGATATTGTTCAACATGCCGAAGTTTTCCTTTTCCGTCCATACAGAAATGTTGTGAAATTTATTACAGATACAATTATGGTATCTTCTGACAATATCATATGGCATAGAGACCAGTTCTTACGCCTTCAATCGTTTGTGTCTTTCTAGTCCTCAGCAGCAAGATTCTCCAACTTAATCAAATGTGCATTTCGGCTACACCAAAGACTTTTCTGGTGTACAGTAGCCTCTCACAAATCCGGACCTCAAAAATCCGGACTCCGGCAAATCCGGACCGCTCAAAAAATATTTTTTGTAATACAAAATCAGTAAAATGTAGGTAACGTGATGCTTAAGTGCCTTCAATTTCTCCGCGACCATTCCGCATTACAAGAATGACGTCTTTTCTATTCTACTGGCTGTGCGGCACGGCGGGAGGTCATTGACTCGCCCCCTCCCCAACAGCTCTTTGTTTACTCATACAGTACTTAGTTGACCGCGCTCACTCTCTCTGTGCAGACGTTATTTTCGGTGGCTACCTCGTGTTGTGTCGGTGCTCTGTGTTTCTCGCGTCTTGTTTTTAAGTACTGTAAGATGAGTAACAAACGAAAGCAAGTGTGTGTGTCAGTGGAAGAAAAACTCCGTGCTATAAAGAGGATTGATGCTGGAGAATCGGCGAAAAAAATCGCTCTAGAGTTAGGAGTAGGAACAAGTACAGTTTCAGATTGGAAGAAGAATCGCGGACAGATAGAAAAATGGTGTTCCTCTCAATCCAGTGGAAGTGCGATTAAAATTAGAAAAAGCATGCATAAAGGCAAACATGTAGAAGTTGAAGAAGCATTGTTCTTGTGGCATGAACATTTAAGAGGTAAAGGGGTTCCTATTACGGGGCCTATGCTTCAAGAAAAGGCGTTGCATTTCAAAAAAGAAATTGAAGGTGAAGATGGTGAGTTTACAGCAAGTGAAGGTTGGCTTGATCGTTGGAAGAAACGATTTGGTGTTCGTAAACTGTCAATAAGTGGGGAGGCATTATCAGCCAACAAAGATGCTGTTCCTGAATTCAAGAAACTACTTTTTAGTATCTTGGACAAAGAAGAAATTTCCGGAGAACAGCTCTACAACTGCGACGAGACTGGTTTAAATTATAAGATGTTGCCCACAAAAACTCTTGCGTCAAAAAAAGAAGTTTCAGCCCCGGGCTACAAAAAGAGCAAGGAACGAGTTACGGTGTTGGCGTGTAGTAATGTGACCGGCAGTCATAAGCTTAGGTTAACATTGATTGGAAAATCAAAAAAAACACGAGCTTTTAAGAAAATAAAGAAAGATGATGAGTTGCCACTTTGGTATACAAACCAACAAAAAGCGTGGATGAATTCTGCAATTTTCAAGACATGGTTTACCAAGGAGTTTGTCCCGTCAGTAGAGACACATCTGACTGAAAATAATTTACCAAGAAAAGCAATTCTGTTGTTAGACAACGCTCCAACACATCCGATCGCTGACGAATTAACAGACGGTGAAATCAAAGCAGTGTTCTTGCCGCCAAATGTGACAGCTGTGTGTCAGCCTATGGACCAAGGGGTACTTCAAGCTCTAAAATTAAAGTACCGTCGTAGACTTCTCAGTTATTTGATTTCGGCGATTGAGAATGACGAGGATTACATCGGTGCATTGAAGAAGATTGACGTTTTGGATGTAATTAGGTGGGTAGCCGAAGGGTGGGAGGAAATTTCTCCTTCATCAATAGTTTCGTCATGGAAAGTTCTCTTGGACCATCAGGGAAACAAGTTTGAAGAAATAGCCGTCGAAAACGTTGATGAAAATCAGTTTGAAAGGGAAAACGTCGTTACACTGTTGGAAAAAATACCCGGATGTGAGGAAGTGAGTGATAATGATGTCCATGAATGGATGAACAATGACGACGAAAATGAAATAACAGACGATGATATAGTCAGAATGGTGACAAATGAAGATTGTTTGGAAGAAGAGGAACTACCTGAGAGCAACATAAACCTGATTCCACATTCAGAAGGATTTAAAATGTTGGACCGAGCCCTAGAGTACATTACTCAGCAGGATGGAATATCTTCAGCTGACATCATTTGTTTAATGAAGTTAAGAGACATTGCGGCAAGAAAACGTGCTGAAACTGTGAAGCAGAAAAATATTCAAGACTTTTTCAAGCATGTGTAAGTTTGATTTTACACACTGTTTCTGATGATTTATTTTCATTTATTTTGCATACTGTAGTACTGTAATGTAAATTCTTAAGTCTTATTAAAGTTGTTCAATACTATTAACCATCTATTTTTTCTACCCCTGTGTTCAGTTAATTGCAGTTCAGAACTGTTTTATGCGAGTAACAATAAAGTACACATATCGGCACGGAGTGGCGGCGATCGCGGCACGCAAACCACTGCCGCGACCGACGTCACTCTGTCTCCGGGAAATCCGGATTTTTCGGAATCCGGATCGGCCGTCCGCCACATTGGTCCGGATTTTCGAGAGTCTACTGTATTTCAAACACCCTTGGAGTACTGCTTCGAAGAAGAATTAACGGAAGAGTGTGTCCATGAGGACTGTGACCAACCTGCATCCATCAAATATGCGCAATGAGAGAACTGTCTGCTGTTATTGCTGTCTTGTATATTTTTTGCCTCCGATTGTGTCGTCAAGTACGTAAAGTCTGTTATAGAGTGTTTCATGTCATATTATTGACTATTTGTCTCTAACAATCCATTTGTTTAAAAAATCATTTGACGCCTGATATACACTGAAGAAAATGGAAATTGCAACTCCCAGAAGGAGTGGTGCTACATTGCTGCAATTGAACCTGCAGGACAAGTGTTCGGTTGTGATTCGATGATTACACTTTCAGGTCCCTCTGACTGCAAGTTTGGACAACAATCAATACAGGATGTGCCCACCACGAGCTGCAATACATTGATGAATTCGTCGAGGCATGGAGTCAATAAGGCCTTGGATCGCTTCCTGAGGAATTGTGGCCCATGCTTGCTGCACTGCACGGTTCAGTTGTTCCAGAGTTGTGGGTGGCTGAGGCCGGTTGGCCAGTTGTCGACCCACCATGTCCCACACATGCTCAATAGGACTGAGGTCCGGGGATCTGGCGGGCCATTCTATGGTTATGATGTCGTGGAGAGCTTCTCTGGAGATGCGTTCAGTGTGAGCCCGGGCATTGTCCTGCTGAAACATCCCATTAGCAATGTTCGCCATTATAGGGACAACCACTGGATTGAGTACCCTATCAACGTACTGTCAAGCAGTCATAGTTCCCTCAACAAGCACTAATTGTGATTTCACATTAAAGCCAAGAGCTCCCCAGACCATAATGCTTGGTGTTGGCCCTGTGTGCCTCTCGACAATAAGGTCTGGGCGGCCCCTCTCCCCGGTACGTCGGCGCACACGATTCCGGCGATCACTGCGGGCAAGACAGAAGCGCGATTCATCATTAAAGACGACCCTATGCCATTCGTCGACCCACGTCGATCGTTCTCGACACCAGGCCAGCCTTACACGTCGCTGTTGTGGGGCCAATGGAACACCTTCTGCAGGGACACGGGATCGAAAGCCAGCTGCACGCAGGCGATCACCAACTGTTTGTTGTGTAACGTGGGGTGCCACAGCTGCTCGAATTTGCGCTGCTGTTGCATGGGGTTCCATCCGGGCCATCCGAATGATGCGGCGATCCTCTCTCACAGTTGTCTGTCGCGCTGGGCCTGTGCCCGGTCTACGAGTGTGGGTACCTTCATTTGACCACTGCTGTCATGCACGTTGCACCGTAGATGCCTATCGGCCAACACGTGCAGCGACAGTCCTTAGCGATAATCCAGCCTCACACAGCCCAATTATCCGATCCCTCTCAAATGGCGAGAGTTGTTGATAGCGTGCTCTTCTCTGTCGTCGAGGCATGTTTGACGGGGAACACTTCACTGCACAGACTGCAAGTCAACGACGCTACACCAGAGTCCGTATACTGGAGTTGATTCCTCCGCGACCAATCACGTGGGGAGACCTGTAGCAACACTCCAATGGGTCTGAAACTTTGATCGTTTACATACCTACATGGCATCGTTCCATATCTTGAAAATCAACACAAACGACCAATGCCTTCATGGTGTTGCAATTTCCATTTTCTTCAGTGTATCTTGTTCTAATCGTGCATAGCAGCTAAAATGTGCATGGTGTGTGTATATTTACTTGCTCTATTAAATGTTCTTTGTATGAATATAATTTGCGCGACAACATATCGTGACCTTCCCTTTTGAGTACTGTTCAAAGGGTTTGAGCCGGGAATTACAAAGTAAAATTCATAACATTCCAGAAGTCATGTTGGAAACCATTTTCAGTGTTGCCTTACTAAACGAAATTTATGTTTTTCAGTCGGTCAACACGATGAAACCAAATTGTGTTGGGCGTTATTTCATAACCCTGAAAATAATTACATGAGATTAATGAATTCACTTGCAGATGTTTCTTTTAGTAAATATGCAAGGCTGCCATCTTGAATGTGTGCAGCAAGTTTCATTTCATGACCGACTGAAAAGCATAAATTTCATGTAAGTTACCTAATTTTATATAAAAGCTTCGCCCAGACGGGTGGAATACTTGCACTAAAAGGGGCAGAATGTTCAGTACAGTAGCGTCCAGGGTGTGGGCCTAGTCCCTCAGAATTTTGTGGAAATTCTAAATTAATTCCTCAGTTGGTATTTACTCTTTTTTGAATATCCAAGGATGGCCTTTAGGGATATGGAAGTTGATAATCTATAATCCAGAAATTTACTTTCATATGGATTTTAATTCAATATCACTCAGTGGGAACATTAGTATCCAAGATGCCGTTCGTGTGCCATGTCCCATGAGATAGTCTTGTGCAAGCGATGTCTCTTAAATAAGATGTTTCTTTTAGTAAATATGCAAGGCCGCCATCTTGAATGCGTGGAGCAGATGGACAAGTGCCTTCGGCAGAGTGAATGTCTTGCACAATATCACCTTATGGTCAAGGATCGAAATTTCAGGTTTATAAGATGGTGAATTATCGATTTTAATATTTGAAAGCTTTTTAGGACGTAGTGAAAGATCAATTTTAAAACGAATATACCCAGGATCGTGGTTGTGCGTGATGGATGTGTGACTTGTGCGAGTGAGGCTTCTTGTAGACTAAGTGACTCCTCTCTCTCAAAACGTGGTCATTGCTGAATTATGTAGTACTACATCTATTTTTAAGTCTTGAATGTATCAATTCGAGGGACTGTTGTCGTCGGCAGAACATAGTTCCCGTACGATATTATCTTCTTGTCAAATTTCAAATATTACAATTTTATTAGATAATGAATTATTAATTTTAATATGTATTCATGATGGCGGATGCACGTGATATTGGAAATGATATATCTAAGACTGTGCAAAACTTCTTTGCGTACGGTATTGTATTACGATATTAAATTTCGCATCATTACGGTGGGTGGTTCCGGAGCTACGGAATTTAGTACGAAAATGCAAAATGGCATACCATTTGCAGTTGACAGCAATGGTGCACTTGAAAATATGAAAATTCGGATGTCCCCAAAGACGAGGTAATGCGTATTTGATGTGTGTGCAATTCTGTGCAGGTGTCTAAAGTTATGGTGGACAGACGGACAAAAAAGATAACTCTGGTTTATCTCATATTCCAAATGGTACAGAACTTCTTCAAAATTATAAAAGTAGGTAAAGACGTAGTAGGTGATGTTGGTCTTTGGATCATTGAGGTTTTAACGGAAAACATCTTACCGATGGTTTTAAGAAAGAACTTGCCTTGTATTTGTTTCTCACTATGATGTAGTGCTGTCGCCATTCGTGCTGCTTCTGTCGTTGGGGTCCTTTCTTCTTTCACTTTCTACGAGTTTACATTTACCTTCTTGTTTTCAAGATATTTCGACTTTTTTTTAAGTTAGGGAAAATTTGTCCAACTTTGCCAATATATAGTCTATATTGCTGCGGTCACTATTATTTCGTAGGGCTTATCGCATTGCCAGTGCGTATAAAACTAGATATTGCGACGCTTGCTATGACAGAGTAGTGTTTCTTAAGTGGTGTGTCTGTTGTGGAATAGCACACTTTGTATTTCGTTAATGTCTTTTTGGCTCCCTTGAAAAATATTAAATCAATCGTGCTATTGCCATTATAAGTGAAATATGTCTTGCCCTCCTTTGTGTTGACTTCTTCCATTGTTGACACCCAGTCCCCGGCGATGATAATTTTGCCTCCTGTTTTTACCTGCATTATTGCAGTAAGAATTATTTCAATAACTTCTTCGATCGGTGTCGTCGGCGCGAATGGGATGGGATTACTATTTATTTAGACAGATTGTAGCTTTGCATATTTTTGTTGATAATAATAATAATAAATACAGCCCTTTAATTCCCTAAGGACAATGGCCTCCTGCCTAGGCAGGGATTTTGCTCCGTTACACTCATTAGGTGAGCAGTCCTAAAGAGTAGTGAGGCACCTAGTGGTGCACTTTTCTGGCATGTTAGTCTCTGTTCTTGAATTGTTCTTATAGATATTGATATATCTATTCCTAACCTAGTTACAGTATTCTCTATGTTATGTATTCTTGTTCTTATATCTAATATTTGCAAAATTGTTAATGTTTCTAGCACGTTCACTTTATTTTTAGTCGAGTTTTTAACTGTCCTCAATACATTATCGCTATTGTATTTAAGAGTTCACTATGTTGCACTGAGTTGCTCCTTTCCTTTCCTCGCATATACTATGTTTTGAAAAAGAGCTTTTCTAGGGTCTTCCACTCTTGTCTGTCTCTTGCTCTTCTTGTCCATTGTGGGCCGGCAAATTTCTTGAATGTGTCAGCCCAGCGTGTCCTCTGTCTTCCTACGTTTCTCCTGCAGGTTCTGGGGTTCCACATCGTTAGTCTGTGCGTCCACCTTCTATGCTCTATCCTCGCTACGTGGCCTCCCCATTTCCATTTTAGTCTGTCCGCTGTGTTGATGACGTCTTTAATACTGGTTCTTCTACGTATCTCCTCGTTCCTTATTCTGTCTTTCAGCGTGATATTAAGGATTTTTCGTTCCATCCTGCGTTGGACTATCTGGAGCGTTTTTCTTTGCTTCGAAGTTAGTAACCATGTTTGTCATCCATACAGCATTACTGGGATTACACATTTCTCTAGAACTTGTGTTTTCAGACTTCGTTTCTGAGATGTATCTCCTAAAATGAATTTCAAGGACCAGAATTTTGTCCATGCTTGCCCAATTCTTCTTTTGATTTCTTTCTCCGTATTGTTATGGAATGATATGTTTTGGCCTAGGTATGTATAGTCCTGGATATACTCTAATGTTTCACCGTCAATGTTTACTGGTTTTTCTGTCGCATTTGTCGTCAGTTTCGATTTCCTCGGGTTTATGGTTAGGCCAGCATCTTTGCTGACCTTGTTTAATTCTGTTACTATTTGTTCTACCGGTAAGTCTGATGATGATTTTGCCATCAGTATGATGTCGTCTACAAACCGTAGGTGTGTCAGTTTTTGTCCATCTATGTTGATGCCGTGTCTTGTTTTCCATTTCATTTTCCGGAATTGGTTTTCTAGCCGGCATGTAAATAGTTTTGGTGAGAGGGGGTCTCCTTGTTTCACTCCTCTCTCTTGCTCGAAGTGTTTTCCCTCCACTTCTGTCCGTATTTTTGCCTGGCTACCCTCGTAGATTTTTGCTAGAAGTCTGATTTTTGGTTCTCTAGGGACTTAAGGGCATATTTGTCTTCCACGAAGTCAAAGGCTTTGTTATAGTCTGTAAATGCAATATACGCTTTAAGGTTGAATTCTTGCAGTTTTTCGATGAGTTGGTTTACTGTTTGGAGGTGGTCCACCGTGCTGAATCCTAATCTGAAACCTGTTTGTTCTATAGGTTGGTTTTCCTCTAGTGATTTTTGTAGTTAGGACTTCTCTTATGGAATTTATAGGGCTCACAATTAGGAGGTTTCATTTTCTGAAGAGTTTTTATTAGCTAGTTGTTTTGTGTTTCAATGACCAATATAGGATAGAATCAATCGTACATTAGATTCAAAACCTGGATTTTAGATAGATAATTGTTTTGATGGGTTGCTCATGGATACGAGTAGAAAAAAAACAAATCCTGTTAATATTTCTTGTATTTTCTTAAACTGCACTTCTTATTTGTATAACATTGTGGTGTTTGAAGCCATATTTTCAGTGTTGCCTTAGTAAACAAGAGTTTAGTGCTTTTCAGTCGGTCAACACGAATGTACCCAAAAGAGATGGGTTATACCCTAATCCTGAAATAAATTACATGAGATTTATTAAACTAAAAGCACTAAACTCTTGTTATTTGTATAATTTGTTATGAGAGGGGTGTTTCTGGAATGGGGCTCTTTCTCACTTCCCAATATTTACCCGGCGCGCCCTGAGATCAAAATCTTGTCCCTTTTGGGCCTAGTCCAGATACATGAAGGTTATTCTGGGATTCTTGTGCATATTGGAATGGAGAACCACACCGCCGTTGCCTGGGGTAAACGGGCATGGTATAATTTCTACCTGAGTATCGAGAAGCGTGGACAAGGGTGAATAAATGCAACCTGCCATGGATACCTGTTCGCCGGGCGGTACGCAGCAGTACCTACTGCTCGAGTCCAAGCTCTTTGAACCTAAGAGGAATGTGGATCGCGGATGATGAGGAGAGATGGGGGGAGGGGGGTTCCGGTCCGTGCGTAGTAACAGAACCAAATACATTGATCGGTGACTCACTCACTCACTCATTCGCAACACCACAGTGGTTTAGGCAACGGTCCTATGTTAGCAATATTGGAATAGACAGGAATTCCAGATAACATGGCGGGCTGTTCTCCTCCCGCCTCCCGCGTCACCTCACCCGGTAAATTCACAGAGCTTGGACTCAAGCAGTACTATTGCCACCATATTGAAACTGTGAAATATTTCAAAACTGCGTAATATCAGCTAAACCGGTTAAGTAGTTTTCGCGTGAAAGAGTAACAGTAATCGTGCCTCCTCTGTAACATATTTAGGAAATGTTTGTTCGAGATTTCATTCATAACGCTTTTTGTAGTCAGTGTCCAGCCTGTGTTGTGAGTGACTTGAGCGACAGAAATAGTAAGTTTTTCTCTTGTAATCAAATAGGAATCTGGTGACTTTTGACTTTTAAGTTGGCAACACTGCCTCCAGCGGTAAGTTACGCTTGGTGCGGTGTTTAGGTACCGTATGAATGGTTTTAGTGCCCAGTTCAATTCCTCACGGGATGCTGGTTGTCTGTAAATACCACATACCACATACCTGCAAGAGTGCGCACTTGTTGTGTTTACAGCACATTAACTTCTCTTTACGACTCATTATGGAATGTGTAGTAAGCTGTCAAGCTACCTTCAGTCGTGTTCTCTACACGTTGGTGGTTTATCAGTAGTAGATTTGTTTTATTCGGGAACCCTAGGTTGCTCATAGCGGTTGCTTAATGCTGTGAGTTTAGGCTCCCTTGCATTTCCTTAGCACAGGGACACTGCGACCCCCTTTTAAGGCTGAGTATTTTGGCGATCCCCCAAGTTTTAACGTTACAACAATAATTAAAAAACTACAATAATTGTTTTGAAAAGGAGCACCCAGAACTGTCCACAAGAGTGTTAAAAACTTTGATGCCATTTTTTTCTACATCTTACAACTACAAACAAGGATTCTCCATAGTGGTGAATTTAAAAACCAAATCAAAAAATCTTTTGACACTGGAAAATTACATTGTTTTGTGTGTTACAAAAATCATTCCAGACATTCAAAAATTGGTTAATTCCTAAAAAGCTCAAGTTTCTTATTAATAGAATTTAAAAAACGTAAACGTTTAGTACAATGTGAGTGTATTCCTTTTTTAAATAAATAACTACAGCAATAACTCGTTTTCTTTTACTTTTTCTCCGTATCTCGTGACCCCCCAAGACACATCCTGCGACCCACCGCTTGAGAACACCTGCCTTAGCGTATTTGCACTTTACTTCAAACATGAAGGGGCGCATAGAAAATGAGCAAATCTCTTATGTTACATCTAATTTTGTTTGACGACGGTTCTGGCGTGATGCGGGGAACCATATACTGTAACAAGAGTTCTCTTGGGGGGCGGGGCTGCCCTTGAGTGCTCTGTGGGTATATTATACAATTTCTCTCGAATCAGCAAAAATTCCTTCGTATTTTCATTGGAAGGACGTCTAGTGACATTGCAGCTGAGACGTGTGTTTTATGGAACTAGCTCGCTTATAGCCTGCTTTCCCTCTCCACACATGTCGAATGATTTGTTAACATCGCGAAGAGGGTAAAAAGACTTTGTTCCCTCTTACTGCCCAAGGATAGATCGTTGTTCACAGCTTTATCTAAATACTGACATATTGCTGATAGATGTAGGCCTACTGATTAATGGGTAAAGAGCAGATCGCTTGTGCCTCATCCCGCATCCTGGATTTGTCATTCTTCACGTATTACAAATAGATTTAAAGAAAAAAACAAGTACTGCGTCTCACTACAGAATAAGTAGTTTCGTACTTCGTCTATGTTGCAAGAGATGCATGTTTAGTATTTATTTTATCTACAGTGCGCCCGGGAATGTTCTCCGCAGTGCCTACAAGCTGCTGCGAGAGATTACGTCACCAGTTACGTTGGCAGCACAGCTGTCGCTTGTATCATAATCATAACAAACAGTAAGCTCTTATACTCATCACTGCCATTCATAACTGATGCTAGAAGTGCTGATGACTTACATGCTCGCTTATTGCAATACACACTGACGAATTCGACAGCCCACAGCCCACACATGTGGCCTTCGCCCTATCAAGGACACTGTGCTGTCAACTAAACCGATGACGAAACCTCTCGCAGCTGCACGTTGCCGCTGCGGAGAACATTCCCGGGCGCCCTGTATTTCTATGCAAGCATGAATCCACCATCTGCAAACTGTCAAATCTTTTCTACGAAATTCGGTAGCATTTCGCAGTGACTAGAGACCCACCCTTGCCCCCCGGCATGATGCCACAGCTAGGCTTGAAAATTATAATCAAAATACCAAAGTCACGTACTTTCACCTGTCATATTATTATTATTATTATTATTATTATTATTATTATTATTATTATTATTATTATTATTATTATTATTATTATTGTTAGTAATAATAATAATAATAATAATAATAATAATAATAATAATAATAATAATAATAATAATAATGCCAACACCTGAGTGCGACTGTCAATATTGCGCGGTAGCTGTCTACAGTCGGTGGCTCAGATTTGTTCAGTATTATGTGTTTTCAAGGTTTATGCCTAAATTCACCAGTGTTCATATATTGCATTTCTTAAATCCATTTTAATGTGGTGCTAAATACGAGAGTAGAGAACCAGTGGTAGTTCTACCCCATAACTACAGCGCTTGGCGATACTTCGTGAATCAGTAGACTAATTGCAGAAAGTGATGCGAGGCCACAAACGAAAGGTATCTATGCTCTTTATCCCTAGGACAAAACATTGTAGTTTGTATACAAAGGGCCTCTTCTTTCATTAACCAACGTCCGACATCGTGACGTGTCCAAGTAAAAATACTCGATGACTATGAATTGGTTAATCGGAAGAAGTGGTGCGATGGCTTAAACGAAAGGGCGTAACGCTACATTTGCAGAGGGAAGATTGTTTTCCAATTTTTCCAAATGGCCTAACTGGAAATTACAGCGTCGTGGAGCGTTAAAGTTAAAATAGTGGATATCTCTCGAACTAATAATCATAGAAAGTTGTGGGACGGCTCAAACGAAAGAGCTTTACGAAACCTTTCCCAAAAATGGTCATCATCACCTGCTTTTCTTACTCTCTACTGCGAACTGTTCAGAAGACCCTAGCGCAGGTGCTCTCAATCTATAACACCCCCGTGCCTTACTAAGTACCCGAGCACCACCCTCGTGCCTTTGTAAGCACCAAGCACCACCCCCGTGCCTTACTAAGTACCCGAGCACCACCCTCGTGCCTTAGTAAGCACCCGAGCACCACCCTCGTGCCTTAGTAAGTATCAAGCACCACCCGAGTACCACCCTCGTGCCTTAGTAAGCACCCGAGCACCACCCTCGTGCCTTAGTACGTACCCGAGCACCACCCTCGTGCCTTAGTAAGCACCCGAGCACCACCCTCGTGCCTTAGTAAGTACCCGAGCACCACCCTCGTGCCTTTGTAAGTACCCGAGCACCACCCTCGTGCCTTTGTAAGTACCCGAGCACCACCCTCGTGCCTTTGTAAGTACCCGAGCACCACCCTCGTGCCTTACTGAGCACCCGAGCACCACCCTCGTGCCTTAGTAAGCACCCGAGCACCACCCTCGTGCCTTAGTAAGCACCCGAGCACCACCCTCGTGCCTTAGTAAGCACCCGAGCACCACCCTCGTGCCTTAGTAAGCACCCGAGCACCACCCTCGTGCCTTACTAAGCACCCGAGCACCACCCTCGTGCCTTAGTAAGTACCTGAGCTTCACCCTCGTTCCTTACTAAGCACACGAGCACCACCCTCGTGCCTTTGTTAGTACCAAGCACCACCCTCGTGCCTTACTAAATACCCGAGCACCACCCTCGTGCCATTGTAAGTACCAAGCACCACCCTCGTGCCTTACTAAGTACCCGAGTACCACCCTCGTGTCTCATTAAGCACCCGAGCACCACCCTCGTGCCTTATTAAGAACCCGAGCACCACCCTCGTGCTTTACTAAGCACCCGAGCACCACCCTCGTGCCATACCAAGTACCCGAGCACCATCCTCGTGCCTTACTAAGCACCCGAGTACCACCCTCGTGCCATACTAGGCACCCGAGCACCACCCTCGTGCCATACTAAGCACCCGAGTACCACCCTCGTGCTATACTAAGCACCCGAGCACCACCCTCGTGCCTCATCAAGAACCCGAGCACCACCCTCGTGCCTTACTAAGCACCCGAACACCACCCTCGTGCCATACTAAGCACCCGAGCACCACCCTCGTGCCATACTACTGTCGACCAAAGTATTATGTGTACTCGAGTTTGAAGGTTGTTTGTTAAGTAACCAATAGACCTACATAAAATCCAATACCATCAACATATTCGTCGTTCTATTTTACGTTAGTTCATGTAGGTTTGGATTTTTTAATTTATATTTTAATATTTTTTATCGCAGTTGGAACACAAAAAGTGCACGTTTTTAAGCGTGTTTCAACCATGCGTCATATTTAAGAATTATTATCTCAATAACCCGTCATCAGATCGAATCCAAATTTTAACACAATATACATTGGAATGTTGTATAACTGGTTTATTAATTTCAAAATTTTGTGTGTCCAAGAAACAAAGTTGTTATCATTTTTGTAAGGTAACTTTTTCTCGGCTCGGGGTGGTTGGAAAATGTAGTTCTTGGTTGCGATGTAATCGTTATACATCAAAAAGTTAAGCTGTATGACTGTGAAATACGTAAATTAATTCACTTTTTTATATCGGTTTGTATTTGTACGAGGAAATAACACATGGTTCAACAGCTAGCCACTCCAGCAAAAGCTGTACAGCGTTGCTGAGATGGAGCCCATCACCGCCGAGCGAGACGCGCCATGGTGCGTGTGGGCACCTTTTCGGCAACGCTGTACAGCTGTTCCCGGCGCGGCTTGCTGGTGAACCATGTGTTATTTCCTCGTACGATTACAAACCGATATAAAATAAGTGAATTAATTTACGTATTTCACAGTCATGCAGCATAACGTTTTGATGTAAAACGATTACATCGCAACCAAGAACTACATTTTCCAACCACCCCGAGCCGAGAAAAAGTTACCTTACAAAAATGACAACAACTTTGTTTCTTGGGCACACACAATTTTGAAATTAATAAACCAGTTATACAACATTCCAATGTATATTGTGTTAAAATTTGGATTCGATCTGATGACGGGTTATTGAGATAATAATTCTTAAATATGACGCATGGTTGAAACACGCTTGAAAACGTGCACTTTTTGTGTTAAAACTGCGATAAAAAATATTAAAATATAAATTAAAAAATCCAAACCTACATGAACTAACGCAAAATAGAACGACAACAATGATGATGTTATTGGATTTTATGTAGGTCTATTGGTTGCTTCACAAACAACCTTCAAACTCGAGTGCACATAATACTTTGGTCGACAGTAAGTACCCGAGCACCACCCTCGTGCCATACTAAGCACCCGAGCACAACCCTCGTGCCATACTAAGCACCCGAGCACCACCCTCGTGCCATACTAAGCACCCGAGCACAACCCTCGTGCCATACTAAGCACCCGAGCACCACCCTCGTGCCATACTAAGTACCCGAGCACCACCCTCGTGCCATACTAAGCACCCGAGCACCACCCTCGTGCCATACTAAGCACCCGAGCACCACCCTCGTGCCATACTAAGCACCCGAGCACCTCCCATGTGGCTTACTAAGCTCACCTGTATTTGTAAAACTGTCCAAGATAGTTTATCTACCGTTCCTTGATCATTAACGAAGCGTACAAAACACATCAATTGTGCGACAGACGTAATGTCCATAAATTCGTCAACAGCAACAGAAAAAAAAACTGCATTCAGAGAATTTGAATAATGTTTTGTGCTTAATTTGTGCCGCAAGGAGTTCAACGCGCCAATAACTGTGCCATTGCTAGAGGTACAGTTTTTGCAGCATTAATCAGAACTAGTCCGTACTTTTCCGGTATAGGCCTACTCTTCACTGCTGAGGCTATACATTCTTTCACAACCCCATCACTTGAAATGCCCTGCATAATAGGTTTATGGGATACTGATATAGACAATTCAGTTGAGAGCTTGTTTACGGCATTGCCCCGTTTTCAGATAGTTTCTTCATGCTTGCATGCTGAAGGATTAAACATGTTAAATATGCAACTCTGTGTAGTGACACCTCAGTGACGATGATTAGGCGTATAAGTGTGACGTAAAACAGGAATTCTTACGATCAATGTCCAAACAATTGCTAGAGGCTGGTGAAGTACGAAGTTTCAACCTAATTTCAAGACAAATTTCAGAAGACTAAGGGAGCACTATAATTTCATTGCAAAATCCAGATATAGAACATGATCACGTTAGGGAAGACAGCTACCGAAAACGTGAGGCTCGAAAGCATTCGCTGGACACTCTTCTGCTCTCTCGCCCATCAAGAAGAGAAAATATGTCGAAACATAAACAGAATCGTCCCATGAAAATGAATTGCAAAATAAAGTAAATCAGTTAAACATGAAAAATAAATGTTTCGAGGAAAAATTGAATAAGGCCGGTTATTTTAAACAGCCTTAATGAAGAAAACGAAGCAAGTCCAGAATTTCGAAGCAAATATGCGTGCCAACATAAAAGAATACGTCAGCCCAGTTTAGGAAGGCCTCCAACGAATCTTAAATAAACCTACTGTTGAATGATGAGAAGAAAACTTAATGTTCTTTAGAGGATTTGACAATGAAATCTGATATGTATTTGCGCAGTGTCAGGGCTCTTAACGTTAAGAATGTGGGTTTCAAACTCGTTTTAGTGTCACCCGGGGATTCAAACCAACTTAATACAGTAGATCCAATGAAAAATCTGGCGAAGAGATATTTCTATAATGTTTTTATGTCTATAAAGCTTTGATGAGACGTATCTGTTACGATAATTTTCGGACCCCATAGTCAAGTACGGGTTTTGATGGTTCGTTGACCGTAGTGGGAAGTTCGTTACGTTAAGGTGGCAGTCCTATACTAATCGCTGGACACCAAGTATAAGTTATCCTAAGTGTTCCCCTATACTTATCACGTTTAATGGTTTAAAAGGAGCTTTATTTAATATAATATTTACGTAAATAGTTCATATTGCGCTCGAAGCCGTCCAATCGAATGCTGCTACCGAGTCTTCTATTTACCTTGATGTACTTCCCTCTTGATTTCGAATATTCCACCAGGGTTATAGCATGAGACCACAGCTTTATCCCGCATCAGACAAGCTTAGATCGAGCAATCGAGGTCCACGAGGCTCGACCAACCATGTGAACACCAACCGGCCAGCCTCAGGCTTTCGCTCGATACAAAAGTCTAAGGGAATGACAGCGTTTATATTGGTACAAAGCGATTTTCCGTACTAGAAACAGCTTGAAGAATCAATGCACCTTACAGCAGACACGAGTCATTTATAACATATGGAAACTGCCAAACGTGTGACTAAGCCGCAACAAGTGCTATGCTAGTTCAATCCAGTGAGTTATCTACACTCGTACCATGACGAATAGAAGGAGAAAGTGAGAAGACTCCTGAAGTTCAAGCGCGCCCCGCCAGGCACCGCTAAAGTGGGCAAGTTCCACACTGCCGGGGTCAGCTGGTCTTAGGGATGGTGCTAAGGGAAACGAATTACTTTGTAACTAATACTCTTTTAAAAAGTAATTAGCGGTTACAATTAAAATAGCATGGCAGGGCACATTGGAAAATATAATTCACGGAAATAAAAACTACGGTCTTCATTACATGTTACGGAACACACAGATTCCTGGAATATACAGTCGGAGAAAGCCCAGATCTTTCTCGTAACATCTGCAGGATTAAGGATGTGAGGTTGTAGAGAGCTTGTCTTGCCACTGACTCCTAACGAATTCCTGACCTTTTTATTTGATTGACTACCATCACAAGTAAAGCCAGGCACCCTCGCCCCAGCCTCTTCTAACTGAAAAATCACCTAGACTATATTAGAATTTTTGCGAGAATGGTCCCTGGAGTAGCATTTCTGCTTGCATAAACTGCAACTGGCTGCACTCAATATATGCATGAAAGGTACGAACATGAACACTATAGCGTGATTTGCAAGTACGTTCTTCTGGAGGTTAAGTGTGTGTTCACCTAAATCCACGAATCCATCTACTTTATCAGAAAAGCTATTTAACTCGATTTCTTCTCTTAGCTTCTCTTCTTCGAAAATTACAACACCGTAACGTGAATACTATCATTCTTTTCTTCCTTAAAATAGTCTGAAATAGCATTTATACTATGCGTATTAACTCCATAAGGGCACTTACGTCCTTTCCAAAGTTTTCTCAAATGACTTTCTGAAGGCAGAGGCAAGAGATTATGTCGCCGACAATGACGGAATCCTTTCGGTGATTTTATTCTCAACAATAAACACTCTAAAATGAATTCATTGCTGTACCTCATTCCATTGCGAGATTTTTCCTGGCATTTCTTGAGCATAGTGTCTATTAACATCTTTTCCTTCCTGCTAAGGTGTTCGTTATCAGGGGCGGATCCAGGGGAGGGCGAGGAGGGCGACCGCCCAGGGCCCCGCGCCATGGATTTTTCTACATTTAATTAATTAATTAAGTATACTTTTCAAACTAATTTGTAATTCATATTCCTTTCTTCAGTGCATCTATGACCTCTCGTGACCGTTTAGCAAGTTAAGATTTCAGTGAAATAATAGAAGACTTCAGCCGGGAAAAAAGTCGTAAAGTAATATTTTAATATTTCATTGCTTACATAATCTTATTCAAGGGGACTTAAAGGTTTCTTTCATATTATTAAAATAATGTATTGTAGTGCATTCAAAATATTGTGACTATTCTTTATTTTATTATTATTATTATTATTATTATTATTATTATTATTATTATTATTATTACCAAACTATTTTCCATTTCATTCGATATTTTTTTCTATTGTTGTGGGCCCCACCTTATCATATCTCCCAGGGCCTCGCAAGGCTTGGATCAGCCACTGTAATCGTCATCTTTGTAATTAAATGCCTGTGAATTTCAAACCTGCTTCTCCAGCAAATTAATTCTCGATTTTGCTGAGTTAAGGCAGGATCTAACGCGAATTAAATTACGGTTAGCATTCTTTAGGCGCCTTTTGAGCAATATTATAGTCTTTTCAGCATCAATAAGTACACTAGAATGACCCAAATTCTTATCAACACTGGACTGACCTTTTAATGCCTCATTCGTTGCTCCACTCCCATCTTCAATCTTCTTTCTTCTTTTTCTGGTGGTGTCGAGATTCTTTTTCCTGTTGGGAGCTTTACGGGACTTATTCTCACTACTTCTGTAAATTAGGGGAAAAAAATGAGGCACTGCTCCAGGACGTAACTTCCACCATACACGAGAGATTTCCAGTTCTTCAAAATTCACTATAAAATTACCTGATTTTACTATCAAATCATCAGAGAAATGAA
The DNA here is from genome assembly GCA_946902985.2 of Meconema thalassinum. Lineage (NCBI taxonomy): Eukaryota > Metazoa > Arthropoda > Insecta > Orthoptera > Tettigoniidae > Meconema > Meconema thalassinum. The sequence goes on from OX336389.2 coordinate 1,139,219,158, forward strand.
TTTGACAAATTCTAATACTTCGCGTTAACACCGTATCCTTTCGTGGAATAGTTCTGGCCCATTTTTCAAATTGATTTGTATTCTTCGGTGGTGAAAAAAATCGTATATCGTCAACTACTCTACCATATCCTGACTTACAGCCAGGCAAAAACCAGTACGGCATGTTGAACTATTAAATTAACAAAGCCGCATAAGAAATATGTTTGAAGTTCACAACACAAAACGCTGATGTACACAAGACACAATGAACTGAATTTAAGAACTGAATGCAAAGAAAATTCAATTTAATTCACACAAATATCTCACACAGTAACTTCTCGCGCACTTTTCTAAGACCCGGCTCGACCCAACAACAGGACACGTTGTTGGACATTATCGCTTGCAGTGCTTGTAGCGGCGGGACCACAAACTACCGTGCTATAATGGCGGAGTCCTCACACTAGGTCCTTCTATTCGTCATGCTCGTACTGTATCTCACCCCAACGCCCCTGTTCAATGTTCAGCCCTTGCCCACTCCTGCTGCACGTAATGCATGTGGCTATGTCTCGCAAGGCATCACCATCATTACCATCATCACCATCATCATCATTACCATCACCATCATCATTACCTTCATGACCATCATCATCATTACCATCACCATCATCATCATTACCATTACCATCATCATCATTACCATCTCCATTACCATCATCATTACCATCATCACCATCATCATTACCATCATCACCATTACCATCATCAACATTACCATCATTATCATTGCCACCTCCATCATCATCATTGCCATCATCACCATCATCATCATTACTATCTTTTTTACCATCACCATCATCATCATTACTATCTTCATTACTATCATCACCATCATCATCATTACTATCTTCATTACCATCATACCATCACCATCGTCGTTACCATCATCACTATCATCATCATTGCCATCACCATCATCATCATCATTACCATAATCATCATTCCTATCTTCATTACCATCATCACCATCATCATACTTACCAACATCTCACCATCATCATCATCATCATCATCATCACCATCATTACCATCATCACCATCATCATCATTACTATCTTCATTACCATCACCACCATCATCATACTTACCAACAACATCATCATCACAATCATCATCATCATTACCATAATCATCATTCCTATCTTCATTACCATCATCACCATCACCATCATCATCACAATCATCATCATCATTACCATAATCATCATTCCTATCTTCATTACCATCATCACCATCACCATCATTACCATCATCACCATCATCATACTTACCAACATCATCATCATCATCATCATCATCATCATTACCATCACCATCATCATCATTACTATCTTCATTACCATCATCACCATCACCATAATTACCATCATCACCATCATCATCATCATTACCATCACCATTATTACCACCATCACCATCACCACCACCAACACCATCATTGGTATGGATCAGTCAATGCAAGACATCCTTTGTCAGACAGAACTCGAGGAGAAGCTTCAAGTTGAACAAAGTTGAACTTTAAGAGGGAAAGAGGAAACGATGGTTTTGGGTGAAACATTAGGAAGAACAAGTAGCTAATAACTGTTGAATGTATTCATAAATAATGGCGTACAAGTAATTTATCAATTTATCATTAAGTCTCAACACAGAGAATAACAAAGAATTAGAATCATATAATTCAAAAATAACAAAGTCCTTAAGAGGAATAACAAGTAGCAAAAGGCAAGAATCCCATGTGAGGGTGTAGAACAATTACAATGTAATGGGGAGAAAAACCCAATTTGGAAAAGAGAGAAAAACTCCAAAAAATATTATTAACAATTTGACAGTGTTTAGGGAGATATTCCCAATAGAAATTTACAAATAACTGAATTCAAAACGGAGCAGAGTCCATTAAATATAGAAAATGTACAATTAGTGGGGAAGCAGGTCTCTTTGATTATAAAGCAACGTACAATTAGTAGGGAAGCAGGCCCCATTGATTGTAAAGCAACGTACAATTAGTAGGGAAGCAGACCCGGGAAGCAGACCCCATTGATTATAAAGCAACGTACAATTAGTAACGTAGACATTTATTAATATTTGAAAAGCAGGCTTCACTCAAAAAGCTAGGAAGAATTTATAATCAGCATAGAAATTGAAACAGCACTACTGAGACTATCACTATCACTATCACTATCGCTACGTATCAAATTTGAGCGGCCAATAAATGAGCCCAGTAAGAAAAATATAGCAATCTAGTTTTAGGTTATGTGAAGAATTCTGACACCGGAAAGATAAGAGGAATGTACTTATCTCAATTTGTAGAAAGTTATAGATGTCACACACACGTTTGTAGAACTTTCGTCTTTCCAGTAAAACTAATTATGAACCATAATAGGTTAAAATGTGTCTCAATGGCGAAACATAAAAGATCTGTCAAAATATCTTAAGTGGATAGTCCAGCTTGACCATGCATTTGAAAAAGTAGTAAATTATCACACCATGCTTGTAGTTAATACCAGCGGAGCAAGTCCAACTGAAGAAAGTTGCCAATTTGCATCTTTATTGCAGACTTAGTTAAAATGTTGCGCAGCGCTTCGCGACCATAGTTGGTCAGCCGACGAGTATTAAGTTCGATCTTTTAAAAAGACATCGATCGAGTAGAAGCAGCAAATTGACACACTCCACGAGTCTCGAAACGAAGGGTTGAGATGATCCGAGCAGCGGCTTGTGGTGCTGGAATACTGTAGTGCAGAATGTCTCAAAATGTAGCCAAGAAATTCTCGGCATATACTGTATGTGGTTGGTCGGGCAGATGATGCCATGAAGCTGGAAGGCGATTGGTTGCAGGAGCAGGCAGCTAATCAGCGTGAAGAAGTTGGGATGGAAATCTCCAGAAGACAAGATCTCTGTCATTTCAATTTGCAGTGCGTAGTATACAGACGTGGAATTACTGTAACAGTTCTAAGTAACATACTTCAAAACCAGTTCAGCGTCAGAAACTAGGTAAGAAAAACGAGAAAAAAATAGAAAAAAGGTCTAGAAGAGGCCTTTACTGAAAAAGGTAAAACACGTGGACCGCTCGAATTTTAGGTTAAGAAAGAATTGATTTTTCTCACTCTGACAAGTAACACGTGGTAACAAAATTACAGGCTTTGTGCCATTCGCAAAAGCGAACAATCCTCTTCATTACCACCATCACCACCATCACCACCACCACCATCATCACCACCACCACCATCACCATCATCACCACCACCACCACCACCACCACCATCATCATTACCACCACCATCACCACCATTACCACCACCACCATCATTACCACCATCACCATCACTATTACCACCATCATCACCATCATCATTACCACCACCACCACCACCACCATCACCACCACCACCACCACCATCATCACCACCACCACCATCACCATCATCACCACCACCACCACCACCATCATCATTACCACCACCATCACCATCATTACCACTATCACCATCACTATTACCACCATCATCACCATCATCATTACCACCACCACCATCATCATTACCACCACCATCATCATTACCATCACCACCACCACCATAATTACCATCATCACCACCATCATCATGACCATCATCTCCACCACCATCCGCATTACCATCATCACTGCACTCTTCGTCTCCATTACCCCTTACAAGTACGTAGAAATTTTCTTGTATGTAGCTGGCACGTATTTGCTAATGGTGTGTGACGAAAGACTAGAAGATAATGATCGGGCCTGGAGATATGGAGGTCAGACCCACCTCCCGCCAGTAAGGAGATAGTGTGTTACGAATTCAATGGCCAGCTATCAGGTCAGTACCTGCCACAGGGCACACGGACCAACGTTATCTGCTCGTACAACAGGTTCTGTAGCCCAGACAGCTGAACTATCACCGAGAATCTTCTTCTATTCAGGTATTGCCTCAGATACCATGGCTTCAATCGAATACGCCAATACGATTCCTAACTTAAGGCCAATGCCACCTCTTTCTCAACCCTCACCTGAATTACTCACACTAATACAGCCATCATAATAACATAGGTTAGCAGACATTAATTCCACACACACTCAAGTACACAACAGCAGCTGGCATTACCGACAGAGTTTTCAACTTACTCATGATTAACTACCATTCTAATAATCAGAAAGACTAGAAATGACTGAGTAAATTGAAAACTCTCTCGGTAATGCCAGCTGCTGATGAGTACGTGAGTGTGTGTGGAATTAATGTCTAATAACCTGTGTTATTATGATGGCTGTATTAGTGTGATTAATTCAGGTGAGGGTTGGGAAAGAGGTGACCTTGGCCTTAAGTTTGGAATCGTCTAGGAATTTGCCTGGAGTCGAAGTGATACAACCACGGAAAACCACTTCTAAGGTGGCTGAGGTGACAATCGAACTATTCTCTCCTCAGGTTTGCCTCACGAGGCTGAGTACACACCGTTTCAGCCCTTGGGCTACAATGAAATTTCTTGGCAGAGCCTGGAATCGAACTCGAAGCTCCGGGTCGACAGCCAAGAATGCTAGCCACTACATCACGAAGTGGTCTTCGGTAATACTACTTTGTAGTAGTTAAGCAGGTCTGTTGCGGGTCGAGGAGTGTGTTCCATTTGCCCGATAAACGTGACTGTTGTACTATCCCGACATTTGCCTGGAGAGAGTATCATTGTCTCCGGATTTGCTGGGTTGTGGTACACGGCTACCTTTCGTATAGCTCCTAGCAAAAGTTTGAGGACACCGGCTAATTCAACAAAATGTTCTTCTTGTTGTTAAACTTCCATTGTAAGCAACACCGTTTTATGATAAATATGTACTTGCTCAAAGGTGCGTTTCACAAATATAATCATTCTCTGTTAGGTAGTCAGCCCGAAGGCTGGTTGGATCCTCAAAAAGTACCGCCGTTTGGTTATGTGGGTGGATACCCACAAAAACCCAAGGCAGACCTATATTGAGACGTACTAGGCAAGATGAGGAGTGAGGTAGTTTGCTATTACTTTCCTCACTGGGTCAGAACAGCAGTACTGACTCTATGAGTAGAACCTTTCACATCATCCACAGGCACTGACTGTGCCCTGAATGTCATTACTAAGCACCACCCATACCTCAATAGCTTCCATATAATCACAACCATGAGTGAGACTGAGACATCGGTGAAAAGCCACATTTTACTCTAGCCTGTGCCAATATACAAATGTAAATGAGCTGCATTCATCAAAAGATGGCAAACAGGCCAAATATAAACATTAAAATATCACAATTGTCATGTGTTTTGAGCAAGTTTTGAGAATCTGTTGTAAGCCACGGTACCTCCCCCTTAGTCATAGGAAGAGACATTCCACATTTATTGGCTTGAACTTGAACCAGGTCCGCTTTGGTAGGAGGCAACCATCTTGACTCCCCTGGGGAATTGCGTCCCTACCGAGAAAGCCCATTTTTGTGTCCATGCCAAACATAACTTTTATTCCCCTCAAAGGTTGATTCAAATAGGGTATCACGGCATACGTTTGCCTTGTCGCGTTCAAATCTCAATTTGAGCATGTGAAAGGTACGCTATATAGGCTACGTCACTTGACAGGGTGTAACAAAAAGGTGCGGCACAAATTGCAGGACATATTCCTCACACGTTGACGAAGAAATTATGTTATATGAACATGGGTCCGGAAACTATTTGTTTCCATGTTACACCTCATTGTCTCCAACACATTACGCATGGGAATCACACAAGAACAGAACGTTAGAATCGTGGGGAACATGCACTCTTGGTTACGTCTGGTTACGTTGCCATTATCGTAGATGCACCACCAGTGGTTTGTTTTACATGGCCCCGTTGCCATGCGACTTAGCAGATGTGCCTTTAGCTGTGCGACAAAACATGTACTTCATGCACGATGGAGCACCTCCTCATTTTAGTGCTAATGTCCGTCGGCTTCTAAATAACAGATTTGGTGACAAATGGGTAGGTAGAGGTGGACCAATTGCTTTGCCTCCACGCTCTCCGGACTTAAAATCACTGAACTTTATTTATGAGGGCACTTGAAAGTTCTTGTGTATCGAACCCCAGTACAAGATGTTCATAGTCTGCGTGCCCGTATTATGGAAGGCTACGACACCATACACAGTACTCCAGGGATACATCAGCGCATCTGAGATTCACTACGGCGGTGGGTTGATGAATGTATCAATGCGCACATAGGGCATATTGAACATTTCCTGTGAGAAAGAGTTGCATGTGGTATGCTGGTACGTTCTGCTCTTGTGTGTTTCCCATGATTAATGAGTTGGAAACAATGAGGTATAACATGGACACAAAGCGTTTCCAGACCCATGTTCATATAACATAATTTCTTCGTCTACGTGTGAGGAATGTGTTCTGCATTTTGTGCCGTAATTTTTTGTTACACCCTGTATAATCTCAGTTTGGGCATGTGAGAGACTATAATGGTATTTCACTGTACTTCTTCTGAGAAAATGTAATTCGGAGGTCACGAATCACTAGTTCAATTTCAGATAGATCGCTGGGATGCTCTATAACCCCCGTACCCTCCGAACTGGTCAGATTTGAATTAACCCAATAGTTTCAAACGGCGCAAGGAACTAAAATCCATTACTTCGCCAATATCCAAAGGTTATGTAATTTCTTTATTTTGACGGGTTCCTCATGACTCAAACGTCTCGACAGCCTTCTTTCATTATCTTCTATCATGAGATATGTAGATTAGCCCTCATTTCACTTTGATCAAGTGATGAGGAAACTAAAAGTAATAACATAATTTTGAACTTTCGCACAGCCGCCATCTTGAGATTATGAAAACAATTGAGTTAAATTAGATGTCAGTAGATTAAATATTGTATAAACATCTACCAAACTAAGTTTTACTGCGCTCGGATGATTAAACCGCGAGGAAATTCTATTTAAATATTTTGACTTCTCTTGGCCACCATTTTGGTTTTGTACTTAAATGTTTTGGAAAGTTAACTTATCTTGGTATTTCGCACGGCCGCCTTGTTGGATTTGTGAAACGAATTCAAATATGAAAGGCATGGCCGAGGTCGGACGAGGTAGTAATATTTCCTTACCGAGTTTCATAGAAATCGCTCCAGCTGTTTAGAATTTATTAGGGATACACAGACCACGCACACGCATATGCACACACATACGGACAAAAAGTGATCTCATAAGCCTATTTTTATAAAATGAAAATAGGCTAAAATAGGACTGAAACCCTTTAAAAATGACAGACAATATACCCAAAGATATATGATTTTTTGAAAAACAAAATGAAAAATGTACATCTCTGGACCAATGAATTGCAAAATTATGGGCTGTAGGTCAAAAGAGAATTATTAAAACACCTTTCACCATGATAAGTCATTTTAATCCTTAAACCACATCTTCCAATGGCACAGGTAAAAATATGTCCTAATCACTTTAAAATTACAATTTACCCTAAGGTTCATCATAAATAACAACAAAATAGTGTGAGGGTGAAAATCGATAATTCTAAAACTATGAATCGTAAAATAATGGGCTATATGTGAAAATGGAGCTACTGTATTAATACCTCATTTAAACCTAAAATCATATAGACACATGTAAAAATAGGTCTTAAGCACTATAAAATGCCAATTGGTCCTAAGCTACTGTATATTATTTTTGACAATTAGAAATAATATGAGGTTTTTTTTTCGTGTGGCTTCCTGAGGGGCCGAGTGCAGGTCTTTCTAGTTGACGCCCATGGGCGACCTGCGCGTCTTAATGAGGATGAAGTGATGATGAAGACGTCACATACACCCAGTCCCCGGGCCACGAGAATTAACCCCGAGAGATTAAAATCCCTAATGACCCGGCCTGGAATCGAACCCAGGACCCTTCGGGCCAAAGCCTAGCACGCTAACCAATTAGGCATGGAGCCGGACGTGTGAAGGTAAAAACCACCCTTAAATCGAATGTTGATATCTCCAAAACTAAAAGTCCTAAAATTATGAGGTAGAGCTCTCTCTAATCATGACTATAAAAATCGTCTTTAAAAGTGTTTTTTTTTCGTGTGGCCTCCTGAGAGGCCGAGTGCAGGTCTTTATATTCGACGCCCGTGGGCGACCTGCGCGTCGGGATGAGAGATGGAATGGATGAAGATGAATGAAACTGGGCAAGGATGTGGAAGGAAGCGGCCGTGGCCTGTCAGAAGGTACTGTCCCAGCATTTGCCTGGTGTTGAAAATGGGAATCCACGGAAAACCATTTCAAGGACAGCCGACAGTGGGGCTCAAACCCACGCGTCTACCGAGTCAGCAGAGAGCTGGGCCCCATGGCCTAACGCAGCACTTTAGCCAGCGTAGCCACTACTGTCGGTTTTAAAAGTGATCTGATAAGATATAGGCATCAGTTACCTGCTTACAGCCATTTAGACGACTTACGTTCCGTTCAGCACTGCCATCTGCTAGCTGTACAGGAACCTGTGGATCTTGTAATCGCCAGATGTGATACGATATATCGTCATAAGGCGATATTGTACGAGCGCCGTCGAATATTGTGTTGTAATCGCCAGATGTGACACGATAGATCGTTATGGGTCAATATCGTTCGAGCGCCGTGGAATATTGGTCTTGTAATCGCCGGATGTGACACGATAGATCGTTACGTGTTGATATCGTACGAGCGCCGTGGAATATTATCCTTTAATCGCCAGTGTGATACGAGAGATCGTATGGACCCATATCGTATGATTCTTGAGTGCCGTTGTTTTTTGCCGACCATATAAAGTCCGACTTGCTCGGCTGGGAATCGAACCCCTAATCTTGGAATCAGAGAGCGGACATTTTCCCACCGATCCACCGTGGATATGCCATCGCATATTAAACGTTGGTTGGAACATATATGACGAGATTTAATTTCTTTTTCGTTATACAGCAAGAGGAGCTAACTTTCAAAAGAGACTTTCTCACTCAGATACAACTTTAGGGAATGACCAAAAAACCGATTTCTCTCAAATTAACATCTTATTGCTTATTTTATGCATTTATGTACACACATATATGGGTTATAAGAATGTAACAAGACACTCTAATCAAATCAAAATACAGTAGAAATTCAGTATTAACATACATAATTCTGGGCATAGTTGTTATTGACTGAACGGAAAGGACATATTACTTTTCGTTTGCATTAACACTGGACATAGTCCTCTTTGACTGCACAATATTTTGATAAGGCCTAAACATCTAACACATTTGGAAACATAGTAATAAGCAGAACATTCAACAGCAATGTCATTTACTTAGATAATATTCATAACGTCCATTCTTATGAAACGTTACGACAAAAATCTTCTTCTATATATGGAATCCCACATCATCTTCCAGTCACATAATACTTCCTCAGGAGGAACACTTGCTGCAGGTGTATCCATTAACAATCTCTTGTACCATTCCAAATTTTTTTGCCTATACCAATTTTCACCTACTTACATTTCTAAGTTTATTTCACCCTTTTCTCTCTCTCTCTTCCGTTTCATTGTTCCCTTCTCTTTCTATCTTTGATCTATTCTTTCCTCTCCTCAACATCTATTCTACTTTCTCCTAAAATCTGGGGCAGATGACCTCGTAGTTCCGCCTCTTAAAACAACAATAACTAACTAACTCCTACAATCTCATCTACCTAAGGGGCATGGTGGCGCAGCGGTCAATCTGTTGGCCTCTCACCAAGGTGGACCGGTCTCGATTCCCTGTCAATGCATGTGAGATTTTTGAAGTGAAATGCCATGTCCTGTGGTTCGGATTCTACGTAAAAAGGAGGTCCCGTGGCTCATGATCGCATGATTAATGGTCACGTAAAACTAAAAGCTTCCTTCCTTCCTCCTCTACCTGATCCTTCATCTCATCTACTCTATTATCACCTACATCCAGTCTCTCCTCAACTTCTACTCTGCTTTTACCTACAATCTCCTCTGCTTTCACCTACAATATCCTCTACCTCTCTTCTACTTTCACCTACAATCTCCTCTAACTGGCCCTTAATCTCTCCTCTGATCTCACTTTTCACTTGCACTAGGCTATCTCTCAACTTCTCATAATCTTGACCTAACTTCTCATTAACTTTAGCTACTTGATCTAACTTCTGATTTTTACGCTCAAGTTTTTGATTAATTTCTTCGATCTTGCTATCTTTCTAGTTCCTTTGTTACAATCTCCAACTAGAACTGTTTCACAAGAATCGTGAATAACCAATATTACACAGGAAACATTAATCAGAAGTTGTATTGAACACCAAAAGCAATAATCATCATACACTACCTCGCTGTTCACGCAATGCATGATGGGAGTCAATTCTTATGATGCTAGCGTGCTAATTGGCTGAAGTTGACAAAGTCTTGTTTGAATGAATATTGCAGTGGACAAAGTTGGTTTTTGAATGAATAGTCTACTTTCAGAGACCAATATATCCAAGACAAAGTCACTTTTGAATGTTAACAGGGTGTTGGGACCTCAGGATGAATCTCACAAAGTGAAACCTGTACTAAACTCATTCTTTGAAATTTTTGGACAAAGTCTCTTTTGAATGTGAGCTCCTCACTGCTAATTTCACTTAAGTCAGGAATCTACAGCAAAATCAGTCAGTGTGAAGATATCATGAGGTTTATTTCAATTCATCATTGGATCACTGAAAGTGTTACATCAATAGATCTACTGAAAATCAATAGGGTTAATACACAGCGGAAGTCAAATAGTTCTTGTGAAATGGGTTGCGATCCTGGAAGAGTGTGTCCAGTCCTTAGAAAACCGTGGTGACTCCTGAGGTTTATTGCCAGGGCATATCCGTGACAAGGACACGCCATAGTGCAATTGAGTCGTAAAATATATGAGACTCGCAAACAAATAGCTGTCTGCCTGAGGAATACTACAAAGGAGGTAGAAAGGTCTGAGAAGGCTATCGTAAATCTTTCAGGTAGGCCTACACCATTATATTATATTTAGAAACGGGATGAGCCGAGGACAAGATTTATAATGCTAAATGTCTACGTTTTATACACCAGGTGAATCAGCTGCCCCTAATAATATTGTCTTATGCAGCCCAACTAAAGTGCGTTATCAGGAAGGTCGATATTTCTCTGCTTGCATCTCGTATGGTGCTGAAGCACTGCAAGCATATCCTGCAAACGATACTGAACACTATTGTTTTTCCTCGATGTGACTACAGACCGTTCGAATAATATGATCGAGGGAAAATTAATAGTGTTCGGTATCGTTTGAGGGATATGCTTGCAGTGCATTAGTACCATACGTGATGCATGCAGAGAAATATCGACCATCCTGGTAATACGTGTTAGTTGGGCTGCATAAAACAATATTGCTAGGGGCAGCTGAATACCGGGTAAGTCACTTTCTCCTATTAGCCTAGTTACATTTTATGAAAAAATGGGCTTATGAGATCACCTTTTGTCCGTGTGTGTGGATGTGTGTGTCAGTGTCTTTGTGTGCGTGTCCCCTTAATTATTTCTAAACGGCTGTAGCGGTTTAAATGAAACTCGGGAAGGTCGTAGTACTATTTTGGCCGAACCCGACCGTGCCCTTCAAATGTTATAACGTCTGACCAATCCAACATGGCGGCTGTGCGAAATATTTCACCGGCATTCTATATCTCCGAAACTATTGCTGATATCACCCTGAAATTCTGTAGCGTAATAAAGAGTACTACTAGAAATTCAGCTATGAGACTTCTAAAAACCTGTAAAATACAAAACGAACATCGTGGCCAAGCGAATGTGAAACATTTTAATAGACGTTTCTCTTGATTTAACCATCTGAGCGCAGTGAAATATGGTACAGTAAATTTTTATACACATTGTAATGCACTGACGTCTAATTTAGTTCAATTGTTCACATAACCTCAAGATGGCGGCTGTGCGCAATTTTAAAATAAAGTTTTTATTTCTTGTGTATTAATCATGCAATCGAAGTGAAAGTTTGAATAATGAACCTACGCAAAAATCGTTATCTTTTAGTTCATGACTCTATGACCTACATGTATAAAAATCCAACATGGCGACCAACCGAAATATTTAGACGGTTCTCAATATGTACGAATCTATTACAGCAATCAAACTGAAATTGTTTATATTGATGGAGGCAGTTAACATAAATAGGATCCTCCAGGGGCTCACATCTAGTGTGACGTGGGTTGGCGACCACGGGACCCCAGCTGAGTCCGGCATTGCTTCCACTTACTTGTGCAGGGCTCCTTTCCGTCTTCTTTCCTGTCGACCTCCCTTGGTCAACTCTTGTTCTTTTCCGACCCCGACGGTATTAGGGTGTCAGAGGCCTAGGGAGTCTTTCACTTTCCTGCCGTAATTGGCCCTTGTCTCATTTTTCCTGATCCCTCCTTCTTCGAGGGGTCAGACCTCTTGTGTTCTTTTCATTATATTTCCTTTTCTCTTAAAGATTCGTAGACACTTCCTATCCAAACATAAGGTGGAGTTATTCGGTGCTGTGATCATTTTAAATGCATTATATTTGAGGTCTTTGAAATAACACTGCCACTAGTGATTTCTAATATATTCCCGAGCATGAACAACCGGCAAAGTTGTACTAAGGACGCAAAATAGCAGGTACTAATGTTTTTGGGATGACTATGACATACGCGTTGCCTTTCTCCAAAGAAAATTAGGAGCTGGTGAACCACCCTGTATAACCATAATTGTGTGATAGTATCATGGCAAATGTACCGTAGCTGAACGGATCTAAGGAAATAACTTGACGGATACGGCGGCGCGGCGGGCTCATGTATGTCTACCCCTTCTTATTCAACGGGGTCGGGGATGAGATACGATGAAAGGCTACGTGGCAGGTGGTTTTTACAGCCGGATGCCCTTCCTGACTGCAACCTCACGAGAGGAGTTAACTGGGAGGTGAATGGATATGAATGAAACTGGGCAAGGATGTGGAAGGAAGCAGCCGTGACCTATCTGAAGGTACCGTCCCAGCATTTGCATGGATTGGAAATTGGGAAAACTATTTCCAGTACGGCCGACGGTGGGGCTCGATATCACGTCTAGTGAGTCCGCAGATAGCTTGGCCCCATGGCCTAGCACTGCACGTTAGTGAGCAGAGCTACCGCTTTCGGTCAGTTCATTCAGCTAATATGTAAATTAAATAAAACAACAATGTAAAAGGAACAATCCAATGGTTCTAAAATTGAAATGAATTTGAAGCTACCACTCATTCTGTAACTAAAGGGTTTGTTTCTTTTGATTGCAGGACAACAGTCCAGGCCAGGAGATTCTGGATACAGTGTTTCGCCACCTTAACTTGCTTGAAACTGCGTACTTCGGATTGCGATACTTGGATGCCTCCAACCAGACGGTAAGTGGAACTCACATTCCTCATTAGCATGGGTCTAATGGCTAAGTTTTGACTTCCAAGATAGCGGGTTAGATTTCGGTTCAGTCCCTTGATATATTATAATTACGGTGCTCAAGAAAAGTTTTGCATATTGCGATTTAGTGACTTGCTGATTTTGCTGTGTGTATGTAATCATATTATAAACAATATAGGGTACATACAAAGAAAAACAACACACAATCTGCTTTGCAAACGACACAGAAACACACAGCGAATAACAAAAGTCATAATGTGGGACAGAGCACCAAACGTCCTTTTCATGTTGGGGCATATCAAATACGTGTATGATCACCACGAGCTCTAAGGCACGCTTGCAGCCACCAGGCGTACTGAGCACCAACAAATCCAACGTGGATTGGGGCAGATTATCCCACTCTTGGACAGCAGCTTCAATCAGTTGCTGTTTGTTTGTTTGTTGGAGGATTGGGATGGTGCGAAATTGTCCTCATGATTTCTTTCCATGCATGTCCAATACAGTTCATGTCCCCAGAATAGGCAGGACACTCCATTCTCTGGATGACATGCATCTGAAGGAACTGATTGACCACCCTAGCTCGACGGGCACGAGCATTATCGTCCACTAGTGTAAAGCCCTCACCCATTGTGGCAGCAAATCCTGCAACGACAGGTTCAAGGATGTTGTCTCAATACACCAGACCAGTCATGTTACCGTGGATAGGAATTAGAGGCGTACGTCGACCAAACATGATTCCACCACAAAACATGACTGAACCTCCTAGATGTTGGTGGCGTTCCTAGACTAAAAGGGCTCGTGAAATCTCTCACCCACTCGTCGCCACACTCCAATGCTCCTACTGTATGGGTGCAAACCAATGGAGACCTCATCCGTAGAGAGAGTACGCTTCCAATCTTCTTGCTGGCATGTCCGATGAGTTGTTGCCCTCCTTACACGAGCTGCCTTATGCGGTGGCTTCAGAGGAGGTTTTGGTGCAGACCCCCTTGACATCATCCCTACTTCATGCAGCCGATTGCGCACTGTCTGACCGGACACATTCACTTCAGTGGCCCTTCGAGGATCCTGGCGGAAGGACGTGGCAGTACCAATGGGCCTACGACGTGCTGAAAGCAACAATTAGTAAAATGGAAGTTTGTAGTTTTACGTGACGGTTAATCTCGCGATCATGAGCCACGGTACCTCCATTTTACGTGGATTACAAACCACTGGACATGGCATTTCACTTCGAAAATCTCACATGCATTGACCAGAAATCGAACCCGGTCCACATTGGTGAGAGGCCAACAGCTTGACCGCTGCGCCACCACGCCCCCCTGCTGAGAGCAACAGATACCGATCCTCCCTGCGAGTGGTTGTTCGGGGGCGTCCAGTTCTTGGTCGATCAGCAACTGTTTGGGTCTCCCTGAACTGTTTCCACACCCTCGAGACATCACTTTGACTCACTCCAACACGAGTAGCAACATCCACTTGTCGGAATCCCTCCTGAAGCTATGTTACGATTCGAATAAGATCTGAAGTACGAATGCGAACTCTTGCCATGTTTACAGTAGACTACAGTACCCTCGTTTTCCCCGTGCGCTCGAAACCAACTGCAAGGAGCATATAATAAGAGAGACGAAACTCAATGCTAATTTTCAATTGGCTCAAATTTTAAGTTCACGTGGCATTGCTTGGGCTAGAATGGCTACCAATCTCGCATATAATGTAACTACGATCGCCTGTGATCTTTATGAACGCACATTATTACTGTCAAAACTAATTGTCAGTGTCTGACGTTGAATCGAAATCATGCATTATTGCACCTGAGGAGGCAATATCGTTCCAAAAATGAAATAGTAATAATTATGAGTTTTGGTAGTTTTGGTGTGACATGTTGGTATGATTTCCAAACCTACGAAAACTTTTTTCTATTTATTTGTCTATTTGAAAGCTTAGCAGTGCTTTTGAAACAAAATAAATGTTCTTAATAATAACACAAAGCTGTTAAAATTATATAATCAAGAGTAATTAGAGTTTTCTACTTGTGGCATCATAACCTCAAAACATTCGTAACCCCTTCCACCCTCAACCCTACTGCACGAGGGCCTGTTTTCGACCATTGTTACTTTATTCACCAGTAATTTAGCTATAATGAAATGCTATGTTAATATATTGTATTTTCCCATAAAATCTACCTCCCCCCAGCCTCCTCTACCACATGAGATCATAGCCTCAATATATTATACAGTAATGTGGATTCAGGATAAGGAGTAGGTTTTGAGGAATGATAAATACTTTGTGAAAGACATATTTAATTTATTTGAATCCCACTTTCTGCATGTTTACATGGTACCTTTTACATCTGATTGTGCAGCTGAAAACAACCTTCAGAGATGTGAATACCAATGGTTAAGCTCGTTGAGAACACAGAAACACATGAGATCTTGAACGTGGTCAGTAGGCCTAGGCTACTTGGATGGTTGACGCACACTGTTTTCAGCCAGCCAACCGCAAACTCCAGCTGAGGAAACCCTCTTTGGAAAGCTGGACCAGCCTCAGGTGGAAGATAAACTGCAAATGTCCACAGCACAAGTCGGAGCAAAAATGAAATTTCAATGTAGGCCTAAACAGATCAATTCAATGCATGTAGTAGTATTATTGCAAATAAACACCACACTATACGCAAATGGTCGGTATTCCTCCATTCAATATAGCAGAGGCAGAGTGGGGGTATGTTTGTTTGCACTAGGACTGGGAACAGGAGCAGCACACGTGAGTTGCTCTTCTGCCCAGTCCTAGTGTAGGCTGGGCGCTTGATACTTGTTTCATTTATTACCCCTTATCTTCATGAAGCTAGACAAGGTCTCAAATTACGAATGTGATAAAGCTGAAATAGATTTGTGAACAGAAACGTTTGTCCAGTGTTCAATTATAGTTCAGAAGTTTGTAACACTGTAGCACGACCACTTATAACACAAGTTGTTTTGTTGTTGCTTTTATCATTTCAGGGGCTTGGACATCATGGTCATTACGACCCATGTACTTGGGTGTGTGTAATTTTGTATGATACCCTGTTGTTATATGGTGACTGTATTAGTGTGTCTTTGTACTTTAGGTGAGGATTAGGAGGGAGGCCGCCGTGGCCTTAAGTAAGGAAGCATCTCGGCATTTGCCTGCAGTAAACGTGGAAAACCACAGAAAACCACTTCCAAGATGGCCGTGGTGGGAATCGAATCCACCTCGGGAATCGAATCCACCTCGTCTCAGGTTAGCCACACGAGGCTTAGCGTACCCCGCTTCAGCCCTCAGACCAGAATTACATTTATGGGCAGGGCCAGGAAACGAACCCAGACCTATGGGGCAACAACTGAGAATGCTAGCCACTACACGAGGTGGTCAAACAAGAATTGTGTCAAGGCATGTATCTTAGGGGCAAGACTAGAGAGTTGTGCGTCTACAAGGTATAGGGGAGCTGAGAACATGATAGCCTTTCTTCCTGGAACTAAAAACTGTCATTCACTCACTGAGAACAGTTTCGAGCTAGACTGTAAAGAACCCATTAAAGATTTGGCTTGTCAATCTTTCATTTTCTGGTTCTTCATCTTGGCCCACATCAGGCTGCAGAAAGTTGACGAGCAGGAGATGGACAGCAGAACACAAAACACTTTTGCTGCCATAGAGCTAACAACTGATCCACTATCCCCACCAGGGGCAACGATGTGATCAATTGGAGCTCACACATATTCTTTACCTTAGTGATACAGCATTATGTTCCAACAGGTGACTGGAATCAAGCAGACCACTGGAATTTCATAACATGCTTGACACTAGATACAAGAAAATGGAAATTGCAACACCATGAAGGCATTGGTCGTTTGTGTTGATTTTCAAGATATGGAACGATGCCATGTAGGTATGTAAACGATCCAAGTTTCAGACCCATTGGATTGTTGCTACAGGTCTCCCCACGTGATTGGTCGCGGAGGAATCAACTCCAGTATACGGACTCTGGTGTAGCGTAGTTGACTTGCAGTCTGTGCAGTGAAGTGTTCCCCGTCAAACATGCCTCGACGACAGAGAAGAGCACGCTATCAACAACTGTCGCCGTTTGAGTGGGCTCGGATAATTGGGCTGTGTGAGGCTGGATTATCGCTAAGAACAGTCGCTGCACGTGTTGGCCGACCGGCATCTACGGTACAAAGTGTATGGCAGCAGTGGTCAAATGAAGGTACCCACATTCGTAGACCTGGCACAGGCCCAGCGCGACAGACAACTGTGAGAGAGGATCGCCGCATCATTCGGATGGCCCGGATGGAACCCCATACAACAGCAGCGCAAATTCGAGCAGCTATGGCACCCCACGTTACACAACAAATACACGTTACACAACAAACACACGTTACACAACAAACAGTTGGTAATCGCCTGCGTGCAGCTGACTTACGATCCCGTGTCCCTGCAGAAGGTGTTCCATTGACCCCACAACAGCGACGTGTAAGGCTGGCCTGGTGTCGAGAACGATCGACGTGGGTCGACGAATGGTATAGGGTCGTCTTTAGTGATGAATCGCGCTTCTGTCTTGGCCGCAGTGATCGCCGGAATCGTGTGCGCCGACGTACCGGGGAGAGGGGCCGCCCAGACCTTATTGTCGAGAGGCACACAGGGCCAACACCAAGCATTATGGTCTAGGGAGCTATTGGCTTTAATGTGGAATCACAATTAGTGCTTGTTGAGGGCACTATGACTGCTCGACAGTACGTTGATAGGGTACTCAATCCAGTGGTTGTCCTTATGATGGCGAACAATGCTAATGGGACGTTTCAGCAGGACAATGCCCGGGTTCACACTGCACGCATCTCCAGAGAAGCTCTCCACGACATCACAACCTTAGAATGGCCCGCCAGATCCCCAGACCTCAGTCCTATTGAGCATGTTTGGGCCATGATGGGTCGACAACTGGCCAACCGTACTCAGCCACCCACAACTCTGGAACAACTGACCCGTACAGTGTAGCAAGCATGGGCCACAAATCCTCAGGAAGCGATCCAGTGCCTTATTGACTCCATGCCTCGCCGAATTCATCAATGTATTGCAGCTCGTGGTGTTCACATCCTGTATTGATTGTTGTCCAAACTTGCGGTCAGAGGGACCTGAAAGTGTAATCATCGAACCACAACCGAATACTCGTCCTGCATGTTCAATTGCAGCAATGTAGCACCACTCCTTTTGGGTGTTGAAATTTCCATTTTCTTCAGTGTATTTCTGAAAAATACTGCTCTTATTGAATGCTGTCAGTAGTGATAACAATATGCCAATGCAGTATCAGTTTACTTCATGAGTTATTGTAATCTTTCACATTATATGCACCTATTTCAACATGGTTATGTGTATGCTCACCAATGCAATACAATTGCAGGAATTGTCACAGATAATCCACAGCCCATTGGAGGATGTAATCCCTACAGTGAAAACTGCAATGTGCATGCAATTCATCGATTGAGTGGGAAGGAACTATTCGTACAAATCCTGCATTATTTACCAAAAGAAAGGGTATTGGTTTGGTATAACATTTGTGAAAAATAGTTGACGAGTAACATACTGGTACAACACACATCTGTTCCCAGGAATTCACCCATATATGATCAAATTTCCCAAACATCTATTCCTAGTATCAGTCGTACAGCAACAGGCAGTTTCTCTAGAGATAACGGCTGGCTGCGTAGCTCAGCGGTAACGTTCTCGCTTGCTGGGCCCACGGTTGCAGGATCAAATTCTGGCGCAGTTAGCTGGCATTTGAGGGAGCGCAAATGCGAGGAAGCCATGTCAGTAGATTTGCTGGCACGTTAAAGATCCCCTTCGGGGCAAAATTCCGGCACCCCGGTATCTCTAAAAGCCACAGTATTTAAAAGGGACGTAAAACCAATAATATTATTGTATCCAGAGATAACAACTTTCCATATCAAAACAGTGTCACATACCTCAGACTGAACACTACCTCTGTTATCGATATACCATTAATACACAGTTCACCTGCACTGATTACACACACCTCTTGGTTGTATCACCAACATCCAAATAACCTACATGGGAGTTATTCATGAAGCATACAGACACCAACTGGTAAGGAACAGGAGTCCACAAGTTGTGAGTATTCATGCAATTGCATACAACCCACACCACACAGCTCAGGGAAATAATTTATGTACAGAAATCATGGAGCAGTTGCAATGGAAGGAGATATGGAAAAGTAAATATTTGTTGTGAAACACCATGGCATAGTGAACATTAGATGCTAAATGCTGTGATAAATATGCAGTAATAAAGAAACCCTACACTCAGGTGTTACATCAATTCCTTGCAATAGTTTTCGCAGTATTTATGGCCACAACCTTGGGGAGGTGTACCGTACCAATTGATGATCCCTACCACACACAGAGGTGAAATTCTCTCACTAGAATGAGATGTCTGGAATGCATTATGCCATAAATTAATTGGCTCCTAAGTATTAAAGCAACCAAGACCCCAGTGGTATTCAGCACCTAGAACAAATACTAGGTACTGAATTGCATTGTCATGCACAGGAATACGATGCTAACTTTCTTACATACTTTGGGTGGTGAAGGTAAGAGAACATTAACCCTCAGTGAAAGAAAAATGTCCCTACGATGCAAGAACAACCCTTGTTCTCAGCTATAAAATGCATGTTAGCAGGCTCCACCATCATATAGAGAGGTATAATTTGACATGCAGCATGCATAAAATGATGATTACTAACACAGTAAGACTGAAACCTACAATGAATCACTACTCGAAAGGAGCTCCAGACTAACGTACACTACTGAATATAGTCCTACTGTACTCCTGGGCTTTTACGTAGGCCTACTCCTTGCAGACTTAGGCTAAGCATAATAGATGATGATGATAATAATTGTTGTTTTAAGGGGCCTAACATCGAGGTTATCGGCCCCAAGCATAATAGAGAACCAGAGGGAAGATAGTAGTAGTTAATAAAGCCTGCTATTATTTTGCTGCAGGGTATCAGTATTAATATCTGCTAACAAGTACACAGACAATATTAACTTATATTCTTGAGTCAACAAACATTCTTTGTCGATTTCATTTCAACTTTTTTCCCCCAAGCCTAGGATTATAGCAATCCTTGCCTTATTCCCTGACCCATATGTCACCAAATATCACAGCCATGCAGAGTGTATGTCAAAATAGGACCAGGGTCCAAACCTGGGTGCTTCGATCATAAGTCACTTTGTATCGGTAATACTGTACTTGAAGTACTTGAATGAGGGAGCTGTATGCATCCTCTGCAAATATTAGCATAGATAGGAAAACTATGGACAAAGGTGCCGCATTTCGAACTACTTCAGTACCGTTAACTAAACTAAAGCTGATCCTGCTCATTTACAAAGACTTAACAGAAGTCTTGGGCAAGATGAAAACATTTGTTTTGTACATTTGGCCAGGAATAAATTACATTAAATATGTATATAAGGGTAGAATTGCCCACACTGTACGAGACTATATCGTACCTATATTTGGATTTTTACAAGAAAAACAAACAAATAAAAGTAAATCCGTAAATTCTGATTACAGTATAATTATATCGACCGAATCGATGAGCAAGATTTACACTTAAGCAATTAATACCTGCCCTATAGCCTATATACATTTTGTTGTCCCACGTTTACAGCGAACGTAGCTGCCGCCATTTCTAATAAAACCGCTGTCGGTTGTTATTCAATTTAATAATGGATGCAACATAGGCTAATCGAGATTGCGTCACTAACAAGTAGATCCCTGAAGAACTATACAGCCTATTATCATATCCTACTTAATTGCCTCTATCAACACACAAAATTTCAGTTTGATTATTGTAATAGATTCGTAGATATTGAGAACCGTCTAAGAATTTCGGATGGTCGCCATGTTGGATTTTAATAAATGTAGGTCTTAGAGGAATGTACTATTACATGAAGATCATTGTGTAGGTGTAGTATTCAAACTTCAATCGCATGATTAGGAGGCAAGAAATAAAAACGAGATTTTAAAATTTCGCACAGTTGCCATCTTGTGGTTATGAATACAATTGAAATAAATTAGATGTCAGTGGATTAAAATGTATATAAGCATTTACCGTACCAAGTTTCACTGCACTCGGGTGGTTAAATCGCGAGAAACGTTCATTTAAATATTTATATTTCGCGTCGCCACCGTGTTGGATTTGTGCTCACCAGGTTATTGAAAGTCCCATAGATGAACTTATGTTCAAAGCTCTATGCACATAATAAATTACAGTTTGGTTGCTGTAACAAATTCGTAGATATTGAGAACCGTCTAAATATTTCGGATGGTCGCCATGTTGCATAGTTTTATGTATAGACCATAGAGTTATGTACCATTAAATGAAAATTATTGCGTAAGTACATTATTCAAACGTTCACTTCAATCGCATAATTACGACACAAGAAATAAAAACTTAATTTTTAAATTTCGCACAGGCACCATCTTGAGGTTATGTAAACAATTGAACTAACTTAGATGCCAGCCCATTACAATGTGTAAAAACATTTACTGTACCATATTTCACTGCGCTCAGATGGTTACATCGCGAGAAATGTATATTAAAATGTTTCAACTTCGCTTGGCCGCCATGTTCGTTTTGTACTTTACAGGTTTTTGAAAGTCTCTTAGGTAAACTTCTAGTAGTGTCCTTTATCACCGTACAAAATTTCAGGGTGATATCGGCAATAGTTTCGGAGATATAGAATGCCGGTGAAATATTTCGCACAGCCACCATCTTGAGCTTATGTAAACAATTGAACTAAATTATATGCCAGTGCATTACAATGTGTATAAACATTTGTTGTACCAAGATTCATTGCGTTTGGATGTTTAAATCGCGAGAAAATTTTAAAATTTTCAACTTCGCTTGGCCGCCATGTTCCTTTTATTTAACAGGTTTTTGAAAGTCTCATATGTGAACTTCGAGTAGTGCCCTTCATTACCGTACAAAATGTCAGGGTGATATCGGTAATAGTTTCGGAGATATGGAATGCCGGTGAAATAATTCGCACAGCCGCCATGTTGGATTAGTGAGACGTAATACAATTTGAAGGGCTCAGTCGGGATTGGTCGAAATGTTGCTATGACCTTACCGTTTAGACGTTATTAGGGACACACACATACACACACACACACACACACACACACACACACGGACAAAAGGTGATCTCATAAGCCAATTTTTTTAGCCAACTTTCGATTTTTGCAAAAATGAAAGTAGACTTAGCCTATGAGATCTACACAGGGCCAAAAAAGTGTGTGTCTGTCTGTGTGTGTGTGTGTGTGTGTGTGTGGGATATTTGGAATGTCTGCCCCCCCCCCTTCTATCGATTCAAACAAGGTGAAACCGAATTGAACGAAATTTGGTACAGAGGTAGCACTAGCAAAGGGTACCTCAGTGTCATGTTTTATATCGCCGCCATCTTGACGGGAACGTAATGGTGTCCACCCAAATGTTCAAAGCTTAAATCAAATTACGACTAGCCTAATCATCTGATCTCTACCAAATTTTGCAACAACATACCTTCATGTGGGAAGCGTCTTTTGGCTTATACACCTCATATTTCCAACACTCGACTACAGCGATCAAAATTCTTTGTCCTTGATCTGCAGTAGAGTCTATTGTTGTTGTTGTTGTTGTTGTTGTTTTCGTGTTGATTCTTTAGGGGTTTTGTGGCATCATGGTCTTATAGTCCCGTGTACTTGGGTGTGTGTCACTGTGATGTCTGTAGGCTTACTGGTGTGTGTACTTTTATACGAGGAAGGATTTGGGTAGGAAGCTGTTGTTGTTTCATTTGAGATGCACGGACATCATGAACTTGTACTTGGGTGAGTATTGAATTTTGTCTTATAACCCGTGTTATTGTGATGGCTGTATTAGTGTGTATATATAATTCAGGTGAGGATTGAATCAATCAACGTATAATAGGCCTATACGTATAGCACGTTGTATTTCCATTATACTCCTTGAAAAGGACAAAGAGTTATAACTAAACCCATGCATTTAGGAGAAAGTAGGCTATATGTTCTTTACTGAACATCTTGTTCATAAATGAAAACAGGCTAAACATGGAGTATACTGCAACAGTTGTCGCAAACCGGGCCCAAACAGTAAACAATAGCACATGGCGGCCGGGGATTGGTTCTCAGTGGAGACGGCTGGGACCAATATTTTACAAGTCCGTATAATACTCCAACGCGCAGGCGCGAGCCGCAGTATCGTCCCATCACCCATGTGTAATCGTCATATGCAAATCGTTTTTTGAGAACTGTATTGGTGGTGGTGGTGGTGGTATGTGGAGAGCTAAGGCATTAGAGAACAGTTTGACCTTCAGCTGCCACTGCCGGCGTTATTCTCTACCAAATGGCGGTTGAACCTGTTCAAAAATGTGCTGTAATAGTCTTAACTGCTCGAGAGAGTGGTCACGGTTGGTAAAATGGGGTTGGAGAAGCATCTATAGACACCTGTTTGCCTTCTTGCATCAGTACCCGTTGAAATGTTTTAAAGCGATATCTCCAACATCCCCCACTGTTGTCAGTATGGCGCTAGCGTTCCATGGTCACCTGTTTCACTGTCATGTTCCATGGTCACCTGTTTCCCTACAACGTTCCTATGTTATCATTTCAAATGATCTTGTCGACTTCATCGTTATGCTTTGGTCTACCGTTATGCGTCATCATGTTGTTCAGTGCATATGCACCGAGTCAGTTTACTCCTGGGGTCTGGCGTTATGCGATACGGAGACGGTGAGTGCGTGACGTCATGCAGCAGAGTGCACCTCCCGCTCTCCGTTCCCCACGCGGGATGCCTAAGTTAAAGGGTAATGGAGTCTGTTGAGTCTGAGTTTAATCCTGGGGTCTGGCGTTATGCGATACGGAGACGGCGAGTGCGTGACGTCATGCAGCAGAGTGCACCTCCCGCTCTCCGTTCCCCGCGCGGAAAGCCTAAGTTAATGGGTAATGGAGTCTGTTGAAAGAGTCCTGGGGCTTCGAGTGAAGCGAGAAGTCCTCCTGAGCTTTTCTAACATGTGTAGCATTTGTAGCATGCGTCATTTGAAATGATATAAAGTCTAGTCTCTCAGACTGACTGTATCTTTTTTTTTCTTAAATTTGTAGTGATGTTGCTAAATCTGCCCCTAATGAAGAAGAAATACAGTAGGCTATATAAAAACGGAGAGCAATGAAAGGACAATGAGGCTTTTTGTAGGCCTATCAACTCTCCTTAAACGAAACGTAGCAATCTTACAGTTTATGTGTAATGAGCATTTTGTGCAAGTTCTGAAATTAGTTACGTCATACTCGCGAGATTGCATTTGGATTGACTTATCATGTTACGTGCCGAAACGGTGTTGCTAATAATACATACGATTTATTCGTTAAGATGAAGGTAATGAATTTCCAACATGCCACGGCTTTTGGGAACAAGGCTGGTATCCAAGCAGACAATCGCCGACCATTGAGATACTCTCATTTAAATAGGGTGCTGTATTTGTGTAGCATATGTGAATAAGCTACCAGTACTGGCTGAATGTCGTGTTATGGGGTCTTACCCAGTACATCTGTTCTGTGGGGGTGCGGGGACTCGCCAGGAAATGAAGGGCTGCACGTCCGGTTCCTGACAACACCTGTTGAATACTGAGCAAGCTCCGACACCTGTAAAAAGCGAAAACAGATCCCTCCCGCCAATAAACATAATATCCTCACCACTGCTCTTAGGCTCGATTCTTCACCCAAGTTTGGCACGTACTGTAGATATTTTACTTCATGAAACGCTCCGGAACTGAATCATGTCTCAGTTTCCGGAATTAGGTATTCGATGCACTAAATAATAACGTTGTGGGTTCAACGTCTCTTTAACCTGTGGAATAAGATTAGCTATCTATGCGTGAGTCCGCGAACGTTTCTCGTGACTTAACCATTCGAGCGCAGTGAAACTTGGTACGTTATATATTTAGATAAATTTTAATCTACTGGCATCTAATTTATTTAAATTATTTTCATAACAAGACGATGGCGGCTGAGCAAAATTTTCAAATCTTGTTTTCATTTCTTGTGTCCTATTCATGCGATTGAAGTTTGAATAAAACACCTGCACAATAATATTCATGCAATAGTATATAACTCTAAGGCCTATATATAAAATCCAACATGACGACCATCCGAAATATTTAGAAGGTTCTCAATATCTATGAATATATTACAGCAATCAAACTGAATTTTTGTACCGTGATGGAGGCAATTAACATAAGTAGGATATATGAAAATAGGCTATATAGTTCTTCACGGAATTACTTGTTTCAGTTCTATTCCTACATACAAAGTGAGATAAGCGGATTTTATGTTTCATCTTTGAAATAAATAATTAATAAATAATAAATAATTCGTGATGTTATTTTGAGTCAGAATTTACACTCTCTGTGCGACCTTTTGCTATGTTCATAATGATTACATTCCTTCGTTTTGTATGTCATTTTACCTCTTAACTTGTTATCTTCGACAACAAAGAGATTCCTGTTAGCAGTTTTGACCTGATATTTGTCTTTATTTGTTTTCAAGGTTGTAATATCGGAGTGAGGGACTTGTGTATTTCTATCAGTTTTTCCCTGATGTTGGAATATCGCTATCGTAGTTTATTTACCACCCTCCCTACTTCCTCACCATAATCCTGTTCCCGTCCTCATTCTCCTCCTGCATATTCTCAAAATCTGCCACATTCCCAAATAAGTCTCCATTAACATTTAGCAAGTTATCAAAGTATTCCTGCCATCTTTCCAAGGCTTCCTGGGTATCTATAATACAATGAATTTCCTTGTATTATCAAGCCTCAGTTTAGGGGCTGCGAAAACGCGGTCATGTAGCTTGTATCATCCAAAACACAGATCATTTCTCTTTTTCATCCATTTCTAAGATTCTTTATAACACTCCTGAAAGATTTTCCTTCCGCATGGCTTATTTTTAGCCTATTTCCATTTATGAAAAAATAGACTTATGAGATCACCTTTTGTCCGTGTGTGTGTGTGTGTGTGTATGTGTGTCTGTGTCTGTGTATGTGTGTGTGTTTCCCCCTAATAAAATCTAAACGGCTGGAGCGATATTAATGAAACTCGGTAAGGTTATAGTACATTTTTGTCCGACCCCGACCGTGCCCTTCCCATTTTATTACGTCTAACCAATCTGACATGGTGGCTGTGCGAAATATTTCACCGGCATTCTATTTCTCCAAAACTATTACAGATATCACTCTGAAATTTTGTACGGTGATAAAGAGCAGTACTAGAAGTTCACCTATGAGACTTCTGAAACCTTTTAAGTACAAAACGAACATGGTGGCCAAGTGAAGTTGGAACATTTAAATAGACTTTTGTCGTGATTTAACCGTCAGAGCGTAGTGAAACATGATATCGGAGCACAGTGAAACATGATACAGCAAACGTGTATTCTCATTGTAATGCATTGACATCTAATTTAGTTCAATTGTTTACATAACCTAAAGATGGCAGCTGTGCGAAATTTTAAAAACTCGTTTTTATTTCTTGTGTCCTAATCATGCGATTGAAATTCGAATAATACACCTACGCTATAATCTTCATATAATACAGGGGAAGATGACCTCGCAGTTCCACCCCTTAAAACAACAATAACTAACTATTCATGTAATACTACAAACTCCATGGCCTCCTTATATAAAATCCAACATGGTGACCATCCGAAATTATTAGACGGTTCTCAGTGTCTACGAATCTATTACAGTAATCAAACTCAAATTTTGTATGTTGATAGAGGCAATTATTATAAGTAGGATGTATGAAAATAGGCTACTTAGTACTTTACGGAACTACTTGTTTTAAATTTATATTGAAATTCCTCACATGATTTCCTTTTTGACTCAACTATTATGTGTTTGGTTTTCTTCCTTTCCACTACAATCATATACTGTATCTCTCTATATCTGTTGCATCCCTTGTTTTGCGCCATTTTTTGTAAGCCTTCATTTTACGTTTACAAGCAGACTTTACTATATCATTTCATCAGGATGTGCCCTTTTTCCTGTCTTTACACACTGTTGTCCCAAGATATGCTTTTGCTACTTCTAGTACTGCTTCCCTGTATCCTGAACTGCATCCCTGTATCCTGACCACTCCGTTTGGATGTCCTGCAATTCTTTACCATCTACTCATAACAATTTCTCTTCAATCATTTCCATGTATTTCTGCCTAACTTAAGTTCCCTATCCTGGAGATTCTCAACCATAATCCGTCTACAAACAGCCCTCATTTTCTGCACTTTAGGTCTAACTATGCTTAATTCACAGCAGACCAGTGTGTGGTCTGTTTCATCAAATAAGCCCCTGAATAGCCTACAATTCCTTATCAAATTACTAAATTCGAAGTCATTAATGATATAGTCTATTATTGAACTGGTTCATATACCCTCCCATGTGTACCTGTGAATCTCCTTATGTTTCGAGAATGAGTTTCCTACAGATAACCTCGTGCTACCACAGAAGTCCAATAAACATTTCCCATTGGTGTTGTCTCCCCTATCCTCACCCCCACTTACTTCTCATACCCCTCAGTTCTATTTCCTATCCTAGCATTGCAATGCCCCATCAGTACTACACTATCTTTATTGTTAAATCTCACTACCACATCATTCAGTGCCTTATAAAATTTGTCTACTTTGTCCTGATCTGCCCCTTCACATGGAGCGTACACTGAAATAATGCTGACCCGATTTCCTGACATTTCCAATTCTATCCACATTAATCGTCCATTTACATACCTCACATAGACTATGTTACGCTCCAAGGTTCTCTTGACATACTGCCCCACTCCCCACTTTGACTTGCCTCGTATTACACCTGACAGGAATACCTTGTAATCTCCTACTTCCTCCTCTCTATCTCCATTTATCTGAACTACACTAATCCCTAGAATATCCAATCTCATCCTACTTGTTGACTCAGCTAGCTCTACTTTCTTCCTTCCATAACCACCCTCGACATTAATAGCACCCAATTGAATGCCAGTTCGATTACCTGTGCGTTTTCAAGGAGTCCCTCATCTGTTGGATAGGGGTGGGACTCCATCACTCCCATAGGTCGGAGGCTTGCTCAGGGCAATGTTAGCAGGTTTGTAGCAAGCACAATTGAAGCGGTACTTTCACAGGGCCGCAGGAGTTTCACTTCTTACATTTCAGGGAAGTATGTCCCAAATGCCCATCCCCGTTCCATAGTAACTGGTATTCTGATTGTCAGGACCACTCAGCCGCAGCACATGGTTCAAGAACTACACCTTGAACCATAAAAAAGTAACCACACAAATTCTTCTGAGTTTACCTTCAACGCACTTTAAGGGTACATGACTTGAACGATTATTACTCCCTACTTGCCTATATACTGAAGGGGCATTGATGGAGGCGATTTGTTCTTTACGTAACAACTTGTTCTTGTAATAAATGATATCATTATCCCACTTACTGTTGGGTTGAGTTACACAGCTGACCATCAAACCCCCATCGTGGCTTAAAGTGATGGCACGAAATGGTTTTGCATTGTGATAGCATCGTGCCAAGTTGAAGATTTCCTATTGTGGCGGTCAGTGCTAGGCCCGTACTGTTATTTATAGGTTCTGTTGCTATTCGGATTTGAGAGTTCATCTTGCATAGTTTTCTCCATTTTTTTAGCGTATATTTTGGCTGTTTCTGAACTGCCGACTTGTGGACTTACACTGTGCGATAAGATATTGACATGTGTGAATTAATATTTCCTTTCTCTTGTTTCAGCATTGGCTGGATCCAACCAAGAAAATTGCCAAGCAGCTTAAAGGTAGGGAAAATACTGGTGGTGTTAATATATTTAGCCTGGTGTCTGCCAACCTTTGTCATTGTGATTCAGTCATTCATTTACTTCATTTGCAAATGGGTGACAAATTGTACAATTACAGAAAATTGCTCTGGTGGTGGGCGTGTTTAGCCTATTTTCATTTATGAAAAAAAAAGAGGCTTATGAGATCACCTTTAGTCCATGTGTGTGTATGTGTGTGTGTGTGTCCGTAATAATATCTAAACCGCAGGTGACCCCGACCGTGCCCTTCAAATTTTATTACGTCGCACCAATCTAAAATGGCGGTTGTGCAAAATATCTCACCGGGATTCTATATCTCCGAAACTATTACAGATATCACCCTGAAATTTTGTATGGTGATAAACAGGTACTACTAGAAGTTCCTCTATGTGACTTTAAAATTTTTGTTAAGTACAAAACGAACATAGCGGCCAAGCGAAGTTGAAACATTTAAATAGACTTTCCTCGCGACTTAACCATCTGAGCGCAGGGAAACATGCTAGAGGAAATGTTTATACACATGGCAATGCGTTGACATCTAACCTACTTCAATTCTTTACATAACTTCAAAATGGAGGCTGTGCGAAATTTCAAAAGTAAGTTTTTATTTCTTGTGTCCTAATCATGCGATCAAAGTCAACGTTTGAATAATGAACCTTCGCTATAATTGTCATCTAATAGTACACAACGGCCTACATATATAAAAATCCAACATGACGACCATCCGAAATATTTAGATGGTTCTCAATATCTACTAATCTATGACAGCAACCAAACTGAAATTTTGTGTGTTGATAAAGACTAGTAACTTAAGTTCACCTATGGGACTTGCAATAACCTGGTGAGCACAGATCTAACATGGCGGTGACGCGAAATTTAAATATTTAAATGGACGTTTCTCGCGATTTAACCATCCAAGCGCAGTGAACCGTGCTACGGCAAATGCTTATACAATTGTTAATGCACTGACATCTAATATATTTCAATTTTAAAATCTCGTTTTTATTTCTTGTGTCCTAATCATGCAATTGAAGTTTTAATAATAAACCTACGCAATAATCTTCATCTTATACCGCATAACTCTTGTGGCCTAAATATACAAAAATCCAACATGGCGACCATTCGAAATATTAAGACGGTTCTCAATATCTACGAATCTATTACAGAAATCGAACTGAAATTGTGTATGTTGTTAGAGTCTATTAACATAAGTAGGATATATGAAAATAGGCTGTATAGTTCTTCACGGAACGTCTTGTTGTGATGGGGGTTAGGATTTGAAAGGAGGTGCCGTGGATGGGACTATCTCGCCCTTTGGCAAGTGTAGAAGTGGACAACGACGGGAAAACACTTCCAGGACGGCTAAGGCGTGAATCGAACCCAGAATATCAGGATCTTTCTCGAAACAGATATTTTTGAAACCATTTTATTCTGTGCTGTTTTCGGAATCCATTCAAAGAATTGCTCTTCGTTCGGTGAATCCGTTAATGTGCCGAAATAAATTGGGCGGGGAATAACGTTTATCTACTCGAGCGTGTTCGCTCGTCAGGCAGACATGTAAGTGTGACGGATATTTTATAACACTTATATACCCACACGCGTTCGCTCGTCAGGCAGACATGTAAGCGTGACTGGTATTTTATAACACTCATATACACACACGCGATCACTCGTCAGGCAGACATGTAAGTGTGACGGATATTTTATAACACTTATATACCCACACCCATTCGCTCGTCAGGCAGACATGTAAGTGTGACGGATATCTTTATGACACTTATACACCTACACGTGTTCGCTCGTCGGGCAGACATGTAAGTGTGACGGATATATTTATAATACTTATCTACCCACAAGTCTGAGGCAATGCTATGAAATATTTATCAGTCGCTCAAATTGTAGACGGAAGCCCAATTATCTTGAGAGGTTAATATTAATCTAATTAATCAGTTGTTGTTGTTTGAGTCTTCAGTCTTTTGACTGCTATGATGCAGCTCTCCATGCTTCCCTGTCCTGAGCTAATCGTTTCAACTCTACATAGCTACCACACCCTACATCCGAAGCAATCTGTTTAACATATTCTAACCTTGGTCTACCCTTACAGTTCTTGTCCTCGACCCTTCCTTCCATAACTAAGCTTGCTATTCCTGGGTCTCTTAGAAAGTGTCTTACCAACCTATCTCTTCTCTTCATTAGCAGTCGCCAGACACATCTCTCCTCTCCCACTCGTCTTAATACCTCTTCAATTAATACCCTATCTACCTATCTGATCTTCATCATTCTCCTGTAACACCACATGCAAACGCGTCTATTCTCCTCTTTTGGGGGCGTGGTGGCTCAGCGGTCTAGCTGTATGCCTCTCACCAAGGCGGTCCGGGTTCGATTCCCGGTCAGTGCATGTGAGATTTTCGAAGTGAAATGCCATGTCCTGTGGTTCGGATTCTACGTAAAAAGGAGGTCCCGTGGCTCATAATCACAAGATTCACGGTCACGTAAAACTACAATCTTCCTTCCTTTTTCTCCTCTTTTCTGCTGCACCAACAGTCCAAGTTTCACTTCCATAGAGCGCCACGCTCCAGACAAAGGCTTTCAAAAATGACTTCCTAATATCTAAATCTATATTCGATGTCAACAGATTCCTTTTCTGTAGAAATACTTTCCTTGCCTGAGCCAACCTACTTTTCATATCCTCTTTGCTTCGTCCATCACTGGTTATTTTGCTTCCTAAGTAACAGAAGTCTCCTACTTCCTTTAGATTTTCACCTGCCAATTTGATGTCCATAGAGGTTTCTGATTTATTTCGGCTGCATTCCAATATTTTTGTAACATTTATTGATTTTCATCATGAATTCTTTCCTCAAGACGGAGTCCATACCATTCAAAAACTCATACAAATCCTCTGGCGTGTCGGCCAAGATGACGATGTCATCAGCAAATCTCAGAGTTGAAATTATTTCTCCTTGAATCGTCACTCCCACTTTAAATTCTTCTCCAATTTCCTTCATTGCCTGTTCAATGTAAAGATTGAAAAGTATGGGTGATAAGTTTCAGCCTTGCCTTACACCTTTCTGAACACCAGCTTCTCTATCATGTCCTTCAGCTCGAATGACTGCTGTCTGGTGTCTGTATAGATTGTAGAGCACCCTCCTAACTCCTGTACTTTATTCCAATCGTCTTCAAAATGTCAAACAATTTAGTCCAATCAACGTTATCAAAAGCCTTTTCTAAGTCTACAAATGCCATGAACGTTCTCTTATCTTTCCTTATTCTACCTTCCAAAATCAGCCTAAGACTTAGTACAGCTTCCCTTGTTCCTACATTTCTCCTGAAACCAAACTACACTTCACCCAACTCCGTTTCTATCTGGCTTTCCATCCTCTTGTAAATTATTCTGGACAGGATCTTTGAAGCATGAGTAATCAAGCTGATTGTACGGTAATCTTGACATCTGTCAGCTCCTACATTCTTTGGTATAGGGATGATGACATTCTTCTTGAAATCAGAGGGTACCTCATCTGTCTCAAATCAATCGGAGCTAAATACACTACTTAAAAGACAGCGGGCACACGTGAATATGAGACAAACATATTGATACGTGCTACCCCTAGTAGCAAGTTCGTTAATTGGATAACAATAGGTAAAGCACAACACAAATGATCCTTTAAAGAAATATTAGCTTTATTGCAGGTCAGAAATATACACCAAACAATAGGCACACTGAGTCTCACTTCATAAAAGACTACTAGTCACTATTAGTTTCCGCTTGTAGAGGACACTCACCCTTTCACTAAGTCATGCAGTTAATCCCTCCGTAATTAGTCCCGTGACCTCGCTGCGAATAACCACAACTCTTCCTCTTGTACACAAGCCACAGTCTGTCACTCACTGTACTTGAATACACACTGTTTCGCAATTCTCCCGTCACCCTAACACCTCTATCGCACTAGTAAGGACACACTCCTCAAAACTCAGTCCCCAGTCACCGGCCAGGATCGCTCTTCATATATCGGGGCTGATGACTCACAGATGTTTCTAGACTAGACCAGGGTTCCACCTTCTCGAGAATTCCAACCCTAGTTGAGCCACGAACATTCTAGTCCATCCCTTTTGTTCTCGTTGCGCAAGCGGCTGGCCGACACAGAGCCCGGTGGTAGCCTCGGGCGGCTGTGAGTCACGCGCAAGGGAATGAAGCAACCCCGCAGCCGTAATACCACCCCCTTCCTAAAAAGCTGATCGCCCCGATCTGTCATTGGTCCGTCTGTGTCCCACCGTAGGCTGCCAGGCGATCTCGATGCACGATCTTCACCTTCGCCCTCGAGCTCCGCTGGATCCTGTACACGACATCGTTGATCCGTTTCACGACCCGGTACGGGCCCTCCCAGGACCTCTGCAGTTTCGGTGACAAGCCTTTCTTCCGTAATGGGTTGAAGAGCCAGACCAGGTCGTCCTCGTGGAATCCGCTGGCATCCGTCTGCTGGTCGTATCGGGTCTTCATTCAGTCGGTCTCGATCTGCAGTCTCCTCCTTGCGAACACGTGCACGTCCTCCAGTCGGTTGACCAGTTCTTGACAATACTGGTTACCGGGACCGGATCGTCCACAGGTCGGCCGAAGGCAAGGTCGACAGGCAGACTGAGTTCCCTCCCAAACATGGCCCGGGCTGGTGTGCACCCAGTGGCTTCATGCATGGCGGCGCGGGAGGCCAGGTCTGTCCCAATCCCTCTGGTGCTCGCTGACGACTATCCGGAGATTGTTCTCGATGGTGCGATTGAATCGCTCTACCATCCCGTCGGACTGGAGGTGTAGCGCCGTCGTCCTTGTCTTCCGGATTCCCAGCAGCTGGCACAGGTTCTGGAACACCTGCGACTCGAAATTCCTCCCTCGGTCGGAGTGCAGCTCCAAGGGTACTCCGTACCGGCTGACGAATTCCTTCACCAGGGTCTCTGCGATCGTCGCGCGCTCTTGGTTAGGGAGTGCATACGCCTCTGGCCATTTGGCGAAGTAGTAGCTGACGACCAATATGTAATGGTTCCCTGCCTCGCTCAACGGGAATGGCCCAGTAACATCGATGGCCACTATCTCCATGGGGCTGCCCACGTTGTAGGTCTTCAGTGGGCCCCGTCGTCTTCGTCCTGGCTGCGCAATCGTTGCACCTCGCACAGTGGTTCTCCACGTCTGCTCGGCATCCGATCCAGTAGACGCGCTCTCTCAGCTTCTCCAGGGTCTTCGTTATCCCTATGTGTCCACCAGATGATCCTCCATGGACTTCCTTCAGGACTTCTTCCGTCATAGCCTTTGGAACGACGACTTGTTCCCGAGATGTCTTCCCGTCAGTGCTCTCCCAGGTACGGCAAATGAGGCCATCCCTTACAACCAGCGAGTCCCACTGCGCCCAGTAGGACTTCAACTTTGGACTGCAGTCGCTCACAATGTTCCACCCTGGTCTGGGAACACAGGCCCTCTTCCATTCGGCTATCAGTCCCAGGTCATCATCTTCTGCTTGTGCCCGCATGAACGATTCGCGGCTTCAGCTCCCTTGAAGTTCCACGGTAGTCCTTCGGCACTGTATCCCGGTGTTCTCCTCCCTTCTGGCACAGAAGGTGCAGTCTTCGGGGCAGGGTCTTCGTGATAGGGTGTCGGCGTTCGAATGCAGTTGGCCTTTCCTGTGTTGGATCTCAAAGTTGTACTGTTGGAGCCTCTCTAACCACTGCGTGAGTTGTGACTGATAGCTGCTTGAAGTTCAGG
Source organism: Meconema thalassinum (assembly GCA_946902985.2). NCBI lineage: Eukaryota > Metazoa > Arthropoda > Insecta > Orthoptera > Tettigoniidae > Meconema > Meconema thalassinum. Next base: position 1,139,254,225 of record OX336389.2, read on the forward strand.
AGCTACCGCAGGGATGCATGGTCGGTCCTGATGAGAAATTCTTGCCCGTACAGGTACTAATGGAAGTGTTCAATGGTCTTCACGATGGCGCGCAGTTCCTTCCTGGTGACGCAGTAGTTCCTCTCTGGCTTTGACAAGGCCTTGCTGAAATATGCCACTACTCTCTCCTCGCCGTCCACTACTTGCGACAGGACTCCCCCTATACCAAAGTCGCTGGCATCGGTATCGACGATGAACCTTGTTCCAGGTCTGGGATAGGCCAGAAGAGGTGCGATGCACAGAGCCTGCTTGAGTTGTTCGAAGGCTTTGAGGCATTCTGCTGTCCACGTGAAGAGTTGATCCTTCTCGGTCAGCCTATGCAGAGGTTTGGCGATGTCGGCGAATCATCTCACGAAGCGACGGTAATAAGTGCAGAGTCCCAGGAAGCTTCGTAGTTGAGACTTGTCCTTCGGAACTGGCCACTCCCTCACAGCTGCGGTCTTCTCTGGTTTGGTGCGCACACCTTCCTTGGAGACGATATGCCCAAGGTACTGGACCTGCTTCTGGAAGAGCTGACACTTCTTGGGGCTCAACTTCAGCTGGGAGCCCGTAGCTTCATCAAGATCTCCTTCAGGTTGCTGTAGTGCTCCTCGAAGCTTCTCCCCAGAAAGATGACGTCGTCTAGGTAGACCAGGCAGGTCTTCCAGTGTAGTCCCCTCAGAATGGACTCCATTAGCCTTTCGAAGGTCGCAGGGGTGTTGCACAGACCGAATGGCATGACAGTGAACTGCCAGAGCCCGCTTCCCACAGAGAACGCCATTTTCTCGCGGTCCTTAGGGTGGACCTCCACCTGCCAGTAGCTACTCTTCAAATCTAAGGTGGAGAACCATCTTGACCCTGATTTGGTGTCCAGGGTGTCGTCGATCTGGGGTAGAGGGTAGCTGTCCTTCTTCGTGACGTCATTCACCCGCCTGTAATCTACGCAGAACCTGGTGGAACCATCCTTCTTCTTCACTAGCAAGACCGGAGAGTTCCAAGGACTATGTGATGGCTCGATCACCCCCCTGTTCCTTCATCTCTTCTACCATCCAGTCGACTTCGGCTTGCTTGGCGAGCAGGACACGTCGGAATGGGGCCCTAATCGCTGCGCTGTCCCCAACGTCGATTCTGTGCTGGACCAAGCTTGTCCTGCCGAAGTCGCTGCTCCCCATGGAGAAAACGTCCTGGAATTCGCGTAGCAGGTCCTGGAGTTGGCGTGATTGCTCCTCGTCTAGATGGTCCTGGGATCCTTGGTACAGCTTCCGTAGTTCTTCTGGCAGGGCGCGTCTTCTTCGGTTGTCCGTCTGCAGGTGTCCGCCCGTCGTGTCTGTGATGCGGGCAATCCAGGTAATGGGCTCGCAGACTCCTAGGGTTGTGTTCCAGTGAACCGTAATGTCGTAGTCGTTCAGGTTGGACAGCAGACGTACGGCCGAGACGTCGTGTTGATGAGGGTCTTGGCAATTAGCAATCCTTTTGTCTGGATGTCCTCATAGTTTGGCTCGATGACAGCCGCCAATCCCTCAGCAGTTCCGTCGACAATTACGGCAGCGCTGACCTCCGTCCTGGCGGGAACGGTGACGTCCTCTCTCAGCCTTACTCGTCGTGCGGTGATGGGCTCGTGTGCTGGTTGCAAAGCAAGTTCCTCACCTCCGTAGTGAAGAGTGTTGGTACTCAGGTCCAAGATGATGTTGTTCTGTTCCAGAAAGTCCAGTCTGATGATCATTTCGTTCGCTACGTCAGCCACGAGCACTGGATGCTTCACCGTCCGTCGACCAATGACGAACTCCAGTGATGCTTCGCCATGTCCTGGTGCAGACTCTCCAGTCGCGGTTATTAGCTGGAGGTTCCTTTGTGTGGGTTGCACTCTCCACTTCGGGATCACGGTGGGATTGACGAAGGTCCTCGATGCTCCCGTGTCGATCAGCATGGGCCAGCTCGCTCCGTTGACGACTCCGTCGACCATCAGGCTGCTATTGTCCCTCCGTATCTTCGTCACACGGACTTGGACTGCCGGGGCTTGACAACTTTCACAAGCCAACCTTTGCCCCTCAATGCTGGCTAATACTCGTTTCCCTGGGTCGCGTGGTTTTCAGGCGATTGAATTCCCGACGGATTCCCTCGGTGGCGGCGATCACCGCAGTCCTTGCTCAGGTGGCCTTTCTTACCGCAGGTCCATCAGGTCGGTAGTCCTCTTCCGGGCCGCCTCTCCGGGTGTCTACCGGCTGTGTCGTTGTTGGTGGTGCCGCGACTATCGAAGAAACGGCCTAGCGCCTCCATCAATTCATCGGCCAGGGGCTTGGTCTCGTTGGTTTTGGCTTGTTCTTCGACGTCCACTTGACGCACCCGCGCGTGCATTCTAGATGCCTGCTTTGTCGTCTCGAACTCAAGTGCGTGGCTCAGTGCATCTGCCAAGGTCTTATTGCGCGCGAGTCGCAGCGCCTGTTGAGTGTCCGAGTCCCGTAGCCCGTCGGTGAAGGTCTGCGTCGCAATCTGTTCCAGAAAGTCGGCCGGCGCTGTTGGATATGAGAGCCTTACGAGGCGTGCGATGTCCGTCTCGAACTCCTGCAGGGTTTCCGCGTTCTTTTGTACCCGGGTCCGGAGCTGCGTCTGGTAGGCCTGCTGAAGATGGCTATCTCCATATCGGGACTCCATATGGGCGATTAGTGAAGCGTAGTCCTGAGATTCAGTCGGGATGGCCTGAAGGACATTAAGGGCGTCCCCTCTCAGTGCTACAATGAGAGCTGTAGCCTTTTCCGTGTTGTTCCAGTTGCTTATGGAACAGGCCGCCTCGAAATGACCGTAAGTGCTCCACGGGACCTTTCCGTCGAAGGTTGGGGGCATCACTATGCTCTGTCCCGTTCCTGATATTCCCGGTGTAACTGTGGGCGGGCGTCGGCGCAGTTCGGCAACTTCCTCTTGTAAGGCGTCGAACTTCTTTTCCACTGCCGAGACTTCCTCACGTAGGCCCTGGCAGACGGTGATGACTTCCTCCCGCAGACCCTGTTCCAATTTCTTCAGGCCCTGTGCTAACTTATTCTGACCGTCTTCCATCTTCTTCTAGCCGTCCTCTAATTTGGAAGTTAGGTCCTTGGCTAAATTCTTCTGGCCGTCTTCTAATTTGGAAGTTAAGTCCTCGGCTAAGTTCTTCTGGCCGTCTTCCATCTTTTTCAGGTCCTCCGCTAAATTCTTCTGGCCGGCCTCCATCTTGGTTTCCATGCCACTTAACTTCTCTAGTGGTAGTTGTATTTGCGCATCCATTTTAGTTGTTTGTCTTGTGAAGGGCATGCAGTCACAAGAGAATTAGAGAACTGTGGGAAAATGACCTGCTCGAGTTTAGAACCAGGACCTTCAGGTGTTGTGTTTGTGCTTGGGTTCGTAATCTGGCTTCTGACACCAGTTGATACGTGCTACCCCTAGTAGAAAGTTCGTTAATTGGACCACAGTAGGTAAAGCACAACACAAATGATCCTTTAAAGAAATATTAGCTTTATTGCAGGTCAGAAATATACACCACACAATAGGCACACTGAGTCTCACTTCATAAATGACTACTAGTCATGATTAGTTTCCACTTGTAGACGACACTCACCCTTTCACTTGGCCATGCAGTTAATCCCTCCGTAATTAGTCCCGTGACCTCGCTGGGAATAACCACAACTCTTCCTCTTGTACACAAGCCACAGTCTGTCACTCACTGTACTTGAATACACACTGTTTCGCAATTCTCACGTCACCGTAACACCTCTATCGCACTGGTAAGAACACACTCCTCAAAACTCAGTCCCCCTTCACCGGCCAGGATCGCTCTTTATATATCGGGGCTGATGACTCACAGATGTTTCTAGAGTAGACCAGGGTTCACACCTTCTCAAGAATTCCAACACTAGTTGAGCCACAAACATTCTGGTCCATCCCTTTTGTTCTCGCTGCGCAAGCGGCCCGCCGACACAGAGCCCGGTGGTAGCCTCGGGCGGTTGTGAGTCACGCACTTTGGGCTGCAGTCTACGGGTTGATTACTAAAAGCTAACAAGGCGACGATGAGTTAACGGATAATATTGGTGTTTCAGTAACGGATGACTTCACATAATGAAGCGCATGCATATCCGCCTCATGCTGGCCACGGTGGCAGAGAGCAGTAACTCATGCTTTGCTGGAATCGGTAGAGCGTGGGCTCGAATCCCAACTTGGTTATCCGGAAAATGGTGTGTGTGGTTTCCCATTTTCACCAGGTATATACCGGAAGGGTTTCTTTCAATAGATCCACGGCCGATTTCCTTCCAGAATCGTTTCCCTGACCCATCCTGGAATGAAAATAAATGGCCATAGGCCGCATTAATAACAAGAAGTTCCGTGACGAACTAAAGAGCCTACTTTTCTTAAAATTTAAGATTCATGCCAATGATTAATCTACTGTATATGGATCTATCTAGAATAATGACGAAATTAAGTTGGTAATATCGAAATTTCTAATAAGTTCGAAATACTGTATACCTGGCATAATGTAGCCTAATAGAGAACTACAGTTGGCGCCATGGTGACTGAATATATTCTTAGTTCCATCTCTTAAGGTACAGAATACAAAATTTGGTTGAAGTCCAATGGATAGCATGGACGTTACATACAGTTAAACATTGGATCTAACAGCGCGCGTAAAATCATGTTGGCAACAATGACATACATGTATTGGTCAGAAATAATCTGAAATAATATGATCTATTGTTGTGTCAATTTTGAATGAAATCCATTAGTTAGTATAGAAGTTACATGCATTTTAAAATTGGACCTATCAGAAGGCTTAGAATCATGTTGGCAGCACTGACTCCAAATTAATCTAGAATGCCAGGTACTATACGTGTGCAAAGTTTAGAGCTATTGGCTTGCATACTTTCTGATATATTGATATTAGGGTAACAATAATAGAGACAGTATTTATTAACAGTTGGCAGCCCTGGTTACTCTTAAGAATCGGCATAGACATATCTGTTATGGTACACATAGCACACACGAAATTTGGTTGAAATCCAAATGATAGTATAGAAGTTACATGTATTTAAATTTGGACCTCTCAGCAGGCTTAGAATCATGTTGGTAGCACTGACGTATATAAGTTACTCCAAATTAATATAGAATGTCAGGTACTATACGTGTGCATAGTTTAAAGCTGTCGGCTTGCACACTTTCTGATATATTGGTATTTGGATAAAATAATTTGAGAGCATTTATTAACAGTTGGCAGCCCTGGTGGATCTTAAGAATACGTCCAGTCATATCTGTTTATATACACATAGCACATACGAAATTTGGTTGAAATCCAATTGATAGTATATAAGTTATATGCATTTAAAATTTGGACCTATCAGCAGGCTTATAATCATTTTGGCAACACTGAGATGTATGGCCTCCTAGAAATTAAACTGCAATATTATTATCTATATGTGTGCCAATTTTGAAATAGCTCCCATTCATACCTTCCAAGATATCCAACATGGAGCTCAAATTTCAATTGCGATTTCTCAACAGTTGGTAGCACTGACATCATTTTCAAATATGACCGTGAGATATTCAGGTATAGATCTTTACTCCTACCAAATTTTGTTACGATTGCTGCAGCCGTTTATGAGTTGATAGGGGGGGGGGCACACACACAGCCAGACAGACAGACACACATTTGCCCGATCTCATAAGTCTACTTTCTCCTCATTTTTGCAAAATGTGAAAAGTAGGCTAAAAATGAAATAGTGATTCCTTTGTGAGTACAGCTACGCTCAAAATGTGCTACAATCGGCGTCAAACGCACGGCCTTTATTGTAGAATAACTAAGTTACTAAGAGATAAGTATTGTAGCAGGCAGTACAACAGTGTGTCAGACAACTGGCTTCTTTGGTCAAGTTTATGTTAAGGCTGCGGCCAAGCTTGTGACTTCGTAGCGCGTCAGAGACGCCCGGTTTTGGTTTATCCCACTGGCGACATTTCTCACTGGCCAAGCTATAGCGACTGTCGCCGACTTTTACGGCCTCCTATTTCAAATGTCACTGCGTGACTAGTGTGATAGTGGGGTATTCGAGGAGGCTGTTGTCGAACACAAGGTATAATTTGCCTCGCAACTATCCTTTTATGTAGAGGGAACGGCTATGTTATAGCATATGGGGGCCATGGCAGAATTATGAGTTTCTTTTGACGTTAACACACTGTAAAAAAAACTGTGCAATGTTCTATTATTATGCTTGTCATGGCCTTCTCTACAAGTTGCTGGTGTTCATAAATGAGCTTAAGAAACATGTGCTATGATTTGCTATCTCCTCTTCTGCTCTTAATAAAATAAAACAGCAATACCTTCCTCTCCTAAGAATTAACTTAACTAGTTAAACAGAGAATCCTTGCTTTATTTGAAAAATCCAACGTGAGATCGTGTTGTTTTATATGGTGTCTGTGGTTAAAATTCATCAATACCCTTTTATATATATTATTCTTATTGATCCTACCATTGCCTCAATTTCCTAATAGTGACACACGTTTTAGATAAAGCCAATATTTAGAATGATATATATAAGTACAAACTTCGTTTTGTCCAATGGCTAAGAGTTCAAATAATTATCTAAAATCGTTTGACGTAAGTAAAGTTTGTAAGCCAGAACATGGCCCACTGGTAAAACTCGGTACTTAATTTCCGATTTGCTGTTTAAACAGCAAATAATAATAATGCATATGTAATTATTAGATATTCTCAGAAAGAGAAGAATCACTTCGTCCGAATGAAGCCGGAAAGATTGACAAAAATCCCAAAATGCAAATTAGTTGCTTCATCGAAGTGAAAATAGATTTAACAAAAATGAACATTACAAAACAGGACATTCTAGACAGGTTTACATTTAGAAAAGAGATTATAACATTCGTTTTTTTTTAGGAAAATCAATATAGTGCTCAACTGTTAGGGCAGATTAAAGAAGGAAAGAACACAGTAAACGGATGAAGAATTAGCCTACTGGAATTAAACTAAAATCAATAAAGGAAATAAAGCCATGAGAAATTTATTTTATCTGGTCTATAGATGGCCGAAATCGAAGAAAGAAAAAGAGTAAGAAGACGAAGAAATATACACACATCAAAAAAAGTTTTGCATCACCTCGGTTCCCAGATCTCCGGCATATAGACGTTGACTGTGTATATTGTATCCAAGATACAGTCCCTTTGACTGTTCATAGATGTCACTAAAACTGCTCAAAGATGTAAACAACCATGCATGAGCAGGGCCTATTAGACGGAGGGGGTACGACAGCCGATCAGTTCCAGTCATTCCACCAGGACGAAGGTACGCTGCTCATGTTGTCTGTAGTTCTACCATGCCTAGAAGGTCAATACCGCAGTTCGATCGCGTCCGCATTGTTACTTTGTGTCAAGAAGGGCTCTCAACAAGGGAAGTTTCCAGGCGTCTCAGAGTGAACCAAAGCGATGTTGTTCGGACATGGAGGAGGTACAGAGATACAGGAACTGTCGATGACAGGCCTCGCTCAGGCCGCCCAAGGGCTACTACTGTAGTGGATGACCGCTACTTACGGATTGCCGCTCGGAGGAACCCTGACAGCAATGCCACCATGTTGAATAATGCGTTTCGTTCAGCCACAGGACGTCGTGTTTCAACTCAAACTGTGCGCAATAGGCTGCATGATGCGCAACTTCACTCCCGACGTCCATGGCGAGGTCCAGCTTTGCAACCCCGACACCATGCAGCGCGGTACAGATGGGCCCAACAACATGCTGAATGGACCCCACGGAATTGGCATCACGTTCTCTTCACCGATGAGTGTCGCATATGCCTTCAACCAGACAATCGTCGGAGACGTGTTTGGAGGCACCCTGGTCAGGCTGAACGTCTTAGACACACTGTCCAGCGAGTGCAGCAAGGTGGTGGTTCCCTGATGTTTTGGGGTGGCATTATGTGGTGCCGACGTACGCCACTGGTGGTCATGGAAGGCTCCGAAACGGCTTTACGATACCTGAATGACATCCTCCGACCCATAGTGCAACCATATCGGCAGAATATTGGAGAGGCATTTGTCTTCATGGACGACAATTCTCGACCTCATCGTGCACATCTTGTGAATGCGTTCCTTCAAGATAACGACATCGCTCGACTACAGTGGCCAGCATGTTCGCCAGACATGAACCCTATCGAACATGCCTGGGATATGTTGAAAAGGGCTGTTTATGGACGTCTTGACCCACCAACCACTCTGAGAGATTTACGCCGAATTGTCGTTGAGGAGTGGGACAATTTGGACCAACAGTGTCTTGATGAACTTGTGGATAGTATGCCACGGCGAATACAGGCATGCATCAATGCAAGAGGACGTGCTACTGGGTATTAGAGGTAGTGGTGTGTACTGCAATCTGGACCACAAATGCTGAAAGTCTAGCTGTATGATGGTACAACATGCAATGTGTGGGTCTCATGAGCAATAAAACGAGCTGAAATGTTGTTTGTGTTGATCTCTATTCCCTTTGTATTTAACGGTTCCGGAACTCTTGGAACCGAGGTGATGCAAAACTTTTTTTGATGTGTGTAGTATACCAATAGCTTGGTCACGTCACCAAGTTTAGATGTTAGGCCCCTTAAACCAACAATTATCATCATCATCATCATCACATCACCAAGTGAAGTTTACAGAGCAGCACTCGAAGAGCGAAATTTACATAGTGCTGTTTAAGAATCGTGCTCGGAGAGATCGATTTCTTATGATATATGAAATTGTATACAAGTGTTTTACTCAAGTGAGGGTAGCAGAGTTCTCTCCTTTCTACCCGAATATCCTTCAGCCAGTCATCTGACCAATGGGTTGACAATCCCTTACACAGAAGTCAACCAATCACAAAATGTCTAATAACTACAAGGCTTTCCTAGAACGGGAAGGTAGCTTACAACACCCATGTTGGAAAATTGAGAAAGCTTGTTTTGAAAATTATCTAAAATAACCTTGTTCTCAAATGGAGTGGTGGTGTCTCCGGAAGATTATCCGAAAATTCTCATATTTCTTGTGGCTAAAAACTGTTTCTGCCCTAAAGAGAAAAAACACACTTTTACTTAACTTTATTACAGCCAAGCCCTGGTGGTCTCTTGTGTGCGTAGTTTGCACGTTGAAACTTTCTTGCAGAATATGGCTTGCGTTTCCATTTTGAGAGGAATAAAAATAATAAAAAATAATCTTAGAAGTTAAATTCATTAGGAGACACAGGCTGGGGTTCAATACCAGACGAGGTACGTAATTCCAGTACCTACGTACACGTGGAAAGTCCCATAAATTACTAGGCACATTTCATGTGGATGTTTTTGGAACAATGAACTGAAACTCAAGAAGGCGAAGGTATTGTGAATTATCTAATGTCGCAAGCAAATGGGTCACTTTTCATCCATTCGCCCATACGATGCGCGGCCATGAAGAAGATGATCATTTTCTGTTAGCTATATCCATTGCACATTACTTAGAATAGATGTGAAGGAAAAGAAAATACAGCGTTCATCTGATTAACGAGCAAAGACTCACAGTGGACAGGTTCACACTTTATTTAATACCCCACGGACCCACGATGCCAGATTTTTTTTTCTTCAAATTTTAGAATGAGTGTAACTTCGTATGACGAAATTTGTGTGTATCTCAAGATAGGAATTGAAAAACAACGACTTTTAACAACTCAATCTCAGTAAAAAAAAGACTTGCAGGTACATCAAGGTAAGATAAAATTCACATAGTTATATAAACTAGGTGTATTAGAGTCTCTTAGAGTTTCATTGTAGTAGCAATATATGATTTATTTATTTATTCATTTATTTACCAATGTATTCATTCAATCATTGATTGATTAATTAATTAATTTATTTTTTTATTTATTTTTTTAAATCGAAATACCCTCCAGGTTGGTGGCTCCCACGAAACTCGGCGAGGGAACTCATCTCTACCGCCTCTACGGGCAGTGTCCTAGAGCTGGGAACATATCTTTGGAGTGGATACAACTGGGGAGGTGTGACGAGCATCTCGCCCAGGCGGCCTCACCTGCAAAGCGAACAGGGGCCTCATGAGAGAAGGGAGGGGAAGATTAGGAGGGATAGACAAGGCAGAGGGAAGGAGGTGGCCGTGGCCTTACAGTAGGAACCATCCCGGCATTTGCCCGAAGACGAAGTAGGAAACCACGGAAAACCACTTCGAGGATGGCTGAGGTGGGAATCTAAACCCCTCTACTCATTTGGACCACCCGAGGCTGAGTTAACCCCGTTCCAGTCCTCATACCAGTTTTCAAATTTCGTGGCAGAGCCGGGAATCGAACCCAGGACTTCCGGGGTGGCAGCTAACCACGCTGACCGCTACGCTACGGAGGAATTAATTAATTAATTAATTAATTAAGTTAGTTATTCATTCAATTATGCATTGATTATGGAGCGCGTCAGTCGCCCAGAGCCTAGCATGCTAGAGCGACTCTGCATTTGAGCAATGCTATATATGCGCCCAGTGTCGCGCTAGCATGGCCACATCAATAAGAAACTATGCAGAGCATATTTGTCGCTGCGCCGAGAAAACGCTCTATGCTGAGTCTTTGTCGCCATGTCGACCAAGCATGACCACCTACATTTGAATCAATGTAACGTACTAACGCGACCGTGCCGTGGCATTTCTGACGCGGCTACAAAGTCGCAAGCTTTGGCCGCAGCCTAAATTAGTCTATTTTAGCCTATTTACATTTATGAAAAGATAGGCTTATGAGATCACCTTTTGTCCGAGCGTGTGTGTGTGTGTGTGCATATGTGTGTGTGTCTGTCTCTGTGTGTCCCCCACTAATAACTTTTAAAACGGCTGGACCAATTTCATAGTACCATTTTGGCCGACCCCGACCGTGCCCCTCAAATTGTATTACGTCTCACCAATCCAACATGGCCGATGTGCGAAATATTGAACCGGCATTCTATATCTCCGAAACTATTATCGATATAACAATCAGATTTTGTACGGTGATAAAGGGCACAACTAGACGTTCACCTATGAGACTTTCAAAAACCTGTCAACTACAAAACCAACATGGTGGCCAACCGAAGTTGAAACTTTTAAATAGACTTTTCTCACGATTTAACCATCCAATCGCAACCAAACTTGGTAAAGCAAATGTTTATACACATTGTAATGCACTGGCATCTAACTTAGTTCAATTGTTTACATAACCTCAAGATGGCGACTGTGCGAAATTTTAAAATCTCGATTTTATTTCTCGTGTCCTAATCATGCGATTGAAGTTTAAATACTACACCTGCACAGTAATTTTCATGCAATAGTACATTACTCTAAGACGTGCATTTATAAAAATGCAACATGGCGACCATCCGAAATATTTAGACGGTTCTCAATATCTACGAATCTATTACAGCAATCAAACTGAAATTTTGTATGTTGATAGAGGCAATTAACATAAGTAGGATACATGAAATTAGGCTTTAGTTCTTCACGGAACTATTTGTTATCTTATAAAATATATGCTTATGAGGTACCCTTTTGTCCGTGTGTGTGTAATAAATTCTAAACGGCGTGAATCGATCTCAATTAAACTTGGTAAGGACAAACTACAGCGCGGTCCTTCTTTAAATGACGGACCCTCGAAGGGGCCACAAGGTGGGTGAGCAACTCGGTGTAGCAATCTGTCGAGCAATGCACTGGCGCTAGCAGCTTCGTAGCGCCCAAATGTTAACACATTTATACTTTCGAAGTTAATAATCATTACTTACACGAATTTCAGAGTAGTTGCTGCAAATGCTGTCCTTCATTTTCTAGACACACGTTGCACCGACGTAGGAAGTTTTGGTACACTCGATGTAATTCATCCTGAGTGATATTTCGTTCTCGAGAGCCTTCATAGTACGCGGATTGTTTCTGTGTACCTTTTGTTTAAGGTTCCCCCACGAACACATTCACTATAAAACTTCTTCTTGAGAAGATAAGTTTCCATTAGGAACATTTGTTGCTTGGTTCTATACCTAACCATGATCACGGAATACGAGATAGGCTACAGTACTTCACCATAAGTCTCAACCCTCTCAACTAAGGCAACTTGCCAGCTGCGCATGTAATCAATGTTCCCGCTGTTTGCTAGTTATCTGGCCGTGACTCATCGCGATCCGTCAGCCACGCGGCCCTTGTGAGGTACCGTCATTTAGAGAAGGACCTTACTGTACTGCCACGTTCCCATCATGACCGTGCATGTAAAATTTTATTGTCACTAATCCAATATTTCATCGGCATTCAGTATCACCGAACCTATTACTGCCGTCAATTTCGTATGGTCATAGAAAATATCTAGACCTGTTGTGCAACACTGCAACTTTATTACCGGCCGCCACTGATCCAGATTTACAAGAAGGAACTCATGGCTGTGGGTTCGAGCCTAGCCCAAGGCTCCTCAGAAAGAACGCGAAGTCAAATTAAATTTTGCCACTATTTGGTTGTTATGAAATGCAGATTAAAGTTGAAGAAACTGAAGAAATTCAAAAGCCAAAAAGGTGGGCAATAGACAGACTGAAAGAGAAGGATGTAAACGAATGATTCAAGGAGAGTATAAAGGAAGGACCAATGAAAAACTCTAAACAAACTTCAATTGCAGACGAATGGGCACTTTTGAACAATGAAATAACAAAATCCGCACAATAAAACATTGGTAGGAAAGAAAGAATAGGTAGAAAACCGTGGATCGCTCAGGATATACTGGAATTGACGGATGAAAGGCGGAAACACAAGAATGTAAGACATGAAAAGGGGAAAGCAGAATACAGACGTCTGAGAAATGAGGTTAACAAGAAGTGCAAGGAAGCGAAAGAAGAATGGTTGAAAGAGAAATGAGCAGGTATAGAAAATTGTCTGAAATTAGGAAAAGTAGACACAGCTTATCGAAGGATTAAGAATACTTTTGGAAAAAACAAGACTAAGTACTGTAATATTAAGGACACAGATGGAAAGGGAAGAAACGGTTGAGAGATGGAAAACTTACATAGAGTGTTTATATAAGGGAAAGGAGATTGAGAATCATGTAATGGAAAGGGAAGAGGAAATTGATGAGGATGCCAAAGGAGATTTAATATTGAAATCAGAATATGACAGAGCATTGGAAGACTTAAGCAAGAACAAAGCACCAGGCATAGATGATATACCGATTGAGTTGCTACACCGCATAGGTGATGATGGTCTGTTCAGGTTATTTCACTTGGTGTGTAGGATTTATGGGAGAGAAGAGATACCCTCTGATTTCAAGTAGACTGAGACTGAGAAATGAGGTTAACAAGAAGTGCAAGTAAGCGAAAGAAGAATGGTTGAAAGAGAAATGTGCAGGTATAGAAAATTGTCTGAAATTAGGAAAAGTGGGAGCTGACGGATGTGAAGATTACCGTACAATCAGTATGCTTCAAGGATCCTGTCTAGATTAATTTACAAGAGCATGGAAAGCCAGATAGAAACGGAGTTGGGTGAAGACCAGTTTGGTTTCAGGAGAAATGTAGGAACAAGGGAAGCTGTACTAAGTCTTAGGCTGATTTTGGAAGGTAGAATAAGGAAAGATGAGAGAACGTTCATGACATTTGTAGACTTAGAAAAGGCTTTTGATAACGTTGATTGGGCTAAATTGTTTGGCATTTTGAAAACTATTGGAATAAAGTACAGGGATAGGAGGGTGATCTACAGTCTGTAGGCCTATACAGAATCCAAACAGCAGTCATTCGAGCTGAAGGGCATGAGAGAGAAGATGGTATTCAGAAAGGTGTAAGGCAAGGCTGCAACTTATCACCCATACTTTTCAATCTTTACATAAAACAAGCAATGAAGGAAATTGGAGAAAAAATTAAAGTGTGAGTGTAGATCCAAGGAGAAATAATTTCAACTCGGAGATTTGCTGATGACATCGTCATCTTGGCTGACATGCCTGAGGATTTGAATGAGTTTTTGAATGGTGTGGACTCCGTCCTGAGGAAAGAATTCATGATGAAAATTAATACAGTAATTGTAAAACAAAAAAATATTGGAATGCAGCCGAAATAAATCAGAAACTTCTATGGACATCAAATTGGCAGGTGAAAATCTAAAGGACGTAGGAGACTTCTGTTACTTAGGAAGCAAAATAACCAGTGATGGACGAAGCAAAGAGGATATGAAAAGTAGGTTGGCTCAGGCAAGGAAAGCATTTCTACAAAAAAGCAATCTGTTGACATCGAATATAGATTTAGGTATTAGGAAGTCATTTTTGAAAGCCTTTGTCTGGAGTGTGGCGCTCTATGGAAGTGAAACATGGACTGTTGGTGCTGCAGAAAAGACGAGAATAGACGCGTTTGGCATGTGGTGTTACTGGAGAATGATGAAGATCAGATAGGTAGATAGGGTATTAATTGAAGAGGTATTAAGACGAGTGGGAGAGGAGAGATGTGTCTGGCGACTGCTAATGAAGAGAAGAGATAGGTTGGTAGGACACATACTAAGACACCCAGGAATAGCAAGCTTAGTTATGGAAGGAAGGGTCGAGGACAAGAACTGTAGGGGTAGACCAAGTTTAGAATATGTTAAACATATTGCCTCGGATGTTGGGTGTGGTAGCTATGTAGAGATGAAACGATTAGCTCAGGACAGGGAGGCATGGAGGGCTGGATCAAACCAGTCAAAAGACTGAAGACTCAAACAACACACTATTTTGTAAGTTACACGACTAGTGTCACTGTGCTGGTGTAATAGGGTGTGCATGTGTGTGTGGATCACCAAACATCATCTTTGATCATTATCATGTTGGAAGCCATTTTCAGGTTGCCTTAGTTATCGAAATGTAATGTTTTTCAGTCGGTAAAAACGATTGTAGCTAATTGTAATGGGTGTCCTAATCCTTAAAAAAAATTACATGAGATTAATAAATTCACTTGGATGACCATTTTCAATCATCAAGTGATCATCATCAGATATTTACAAGTATGAGTGATGGTATTCACTAGTTATTTATTAATCTCATGTGTTCATGAATTATTTTCAATTTGACAAATTACCCTTATATCCAAAAACACTTGACAAAATCAACATACAGGAAATTATTTTTTGCGACACACAGAAATTGCATTTTAAACATATTTTGAATGTTATTCTTTCATACTGTATGCTAGTCATATTAAAAACATCGACAGTATAAATACATCACAGGTGATCATGAATGAACTGTCCCTTCCGATCGTTTACTGGCCGTTAAAGAGTAAGAGCTTGTTGTACTGCTCGGGTCCAAGCTCTGCGAACTTGCGTGGTGGGGGGAGGTGCAGGGAAGGGTCCGGCGAGAAGAAAAGGATCTGCCAGCAGCCCTCCGTGATATCTGGTATTCTTTTCTATTCCAATATTGCTAACATAGGGCCGTTGCTCAAACCACTGTGGTGTTACGAATGAGTGATTGAGTCACCGAGCAATGTATTTGGTGCTGCACTATGCATGGACCCAGAAACCTCATCACTCGTCAACACCACTTTTCATAGTCCGCGTTGCACATTCCTCTCAGGTTCACGCAGCTTAGACCCGAGCAGTACAGCTGACGAACATATATTCGACGCATTACACTATTAGTGCATCTCGAATTATGATATAACCTAATGTCTAGATATACCTGGGCCACAGCTCTGATTAACCAATTAAAATGGTTTTCATCAAAAAAAGGGAAAGAAATAAGAAAATGATCTTGGTTGATTACTTGCTTCCCCAGCTTCAATAGCTTTTCGTCTATGCAGAACTGGCACGTTAGCATATACCACTCAGCACGGGCCACACAGGAATTTGTCAATCACTACTACGAATTGCAGAAAACACAGTAAGTGAACACTGCGGGAAATGGCCAGACTTGGCTTGGCCAGTAACGTAGGAGTGGGGGGGGGGGGGGGGGTAGCCCGCTTCAGTTCTTCAATGTGATGATAAACCTCATTCTGATTGTGTATGTCTCTCTCTCTCTCTTAGTTAGCGAGGTGGGATATCAACGAGTTATTGCATGTCACATTCAACTGACGTCATCCTTTATAATGTGTGCTCTAATGAAGAATGTGTTGCGTTTGGATGGATTCATTACCGTAATTGATATGGAAAGAAACATCTTGCATAGCTTCTCGCTTCCAGGACATACCGACCGTTTATGGCCAGCAAACACAGACGTATATTACCATAAAGGCGTGATTGTCGAGTATTTTAAAATATTTCCTACAATTTCCTTATAGTATTATGGGGTTTGGAGGTGACGCAGCTACGTCCTAGAGCTGTAGTTAGATTTTAGCACGAAACGCGATTAAACCACGGCATACAAGTGTATAACATCACCACCCAAAACATAAGTCCTTATAAAAGTTTCACACTGTTCGGTCTCCTTAATTACTCAAAGAAATAAGTTGCCATGTGTGTTAGAAACGAGTGCGTTGATTTTTCCAATACACATTACAAAATCACTTCAAACTGTTAATAAGTTATCACACTTTCCCCACATCCATTGCCTGAGTGACGCGGTATAAAACATGTTCGTGGCATTTTAACTAAAATGGAAAAGAGCAAATTCCGACAAGCAGTAGCAGCACGTAAGCTCTTGGAGTTATTTCCCTCTTCACCAGCATTTCCGCCCGAAGTAAAGTGTGCAATGGAAGTTTCTCAAGAAGTTTCAGCATACAGCAATCCACACTTACAACAAAAAGAGCTCATTGGATGATGATGATGATGATGATGATGATATCATTCTAAGTATTTAGGATGTGTATTCTCTCAGTATGGAGAAACAAATAAGAGTCCAGGTGCATAAAAGTCAATGTATTGAGTTCTCAATTTCGATAAACAGTAATGTGCAAGATTGAAGTTAGTGTATCGACGAATCTCTCCCTACATTGCTTATAGCCCAGGTATATTAAGTTTTAACCTAAAAAAAATCATGTAAAGCTGAAATTTGGCATAGATGTTCCCTAGTACCCTAGTAACAAATCCTGAAAAGTCCCCATCTCTGCGGCGTCCGCGTCATAGTTTTTGGAGAGTTCAAAAGGGCTTAAATGGGGCCTAAATGCCAGAAACAGCATTTTTGCTTCCTGCGTTCAAAATATTGATCCAAAATAAGTTTTAATGAGTTTTGATAGTAATAAGAGAAGGACTGCGTTATATATAACGCTCTTATTGGTCGTAATTATTGCCATACATTTAAACAGATGAGTAATCAAAAATGTTTAGCTCAACTTTTTTAACGAAAATTTGTCATTAGCCGGGACTTATCGTGTAAACAGCTGCTGGTAGCCACTAAAGACCCGAAGTAAAAGTTGTAAAGCACACCTGTAGCTTTAAAACGATGCATTGCCCATGTTCATCCGACAAACAGCAGCAGAGATACAGTTACAAATATAAAAGTGGAAGTGTGGCAGTCGCTCTCCGAACGAACGCCCATTTACGCTGGTGGGCTCCATCTATTCACCTTTGCTGATACCATTTTGTATCTGTGCTCAAGAACTTTTAGGATGGTATTCCTTTGAATTCAGGTAAACTAGCAGAAACAGTTTGCTGAGAACAAAACTAGTTTAATGCAGTTAGCAGTTAAACGTACATTCATAATATGCATAATGCAATTAATAACAAAACAAAGCTTAAAAAGCTTTCTTTAGACAAAGAACACTTGCAAAACAAAGCTTACATTGGACTCAATCGTCCTCCTCATCGTCTGAGCCATCAAATGTGACGTTGCCACATGCTTTTCCACTGCAGTGCCCACACATTAAGGAGCATGGGCAATGTATCGTTTTAAAGCTACAAGTGTACTTTACAACTTTTACTTCGGGTATTTAGTCACTATCAGCAGAACTCACACCGGCTGCCAAAAGATCTCTTGCAGTTGCAGGACACCAAATTGAGGAGATGATCTGGAGCAACTGGAAGATGAGTTGTCACTGGTACTAAAGCTGAGTGTTGGATTTTCCATCCCCGTTGGGTCGGGTCCAAAGAAAATCCTAACCATTCCTGAACTTGCAAATATACCCGCATTGACTTGTTTGCATGCCGCCGAAGTTGGCGGAAGTGAAGCCAGCTGAAATGACGCTGTGACCGGTTGTTTGGCAAATTTTTGGCTGTATTTCACTACCCGAAGTTCGTCGAGGCTTTTGCATTCTGATTTGGCACTATCGTAGAGACAAATGGCGAATTTCTCTCCAGCTGATATTATGGCCTTTTCATCTGGAGCCGTAGAGACGAATACCTTCATTTCCTCGCGTTAAGATGCGTAATCCTTCAATATTTTCCAGGCTTGCTGTTTGATGTACTCTACCCACAGCTTTCCTGTGCGAGATTTCTGGCTCATTGAGAAAATGTGTCATGAAGCGACTCTTTGAGACGTTGATGGCAAGGATATGATAGCAAGTCGTTGGCGGTGCCTTCTTGGAATGCGGTAAAAAGCGCCTGTATTTCGTCCTTGTCATCCTTCAGCCCGTCGTTCAAGTTGAGTAACATTGTCCCTACAGCCTGCTTTGTCAGAAAATGTGCTCTGTGGGCCCTAGAACATGAACAGTTTCGAGTTATTGATACATTTGAAATTGAAGGCATGACGTAATAATTTTTAGAGCGAGCTAATTGCAAGCCTAACTAGAATATGCGTGTCCAGACATCATGTGAGTCACTGACGATTTAGTGTATATTTCCGCCCAGAGCTCCTCCAAACCGCTTCCATTCATCACGTAGCAGATTGCCCCAAGAAACGACATTAGAATGTGAAATCCGCCTAGACGAACAACCACGTTTTTGAGTTCCTCTGAAGTGTCCGATGCGACTATCTCCGCGGCTTTCGCTTATGGGGCTGGTCAAAGGTTTCGAAACGAGTGCTTTGTTTCAGTTCCACGCACTCTCTTGCGGCAAACTCCAACGCGGAATATATAGTTGATGGATTGCTCGGTTCCAAGTCAATGAACGGAAGGGTATCATCTGACGTTATCTGGGGAGCTGGTTGAGCATGAGCAGACAGTGACGTCTTCATGAAGCCGTTCCACGAGGTGGGTAAATTAATACCTGACCACCGTCCAGATAACCACAAGGAGTCCATCATCGACGCAATGGCCACAGAGTTTGGGGCTTACACAGTTAACTCCTTAATCTTGACGGCCTTTGAACCAGGAGAAGAGCGCTTCCGATACCCCAAAATGTTGAACTTTCCCATCGCCGCAGTCACACCAGCATTAGGAACTTCTCGTGTACGTGGGAGTGGAGATATTTCACTGCCTCCCATGCAGTGAAATGTGTTTCGCCCGTCCAGTGTCCTTATGTTAAAGTCAGTGTTACCAAAGCAAAACTACGTGAACGCTCCAGCATTCGAGATTGGACGTTCTTCACGAAGCGCCGAAACTTCGTACCTGTAGACTTCCGCCAAATTTATTGAAAATCCAAGACTGTTGAGAAGCTGAATTAATTGTTTGGAGTATTGTTGGCCTGTTCCGACAGGCTGAGCGCTGTCACCTAGAAACGTGATCGGGTGCCTTTTCAACAGCCGTTATGCTTTGGGACCGTAACTCGGTAACCGTTTCTTGCATAGACATGGGTAATGTGCCAATGTAAAGCTGAAAGTATGCTTTATAACTTTCATTCTGGGTATTTAGTCAATATCAGCAGTTGTTTAAAAGATAATGACCTGCTAATTACAAATTATCCAAATTTTCGTGTAAAAATTGTGCTAAAAATGTTAAATTATTTGTTTTTTTTCCTTCATCAATAGCAATAATTAGGCCTGATAAGTCCGTTATCCTTCTGGTTCATTTTTATTAACTGCTGAAGCTCACGAGAACTAAATTTGGATCAATATTTTAAACGCAGGAAGCAAAAATGCTGTTTTTGGCACTTAGGCTCTATTTAAGCCCTTTTGAATCCTCCAAAAACTATGACGCGGACACCGCAGAGATGGGGACTTTTCAGGATTTGTTACTAGGGTACTAGGGAACATCTATGCCAAATTTCAGCTTTACATTTTTTTTAGGTTGGCCCTGTTTTTTGCATATAATGCCTGGGGGTATTAGTATTTAGACTTACCCCGCTGTATAGAAGTGAGAGCTGGATAGCTTAGGTAACTGATATGAGGGTAGCATGAATGATTGCTATGACAAATAGATGGGAGGAATGGGAGGAGGGTACTCCTAATGAAGAAGAGAGAACGTTTTAAGTTTGAAATGAACGCGCTAGATGAAGCTGTTCGTATGAGCAGACTCAGATGGTGGGGTCATGGGACGAGAATGAGGGGGGATCATGTAAAGAGAATGGGGTATTGGAGAATATCTACGAGGTTAATTAGCTCGGCTGTAGAGAGTAAAAGAAGTACTGTGGAGGTAGACCTATGAGGTGATGCGATGGTTAGATTCAGTATTGAACGATTTGAAAGTGATAGGTGTAGAAGCAGAGTAGACGGCAATGTTAACTGCTAAAGGGATCATGGAGGCGACTAGTCTGTACACTGAAAGACAAAACACTCCCAAATGTGACGTGCAGTACAACAATCGCAGCGGAGATGATTGCAATATTTAAGTGGTGACATTTCGCTGAACTGGGTGTAAGCCTTCGACTTGTATCTGTAGGTCCATCACACACGTGTCACCCTTCTCAAACAACATGCACTGAGATTCTCCACTGATGCCTAACTTAGAGATATTCAGTTGTCGTCCTGCAAACTGCTTGACTGCAAGGCGCTACCTGTATCGGGAGACTCAAAATTATCTAATCGGGAACAAGCTACGATTTTGGCTGATCAGGAGATATAAATAGGCCGTTCCTTTTCGTCCGGTGCAATTTCCATGCGCAGTGGTCTTTGAGTGCACAGTGTGTGAACAGTGCAAGTTCTTCACGCGCAACGCGTCTCAGTGCTCAAGTTCTAGGCTACTCGAGTTGACAGGGTGAGCTCCGCACCTAGAAAAATAGAATAGTTACATTCATTCATTTACGTTACAGAAAATTACCAACAATAATATCAAATACAATATACACAAGTCGCGATTTGGGAACAATAGTAATTACATCGTAATATTTACACAACATTCCAGTCTTCTCTCAAACACATCAATATGTTTGAGGAAAGGCTCTGAGACTGTGGCAGATAATCAGTTTCAATTATCAATACCACGATTAATGAAAGATTTCATTATGCCGCCCATTCAGTCGATCAATTAATAAATCTCACTATCCGTGTTTACATGGGGAACATAATCGCAAAGCATTTTCCTTCACGTGAGTTGCTGGAAGCGTCGCTCGCTATGTGTTGCAGTGTTTCCTGAATGTAGTTTACCCTGTCAATCTTCGTATTCTGTTATCTTATAGTAAAATGGTAGCATCATTCCCGCCTTGGCGTGTTCTGCTGGGACGAAGGACGAGTGAGTGAAGACTGCCAAGGGGAAGTCCCGTGATATTGTGTAGAGTCGCTCTAAAATTCTCACGCGCAGGCGACTGACCATGAATAGCCTTATAACGGTCTTATAATACTACATTTTGAACCACCCTGTGTACATAAAAATCATTAATTCTTGTAGTTGTATAACTCGTTGATGGATCACAAGCACTGTGTTGCTACCATTGCACACACTACTTGTTCATCACACTTGATATTTTGTGATTTGTTGCAGGCACAGATCCGTTCACGATGTATTTTGGAGTCAAGTTCTACGCCGCGGATCCATGCAAGCTGTTGGAAGAAATCACTCGGTGAGTCAAATACCTCTTTTACCTTTTACTAGCATGACTATATTATCAGGCTTTACAAGTGCTGAAAAGACACAGCTGTCGACATTATGTTGCAGTATAGACGTCGTGCGAATGGCGATATTTAAGCTGTTGGCGCCCCTAATGGCAATTCCCTCACTAAGTCGGTATGACGAGTGTGTGTTATGGCTCGTGCTGGAGACACGAGTAGAACAGAATATTGAAGGGAAAATAATAATTAATGATTGTAATGAAAGGTTATACATCCACATAAAGCAATGTTTATAAGGAATATTCTGTGCTCTAATGGTTAAGGGAAATTAACTGTATCTCATGAAAGGGGATCAGTCGAATGAAACATCAGTCTGTATGACATTCTATGTGAAAGGTTATTTGAATTTATTTAATGCAATATCCAATTTTAAGCATACTTTCTGAGTAAAATGGGAGTAAGAAAAAGGAAGTATTACGTCAATGAGAGTAAAGAATACTTAAAATGTATAATGAAAATGAAAATCCACAGCCTGCTTCCAGTCTCCGACCGGGTCAGGAATTGAATGAATGAAGCCCCCATCTAGCGGCGAGGATATGAAGTGTGCCGGCTGCCGAAGCCTGTCGCACTCCTCTGGGGCAATGATTAACTGAATGACAGATGAAATGAAATGATAGTGGAGAGTGTTGCTGGAATGAAATTGGGACAGGGAAAACCGGAGTACCCGGAGAAAAACCTGTCTGCCTCCGTTTTGTCCAGCACAGATCTCACATGGAGTGACCGGGATTTGAACCATGGACCCAGCGGTGAGAGGCCAGCGTGCTTCCGCCTAAGCCACGGAGGCTCTTCAAATGTGCAATAATGAAATTTAAATCAAGGTGACATCAAATTATGGAAAAATTATTGGAAAGTACTTGGTGATTAGAAAATGTATTGTGAATGCATTCAACGCGAATGAAGGGTAAATAAAATGTAAATAAATTAGAAAATAAGAATAAAAGCCCACGATGTGTGAGCGAGAGGTACACCCCCGTGTTGCGCAACGCATCGTGATCCAATTTCTCGTCCGATAAAATATGAAAACTGCTGACATTCGTCGCCGGTTACATGCACAGTTCGGGGACAGAACCCTCTCCTGGGCCCGGGTGAAGTATTGGTGTACGGTGTTTAAGGACGGACGTGAGAGACTTGAACACATGCCACACCCACGCCGACCTCGCTCCAACATCACAGCGGCGAACATTGCGGCTGGTAGGCGAACACAGTTGCGTCCGATCAGCCAAGCACTGCAGATCAGCTATGGGAGTGTTCTGACCAACGAGGATATATGGGTTCTGACAACCATCCAGAAACACCTGGGATTCCGAAAGGTGTCCGCTCGTTGGGTCCCGATCTGCTGATTGAAGAGCAGAAGGCTGCACGGCTTGCAAAATCTCACGAGCTTCTGACCAGGCACAAAGAGGAAGGTGACCCTTTTCTGCGACGAATCGTCACGTGTGATGAGACCTGGGTCCACCATTACACTCCCCAGTCAAAGAGGGCCTGTATGGAGTGGTGGAGGCGTGGCGAGAGGCCATCGGTAAAAGCCAAGACGCGGTTGTCTAGAGGCGAGGTCTTGCTCGCAGTCTTCTAGGACCACAAAGGAGTACCGCTGGTTAATTTCCTCAAAGAACGTCAGACCATTACTGCGGTCTACTACTGCAATCTTCTTCGCAAGGTGCGCATTGCCTATCGGGCAAAAAAGTGGGGCATCCCAATACGATCTGTCCTGCTCCTTCATGACAACGCCCACCCACACACCCGGCAAACATGCGCACACCCACCCTATAGGGCATACTTATCCACATGTTTGGGTCGCTTGGTGGAGAGCGCTTCACAACCAACAACGAGGTGGTTACAGACATGCCCGGCTACTTTCTATGACAATGGGATGAAGAAATTTCCCGTCCGGTGGCAAAAGTGTGTATGTGGCCAATGTAGAATGGACGTAATGGTGATAAATAAAAGAGTTACCACCAAGGCTCGTTTATATTTGACCCCTACACAAAGGGTTCGTTTATATTTGATCGCCCCTGTAAGTTGAACGGATTTATGCATGTTCATGAGATCATAAATTATTATTGTCCCACCAACAGTCAATGCACCTTTCAATACTGTACTGGGTACTGGGTAGCGGGAGGTTCTAAACACCCCCCCCCCCCCAGGGCAGGTAAATGCCGGGATTGTACCCCTTTTAACGTCCCTGGGTCCATATCCAAATACCCTCTTAACTGCAGTTACAATACACTGCTATAGTCATCAGAATAACACAGGTTATTAATGAAATTCATATCTATACCTCATCCATGGAATCTGGGAAGTAGGTTTGCGCACGACGTCACGCGGAGGATGGGAAAAGAGGATGCGATGGGTGGAGCTTGGCAACCTAGCCATTGAGAGAGTTGGTTGAAGCCAAGGTCGCGCCACCCTCCTGCGCTAATTTTATTATTCAGTGGCATCACGTCTCATTGGACCAGTCAGCCGAGTCACTCCTATGCGCAGACTACGTGTTCTCACACTGGCACTTCGCAGATTGCTTGGACGGAGTATATACTGCTCGGTTCCAAACTCCATGAACCTGAGAGGAATGTGCATCGCGCACTTCGGAAGTGGTGTTGACGAGTGATGAGGTTTCTCGGTCCGTGCATAGTACAGAACAAAATACATTGGTCGGTGACTCACTCACTCATTCCTAACACCACACTGGTTTCAGAGAAGACCCTATGTTAGCAGTATTGGAATAGACGAGCATGTCAAGTAACATTGCGGGCTGTTGACAGGCCCTTCTCTTCTCGCCTGAGGGGGCGTGGTGGCTCAGCGGTCTAGCTGTATGCCTCTCACCAAGGCGGTCCGGGTTCGATTCCCGGTCAATGCATGTGAGATTTTCGATGTGAAATGCCAAGTCCTGTGGTTCGGATTCCACGTAAAAAGGAGGTCCCGTGCCTCATAATCACAAGATTCACGGTCACGTAAAATTACAATCTTCCTTCTTCCTTCTTCTCGCCTGACCCTTCGCTGCTCTTTCTCCTCACCCCGCAAGTTCATAGAGCTTGGACTCGAGCAGTATCTCTCTCTCTCTCGCTCACACTCAAAATAGCAACAACAAGTGTATCATTTAAAATGCTTATCATTACAGAAATGATATTGCTATGTTTACGAAGTAATCTACTTTTAAACGCATACTTATTTTTACATATATTTTTTTAAAAATCAGTGATCATTTTTTGGGCAGTATAAATGATCCAACTCTTTCTTTAACACTTCTTGAAATCAGCTGTGAGCATTTGCTCACATAGCGACCGGTCTTGAGTTAACAATGGCAACAATATACACGTAAGGAACACTGAAATTCCGGTGTGAAAATGTTAACACAGTAAAATAAGGAATTTGTTTTTGTCATGAATTTGTGCAAGTTAACACGAAATTACTGCACTGTTGTTAGTTTATAGGAACCAGTTTATCACAAATTTACGCCACTATGGCATTACAAAATATTGTCAAGTTGTCAATGACTTAAGAGTTGATATAATTAGAGGGGCACTGTGAAATTCGCCAAGACAGCAACAATGTGAACATTTTTATCGATATGAGGCAGTAAATCTATTGTAATTTTATTGCTCAATATTTTAAAAACTTTCAATCTCTGAATGGCCCTTACAACGTGGATCCATACTGACGCTATAGAAAACGTTTCTTCAAGATCTTCTGCAGAGATTTGTGGATTTAATGCTAATTAGGGCATCACCATAACAGCATTTTTATTCTCAATACAAGACTTTATTTGTGAAAACCCTTTGTCACACATGAAAAGGTCACCAGGTTCAATATAATTAAGTATACCCGAATTAACAGCAATGTAGCTGTCAGTTGCCTTTCCACCATAGCACTTGGGAAGAAATGGGAGAAATCCTGATGAGCAATGGCGACGAGAAATTTCACTGTAAAATAATTTTTATAGTGGGAAAGCATTAATATTCTCTGTCGAATGCTTTGTGTTTTTTCACAGTACACTTCACTGCAGTCTATAATGCACGTGCAATCTTATTATATAATACACTAAGGTGTATGTTTCACAAAGCTCAAGCTCCTAAACCAGAGGGAGTTAGAAGGTGTGGTTTGTTGTACCAAACTCTTCCAAGTCGTCACAATAGTACAGGAAAAATCTTCCATTTCTTGAAAAGTCAACGGAAATATATTTATTTGTTTAGGCAGTGCTTTTAAATAAATAAACAAGACGATAGCCCCTGGCAGAACTGTATCGCGTACAGCCCTCATAGCACTAGAGCCGGGCGCTCACAACCCATCATGTGAGAGTTCTCGCTCGGAACCTCTAGTTTTTATACTGTGCCTTAAAAGAAACTGGCTTTGTTTTCATGATACTAGATCGCTGTGGTCAGAAAATCCACGGCTTCGTTTTCTCGAATAAGTTCTTTAGAATGAATTTAAAGGCAGCAGAAGTTGTCCTCCTATGGCAACTAAATATTACACCAAGAGCACCAAAACGGATTCCTAGTCTCATCTTCATAAAAAACAGGAGCAACATATTATTATGTATACTAAGTATAAAAAGGAAGCTTGTAGTTTAACGTGACCGTTAATCGCAAGATCATGAGCCACGGGACCTCCTTTTTACGTAGAATCCGAACCACAGGACATGGCATTTCACTTAGAAAATCTCACATGCATTGACCGGGAATCGAACCCGGACCGCCTTGGTGAGAGGCATACAGCTAGACCGCTGAGCCACCACGCCCCCTGTATACTAAGTATGCAGTTAATGTGTATCGAAGGTAATAATGATAAGAGAACATGGAACACTGATACTCTTACGCCCGCGATTACATGTGCTGTTCATTTCCCTTAACTGAATGGGACCCATAGGTGAATGTTTAGGTTGTACAATGTAAGCATCAACACTGCGATCTCTTTTGGAACAAAGGAAGACTTGGCTGAGTTTCTGCCTCACCATAGCTTTTCAAGTTACAGAACTATACATTAACTTTATTTACATCGCGGGCAGTGGCGGCTCGTGATAACGAACTCAGGGACACCGCCTCTCCTCCCTCCTCTGCAGCCGCAATGTTCTCTCTCCTTGCCGCTAAGGCGCACCCAATGATTTGCCATCGCAATCAGATTTGTGTAAGTTCCTCTCCTTGCCGGCAGATGGCTCCTGAAACTCATTAGGACAACTCAGAAATCGCCCGCTTTGTAATTTACGTTGCCATGACAACGAATACATCCAGTTATCCCCTCTCCATCCCCTACACGCAACGTCACGATTACAGTGGACGCAGTCAGCTTGAGTCTGATGCACTGCCAGCTGGATCGCATCCCTCCTGTCTACCTTAAACTGCCTGCCCATTCAATACTTAGAGGCGTACAAGATATATATTAATTCACCGCTAGGTTGCAGCACAAACCTACTGTGATCGCTTCTTAAAGGGGAAGATACTTGAAACGAAGGATTGTTAAGTTTGGAGGCTTAATATCGATGTAGAAAGTGAAACACCAAGAACAAGAGATGTGACCACATTCCACTTTATACCACAGATTAGGGACATGGCAATACATAACTAATTAGAAGTACAGTCCGGTACATGCACGTTCACGGCCGATCTTCTGTATGGCTTCGCGCCACCACGTGCTGCACTCAGAGCCGCTAGACGTCGTGGCATGGAATCATACAGCACTTAAATACGCTGCTGGAGAATACCATCCCACGCGGTTTGTAGGCGCGTCCACAAGGCATCAACAGTGGTGGCAGGTGGACCTAAACGAACAAGTTGCCGACCAACCATATCCCAGACATGTTCGATGGGCGACATGTCAGGCGAACGGGCAGGCCAGGGAAGCAGAGATATCGGTCGTTCTGTGAAGAAGGCGTGCACATTCCTCGCCACATGCGGGCGGGCATTGTCCTGCTGAAATATGGCCTGTGGAACGACCTGCAAGAGGGGCAGTGCCGCGGGCTGTAACACTTCCCTGATGTAGCGGTCACTGTTCAGATTGCCCGCAAGACGTACGAGGCGCGATCGTCTGTTAGGCTATAGGCAATTGCGCCCCAAACCAATACACCTGGTGTTCGCCCGCTATGCCGCTCAACAATACAGTCTGCCTGATTGCGTTCTCCACGGCGGCGTCGAAAGCGTATGCAGCCATCACTGTAGGACAGGTTTTAGCGGGACTCGTCCGAAAACACTACATTTCGCCACTCAGCCTGCCAGTGTCGGCGTGCACGTGCCCATTGTAGTCGGAGGAGTTGGTGGTTCCCAGTCAAAGGAAGCCGACGCAGTGGCATGCGTGCTACCAGTCCAGCCCTCAAAGGACGGCGCCGCACCGTCGACGCAGACATGTCCAACCCCGTTGCAGTGCTCCAACGTCGAGCCAACACCGAGGACGACGCTGTTCTGTCCGATACGGCCATGCGAAGAAGATAGCGGTCGTCTCGCACTGTGGTCACATTGCGTCGTCCTGTACCCTGTCGTCGCTGTGTACGGCCCTCCTCCCTCTACTGGATCCACATACGCCTTACTGTTGACGCAGCGTGCCCTGTACGAGCCGCAATGTCCAGGAACGACAGACCCGCCTCCCGGAGCCCAAGCATTCCTTCGCGTTCAACCGCACTCACATGCTGATAGTCCACCCCGTGATGTCGGCGAGGCATCGTTGCACTGGGTTACACGTTTCCACTTGGTATGACGGCTCCACGCCAAAGAGCTGTGCGGAACACTGACCTGTCCGGTCCCACGACGGAGGGCACTGGTGGGCCAATGCCACGCAATCTCTCTGCGATTTCACTCATATAGTATGGTACCGCAGGCCTACACGACTATTCTGGGAGTGTCTCCGACCATTTTGTGTGAGTGTTTCACTTTCTACAAACAGTATATAATCCCTGGCTCTACAGCCCGTGAAGGACCTAGGCCTACCAAGCGACCGCTGCCCAGCCATTATGCCTGCAGATATTGGGGTGACGCGTGATCAGCGCATCGGGTTCCCTCGGCCGTTACTCTTGGTTTTCGTAATCGGGGCGCTGCCTCACTGTCAGGCAGCTACTCAATTGTCCTCACGAGGCTGAGTGCACCCCGTTCGAGCCCTCACGTCAGTTTCTAAAATCCTTGACGGAGCCGGGATTCGAACCAGGGGCCTCCGGGTGAGAGGCAGACCTGCTACCCCAACACCACGGGGCCAGCTTCTACAAACAGTCCTGTCCTGTCAATTCAGACACATATTTACGGGTGAATTTCCAATATAAAGTGAAGCAAAAATACATGGTGGTGGAGGTAATTGTTTTTAAGGGTCGAAATGTCTAGCTCATTTGCCCGTAATTATACGGATGATAATAAAAATGCAGCTGTACTTCCAACTGACTTAAGTCTGACATACCGGTTCTAGACGAGATGAAAAGAAAAGAATAAGGGCAATAAAAGACAGGGAAAAGAAATGCATCTGGCATCCGTAGAATAGATGGATTTATTAGGGACTTTGCGACATCGTGGTCTTGTAGCCCCGTGTACTAGGGTGTGTGTTGAATTTGTCTGATAGCCCGTCTTATTTTGATGGCTGTATAGGTCTAAGTGTGAATTTATAAGTCAACTTAGGATTGGGAAGGAGACGACCGTGGCCATAAGTTACGAACCATCCCAGCATTCACCTAGAGCAGAAGTGGGGAAACCACGGAAAACCACTTCTAAGATGGCTGAGATGGGAATCGAACCCACATCTTCTCATCTGTGTCTCACGATGCTAAGTGTACCCGTTCCAGTCCTCAAACCAGAATTATATTTCTTGATAGAGCCGAGGAGAGGCAAAAAGAACCAACACCAGACCCAGCTCAGGAATCCATCAGGGGTGCATTCCCTTCACTGGGGCTCGCAACTAGTGGAACTTGGGTTTGGAGACCACTGGACCCCAGCATAGGTAGATAACCTAGATGTATCACCCCTTTAAACAATTACCTTCATCATTTAAGGAAGGAAGCTTGTAGTTTAACGTGACCGTACCTTCATCATTTAGGTTGTATCGATATCTAAGGCGCAGTACGTGCATGTTGGGACAACACACACCCTACCTCCTTTAGGGCCTCTTACAGAAGGCAGAACATAAGGACAAAATGAGGTCTGATCCTACATAAATTAGGGCATCAGGAAAGAAAAAGACAAGAGCGAATTAAGGCAGGAAAATGAAAGACATCCCAGGCCCCCAATACCATAATAACGTTGTGGTAGGAAGAGAACAGGAGTTGACAGGAATGGCTGAATGTTTATTATTATTACAGTATATATAATATTTGCAAATGGGGGTAATTCCCCAGTGGCAAATTGTACAAATACAGAAATACAGAAAATCACCAATAAAATCAAACACAATATACACAATTCGCAATTTAGAACTATAGTAATTACATCGTAGTATTTACACACAATTTCAATCTTCTCTTAAACACATCAATATGTTTGGGGAAAAGCTCTAAGAGTGAGAAGGTAATGCATTTCAATTATCAATACCACGGTTAATGAAAGAATATTTCCCATAATGTGTACGCTGTGGTCGGACCTTGACGTTATGTGGATGATCTGCCCTGCTCAGGTAGCTGGGATTTCCCAGACGTTTGCTTAGTTCTCCCCATGCTGGCCGATTAGTGTAAGTGTTAAACATAGCGTATAGTCTGGATTTCGTCCTTCTATCTTCCAGAGATTCCCACTCTAGTTTTTCTATCATTCGAGTTACACTACTTCTAGGATTAGGATTAGGAAATAAGAAAGAGAGAAGATCAGCTCAAGGAAGCTCAGCTGGGGTTCCATGGTCGCCAACCCACACCCCACTAGAAGCTCTCAGGAAGAAAATGAAGACTACAAGCAACAGAGTGATCAGAAGGTACCCATTTGCTTCCTCTCTTGTTACCTTCTCTGGAAATTGCACGTAACCACTTCTGACGCAGTGAATTGTCCGATGTTAGCTCATGAAACTGGCCCCGTTCTGATTTACAAAAGGGCACGCTGCAGTACACCATTATAAAAACATTCAGAATACATTCCAAAACACAACTAACATCATTACAAAACTTGTCTGCCACATTGACTTGGTGCTGCTTCCTAGTACCAAAAAATGAGTGGTTTTGTGAGGTAAATAGAATTATATTGAAACTAGCAACCCGCCCTGGCTTCGCCCGAGAACAGTTATGAATGCATTACGTGATAAGCGCTTCTTTTTTCTCGATGTGAAAGAACTCTGAACTATATCCGTTTTACGTCTCCGAATGATGGGTTAAAATCACTGACTGCACGATTAATTATATCATGGAGATGCATGTGCAACGAATTCGTGTCCAATCTTAACTTGACTGTGTATTTTGCGGAACGAAAAGTTCACGCACGAAATGAAGAAAAGCTTAGTTGCACTTCCAGGAAAACTTCAAACAAAACCACTCTTCTCTGAAGTCTTAACTCAACACGACTCGACAGTTTGCTGCTGACTGTATCTGGGGAAATAGTCTCGCCCGCTAGCTAGGCTGTAACTGGGGTGATAGGCTCGCCCCTTGCTAGCTCGTAAACTATCGCCCCAGTAATTGAATTGAGATTGTTGGAAGAAATGAAAACGTAAAAACACTTATAGTGGGGATGTATTGAAGATAGGGATATGCTCTCCCGGACGTTTTTGTAGAACTTTTCATGCTGAACAATTCTTACACTCATAGTGTATTGATATTTTTAACGGATTGGCCAACGTAAGCTTAAAAAGCGCACGGACGTCAGTTTTTTTTTACTATTTCACTGAAATCGTTACTGCTTGGCTTCCTTTGATCATAAGTAAATTATTTTCTACAGAAACCTTCCTCGAGATAAATTTTACAGAATGGTGAAAACCGCATCAAAGTCAATCCAGTGGTTCTCGAGATTACCCGTGACATCCAAAACTCGGGTTCTTGGTTTTATACTAAGTAGACATGTGCCTATTTTATACGGTTGAGTCCCCCCTCGGTAAAATTCACGAGCTGTCACTGATTGCGGGTTATTAAACTGGTGTCTGTATAAATACCGATATCACTTCTAGTCGGCGAGTAAGAAATCACTTCCGCCACCGAAGTGCTCTCTTGTGTTCTGCCGTCACTGGGCTTCAGTTTTCTTAGATTGTATCTAACTGCAATGTTCTCTGCCAAAGCGTGCTGATTATTTACCCATGGCGTCATGTAGAGTGTAGGTACGTAACCTGGGCTATCGGGATCTCTTGTTGGTGTACCATTTACGAAATGCTGACTGCAAACTCGAGAATACTTGCTAGGATTCCACGGCGTTCTCTCTAGTGTGTCACGTTTTACTGCCGCTATCCAAGCTTTTCGTCTGATACCATGCTGAGTATCGGTTAAAAATCTGAACAGTTTATTTCTCGGAGGACTGTTTCTGTATCTAACACGACACAGCAGGTACGTTTTCTGTTCTCCATTACTTCACTGTGACCAATCTGCGACTGTGATTCAATACTGAAACACATTCTCGCAAGTGTCTTGCAGCTCGTCCCCCCAATGGTTTACTGAGCCCGCCGCCAGAACTCAGCACTCGCCACTCGCACGGTCCCTATAAGGCATTACTCATCTCCCGAAAACGTAGCAGAAAGGGAAGCTGACCATAGGTAGTCTAAACAAATTACACTACAGTTACAATAAATAATAATATTATGATGCTTGAATGATAAACAATTTAACCCCTGCTCAGATTAGATTAGATTTTTATTAATCCATTTGATCAATTACATGTATACAATACATTTTTGATATAGGACACGTCAGCAATATACATGATGATGATAATTGTTGTTTTAAGGGGCCTAACATCTAGGTTATCGGCCCCTAATGGTTTGGGTGATCGTGAAGATGAAAATGACATGTAAACTATAGCTAAAATTATCTACTAACTTATATACCAGAAGAAGAAATGGAAAACAAAAGGAGAATAAGGCAAATAAAGGACAGGAGGAAAATAAATGCCCTCAACCCTCGAAGAATAAGGGATTGAGGGACTTGGAAGGAAGGAGAGCCATGAAAGGCAGATAGGAAAGTGAAAGAGGAGAGGGTCCGCCCCAGAGGTAATGGATAAAAGGGGGAAAACCGGACTCAGCTCAGGAATCCCTTGGGGTCGCCAACTCCCGAACTCACCAGCCGTGAGCCCCTGAGGGTGTAGCAATTTCCAGGGTGCACCAGAAGTGTTGGGCTACATACACCATGCCTCCTTGAGGGCATTGAGCAGAAGGCAGGAGATAACATAAAAAGAAAAAGAAGGCTGACTCCTCGCAGAAGGAGGGTATTAGAAAAGATGAGACAAGGGCCAATTAAGGCGGGAAAGGAAGAGACTCCCTAGGCCATGGATACCCTAATACTGTCGGGGTCGCAAGTGAACAAGAGTTGACCAAGTGAGATCGACAGGAAAGAAGACGGAGAGGAGCCCGGCACAAGTAAGTGGAAGCAATGCCGGACTTAGCTGGGGCCCCGTGGTTGCCAACCCACGTCCCACTAGATGTGAGCCCCTGAGGGGGGCTCAATATACAGTATACATCAGTGGCGACTGCTGATTTTTATAATGTGTAGGACGTAGTATGATGGGATTAATTTAAGATAATTGTTATAGCTGGGCTAAATTGTGATATTAGGCTCAGTGTAATATTAAATATTCAGTCGCACAGCACTATTACGAACACATTACACAATAGTCCTACAATACAATACAATTGAATACCACTCCAAAGATGTGCACACTCTGAAAACAGACTATCCATTCTGACCGCGCCAAATCGTAACCAATAAGCCCGTAGTGTTGGTTTAAATTCAACCAATAGTGAGCCTTCAAGATCTCAGAGCGCCATTAAACAGACCAAACCTGCCCCTTCCCCCTCAAGGGTTCCCATACATTTCTAAAGCTACATGTATAAACACGTGCTTTGAGGATGCTAGGCTTCCTTCCTCAGCTTTCTACTCCGGGCGGTAAAGGTCACCCTTCACCCCTCTAGGGGTGAAATCTAGAACTAGTTACAAGTACTGACAGTGACAATGAGACGGAGCTTATCGAGAGGGCGCGCAAGGTAGCCCTAAATACTACTTTACAAAGCAATCAATTTAATTCTTTAAACAGTTTCAGCTGAGAGCTGACTGTGGGATGATCCTCACGTCCTACATGGAGTAACCGCCATTGGTATACATAACTTTTGTGCTTAACCCTTTCATATTGCTGAATCTGTTCATTTTTGACAAACGATTGCTGACCACTGCTACTGATTGTCAACTGATGAATGATGGCCGCAGCTGATGACTGAAGATTGTTCGCAATTGCTGATGACTCAAAGCCGCTGCCGATGACTGTGGACTGATTATTGCTGGTCGCTACTGGTGCCTGTGAACTGATTGTTGCTGGTCCCTACTGGTGCCTGTGAACTGATTGTTGCTGGTCCCTACTGGTGCCTGTGAACTGATTGTTGCTGGTCGCTACTGGTGCCTGTGAACTGATTGTTGCTGGTCGCTACTGGTGCCTGTGAACTGATTGTTGCTGGTCCCTACTGGTGCCTGTGAACTGATTGTTGCTGGTCGCTATTGGTGCCTGTGAACTGATTGTTGCTGGTCGCTACTGGTGCCTGTGAACTGATTGTTGCTGGTCCCTCCTGGTGCCTGTGAACTGATTGTTGCTGGTCCCTACTGGTGCCTGTGAACTGATTGTTGCTGGTCGCTACTGATGCCTGTGAACTGATTGTTGCTGGTCGCTACTGGTGTCTGTGAACTGATTGTTGCTGGTCCCTACTGGTTACTGTGGAGTGATTGTTGCTGGTCCCTACTGGTTACTGTGGAGTGATTGTTGCTGGTCGCTACTGGTGCATGTGAACTGATTGTTGCTGGTCGCTACTGGTGCCTGTGAACTGATTGTTGCTGGGACTGGTGCCTGTGAACTGATTGTTGCTGATCCCTACTGGTGCCTGTGAACTGATTATTGCTGGTCGCTACTCTTGCCTGTGAACTGCTTGTTGCTGGTCCCTACTGGTGACTGTGGACTGATTGTTGCTGGTCGCTACTGGTTACTGTGGACTGATTATTGCTGGTCGCTACTGGTGCCTGTGAACTGATTATTGCTGGTCGCTACTGGCGCCTGTGTACTGATTATTGCTGGTCCCTACTGGTTACTGTGGACTGATTATTGCTGGTCGCTACTGGTGCCTGTGAACTGATTGTTGCTGGTCGCTACTGGTTACTGTGGACTGATTATTGCTGGTCGCTACTGGTGCCTGTGAACTGATTGTTGCTGGCCGCTACTGGTGCCTGTGAACTGATTGTTGCTGGTCGCTACTGGTGCCTGTGAACTGATTATTGCTGGTCCCTACTGGTGCCTGTGAACTGATTGTTGCTGGTCCCTACTGGTGCCTGTGAACTGATTATTGCTGGTCCCTACTGGTGCCTGTGAACTGATTATTGCTGGTCCCTACTGGTGCCTGTGAACTGATTGTTTCTGGTCGCTACTGGTGCCTGTGAACTGATTGTTGCTGGTCCCTACTGGTGCCTGTGAACTGATTGTTGCTGGCCCCTACTGGTTACTGTGGACTGATTATTGCTGGTCCCTACTGGTTACTGTGGACTGATTGTTGCTGGTCGCTAGTGGTTACTGTGGACTGATTGTTGCTGGTCGCTACTGGTGCCTGTGAACTGATTGTTGCTGGTCCCTACTGGTTACTGTGGACTGATTATTGCTGGTCCCTACTGGTTACTGTGGACTGATTGTTGCTGGTCGCTACTGGTGCCTGTGAACTGATTGTTGCTGGTCCCTACTGGTGCCTGTGAACTGATTGTTGCTGGTCGCTACTGGTGCCTGTGAACTGATTGTTGCTGGTCCCTACTGGTGCCTGTGAACTGATTGTTGCTGGTCCCTACTGGTGCCTGTGAACTGATTGTTGATGGTCCCTACCGGTGCCTGTGAACTGATTGTTGCTGGTCCCTACTGGTGCCTGTGGACTGATTGTTGCTGGTCGCTATAGGTGCCTATGCACTGATTGTTGCTGGTCCCTACTGGTGCCCGTGGACTGATTATTGCTGGTCCCTACTGGTGCCTGTGGACTGATTGTTGCTGGTCCCTACTGGTGCCTGTGGACTGATTGTTGCTGGTCGCTACTGGTGCCTGTGAAGTCATTGTTGCTGGTCGCTAGTGGTGCCTGTGAACTGATTGTTGCTGGTCGCTACTGGTGCCTGTGAACTGATTATTGCTGGTCGCTACTGGTGCGTGTGGACTGATTATTGCTGGTCGCTACTGGTGCCTGTGGACTGTTTGTTACTGGTTTCTACTGGTGCCTGTGGACTGATTATTGCTGGTCGCTACTGGTGCCTGTGCAGTGATTGTTGCTGGTCCCTACTGGGCCTGTGGACTGATTGTTGCTGGTCCCTACTGGTGCCTGTGAACTGATTGTTGCTGGTCGCTACTGGTGCCTGTGGACTGATTGTTGCTGGTCGCTAGTGGTGCCTGTGGACTGATTATTGCTGGTCCCTACTGGTGCCTGTGGACTGATTATTTCTGGTCGCTACTGGGCCTATGGACTGATTGTTGCTGGTCCCTACTGGTTAGTGCGGACTGATTATTGCTGGTCCCTACTGGTTACTGTCGACTGATTGTTGCTGGTCGCTACTGGTGCCTGTGAACTGATTGTCGCTGGTCGCTACTGGTGCCTGTGAACTGATTGTTGCTGGTCGCTACTGGTTACTGTGGACTGATTATTGCTGGTCGCTACTGGTTACTGTTGACTGATTATTACTGGTTACTGTGGACTGATTATTGCTGGTCCCTACTGGTTACTGTAGACTGATTGTTGCTGGTCGCTACTGGTGCCTGTGAACTGATTGTTGCTGGTCGCTACTGGTGCCTGTGAACTGATAGTTGCTGGTCGCTACTGGTGCCTGTGAACTGATTGTTGCTGGTCGCTACTGGATACTGTGGACTGATTATTGCTGGTCGGTACTGGTTACTGTTGACTGATTATTACTGGTTACTGTGGACTAATTATTGCTGGTCCCTTCTGGTTACTATAGACTGATTGTTGCTGGTCGCGACTGGTGCCTGTGAACTGATTGTTGCTGGTCGCTACTGGTGCCTGTGAACTGATTGTTGCTGGTCGCCACTGGTGCCTGTGGACTGATTGTTGCTGGTCCCTACTGGTTACTGTGGACTGATTGTTGCTGGTCGCTTCTGGTGCCTGTGAACTGATTATTGCTGGTCGCTACTGGTTACTGTGGAGTGATTGTTGCTGGTCGCTACTGGTGCCTGTGGACTGATTATTGCTGGTCGCTACTGGTTACTGTGGAGTGAATGTTGCTGGTCCCTACTGGTTACTGTGGACTGATTGTTGCTGGTCGCTACTGGTGTCTGTGTACTGATTGTTACTGGTCCCTACTGGTGTCTGTGGACTGATTGTTGCTGGTCCCTACTGGTTACTGTGGTCTGATTATTGCTGGTCCCTACTGGTGCCTGTGGACTGATTGTTGCTTGTCCCTACTGGTGCCTGTGAACCGATTATTGCTTGTCCCTACTGGTGCCTGTGAACCGATTATTGCTGGTCCCTACTGGTGCCTGTGAACTGATTGTTGCTAGTCCCTACTGGTGCCTGTGAACTGATTGTTGCTGGTCCCTACTGGTGCCTGTGGACTGATTGTTGCTGGTCGCTACTGGTGCCTGTGGACTGATTATTGCTGGTCGCTACTGGTTACTGTGGACTGATTATTGCTGGTCCCTACTGGTGCCTGTGAACTGATTATTGCTGGTCCCTACTGGTTACTGTGGACTGATTATTGCTGGTCCCTACTGGTTACTGTGGACTGATTGTTGCTGGTCGCTACTGGTTACTGTGGTCTGATTATTGCTGGTCCCTACTGGTTACTGTGGACTGATTATTGCTGGTGCCTACTGGTTACTGTGGACTGATTGTTGCTGGTCGCTACTGGTGCCTGTGGTCTGATTGTTGCTGGTCCCTACGGGTTACTGTGGACTGATTATTGCTGGTCCCTACGGGTTACTGTGGACTGATTATTGCTGGTCCCTACTGGTTACTGTGGACTGATTGTTGCTGGTCGCTACGGTTACTGTGGACTGATTGTTGCTGGTCGCTACTGGTGCCTGTGAACTGATTATTGCTGGTCGCTACTGGTTACTGTGGACTGATTATTGCTGGTCCCTACTGGTTACTGTGGACTGATTATTGCTGGTCCCTACTGGTTACTGTGGACTGATTATTGCTGGTCCCTACTGGTTACTGTGGACTGATTATTGCTGGTCCCTACTGGTTACTGTGGACTGATTGTTGCTGGTCGCTACTGGTTACTGTGGACTGATTATTGCTGGTCCCTACTGGTTACTGTGGACTGATTATTGCTGGTCCCTACTGGTTACTGTGGACTGATTATTGCTGGTCGCTACTGGTGCCTGTGGTCTGATTGTTGCTGGTCGCTACTGGTTACTGTGGACTGATTATTGCTGGTCCCTACTGGTGCCTGTGAACTGTTTGTTGCTGGTCCCTACTGGTTACTGTGGACTGATTATTGCTGGTCCCTACTGGTTACTGTGGACTGATTATTGCTGGTCCCTACTGGTTACTGTGGACTGATTATTGCTGGTCCCTACTGGTTACTGTGGGCTGATTGTTGCTGGGCCCTACTGGTTACTGTGGACTGATTGTTGCTGGTCGCTACTGGTGCCTGTGGTCTGATTGTTGCTGGTCCCTACGGGTGCCTGTGAACTGATTATTGCTGGTCCCTACTGGTTACTGTGGACTGATTGTTGCTGGTCGCTACTGGTTACTGTGGACTGATTTTTGCTGGTCGCTACTGGTCGCTGTGGACTGATTATTGCTGATCCCTACTGGTGCCTGTGAACTGTTTGTTGCTGGTCCCTACTGGTTACTTTGGACTGATTATTGCTGGTCCCTACTGGTTACTGTGGACTGATTATTGCTGGTCCCTACTGGTTACTGTGGACTGATTATTGCTGGTCCCTACTGGTTACTGTGGGCTGATTGTTGCTGGTCCCTACTGGTTACTGTGGACTGATTGTTGCTGGTCGCTACTGGTGCCTGTGGTCTGATTGTTGCTGGTCCCTACGGGTGCCTGTGAACTGATTATTGCTGGTCCCTACTGGTTACTGTGGACTGATTGTTGCTGGTCGCTACTGGTTACTGTGGACTGATTTTTGCTGGTCGCTACTGGTCGCTGTGGACTGATGATGTCTTACATCACGAAATACACAGTTGCCATACGAAAACACGGCCTGCCTTGAAAGTCCATTGACTTAAATGCAGTAACCCAGTGTCTGTATTGGCGACAGTTTATTATATACGCCACCCCCTGACAGTTCAATACACTCACTAACTCTAAGTTCACTGATCTAGACACAGTCTATGAAGAACACTGACTTGAAACTTGATCTGCTGACACACATGTTGATCTCGTTTGATATAGGGTAGGGTTTGTAGCAAAGGATCTCAAAACTCGAATGGAAACCTTTCGTGTTCTTCCACCAGTTCGTGTCGCGCACGAATCATATTATCCCTTTCCCCCACTTATTGAATAAATCTTCGCTCTCTATCCTAAACGTGGATTACACTCTCTAATGATATGGAAACACGTAAATACCCTACAATCCACTAGCCTCGCGCCGGGATTCCGTCTCTGACTGGTAATCCCAGCCCTGGGAAACTCACAACTCCACAAATAGGCTACCGCAGGCTAGAACGACACACCCGATGAATAAATAAAAATAATTATCCAATAATAATAATCTGCAATCGACGGGCTAAACAATTAGACCCGCGAACAAACAATAGGAAACGTCGTAAATTATATATTGAAAAAGGTAAACACTGTATCAATAGCCTGGGCCGATAACCTAGATGTTAGGCCCCTTAAAACAACAATTATCATCATCATGGTATCAATGGCCTAATCCTACTGACATGGGGGGGCAACTAAAATATAGATTAAACTGTCTAGATAGGTATTGTATTCAGGGAAGACTCTATTGTAGACAATAGGATACGATGACTAAAGAATGCTGCTTCTGGACTCATGGATACGTCTTGGAGACTACAGAGCACAGACAGTACAATGGAGCTGAAATGCTTGCGGAAGCACACCACGTCCTCCACTGCACGTCTATGATTTCCGGTGATGGAATTCTTCTTTCAGAAAAGATCGTATGCAATATCTTACAGGATGAAGAGTGTTAAGTCTTGCGTGTTCGCAGCAGCACATGTGGAGAAAAGGCTGGTATTGCTGCTACCCCAGCTGGTGACCGCCCCAGGCCAGAATGGCGTAAACTGTAAATCCGAATGCCAGCAAATATAATGTCTCAGTGGGACTTAAGTTGACCATAACCAAGGCCGTGCTGAATCTAAAGTAAATACTAGTGTGACCCTTTCTTGAGGGATATGACAAGGTCTTACAAATGTAGGATTAAGATCCTTGCTAGCGCCGAAGTGCCCGTAGGGGAATCTAATGACGCGAGATTGTCGCATTTTAACATTCTTAACTACAATCGGACTAAGCAACCCGACATTCAGTGTGTCACTTACGGTAGACTACATGTAATAATAGCACAACACAAATCCCCCTCTAAACGAGAACAACAAAATTAGAACGATTATTTTCCTTTTTAAAGTACGGTACCTCAAAAATACAGGATCATCGAAAAAGGTCACTGCAATTACGAAAAACCATATCTTCCGTTGTAAGTGAAATTAATTAATAATTCGACCTGAAAACTAATCAGGAACTCACCGAGGTTTAGTTTTAGATGTGACTGTAGCCTACTCTGCCCGTGACCTTCAGCCGATGCGCAGAATGAGTGCGTGACAGGAAGCTGCCACGCCACTGTTTCAATAGTGAGTGTGATTGCAGTGGTGACAGTTCAGCAGAAATCACAGTGTGTGTTGTGGTTATCGGAGTTTAAATCTGTTATAACTGTTCAGTGCACTTTCCGACGTGTTTATGGTAGACGGTGGTATGAACAGTTTAAGGAAACTGGCAGCCTTGACGTGACCAAGTCTCCCTGACGCCCCACAACGAGTGACGGACCAACGGAGCGCAATTAGAAACATTATAAGGTATGGAAAAAACTTTTTGAGTTGGTGAATTAACAAGAAACTACTCATTTTAATATATCAAATAGTCCCTGAGCTATGATCTTTTGAAATTGCTGCAACCTTTCTCGAAGACCCTGTACTGAACGTTACCTGCACCTAGTGTTCTCAGTGTGTTCGAGGCTTGGCTATCGTGATCACTTCAGCCAGAGTACGCGTCTGATTGTGTTATTGTGGTGTATATTAGTGTGTGTGTATTTGTAATTGAAGCGAGGATTGAGGTGGAGTCAGCCGAGCTTTAACTTAGGAACTATTCCGGCAATTTGCCTGGAGTAGAAATGGAAAACTACGGGAAACAACTTCCACGATGATCAAGGCGGGAATTGAACCCAGGACCTCCGGCTTCAGCTGTGCAGAGAACATGCTGGCTTCAGCTGTGCAGAGAAGAGGAGACAAGACATGCTGGCTTCGGCTGCGCAAAGGAGGAGAGACATAAATATGTTGATGGTGTGAGTGGTCCTAACTGGGGAATAGGAGATCACTGAGTAAGAGAAGTGGACTATGTTGATGGTGTGAGTGGTCCTAACTGGGGAATAGGAGATCACTGAGTAAGAGAAGTGGACTATGTTGATGGTGTGAGTGGTCCTAACTGGGGAATAGGAGATCACTGAGGAAGAGAAGTGGACTATGTTGATGGTGTGAGTGGTCCTAACTGGGGAATAGGAGGTCACTGAGGAAGAGAAGTGGACTATGTTGATGGTGTGAGTGGTCCTAACTGGGGAATAGGAGGTCACTGAGGAAGAGAAGTGGACTATGTTGATGGTGTGAGTGGTCCAAACTGGGGAATAGGAGATCACTGAGTAAGAGAAGTGGACTATGTTGATGGTGTGAGTGGTCCTGACTGTAGGGAATAGGAGGTCACTGAGGAAGAGAAGTGGACTATGTTGATGGTGTGAGTGGTCCTGACTGGGGAATAGGAGATCACTGAGGAAGATAAGTGGGCATGTTGATGGTGTGAGTGGTCCTAACTGAGGAATAGGAGATCAGAGTAAGAGAAGTGGACTATGTTGATGGTGTGAGTGGTCCTAACTGAGGAATAGGAGATCACTGAGTAAGAGAAGTGGACTATGTTGATGGTGTGAGTGGTCCAAACTGGGGAATAGGAGATCACTGTGGAAGAGAAGTGGACAATGTTGATGGTGTGAGTGGTCCTGACTATAGCGAATAGGTGGTCACTGAGGAAGAGAAGTGGGCATGTTGATGGTGTGAGTGGTCCTGACGGGGGAATAGGAGATCACTGAGGAAGAGAAGTGGACTATGTTGATGGTGTGAGTGGTCCTGACTGTAGGGAATAGGAGGTCACTGAGGAAGAGAAGTGGACGATGTTGATGGTGTGAGTGGTCCTGACTGGGGAATAGGAGATCACTGAGGAAGATAAGTGGGCATGTTGATGGTTTGAGTGGTCCTAACTGAGGAATAGGAGATCACTGAGTAAGAGAAGTGGACTATGTTGATGGTGTGAGTGGTCCTAACTGAGGAATAGGAGATCACTGAGTAAGAGAAGTGGACTGTGTTGATGGTGTGAGTGGTCCAAACTGGGGAATAGGAGATCACTGCGGAAGAGAAGTGGACAATGTTGATGGTGTGAGTGGTCCTGACTATAGGGAATATGATGATGATGATGATAATTGTTGTTTTAAGGGGCCTAACATCTAGGTTATCGGCCCCCTATAGGGAATAGGTGGTCACTGAGGAAGAGAAGTGGGCATGTTGATGGTGTGAGTGGTCCTGACTGTAGGGAATAGGAGGTCACTTAGGAAGAGAAGTGGACTATGTTGATGGTGTGAGTGGTCCTGACTGGGGAATAGGAGATCACTGAGTAAGAGAAGTGGGCATGTTGATGGTGTGAGTGG
This sequence comes from Meconema thalassinum, assembly GCA_946902985.2. Taxonomy (NCBI): domain Eukaryota; kingdom Metazoa; phylum Arthropoda; class Insecta; order Orthoptera; family Tettigoniidae; genus Meconema; species Meconema thalassinum. The sequence continues at coordinate 1,139,296,974 of OX336389.2, forward strand.
TCCTGACTGGGGAATAGGAGGTCACTGAGGAAGATAAGTGGACTATGTTGATGGTGTGAGTGGTCCTGACTGGCGAATAGGAGATCACTGAGGAAGAGAAGTGGACTATGGTGATGGTGTGAGAGGTCCTGACTGGGGAATAGGAGGTCACTGAGGAAGAGAAGTGGACTATGTTGATGGTGTGAGTGGTCCTGACTGTAGGGAATAGGAGATCACTGAGGAAGAGAAGTGGAGATTGTTGATGGTGTGAGTGGTCCTGACTGTAGGGAATAGGAGATCACTGAGGAAGAGAAGTGGACTATGTTGATGGTGTGAGTGGTCCTGACTGGGGAATAGGAAGTCACTGAGGAAGAGAAGTGGACTATGTTGATGGTGTGAGTGGTCCTGACTGGGGAATAGGAGATCACTGAGGAAGAGAAGTGGTCTATGTTGATGGTGTGAGAGGTCCTGACTGGGGAATAGGAGATCACTGAGGAAGAGAAGTGGACAATGTTGATGGTGTGAGTGGTCCTGTCATTGGAGCATCTTGGACATATTTAGAGTCGCGGCCCTCCTTGTGCTCAGGCAACCCCAAATTGAGTTGCTTGTACTCTGAGGTAAAATTTGTGAGGCTCTGTGTACTTAAAATTAGCAATCTGCTTCATTTGTTCCTTTGGTAACTTCGGTGACGGAGCCCACTCCTATGTGACAGAACAGACGCCTTGGAAACCAACAGGCAATACATCTGGTATTCGCTGGGGTGCTATTAATATAGATGAGGGTTGTGGAAGGTTCAAAGTAGAGTTAACTGAGTTAGTAAGTAGGATGGGATTGACTATTTTAGGGATTACTGCAATTCGCTTAATGGTAGATAACGAGGAGAAAGTACGAGATTACGAAGTTAACTTGTCAGCTGTAAATCGAAATAAGCATCGTGGAATGTAACATGCAGTGGTTTCTGTAGGATATACTCCTCAATGAACAAATAATGTGGATGGATTTGGAAATCTCAGGATCATGATTATTTCAGTGTTTGCTCCATGTGTAGGGTCGAACTAGGATGAAATACACAGAATCTATGAGACTATGATTGGTTTTGTAGTGAGAGTAAAGAATAATGACAGTGTATTGCTGATGGGTCTACTGTACAGGGGAGTTTGCAGCAGTTATGGAAGTTTTTCTATGGTGAGATTCCCAGTGAAATTATACTCAGGCATTGTAGAAAGGAAACTTCGACCATTGGCCGAGAATAAGGTGGATGGAAATAGAGTACCAGGGAAAAGATGTTGAGCATCTTCAGGGAACGTGGTATCGAGGGAAGGCTGCTACAGGCAATCAAATGTATAGGTATATGTTGATAATAAGGCTGCAATAGGAGTTGAAGTCCTGGTTGTACCAAGACTGGGGCTTACATGTTAGAACGTGAATAGAAATATAGGGAATATAGTATGAACATTGTTGTTGTTGTTGTTGTTGTTGTTGTTGTTCGATTTAGGGTACTTGGACATCGTGGTCATTTCAGTCCCGTGTACTTGGGTATGTGAAGAATTTGTTTGGTAACCTATATTATTGTGCTGTCTGTAGAAGTGTGTGCAGCCCATTTCAACCCTCAGACCAGAATGAAATTCCTTGGCAGACCGGGAACCAAACCCGGACCTCTGGGGTGACAACCAGGAATGCTAGCCACTACACCACGAGGTGGTTACGGTCTGATAATCAGCATTTCAAAAAACGAAGGTGATGTCGGTAGGCAAGAAACGCAAGAAAATAAAAAACCACGGAGAATGAGCTAAACTGGAGCAGGTGGAATATTTTCAGCAGTGAGTTATAGTTAAAGAGATAATCAAGGCGTAGAAATGCCAATACTGTGAATCTACAGTGTTCTGCAAAAACGAAGTTTAAGTATCCACGAAACAGTCTCTACATCGCTCAGTATTTAGACCGAACTTGCTGTAAGGGAACGAGAGCTGGGTGAATTGGGGATATGTCACACATACGTTGAACGTAACTGATATGAGGGAAGATTGGATCGTTGCTGGGACAAACAGGTGCGAGCGATAGCAGGAGGGTGAAGAAAATTAGGAATATAAACACGTTACAGTAGCTGTTCCAATAAGCCGAATCAGATGGCGGGGTCGTGTGATGAGAATGGGAGAGGAGAGTTTAGCTAGGAGGTTAATGAAGGGGATCAGAGATAGATGGTTAGATTCAGTGTTCAATGATTTTAAGGTGAGAGTTTTTTTTTTTTAGCGTATGGCTTTTAGCGCCGGGAGTGTCCGAGGACATGTTCGGCTCGCCAGTTTTGTAGCTGCTTCAAGACGGACACCCAATGGGTGAGCTACAAGTACCGTTGGTGAGGAAAGTTGGAAGGGAAGGGCGAGGAGTTGGAAGGTAGCGGCTGTGGCCTATAGTTAGGGACCAACCCCGGCATTTGCCTGGAAGGAAGATGGGAAACCACCGAAGACCATCTTCAAGGTTGCCGGCGGGGGGATTCGAACCTCCTCGCCTCCCGGATGTGAGCGACTGCCATTAGTCATGCCGTAACGACCACGGCTAACTCACAAGGTGAGAGGTGTAGAGTCAGAAAAGGCCGCAGTGCTAACTGGTAATAGGGGATCATGGAGGTGGATCTTTCTCAGACAGGACTAGACGCTAAGAGCAAAACGGTGTAAAAAAAGGAATTAATGAAATGTCCCGTGTTATATTATAACAGACTACTAGCGGACCCGTGCGAGAAATCTCGCATGTTCATAAACCATACTTTCCCCAATAGGTCTATAATGAAATTATGGAGCAACAGTATCTGCAAATCGCACGTACATTCTTTTTAAAGTTTTTTTTTTTTTAGAAATTATAGACATTTATGAAATTTGACTGCAATTCGTCACTGCTAATGTCGATTTTCTTTCCTTTGAATGCTCATTTGTCACGATCGGTCGCTTGTGAGCACCGCAGGAAGGATCTATACTACTAAAATAATATATATGATGATTATGGTAATTGTCTACCTGTTAATCAACGCATGCTTTTGATGGAGCATTATTTCAACTACTCACAACCAGTCGGTAACCAATGGACTCGATCAGGTAATCCCCTAGATGGGAATACGTTAAAAGTCTGAATGCACAACCCATAGCTGGTTTTCTCGTTGGGCTCGACTCCCTGTTGGAGATCGTAAACGCCTAACATCGTTGTGATTGGCCTTATATCTTAAAATATGCAACGTTAAGCAATAATCAAAGAAGAATGCGTGAATGAAAAGGAAGGAAAAGAAAGCCGTGGGATAATGGGAAAGGGCCCTGCGGGAAGCCCCGGGCGTTCAGAGTCGCGGCGGGAAGGGCGGGGAAGAAGAGGGGGAGAATGTTGAGAAACCATTCAAGGAAAAACAATTCTGGGGTATTTCATTAAACAGACTTTAAAAAGAAGAATAGAAAGTTCACATGTAATCTGAAGATTATATCTGGACCGTCACAGTGCGGGTCTGTGTTCTGTGTTATGTAGGTTCCACACCGTCCATTCTATAAGCACAGGAGTCACTGGATACCTGTCAGTAAACAGAGACATTCTCCTGGGTTCGTGTAGGTTCCACTGCGTCAATTATATAAGCACAGGAATTACTGGATACACGTTGTCAGTTAACAGGGGCGTTCTCCAGTGTTCGTATAGGTTCCCCTGCGCCCATGTTATAAGCACAGGAGTCACTAGATACAGGGTATCAGTTAACAGAGGCGTTCTCCAGTGTTCGTATAGGTTCCCCTGCGCCCATGTTATAAGCACAGGAGTCACTAGATACAGGGTATCAGTTAACAGAGGCGTTCTCCAGTGTTCGTATAGGTTCCCCTGCGCCCATGCTATAAGCACAGGAGTAAGTGGATACAGGGTGTCAGTTAACAGAGGCGTTCTCCAGTGTTCGTATAGGTTCCCCTGCGCCCATTCTATAAGCACAGGAGTCACTAGATACAGGGTATCAGTTAACAGAGGCGTTCTCCAGTGTTCGTGTAGGTTCCCCTGCGCCCATGCTATAAGCACAGGAGTAAGTGGATACAGGGTGTCAGTTAACACAGGCGTTCTGCAGTGTTCGTGTAGGTTCCACTGCGTCAATTATATAAGCACAGGAATTACTGGATACACGTTGTCAGTTAACAGGGGCGTTCTCCAGTGTTCGTATAGGTTCCTCTGCGTCCATTCTATAAGCACAGGAGTCACTAGATATAGGGTATCAGTTAACAGAGGCGTTCTCCAGTGTTCGTGTAGGTTCCCCTGCGCCCATGCTATAAGCACAGGAGTAAGTGGATACAGGGTGTCAGTTAACACAGGCGTTCTGCAGTGTTCGTGTAGGTTCCCCTGCGCCCATGCTATAAGCACAGTGGTCACTGGATACAGGGTGTCAGTTAACAGGGGCATTCTGCAGTGCTCGTGTAGGTTCCACTACGTCCATTCTATACTCACAGGAGTCAGTGAATGCAGGGTGTCAGTTAACTGAGGCGTTCTCCAGTGTTCGTGTAGGATCCCCTGCGTCTATTCTTCAGTACTGTTTGTAGAAAGTGAAACACCAAGAACAAGAGATGTGACCACATTGCACTTTATACCACACACTAGGGACATGACAATACATTACTGATTAGTAGGACATTCTGGTACATGCACATTGACGTTCGATCTTTAGTACGGCGTCGTGCCACCAGGTGCTGCCCTCAGACATCGCACAGTGTGTCGAATCCCAATTCTAGGACGAAAAAATTAATAACTTCGTTAATAGTGCTGGGATACCATTAAAAGTTCGAGGTCGCTGAATTCATTTCTGGCATCGTCTATAGTGTACGATCTTCGGAGGTAAATATATAGGGGGGAGGGGTACGGGGAGATGTAAAAAATGACCGAAAGCAACAAAAGAATCATCCATTTTCGGTAGTACAAATCACGATTTTGATGTGTAGACTATATTATAGTTAATGACAGTGGTATTGTGGTATGACATACTATTTAAAACTGGATAAAATATGAATAACTGGCAGTCCAGTATTCTTGTTACACCTTATTTGAGGGAATAGACGAAGTCACTGTATGTAAAATCATCCAAATTAAAAACGTATATTAAATTGTTATTGAACATAGAAAAACGAAATATGCACAAAAATAACATTTATTTTCTAAAAATAAAAAATATTCGTCAAAATCATACAAATCATACAGACAATATTTCTTTATAACGAAATGTCATTTTACAGTCCTCTTAATGACGTAGTTTTAGCCAACTCACTTCACACTCGAAATAGTGCATTATGCAACGAGCCTATAAGGGCAATAATTAAGACACGAGTATGTTTATAAAACGAGCGTATGCGAGTTTTATAATTTCCATACGAGTGTCTTAATTACCATTATAGACGAGTTGCATACGACTGTTTATGTTCGACGATAATTATTATAACTATTTTATGTTCTAACATACATATTCATAAATATCTGTCGAGATTTCGCCAGTTTTATGTACTGAACAGAGCGCATGGGACGCAGGGAATGCCTTGTATTTGACCATGGCCTCTTCGATTTAAATTAGAAGGCCCTGGAACTCAGTGCAGGTGTGATGTTATCCTTATCTAATTGGTCAAACAACTGTTTCTTGAGCTGTGATTGGTGGGAGAAACTGTTTCACAATGAAAAATAGTGTTATAATGACCATCATTATGATACAGTTTTCTGACATATAATAGTCAGGGTCGAACATAAACAATATTATTTCTCTAGAAAAGCATGGAAATTATGACAACATATATTGAGTATTAGGCCTATTTCTCCCATTGCAAATAAAAATAAAACATCGATTCGTCAACTAATGTTCTCATTAATCTCATTCCCCGTAATAATAACAAAATGTGTAATGTTCATTCGTCACCTGATTCTCCCTCCAGGGGCTCACATCTTGTGGGACGTGGGTTGGCGACTACGGGACCCCAGCAGAGTCCGGCATTGCTTCCACTTACTTGTGCCGGGCTCCTCTCTGTATTCGTTCCTGTCGACCTCCCTTGGTCAACTCTTGTTCTTTTCCGACCCCGACGGTATTAGGGTATCGAGGCCTAGGGAGTCTTTCACTTTCCTGCCTTAATTGGCCCTTGTCTCATCTTTCCTGATCCCTCCTTCCTCGAGGGGTCAGACCTCTTGTTTTCTTTTCATTATATTTCCTTTTCTCTTTAAGATTCCCGTACTGCTTTTGTTACTTGGTTCCCCGTGTATCTAAATTCCCTTTAGCATTTTTTTTGTAGGTATTTTTAATCTACGTTGCATTTTGTAAGTTTTTTCGATCTAAATTACCTCTCGCGAGTGTTTTCAACCTCAATTGCATTTTGTAAAGATTGACAATCTAAATTGCTTTTTAGTAAGTCTTTCAATGTAGGTTTCAGGGCATTTTAGTGAGTATTTTGAATTTAAATTGCATTTTGTAAGTATTTTCAACCAAAACCGCATTTCGCAGGAAATTTAAATCTAAATTGCATTTTGTTTGGTGGGCATTTTGCAAATATTTTGATTCTCAATTGTATCTTGTGGGTATTTTGAATCTAAATTACATTTTGTCAAGTATTTTCAATCTAAATTGCATTTTGTAAGTATTGTCAATCCACATGAGTCGTTTGAATCTTTGTAAGCATTTTCAATTTCAATTGCATTTTGTAAGTATTTTGAATTTCAATTGCACTTTGTGAATAATTTGGATTGGAACTGGGATATTTCAATCTGAATTGCATTGTGTATTTTCAATTTCAATTGCATTTTGTAAGTATTTTGAACCTCAATTGCATTTTGTAAGTATTTTGAATTTCAATTGCATTTTGTAAGTATTTCGACTCTACATTGCATTTTGTACGTATTTTGAACCTAGCCTACATTTTGTGGATATTTTTCAATCTATTCTTTTTGTGAATCTTTTCGTTCTAAATTCCCTTTTGTAAGAACATTTTGTGAGTTGTTTCAATCTGAGTTCCTTTTTGTCAGAATTTTCCGTCTCACTTAATTTTCGTTCTGGTTTCCATTTCATTAACATATTCGCTCTCACCCAGATCATTAGGGGCCGATAACTTAGATGTTAGGCCCCTTAGAACAACAATTATCATCATCATCATCATCACCTGATTCTTCTGTAGAGTCCAGAGCATCGTAGTCATTGCTGTGCTGGTCTTCATCATTTGATGTCAAAGGGCCTTGGGAGTCATAGAGTAACTCAATGGCTTCCATAGGTAGATTACCGGGAGTTTTACGTGGCACTGTTCTTCCTGCAATCTCCCATTTTTGTTAATATTATGGGATATGAACTTTATTTTGTTTCTTAGCTCCTGAACCTAAGTGTCAGTAAGAGTTGTAGAATCACATTTATTCATAACATATTGACATATGACGTCTGTACGCCCCTCTTTACGACACGACCGCCACGCGTTGAAAAATTCTTCTCGCGGTAAAGCCCACATAGTCACTGAAAATAAGAAAATAAACCATCATGCACAATCGTATGCAACCAAACCACTACAGATCCTGAATCTACATTAAATTTCCCATCGAACGACGTTTAAAGTAAAGTGGCACTATGATGCACTCATAATGTAAATTATTTATTCAGCTCAGAAAGCTTGTATTACGCATAAAAGTGAGAACACATACCTCTTTTCACTATTCCATGAGCCGCAGAAGACAACACCTCGTTGAACTCACTAGAATCACAACGTTCGGTTCACTCCGACACCTCCTATCAAATGAGCTTATAACTGTCGGGAAGACGCTTCAGCACCTATATCCTCCCTCCTACGCACCAGACAGCGGAAAGGAAGACCGACGGTCACCATCTGGTTTGTTCACTATCGAATGAGCCAGTTTTCGCTTTCATTTGCGGCAGTGATTTTTTTCCACCTAGATATGGGATTCGACACACTGTGCGTCGTGGCATGGAATCATACAACGCTTGAATACGCTGCTGGGGAATACCGTCCCACGCGGTTTGTAGGCGCGTCCACAAAGCATCAAAAGTGGCGGCAGGTGGACCTGAAATATCAAGTTGCCGACCGACCATATCCCAGACATGTTCGATGGGCGCCATGTCAGGCGAACGGGCAGGCCAGGGAAGCAGAGGTATCCGTCGTTCTGCGAAGAAGGCTTGCACATCCCTCGCACTCACAAGCTGATAGTCCACCCTGAGATGTCGGCGAGGCATCGTTGCACTTGTGTACAAGTTTCCACTTGGTACGACGGCCCCACGCCGAAAGAGCTGTGGGGAACACTGACCTGTCCGGTCCCACGAGAGCGGGCACTCTGCGATTTCAATCACTTGGTATAGTACCGCAGGCCTACACGACCCCTGTTCTGAGTGTGTTTCCGACCATTTCTTCTGCGTGTTTCACTTTCTACAAACAGTAGTGTATAAGCACACGAGTCAGTGGATACAAGGTGTCAGTTAACAGAGGCGTTCTCCAGTGTTCGTGTTGGTTCCCCTTTGCCCTTCTCCACTAACAGGAGTCAGTAGATAAAGGGTGTCAGCTAACAGAGGTGTTCTCCAGTGTTCGTGTAGGTTCTACTACGTCCATTCTATACTCACAGACGTCAGTAGATACAGGGTGTCAGTTAACAGAGGCGTTCTCCAGTGTTCGTGTAGGTTTTACTACGTCCATTCTATACTCACAGGAGTCACTGGATACAGGGTGTAAATTAACAGAGGCGTTCTCCAGTCTTCGTGTTGGTTCCCCTGCGCCCATTCTATAAGCACAGGAGTCACTGGATACAGGGTGTCAGTTAACAGAGGCTTTCTCCAGTGTTCGTGCAGGTTCCTCCGCGTCTATTCTATAAGCACAGGAGTCACTCGATCCAGGGTGTCAGTTAACAGAGACGTTCTCCAGTGTTCGTTTTGGTTCCCCTGCATCCATTCTATAAGCACAGGAGTCACTGGATACAGCGTGTCAGTTAACAGGCGCGTTCTCCAGTGTTGTGTAGGTTCCCTGCACACATTCTATAAGCACAGCAGTCACTGGATAAAGGGCGTCAGTCAACAGAGGCGTTCTCCAGTGTTCGTGTAGGTTTCACTACGTCCATTCTATACTCACAGGAGTCACTGGATACAGGGTGTCAGTTAACAGAGGCGTTCTCCAGTGTTCGTGTTGGTTCCCCTGCGTCCATTCTATAAGCTCAGGAGTCGGTGGATACAGGGTGTCAGTTAACAGAGGCGTTCTCCAGTGTTCGTGTAGGCACCCCTGCGTCCATTCTATAAGCAGAGGAGTCGCTGGATACAGGGTGTCAGTCAACAGAGGCGTTCTCCAGTGTTCGTGTTGGTTCCACTACGTCCATTCTATAAGCACAGGAGACAGTGGATACAGGGTGTCAGTTGACAGAGGTGTTCTCCAGTGTCCGTGTAGGTTCCCCTGCGCCCATTCTATAAGCAAAGGAGTCAGTGGATACCGGGTGTCACTTAACAGAGGCGTTCTCCAGTGTTCATGTTGGTTCCCCAGCGTCCATTCTGTACCCACAGGAGTCACTGGATACAGGTTGTCAGTTAACAGAGGCGTCCTCATGTGTCCGTGTAGGTTCCCCTGCGTCCATTCTGTACTCATAGGAGTCAGTGGATACTGAGTGTCAGTTAACAGGGACGTTTTGCAGTGTTCGTGTAGGTTCCACTACGTCCATTCTATACTCACAAGGGTCAGTGCATATAGGGTGTCAGTTAAAAGTGGCGTTCTCCAGTGTTCGTGTAGGATCCCCTGCGTCCATTCTACAGTACTCTTTGTAGAAAGTGAAACACCAAGAACAAGGGATGTGACCACATTGCACTTTATACCACAGATTAGGGACATGACAATACATTAATGATCAGAAGGACAGTCCGGTACATGCACGTTGACGTTCGATCTTCAGTACGGCGTCGCGCCACCACGTGCTGAACTCAGAGCCCGTAAAGGTTGTGGCATGGAATCATACAGCGCTTGAATACGCTGCTGTGGAATACCGTCCCACGCGGTTTGTAGGCGCGTCTACAAATCATCAACAGTGGTGGCAGGTGGACCTGAACGAACAAGTTGCCGACCGACCATATCCCAGACATGTTCAATGTCAGGCGAACGGGCAGGCCAGGGAAGCAGAGGTATTCGTCGTTCTGCAAAGAAGGCTTGCACATTCCTCGCCACATGCGGGTGGGCATTGTCCTGCTTAAATATGGCCTGTGGAACGGCATGCAAGAGGGGCAGTGCCGAGGGCTGTAAAACTTCCCTGATGTAGCGGTTACTGTTCAGACTGCCCGCAAGACGATCGAGGCACGATCGCCTGTTATAGGCAATTGCGCCCCAAACCATTACACTTGGTGTTTGTCCGCTATGCCGCTCAACAATACAGTCTGCCTGATTGCGTTCTCCACGGCGGCGTTGAACGCGTATGCGGCAATCACTGTAGGACAGGTTGAAGTGGGACTCGTCCGAAAACACTACATTTCGCCACTCAGCCTGCCAGTGTGAGCGTGCACATGCCCATTGCTGTCGGAGGCGTCGATGGTGTCTGTCAAAGGAAGCCGACGCAGTGGCATGCGTGCTACCAGTCCAGCCCTCAAGAAACGGCGCCGCACCGTCGACGCAGACTTGTCCACCCCCGTTGCGGTGCTCCCACGTCGAGCCAACACCGAGAACGACGCTGTTCTGTCCGATACGGCCATGCGGAAAAGTTGGCTGTCGTCTCGCGCTGTGCTCACATTGCGTCGACCTGTACCCTGTCGTCGCTGTGTACGGCCCTCCACTCTCCACTGGATCCACATACGCCTTACTGTTGACGCAGCGTGCCCTGTACGAGCCGCAATGTCCCGGAACGACAGACCCGCCTTCCGGATCCCAAGCATTCTGCCCCGTTCAACCGCACTCACATGCTGATAGTCCTCCCTGTGATGTCGGCGAGGCTTCGTTGCACTTGCTTACACGTCACCACTTGGTATGACGGCCCCACGCCGACAGAACTGTGCGGAACATTGACCTGTCCGTTCCCACGACAGAGGGCACTGGTGGGCCAATGTGCATGCCATCTCTCTGCAATTTCAATCACTTACAAGGGGAGGATACATTGCATGGGTCACCGATTCGAAGCATCTTTAATACACGTGTCGCCTCCGCAGCGTAGCGGTAAGCATGGTTAGCTGCCGCCCCGGAGGTCCTTGGTACGATTCCCGGCTCTGCCACGAAATTAGAAAAGTGGAAATTAGAAAAGTGGTATGAGGACTGGAACGGGGTCTACTCAGCCTCGGGTGGTCCAAATGAGTAGAGGGGGGTTCGATTCCCACCTCAACCATCCTCGAAGTGGTTTTCCGTGGTTTCCCACTTCGTCTTCGGGCAAATGCCGGGATGGTACCTACTGTAAGGCCACGGCCGCCTCCTTCCCTCTTCCTAGCCCTTCCATCCCTTCCCATCCCTCATGAGGCCCCTGTTCGCTTTGCAGGTGAGGCCACCTGGGCGAGGTGCTGATCACACCTCCCCAGTTGTATCCATCCCGACCAGATGTTCCAAGCTCCAGGACACTGCCCATAGAGGCGGTAGTGGTGAGTTCCCTCGCTGAGTCCGTGGGAACCACCTACCTAGAGGGTAAATTGACTAAAAAGAAAACACGTGTAGGACATGACCAGCCGTATATCAGGTGCAAGTAGTAACGTGTGCTTATCAGCCATTTCCGATAAATTAATTAATTACAAATGCAGAGCGGCGTCTATGTGCGTTGTACGCTAGCAAGAAGCCAACGAGCGCGTGGTGCAGCGGTAAGAGCCCTGCTTCGTAAGCGCGGGATCGCTGGATCGAATCTCACCAGTGAGCCGTTGCAGTATGTTGTGTATTTTCTTTCTTTCTTTTTGTAACCATTGGCAATTTCCAACCAATACGCATAGCATCAGTCACTACTTGCGGGGTCCGGCGTGGTGTGATGGTTCACAGACGTGGAATGAACGAAACGGACTGGGCCTTCAATGTATAGAATAAATATAATATAATATAATATAATATAATATAATATAATATAATATAAGTACATATAATAGAATACACCTGCCCGTGTATAATACCAATGTATTTGCAATGCAGATACTCGACATTATGTAATGTCACAAACATTGACCCCCATACGATGATTTCAGAATATCTTTTCCCGCTCACATAACACGTTATTACAATTGACTGAAAAATAAACATTGTTCACGGCACCTACATTTGTACGAATTGCCAATGTTTAAAATAATAAAAAAATAAAAAAACACACTGCAAAAGCTCACCAGTGGGATTCGATCCAGCGATCCCGCGCTTACGAAGCAGGGCTCTTGCCGCCGCACCACGCGCTCATTGGCTTATTCCTAGCGTACAACGCACATAGACGCTGCACTGCAATTGCAATTAATTAATTTCTCGGAAGCGGCTGAGAAGCGCACCTTACTACTTGCACCTGGTATACGCCTGGTCATGTCCTACACGTGTACTAAAGATGGTTCGAATCGGTGACCCATGCATCGTATCCTCCCCTTGTTAGTATGGTACTGCAGGCCTACACGACCCCTGTTCTGGGAGTGTCTCCGACCATTACTTCTGGGTGTTTCACTTTCTAAAAACAGTACTGTATAAACAAAGGAGTCAGTAGATACAGGGTGTCAGTTAATAGGGGCGTCCTCCAATGTTCGTGTAGGTTCCACTACGTCCATTCTATATTAACAGGAGTTAGTAGATACAGGGTGCAGTTACCAGAGGCGTTCTCCAGTGTTCGTGTAGGTTCCCCTGCGTCCATTCTACTGTATCCTCACAGGAGTCACTGGATACAGGGTGTCAGTTAACAGAGGCGTTCTCCAGTGTTCGTGTTGGTTCCCCTGCGCCCATGCTATAAGCACAGGAGTCAGTGGATACAGGGTGTCAATTAACGGAGGCGTTCTCCAGTGTTCGTGTTGGTTCCCCTGCGCCCATGCTATAAGCACAGGAGTCAGTGGATACAGGGTGTCAATTAACGGAGGCGTTCTTCAGTGTTCGTGTAGGTTCCACTACGTTCATTCTATACTCACAGGAGTCACTGTATACAGGGTGTCAGTTAACAAAGGAGTTCTCCAGTATTCGTGTAGGTTCCACTACGTCAATTCTATACTCACAGAAGTCAGTAGATACAGGGTGTCCGTTAACAGAGGCGTTCTCCAGTGTTCGTGTTTGTTCCACTGCGTCCATTCTATAAGCACAGGAGTCGCTGGATACAGGGTGTCAGTTAACAGAGGGGTTCTCCAGTGTTCGTGTCGGTTCCACTACGTCCATTCTATAAGCAGAGGAGTCAGTGGATACAGGGTGTCAATTTACAGAGGCGTTCTCCAGTGTTCGTGTCCATTCTACAGTACTATTTGCAGAAAGTGAAACACCATGAACACGAGATGTGACCACATTGCACTTTATACCACAGATTAGGGACATGACAATGCATTACTCATTAGAAGGACAGTCCGGTACATGCACATACAGGGTCTTTCATATAAAGTAAGAACGGTGAGCGGCGGCTTTGTTAACCGCTGCTCTAGTGGCCTTGGCCGGGCTTGTGGCGTGCCACGGCCCCCTGCTGTAGTACTGAAAGCGCGCGCATAATACACACATCAAAAAAAGTTTTGCATCACCTCGGTTCCAAGAGTTCCGGAACCGTTAAATACAAAGGGAATAGAGATCAACACAAACAACATTTCAGCTCGTTTTATTGCTCATGAGACCCACACATTGCATGTTGTACCATCATACAGCTAGACTTTCAGCATTTGTGGTCCAGATTGCAGTACACACCACTACCTCTAATACCCAGTAGCACTTCCTCTTGCATTGATGCATGCCTGTATTCGCCGTGGCATACTATCCACAAGTTCATCAAGACACTGTTGGTCCAAATTGTCCCACTCCTCAACGACAATTCGGCGTAAATCTCTCAGAGTGGTTGGTGGGTCAAGACGTCCATAAACAGCCCTTTTCAACATATCCCAGGCATGTTCGATAGGGTTCATGTCTGGCGAACATGCTGGCCACTGTAGTCGAGCGATGTCGTTATCTTGAAGGAACGCATTCACAAGATGTGCACGATGAGGTCGAGAATTGTCGTCCATGAAGACAAATGCCTCTCCAATATTCTGCCGATATGGTTGCACTATGGGTCGGAGGATGTCATTCAGGTATCGTAAAGCCGTTTCGGAGCCTTCCATGACCACCAGTGGCGTACGTCGGCCCCACATAATGCCACCCCAAAACATCAGGGAACCACCACCTTGCTGCAATCGCTGGACAGTGTGTCTAAGACGTTCAGCCTGACCAGGGTGCCTCCAAACACGTCTCCGACGATTGTCTGGTTGAAGGCATATGCGACACTCATCGGTGAAGAGAACGTGATGCCAATTCCGTGGGGTCCATTCAGCATGTTGTTGGGCCCATCTGTACCGCGCTGCATGGTGTCGGGGTTGCAAAGCTGGACCTCGCTATGGACGTCGGGAGTGAAGTTGCGCATCATGCAGCCTATTGCGCACAGTTTGAGTTGAAACACGACGTCCTGTGGCTGAACGAAACGCATTATTCAACATGGTGGCATTGCTGTCAGGGTTCCTCCGAGCGGCAATCCGTAAGTAGCGGTCATCCACTACAGTAGTAGCCCTTGGGCGGCCTGAGCGAGGCCTGTCATCGACAGTTCCTGTATCTCTGTACCTCCTCCATGTCCGAACAACATCGCTTTGGTTCACTCTGAGACGCCTGGAAACTTCCCTTGTTGAGAGCCCTTCTTGACACAAAGTAACAATGCGGACGCGATCGAACTGCGGTATTGACCTTCTAGGCATGGTAGAACTACAGACAACATGAGCAGCGTACCTTCGTCCTGGTGGAATGACTGGAACTGATCGGCTGTCGTACCCCCTCCGTCTAATAGGCCCTGCTCATGCATGGTTGTTTACATCTTTGAGCAGTTTTAGTGACATCTATGAACAGTCAAAGGGACTGTATCTTGGATACAATATACACAGTCAACGTCTATATGCCGGAGATCTGGGAACCGAGGTGATGCAAAACTTTTTTTGATGTGTGTACTTCCAATAAACGTTCAGGTGTTCAGTTGCCAGTCGGAACCTCAGATGTTAACATGAGACAGTTATCATTAGTTATTGTTATTTAAGGGGCGGAACTACGAGGTCATCTGCCCCTAAACAGTTATCATTACAACATCGTATTTTTGTATGTAAAACGAGTCGGCTCGGCGGGTACGTGATACAGTTGTTCAGCAGTTTCCTGATGAAGTGCCACCTTCACTAGCACAGATTCACGTAATTGTAAATAAGCATAAAATTAAATAAAATCAGAAATATTACAGTGGCAGAACTCACTCTCAGAATGTGATTACCAGATACAATGCCTGTATAGCCCTGGAAGGACGACACTTCCAGCATCTTTTATAAGGTAATATTTCATACAGGATTGTACACACGCTTAAAGCCGGCGGCCGTGGCGCGCCACAAGCTCGGCCAAGGCCACCGCAGCACCGAATAACAAAACTGTCGCTTGCCGTTCTTGCTTTATATGAAAGACCTTGTAGAGGTTCGATCTTCAGTACGGCGTCACGCCACCACGTGCTGCACTCAGAGCCGCTAGACGTCGTGGCATGGAATCATACAGCACTTGAATACGCTGCTGGGGAATACCGTCCCACGCGGTTTGTAGGCGCGTCCACGAAGCATAAACAGTGGCGGCAGGTGGATCTGAACGAACAAGTTGCCGACTGACCATATCCCAGACATGTTCGATGGGCGACATGTCAGGCGAACGGGCAGGCCAGGGAAGCAGAGGTATTCGTCGTTCTGCAAAGAAGGCTTGCACATTCCTTGCGAAATGCGGGCGGGCATTTTCGTGCTGAAATGTGGCCTGTGGAACGGCTTGCAGAGGGGCAGTGCCGCGGGCTGTAAAACTTCCCTGATGGAGCGGCCACTGTTCAGATTACCCGCAAGAAGTACGAGGCGCGATCGCCTCTTATAGGCAATTGCGCCCCAAACCATTACACTTGGTGTTTGTCCGCTAGGCCGCTAAACAATACAGTTTGCCTGATTGTGTTCTCCACGGCGGCGTTGAACTCGTATGCGGCCATCACTGTAGGACAGGTTGAAGTGGGACTCGTCCTAAAACACTACATTTCTCCACTCAGCCTGCCAGTGTCGGCGTGCACGTGCCCATTGGTGTCGGAGGCGTCGGCGCTTCCCAGTTAATGGAAGCCGACGCAGTGGCATGCGTGCTACCAGTCCAGCCCTCAAGAAACGGCGCCGCACCGTCGACGCAGACATGTCCACCCCCGTTGCAGTGCTCCAACGTCGAGCCAACACCGAGGACGACGCAGTTCTGTCCGATACGGCCATGCGGAGAAGATGGCGGTCGTCTCGCGCTGTGGTCATATTGCGTCGTCCTGTACCCTGTCGTCGCCGTGTACAGCCCTCCTCTCACCACTGGATCAACATACGCCTTACTCTTGACGCAGCGTGCTCTGTACAAGCCGCAATGTCCCGGAACGACAGACCCGCCTCCCGGAGCCCAAGCATTCTGCCCGTTCAACCGCACTCACATGCTGATAGTCCACCTTGTGATGTAGGCGGCGAGGCATCGTTGCACTTGCTTACACGTTTCCACTTGGTATGACAACCCCACGCCGACAGAGGTGAGCGGAACACTGACCTGTCCGGTCCAACAACAGAGCGCACTGGTGGGCCAATGTGCACGCCATCTCTCTGCGATTTCAATCACTTAGTATCGTACCGCTGCGCGCTGGTCTACACGACCCCTGTTCTGGGAGTGTCTCCGTCCATTTATTCTGGGCGTTTCACTTTCTATAAACAGTAGTGTATAAGCACAGGGTTACCGGCCGCGGTGGCCGAGTTCGCTAACGCGCTACCACGTGTCTCGCTGGCATCGGGAGAGCGTGGGTTCGATTCCTGAAAATGGTTTTCTTGGTTTCCCATTTTCACCACCAGGCAAATGCCGGGACAGTTCCTTTCGATAGGTCCACGGCCGATTTCCTTCCAATGTCCCTTCCCTGACCCGTCCTGAAGAGAAAAATACATGGCCATTGGCTGCATTAATAATATTATTATAAGGACAGGAGTCAGTAGATACAGGGTGTCAGTTAACAGAGGCGTTCTCCAGTGTTCGTGTAGGTTCCACTACGTCCATTCTATAACTTACTCACAGAAGTCAGTAGATACAGGGTGTCAGTTAACAGGGGCGTTCTCCAGTGTTAGTGTAGGTTCCCCTGCGTCCATTCTATACTCACAGGAGTCACTGGATACAGGGTGTCAGTTAACAGAGGTGTTCTCCAGTGTTCGTATAGGTTCCACTACGTCCATTCTATACTCACAGACGTCAGTAGATACAAGGTGTCAGTTAACAGAGGCGTTCTCCGATGTTCGTGTTGGTTCCACTGCGTCCATTCTATAAGTACAGGAGTCACTGGATACAGGGTGTCAATTATCAGAGGTGTTCTCCGTGTTCGAGTAGGTTCCACTACGTCCATTATATACTCTCAGCAGTCACTGGATACAGGGTGTTAGTTAACAGAGGCGTTCACCAGTGTTCGTGTAGGTCTACCGCTGCGCGGGACAGCTCAGGGACAAGACTGATTTGTCACAGTACCTGCACACACTACGAACAGTTTGGCTGCGGTTCTCTCTTGGGTTTCTCTATTGGTTGTTAATTCATTTGAGGAGCTTGGAACATCTAGATCATCACCTCCGTGTAGTTTGGTGTGTGTTGAACTTGTCAGATATCCTGTATTATGTGATGATGACTGTTGTAGTGTGTGTAAGGCTATAAATATATTTGTCAAAGATCTTTGATAAAAGATCTTTTATAAATGATATGACACTGTAATGGGAAATCTTTTATAAAATGTATTTTATAAAATGCATGAGCATCATGCTAACTTTGATAATAGATTCAAACCAAAATGGCGGATCATAACAGCTGGAATATTACCACAACAAAGATGCTCATATCAGAGTGTTAAATGCATGAAATGTTACATAATATGTTACATAATGAATACCGGTAATATACAATGTTAAACATGAATAACATATAAAAAGTGCCTGCCAATGGAACATACTGACCCAGATCATGGCGTACTCAATAGCTTTGCTGCGCATGAACTGTATAATCGAGATTCAGGTCTGTGGATTAGAAGGCCATGATTATGAGTGGTGAGTGACACTTTTGTCCCCAGTGGGCGCACTTGAATCCAATAACACAGTAGACTGCGTCAGTCCCGCGACAAAAATCACGCCAGCCGTTGCGACAGTCCGGACACATTTTTGTCTCATCCGTCTTTTGTCGCTAGTGTGCGCATCCCGATACAGTGTACTAGGCCTTCGCCGTGCGACAAAACAGTCCCGCGACAAAATGCCCCCAGTGTGCGCGTGCTCTTGTCTGGGTCTAATCAACACAAATGTTCATCAACTTGTTGACAAGAAAACACGTCGGCTCCTTAAAGCTTTGCGATGTTAAAAAAATATTTTTAATGCTAAGAAATACAATTATATGAATAACGGCTTTTCCCATAAACGTAAAACTATCCTGGGAACATATATTTATTTCCGACCAAAAGGACCAATAACCCACAGGGCGCACTCTCAGGCTGCGCTGCGCGCTGGTGAGAAGCATTCAGGTGCCTACCAACATTCACACTCACGCTCACTCAATTCCGCAGAATGGCGAACAACCACTCTCCTGAAGGCACGTGAGTCGAATATTTGCTGGAAGACCGCAGATTCAGCACAGAGCTGCAGGGGACCAGAAACCCCGCATCTATCTATCTATTTCTTCGGCTTTTCCCAACTAATTGTGGTCGCCGGAGCCAACCAGGCTCATTTTGGTTTTGGCCGGGGATTTAAGACCGGATGCCCTTCCTGACGCCACGTGATTTTTCAGTTGAAAATTCCACCCCGCTGTCACCGGGATTCGAACCCCGGCCGTCCGGGCGAAAGACGAGCAGCTTAGCCACTGCGCCATCACGCTCCCCAACCAGAAACCCCGCATGAAACATTAATTTAAGTTACTCAGTTATTTCAAGAGTAAGCAACAGGTGATATGGATAAAAGGTTTTCACATAGTCGGGCATTGAACAAATACATGTAGATTAGAGAATCAATATTATGTGAAACAAACACAATAAATAGCTGCTTTTGTCACCCTGAAAACCTCTGATCATGGAATGATTTTCAAATCACACGCCCTTGGATGAGTAGACACACGGAACATTTTTAGTAGTTATTCCTTGGTGGTGACACAGACAGTTATCGTCATATGTCCATCTCACCCAGGCACAGACATGGTCTTGAGGTGGTCTCAAACAGGCGCAAAAATGACATTGGGTTGGTCTCTAACAGGCACAGACATGGTCTTGAGTTGATCTCACAAGGTCTTGAGTTGATGTCAGACAGACACAGATAGGAGAGTTGATCTCGAACGGTTAAAGTGCGAAAGTAAGGACTGCACTGACAGTGGTCCTATATTAAGGCGCCAAACGATAGTTATTTAGTCTGGAAATTTGTAGAAAAGGCGTGTACAATGTATAATGAGATGCTTTTGATTCACACTGTGCCTATAACCATTTACTTCCTTTTGGCTTTCGTGATCATGTTTAGCGTGTGTTATCACTCTTCTGATGTTTGACGCAGTCTCTTAAAGAATGCCCCAAGCTCCTTGAATACGGAGGTTCTCCCAGGTGGAGAAACGCTTCCCGGGGAGGTCCAGAGGCCTGAAAGGCAGTTATTGCCCGTGAACACGCAACAGCATGAGAACTATAATAGACAGCGTTGCCGTATTGGTTTCTTTCTTTAGTTCGTTTAATGAGTTGAAGCATCCACGCTGTTCCCCAAGCAGATTGGGAGACTCGAACTCCGGTCCTTGAAGTATTCAGCTGTGTTGATACAGGGTGCTTTCAGTTTGGTCTTAATCTCTCACCATAACGTTGCTCAAATCTGATTCCTAAAGTGCACACTGACATCGCCAGGGTTCGAAGTTACTGACTCCGAACTTGCTGTCGTGATGCGTGACCGACCGGCACACGGCTACACAGTACCCAGGGAATGTGGATCTTCCTACAGTGTTGTCTTAAGGTCTGTTTATTTCTGGACGTCGCTTTCACAGATGTTGATTTTGAACACTGTCCTCGTGTTTTCTGTTCTATAAAAGTTGGCGGACTGTAAACCCTCTGGTAGGGATAAAGCCTTGCTAGAATTTGAACTTACAATTAATCACCATATGTGTTCGACACTATGGTTCACGTTTCCCTTTAAAATGTTCAGATTCACATCCTTAACGCCAGGGCGTGATGGCCCAGTAGTCCTGCTGCCTAGCTTTCACCGAGGCGGACCAGGTTTGATTTTCGGATAATGCATGTGAGATTTTGGAGGTGAAATGTAACGTTCAGTGTTTCGAATTTCAGAGGTCAATGATCACGTAAGGTTGCTATCTTCCTTTCTACCTTCATATCCAGATCCGTTATGCATTTGCTCACATACAACAGTGTGACGTAGCTCTTCCACTACTCGCGCGGACCCATTGGACTCGAGATAATACTGGAATGCCGACTGTATGGGAGAAAAGTGCGGGTATTGGTGCGACTAGTTACACCTGGTAGTGTACGGCAAGGAGGCTAGCTTGACGTGTATGTACGCAAGGATGACGTACGTGCGGACGATGAGATACAAGTAGAAGAGGTACTTTTGAACATATATGTGAATGGTAAACTAAACGGAACTTACGCTGAAATACATACTGTATTTCAAAATATCCTAGTAATTTGATACTGAAAATGGCCAACATAAAATATATTGCAGTCTGATTGTTCATCATTTTTATTTTTATCCTTAGATCAAAGGCAGCGTACACAACAACTATACCGAAAAAATTACAAGCCATGCGTACATTAAAAAATGATATTTACCAATAAAAACTGCTAGACTGGAAATAGCTAAGAATAAAGATAAAAAAAATATGGTAATTGGTATTCAACATTTTTTTATTATCATATGT
The DNA here is from genome assembly GCA_946902985.2 of Meconema thalassinum. Lineage (NCBI taxonomy): Eukaryota > Metazoa > Arthropoda > Insecta > Orthoptera > Tettigoniidae > Meconema > Meconema thalassinum. The sequence continues at coordinate 1,139,318,000 of OX336389.2, forward strand.
GTGCAAATATGCATAAGCCTACAACTAAAGAATTAAATAGATATTTAGTAAACAGAAGTTTGGTGCTTTTCAGTCGGTGAACACGAATGTACCCAAATAAGTTGGGCTATATCCTAATCCTGAAAAAATACATGAGATTAATAATAATACAATAGGATGACCAGTTTCGATCGTCATTCTATTGTATTTATTAATCTCATGTAATTTTTTTTAGGATTAGGGTATAACCCAACTTGTTTGGGTACATTCGTGTTGACCGACTGAAAAGCACCAAACTTCTGTTTACTAAGGCAACACTGAAATATAGCTTCAAACAACATAATGTAGATATTTAGTAAACAAAAATACATACTACATCTACAAAACAATAACATGCTCAATATTCTTCAAAGCAGGTCGAGACTTAGACCTCACAAAGTTAAAATTATATAAGAGAGGGGTTGTTGTAAATTTGGTGCCTTGACGCTCACAGTCACTCACCATGAAGCTGATGAACATACTGTGCCCGATACTCCGACCTAAGATTGGGCTGCCTGGCTCATCACCGCAATCCGCAGCGAGAGTTCGGTACAACACGAAATAAAATACTTCAACGGTCAAAATAAGTTCGGTTTCGACGCAAAATAATCCGGGAAGATGAGATCTGAATAATCCCAAGGTGTGAATGGTAACTGGGTTCAAAGGTTAAAAATCCCGAAATTATTTCGATAATCGTTCAAGTATTGCGAAAATATTAGAAGATTGCACAAGTATGATAAATGATTCTGCATTTATTGTAGATGCACTGGTTACACACAATGAACAAGTAGTTCCGTGAAGAACTATAGGACAGCCTATTTTGAACTAAACTACAGTAGATGCCAGTGCATTACAATGTGTATAAACATTTACTGTACCATATTTCACTGCGCTCAGATCGTTAAATCACGAGAAAAAGTCTATTAAAATGTTTCTTTTTCGCTTGGCCGCCATGTTCGTTTTGTAGTTAACAGGTTTTTGAAAGTCTCGTGGGTGAACTTCGAGTAGTGCCCTTTTATCACCGTACAAAATTTCAGGGTGATATCAGTAATAGTTTCGGAGATATAGAATGCCAGTGAAATATTTCGCACAGCCCCCATCTTGAGGTTTTGTAAAGAATTGAACTAAATTAGATGCCAGTGCATTTCAATGTGTATAAACATTTATTGTACCATATCTCACTGCGCTCAGATGGTTAAATTGCGAGAAAAGTCTATTAAAATGTTTCTTTTTCGCTTGGCCGCCATGTTCGTTTTGTAGTTAAGAGGTTTTTTAAAGTCTCATAGGTGAACTTTTAGTAGTTTCCTTTATCACCGATACAATTCCAGGGTGATATCAGTAATAGTTTCGGAGATATAGAATGCCGGTGAAATATTTCGCACAGCTGCCATCTTGAGGTAATATAAACAATTGAACTAAATTAGATGCCAGTACATTACAATGAGTATAAACATTTGCTGTACCAAGTTTTATTGCGTTTGGATGGTTAAATCGCGAGCAAAGTCCATTTAAAAGTTTCAACTCCGCTTGGCCGCTATGTTCGTTTTGTAGTTAACAGGTTTTTGAAATTCACATAGGTGAACGTCTAGTAGTGCCCTTTATCATCGTACAAAATTTCAGGGTGATATCGGTAATAGTTTCGGAGATATAGAATGCCGGTGAAATATTTCGCACAGCCACCTTGTTGGATTGGTGAGACGTAATAAAATTTGAAGGGCATGGTGGGGCCGTCTGAAATAGTACTATGACCTTGCCGAGTTCCATTGAAATCGCTGTCCGATTAGAAGTAATTAGGGGGGAACACACACACACACGAATAAAAGGTGATCTCATAAGCCTTTTTTTTTTCATAAATGAAAATAGGTAAATATATATGCATCCCCTATCCCTGCACTTGGAGATTCTCTAAATTAAGACTTGCTGTGCAAAATATAAAATATTAAACTTTCACAAATTATTGAATGGGGACAAAATCTCCTTGTGTCCTGCCTTTCGAGATAATGAAACTTACGGAGATCCATCCTATGAGTATCCTTTAATTTAAATTAAATCCACACTTGCATTCCAAACTCATCTCTTATTCTAGAGTTCATGGTTGAGATGGTTCTACAAAAATATTAAAATAAAAAAGAATTCTATCTCACGACACTCCTTCTAGCTAATTTCACTTAATTCGAAATCATGGATTTTTATTCTTATTTTCTAATTAATTTACATTTTATTTACCCTTCATTCGCTATGAATGCATGTATTTAATTCACAATAAATGTTATAATCACCAAGTACTTTCCAATAATTTTTCCATAATTTGATGTCACCTTGATTTTAATTTCATTTTTGTACATTTTAAATATTCTTTACTCTCATTGACGTAATACTTCCCTTTTCTTACTCCCATTTCACTCAGATATTATGCTTAAAATTGGATTTTGCATTAAATAAATTCAAATAACCTTTCACATAGAATGTCATACATATTGATGTTTCATTCAACTGATCCTCTTTAATGATATACGGTTATTTCCCTTAACCATTACAGCAGAGAATATTCATTATAAACATTGCTTTATGTGGATGTATAACCTTCGTCCGGTAACAGTTATGAATGTATTACGTGCTAGCTCGTAAACTGTCGCCTCAGTAATTGAATGGGGATTGTTAGAAGAAATGAAAACGTAAAAACACTTATAGTGGGCGATGTATTGAAGATAGAGATATGCTCTCACGGACATTTTCTAGAACTTTTCATGCTGAAAAATTCTTACACTCATAGTAATCGATATTCTTTACGGTTTGCCCAGCGTAAGCTTAAAAAGCTCACGGACGTCAGGTTTTCTTTTCGGCTTTTTCACTGAAATCGTTACTGCTTGGCTTCCTTTGATCACACATTATTTTCTACCGAAACCTTCCTCGAGATATCCTTTACAGAATAGTGAAAACCGCAACAAAATCCATCCAGTGGTTCTCGAGATTACCCGTGACATCCAAGAATCGGGGACTTAGTTTTATACTAAGTAGAGATTTGTAACACATTTATAACACTGAACGACCGCACAAACCCAAACCTCAATTATGCATAATTCATAATTTAATTTTACTGACTTCACATTTCGTTTTTTATTACACTGTGTAACAAATACGAACGGCACCAGGAAGGTATTGTCCGATGGCGATAAAAATCGGTGGATGTGAGGAACAGACATAGAACAACAAACAAACGATCAAAAGTGCAGAACATTCGATTGATTTATTGCATAGTTAGAGCGTTACAACGTGAGGACGTCAGTAAGGTGTTGGTCCACCCCTGGCCTGGATGCAAGCATGGACTGATAAAGTTCCCGGATGGTGTCCTGTGGAATTTCGTGCCAAATGGTCTTCAACTGTTGGGCTAAATCGGCGACATTCCGGGATGTTCGCAATCGCCTTCCCATGGCGTCCCAAATGTGCTCTATGGGAGAGAGATCAGGCGACCGATCTGGTCAAGGAAGGATAGGGCAAGCTTGAAGACAGTCCATAGCAACACGTGCCGTGTGCGGCCGGGCATTATCCTGTTGGAAAGTAAGGCCTGGATGTCGCTGAAGGAACGGTAACACAACCGGCCGTAGAATGTCATCAACATACCGCTGTGCTGTCAGTGTGCCAGGGTCCAGCTATCAAAGGAGATGGCAACCCAGACCATCACCCCCTGTGGCGTGCGATAGGCAAGGCAGGATCGCCACGCTGGCCTGGACGTCTCCAAACACGTCTGCAGTTGTCGTCAGAGCACCATTGGAAACGGGACTCATCACTAAAGACTATACGTCCCCAGTCAGCGCTGTTGCACAGTGCTCGAGCGCGGCACCACTGTAATCTGACTTGATGGTGAACAAGCGTGAGCGGTAAGCGGCGTAACGGGCGGGGCGAGCGCAAATTCTTGTCGCTCAGGCGTCTGTTGATGGTCGTGGTGGGCACACGCTGGATCGTTGATAGCGACGACTCCAGTGCGGTGACAGCTGTTCTGACAATCGCTCTATCTGCCCGTGCTTGTTGTGGCCCTCAGTCGACCACAGCCGTCCTGACGCTGATGCCTGTCGTTGCTGACCCACGCTTGCCAGCATCGTCTGATCGCCGCATCACTTCGACCCAAATGTCCAGCGACAGCTCGATTCGACCAACCAGCTTCTTTCAATCCGATCGCACGACCTCTTTCAAACTCTTAACATCTGCTCGTAATGAGCACGAATTTTTCGGCGTGGCATTCTCACAGCCGACGTTCAGATATCGCAGTCAAATGCAACAGCTACAGTACTTTGAGCATACACTTCAGAATCGCGCCTGATGCATGCGTAGTTCGGATGCGCGGGAGCTCCCGCTATTCATTCATTGGACCCGAAGCTTTAATCAGTTGCATGATCGCTCTGAATGCCTTTGCATACGTAATTTCCTTACAATTGGACAACGCCTTCCCAGTGCGTCGTTTCTTTTGTCATCCAGTGTATTTCCTCTGATCGATTCGTTCCAATTAATCTAATCCACTTCTCTTTCCGCTTTACGTTCTTGGTTTCTATTAAAGTTGTTAATTATCTGCTCAAAATACCAGTCTAATAAGTTGGCCTACCGGTATCTTGTTTTATGTAGCCTTCTCTCCTTGGTGAAATTTCCCTGCATAAAATATTTCTATCATCGTCATTAAATTCTTCCTTAATGTTGTTCAAAACTACATTCCTAAGATGTCACTTCTGACTCAACATAAATCTCTACAAATCTTAATCGGTTCCTGTAATGCATTTTCGAACTCCAACATCCATTATTTATTTAACCAATTATTTCGTCGTAATAATTTTTATTTTTAAAAATCCAACTTCGTCGCAATAAAATTTTGATTTATAAATCCAACTGCAAAATCTACTCTGCTACTAAGTTCCGAGTTCTACGTTAGGTGATGTTGTCTGTATCTTTGTCTTCACAGTGAAGATACCTGTGATGTCCTCCTTCCGATAATGGATCGTCCTATTCCCCGGCTCCATTTTATCATTTTAGATGATCTTGTCGACTTCGTCGTTACGCTGGTGTCTGGCGTTACGTTACGGTGACGGGACGAAATGTACCCAGATGCACTGAGGTGTGTGACGTCATAGTACCGCTAGGTCCATGTGTTCCCCGACAATTTCTACTTCGTTAGTATAAGACAAAAATCCCCGATTCTTGGATGTTACGGGTAATCTCGAGAACCACTAGATGGATTTTGATGCGGTTTTCACCATTCTGTAAAGGATATCTCGAGGGAAGATTCTGTAGAAAATAATTTATGTATGATCAAAGGAAGCCAAGCAGTAACGATTTCAGTGAAAAAGTCGAAAACAAACTTGGCGTCCGTGCGCTTCTTAAGCTTACGCTGGGCAAACCGTTAAAAATATCAATATACTATGAGCGTAAGAATTGGTCAGCATGAAAAGTTCTACAAAAAAAAGTCCGCGAGAGCCCACTATAAGTGTTTTTAGACTGGATGGAAGGGGCTCGTCCCCACGCGCTCTGGTGAGGGTGACGGCATCCCGCGTGCTTGACCTTGCTTTGCCCTTGGTTTGCACTTGCCGTTCGCGAGTAATTTGAAACGAGATAAGCAAGATAAGTATTATGCAGATAATTTTCTAACCTGTCAAGAGTCTTTGGATTCGAGCGAAGTGAGAAGCCTCCAGCCTTTCTAGCATTTTTCAGCATTTGTAGCATTTAAAATGATACAAAGTCTAGTCTTTCAGACTGACTGTCACTTTTTCTTCTGGTATTCATCCAGCTCCAGGCTCTGCGGTAGACTCGAGCCCTCTCGTAGGTCTCCATAATCCTCTTATGTCACGCGTCTCAGTAACTCCCCATATCTTCCGTTCTTAGTCGTGCATTGCGTTCTCGTAACGAGTTCATCATATTACGGTAGCACTGGACGTTACTGATGACCGTTATGAAATTGTCAGTCATTGCTGCTATGAATGCACAGATTCAAAGTTCATGGTGCCAATACATTGCTTGTTATAACTGTTCATTAATCATTCAAATGACTTGCGTACCGCCACACCTTTACGTAAGAAATTATATCGTAAATTTCCTCGTCATCGTATACACACACGCGTCTGACAGCTGTGCCAAATATGGTAACCATATCTCGCCTTGACCTTGACCCAGTATTGGAGTTCACTCACCCCTTCGCTATTCATTTGTTTGCCTCGAAGTGATAGCAGGTGTTCTATCTCACGGAACAAATGACAATCGCCTATGCTTACGACGTGCTGCCTGAATAAAGGGTCTCGTTTGCTGCAATATTTCATTAATTTATGCACTGAATGCGCTAGCATAATACAATGTGGTTCGCTTTTAAGCGTGCTATTAAACTGATCATTCTGCCACTCCTAGAGTGTACGTTTTCACTAATTTCAAAGAGCGTAACACATTATTGTACCGTCGCGACATTGCGTATTTCACATCGCCCGTACGCGTCTTGCCCGTACCGGAAAATATCTGTCCGTACCGCACTGTACTTTTATTTTACTGACTTTTTATCGTAGCGCATTCTATATAAGAAGTGTAGCTTACGTCAAAGGGAATATAATACCAGAGTCCCAGCTCCCATGTTAAATAATTTTCCTTAAATCCGCCCATAATCCGGCTTCAAAAAAACAATCATTTCTCTTCGGTAGGGGAAACATAAGGAACTAAATCCGTAAGATATCAGCTTATTTTTATGAATATTACGCAGAGCTAGTCCCTTTGTCGATCAATTAACATTAATAGCTACTACCTTCGACAATATTAGCTCTGACAAAATGTTTTACAAGCAATCAACAATATACTGAATTTGTTGTCCACTTTGTAATGTTGGTAGTGAACGTACTTATGCAGCTATATATTTTGATAATTATAATAATGTATTGACGTTAGTTCATCAACTGTACACCGTAAAAATCAATTACCTAACACGTTTTATAAGTTGAATGCTATAAAATGAAATATCGAGTCATGTCTGCTAACATAACCTCCAAATTCCAGAGCATCCCATACCCGCCCTAACCTACATAACCTCCAAAGCTGACTATAGAATAATATTATCACCCCCACCCCCTTCCTGCTACCCTAAACAGGTTCCAAATTCTTGTTTGAACCCCATGACCCTCTTGGAAATGTTATATGAGAAGGAAGGAGAAAGATAAATGAAAACCATAGGTGATTGAAACATTTTTTTTATTTATTTTATTATTATTTTGCAATACACAATGTAGAAATAAAATAATTGTATAGGTCTAGTATAGAAAGATCGACACTATTGAAATTGCATTCTCGTCCAGTTCTGCTCTTGCAACTTGCTGTTCACCTGGATCCAGTGGACAGATCTGTAAGAATACAAACATCAAGCAATAAATACAATAGATGTGGAATGTAACTTATAAGACACTATAGTGCGGGACAAACCATTGGAAGCCTGAAGGTCATGCGTAGTCGGTGCGGTGTTGTCATGTACGTTCTCGCATCCGCACTCGACTGAAGGTACCGTGCAGTAGCATGGCAGCACCGCCAGGCGCGGGGAGGAGAGCGGAGCGGAGGGCGCCTTGACCTTCAGGCTTCCAATGGTTTGTCGCGCACTAGACATGGAAAAATGCAGGCTAAGCTTCTCAAGGAAATATTCTGTAAATGGGCATGGAGGATTTCAGTTATTTCAGTTATTTCAGCGATCTCTTTTGACTGCAATCCAATATTCTTGTTTTACATTTATTAATTTTCATCATGAATTCTTTCCTCAAGACAGAATCCATACCATTTAAAAACTCATTCAAATCCTCTGGTGTGTCAGCTAAGATGACGATATCAGCAAATCTCCGAGTTGAAATTATTTCTCCTTGAATCTTTACTCCTACTTTGAATTTTTTCTCCAATTTCCTTCATTGCTTGTTTAATGTATAGATTGAAAATGCCGGCCCGGTGGTGTTGGGGTCCGGAGGCCCCGGGTTCGATTCCCGGCTCCGTCAGGGATTTTAGAAACTGACGTGAGGGCTGGAACCGGGTGCACTCAGCCTCGTGAGGACAACTGAGTAGCTGCCTGACAGTGAGGCAGCGCCCCGATCACGAAAACCAAGATTAACGGCCGAGGGGACCCGATGCGTTGATCACGCATCACCCCAATATCTGCAGGCCAAATGGCTGGGCAGCGGTCGTTTGGTAGGCTTAGGCACTTCATGGGCTGTAGAGCCAGTTATTATTATTATATAGATTGAAAAGTATGGGTGATAATTTGCAGCCTTGCCTTACACCTTTCTGAATACCAGCTTCTCTCTCATGTCCTTACGCTCGAATAACTGCATATCCTAAGGAGCACAAAACGTGCTACACCTTAAAACAGTAGGCCTATTGGTATGGCACAATAGTACAGTATATTGAAAGGTAAGTGATTAGTCCCTTGTTCATAAATTTACATGTGTCAAAATTGTTTGGCATCCTTTAAACATGAGTCACTTTCAGTGATCTCAGGAGTAGCCTACATATTGAAACTCATGCCCTAAAGGTCCTGGGTTTTATTGCAAACAAATAATTAATTCTAGTCTGTTTCGAACATGCAAAATTGAGACGTGTTTGGCTTAGTTCACACCACAATCATCGACTCAAATGATGGTTCCTAAATTAAGGCCACGACTGCCTCCTTCCCAATCCTAGTCTCATCTACAAATATGCATTTACCACTACATACAACCTATACATACAGTTACCGGGAAGGTAGCTCTGTACTTCCCCATCCGACTCTCCCGGTATACTACTGCAACTTAAAACATTTGCCACACTGAGTGTGTCTGTTTCTGATTGTGACAATCTACTGTCACACACGTCAATGTTCTCAGATAGAGAAGTATTCGGCTTGCTTCCTGCACCACTCTACACCTACCACCTACCTCTCAAGGTCATGTGCACAGCTGAATGCTGGCATCTGTACACAAGTTGATATGGCTAATGGTGGCAACATTCAACAGCAACAACAACAATACTTGATAACATGGTTTTGCAGCAGACACCAATGTCCATCCAAGTTAAAACATCTCACTGATGATTTGTTTTGAAACAGTTATTTCAATGCTCCCAATAGTAGGCATTTATGTTGTTTTGACAACCTTGACATGAACATTTTCAGGAATACTGTATGCCAGCCATCCTAGTTTCTTATCTGGGTGACACATTAGTTATGCAGTTACAAGCTGAGGTATCTATGACATAAATGTCAAGAAATATGGATCCATAGTAAGTTACAACTATTGTATTATGTAACATATCAACGTGAATATTTAACGGCTGGAGAAAAATATAATTCGATAATAAAATAACATCCCAGTAGGCATTCAAACAATTGGCCTCAATATGTAAGCATCAAAGTTTGATCATACCAACGTGTATTTCTCATTTCAATAGCCTGGGACATAGTGTTCATCAGCCCGAGGAACTCAGGTGTATCACTTTTCTGTGATGAGTGTAGTAGTATGTGTAAATGTATTTGGGACAAGGATGAAATAGTGCCCCAGGATTTGAAATAAGGTACGGTACAATCCCAGCTTTTGTCTCAAGGGAGTGTCGAAATTTCACATTTATGATAGCCTCTGTCAATGCCAGGATAAACCGTTGATTTCTCGACTTACTGCAGGTGCCTATCACGACCACAGTGCATCACTTAACGAGCATGGCTGCGCTGCAGGATGTCATTCCAACTGAATGGTATCAGAAATTGAAAGAAAAAAAATATTTTTAAACGTTTCTAAAGACTGTCATCGGCTCTAAGAATATGCCATTAATTGTGGAGTTTACCAGAACCGGAACCAAACGAGAACGTGGTAGATTATTGAGCATATACCATTCACATACTTTCTGGGAGTCATTAAGAATTGAAAATACTGTCAAATATCACTGCTGCATACTAAATATACTGTCAAATATCACTAACATACAGTCAAGAAGGTTTTTATTTGTAGCTCGTTCGCCGACGGCAGATGTTTGTGGCCAAAAAATTGACGTCATATTGCGTTGCTAACATGTCACACGACACACATAACTTTGTAATTATGTGAAAAAAGAAATAATCGGCACAACCATGGGCTTGGATAAAGATTATTGATGCATCTGTACACAAGTTGATATGGCTAATGGTGGCAACATTCAACAGCAACAACAACAATACTTGATAACATGGTTTTGCAGCAGACACCAATGTCCATCCAAGTTAAAACATCTCACTGATGATTTGTTTTGAAACAGTTATTTCAATGCTCCCAATAGTAGGCATTTATGTTGTTTTGACAACCTTGACATGAACATTTTCAGGAATACTGTATGCCAGCCATCCTAGTTTCTTATCTGGGTGACACATTAGTTATGCAGTTACAAGCTGAGGTATCTATGACATAAATGTCAAGAAATATGGATCCATAGTAAGTTACAACTATTGTATTATGTAACATATCAACGTGAATATTTAACGGCTGGAGAAAAATATAATTCGATAATAAAATAACATCCAAGTAGGCATTCAAACAATTGGCCTCAATATGTAAGCATCAAAGTTTGATCATACCAACGTGTATTTCTCATTTCAATAGCCTGGGACATAGTGTTCATCAGCCCGAGGAACTCAGGTGTATCACTTTTCTGTGATGAGTGTAGTAGTATGTGTAAATGTATTTGGGACAAGGATGAAATAGTGCCCCAGGATTTGAAATAAGGTACGGTACAATCCCAGCTTTTGTCTCAAGGGAGTGTCGAAATTTCACATTTATGATAGCCTCTGTCAATGCCAGGATAAACCGTTGATTTCTCGACTTACTGCAGGTGCCTATCACGACCACAGTGCATCACTTAACGAGCATGGCTGCGCTGCAGGATGTCATTCCAACTGAATGGTATCAGAAATTGAAAGAAAAAAAATATTTTTAAACGTTTCTAAAGACTGTCATCGGCTCTAAGAATATGTCATTAATTGTGGAGTTTACCAGAACCGGAACCAAACGAGAACGTGGTAGATTATTGAGCATATACCATTCACATACTTTCTGGGAGTCATTAAGAATTGAAAATACTGTCAAATATCACTGCTGCATACTAAATATACTGTCAAATATCACTAACATACAGTCAAGAAGGTTTTTATTTGTAGCTCGTTCGCCGACGGCAGATGTTTGTGGCCAAAAAATTGACGTCATATTGCGTTGCTAACATGTCACACGACACACATAACTTTGTAATTATGTGAAAAAAGAAATAATCGGCACAACCATGGGCTTGGATAAAGATTATTGATGCATGACTACCCCCACTGTGCGTGACAAAAAACAGGGGTGAGTATCTTACGTACCTAACAATTATTGGTATAGGCGAAAACCATTGGTCAGATGGATGCGATATAGTACCTAATGCGTGGGGTTGGCAATACTGTACACGAAGCTAAAAATGACTGAGTCAGCTGGAATTTCATCTCTATAGGTCGTGATCCTATTTGGCATGGCTGGGTGAGTTACAGACAGCGGAGGAGTAAACATCTATTACTATAGGTCTATCATCTCCAGATACCACTACTACAGGTATCTTGGCTAATTTCAGTAAAGAATTTTTTACTTTGGTTCAGGTAAACTCCACTCTTAACGAATATGTCTCCGATATAATCTTTATTATTAGAGTTGAAAACTCTAGGAAAACCGACTGTTCCTGAACCTGAAAGATTCATCACTCCATGGAAGTGTTCCATATGCCTCACCGCTGACTAGCATACACATTGCTGCAAGTGCCCTTCAACCCAGAGGCAGAAGTGATAGCCAGCTAAAGATGCAAGTGAAATAATGTCCTCTTCGGACTAAACAGGATGAAAGCAAAGACAGTAGGCCTACAGATAAGGGTTTACTAGCATTATTAGTTACAATCACACAGGTTAATTCCTTAGGAAGCAAAGAGGACAGGTGAATGGTTTAGGCCTACAGGTTCTCATTCTCTCTCACAGTGAACCTTTAGTTAGTAAGTTATTGTTGTTTTAAGGGGGCGGAACTACGAGGTCATCTGCCCCTACAGTGAATCTTTGCCACACACACATGGCAGCCATGTAGTACAGCTCAAATAAGCACTATACAAACTTACATGATAGAATGAGAAGGGCAGAATTATATTATTGGTATAACACACTCCAGAAAATTGGATCGAGAGCATTTCAAAACTACAACTGGCGGCGTTCCAGATATGAGGGTTTAGGTTATGTTAATCTTCCACATGACTGACACGCCACAGTTCATCACTAAACAGCATTTACATTTCATTACAAATGGCATAATTGCTCATATTTTCCTCCATCTTTTCTTTTGCTCACGAATCAACATTATTAAAACATCCACACCATTTACAAATATCTTTAAATAAAACAACCTGCCGTAGTCTGCCATCTTGTAAAAAAAACGAAATGATAATCGGCAGCAAGGGTTGCCATCATAGTATTAATATAAACAGGTGCAATTCTTTACATATAACTGAATCTTTGCAATTATATCAGACACGGTAATGATGTTTATGATTATATGCGATCAACTTCTGAAATTCATAACAATAGATTTTGTTTTTAAGGAGTTTAATCTAAGTCTAAAACATAATACGGTTGTAATACTGTTAGTATCAGTGTAAGCCAATCACATTTAAGACATAAAAAACAGGGTGCTAGGTCTACCAACACACATCGTCCGTTCGTGCTATTACGTTTCCAAAGTTGCATAACCGGAGCGTAATAAAAAACCAGGCCCAAAATAAGGTTTAGCCAATCCCATCTAACTTATGACGGCCTGGCTTACGTATCCAAATGTGGACAAGAAGTGAGTTCCAAGCTCACAATGACCTTCCCATTTCGCCTCGCTCTTGGCCTACAGAGAACTCTAATATCTCTTAACCATACTACTTAGTCAAATATATTACCATATTCTTGACATTATAGACATTAGATATATCATTTTTTATATTTCTTAATAAATTCTTCTTCAATTTTATCATTTTTACCAGATTATGAAAAAGTTTCTTATAGTAATATTTAGCTCACGTTTGTTTTTCATGTATGTGATTTCAAAGTTGTGTCGTTTCTACTACCTCGTTACGTCATCTTCCTTCGGCTTAACTTCGGGGTGATTTCTAATATCCTGATGCATGTCATATCGGTGACAATACGTTCCTAGGCCAATGCGTCTTGTCTTGTGTTGCAGCTACCAGTTCTTTCTCCAGGTGAAGCAAGACATCCTACAAGGGCGACTTCCAGTCAACTTTGACCTCGCAGCGGAATTGGGAGCCTACGTGGTTCAGTGTGAGTATTTAATAGGATACCTATCCATTTCTATAGAAGAAATACCTCTGGCCATGCCTCAACTTGGGTAGATCTTTCTGCTTCATGACAAGCACGATTCCAGTTCCCACTGTCATAGGGAGGACCTCAGAGATTGCCGTAATATTTAATGAACCCCATTTCTATACCCGCTGTACGTGAAAATTGTGGATGGTTTAAAATGGTACACTCTGGTTTCTATTCTATACTTGAACATTGATTGTGGACTAGGGGCAACGGGGAGATTAAAATGTTAAAGTGTGCAATATATCCTTGGAAAAGCTCTTCTGAGCACAATTCAGAAAAAAGGTTCATTTTTTAAGGATATTCTGAGGGGCTTGGAACTCTGAACCACTTATAATACAACTATTTTAATGTAGTATCTTTGCTGTACATATTAAGTTGCCACAATCTGGCTTCTTTACAAGGGGCATAGGGGATCTGACATTTAAAATTGTATTAAATTTTGTGCGGTAGGTCCTTGGAAAGGTCTCTGTAAGCAAAATCCAGAAGTGATATAATTTCCAACAAGGAAGAGGGGTGCGCGTGTTATGACAAGGATGTCATGACGGCCGCCCTTTGAGGTCTCTCAGTACTTGGTCCCATAGGTCCTGGGTTCAATTCCCACTTCTGGCAAGAAATTAAATTCTGGCCGAAGTGTTGCAACGGGAAACACCCAGCCTTGAGAGGTAAGAGTCCTACATCAGCCATCCTACTCCAGATAAAGGCCAGGATGGTTCCTAACTTACGGTAAGGCCCCAACCGATTTCTTCCCACTCTAGCGTAATTCACAAATGCATATACTACTACAGGTACCACAACAACACAGGCTATCGCACAAATTCTACAAACATAGCATAGCACACGATCATAACGCCCACTTACTGATTGAAGGCCCAGATAACCAATGCATCGCGATATTCCTGAACTTGTACTGTGTAACGCATGGAAATGCGGTATTTTAGGATGTACAGTATAGTGCAGGGGAGGATAGACGGTGCTGCTCATACCGACATATTGCCCTTTCACGAATCGATTGCCGGCGGTGGAGATGGGAACTATTCTCTGTTTACTTGTGTCACACGTCAGTCTGCTTGGTTGACAGGTAAGTTGCACGAGTAGGATATGACTCAGCTCCAGTGGCCTCAGTCAGCGTTTAACTGTCCGTGGTGACGTTAGCTCCTGTGACGCGCAATGCTGCTCGACTTATGTGCAATATCCATTCTGTCATCGCTGTGTTCCCCGCTTCACCTCGCGGGGCTCCTGCTACAATAATTAACAAACGCTGGCGCAGCCACAGTCAGCGGCAATCATCATCATATGTATTATTTCAGTAGTATAGATCCGTCCTGCGGTGCTCACAAGCGACCGATCGTGACAATGAGCATTCAAATGAAAGAGAATAGACATTAGCAGTGACGAATTGCACTCTAATTCCATAAATACCTATAATTTCTTTAAAAAATGACTTTAAAAAAAATTGATCGAAGTGTGCGATTTGCAAACACCGTTGCTGTCGGTAAATACGCTCCATAATTGCTGTCCACGGGCCGCTGTGACGCCTGTTTCATGCCATATTAACATTCTGAGGTCTTTCCTTTATCCTGGAATGTAAATAGTGTCCTATAATCATTTGGTTGAAATAAAAACATAACCTTTCTCCTTAAGTCTCTCATTAGGCCTATCGACCTATTGGGGAAAGTATGGTTTACGAACATGCGAGATTTCTCGCACGGGTCCGCTAGTCAAATCTTAAACGGGTATTACATGCTCGCAGCGAAGAAGAGTGTAGCCTGTGACGTCAGCGCGCTTTGTACCACTGTCACATGCCTGCGGGATGCAGCAATGTAGGAAAGACAGGAAACATAACTGGTGTTAATAACACAGCGAACAGAACGCCTTGGATGTCGTAATATTAATGCTCCTAGTTGCAATTACACAATTGATCATAGATTATAACTAGGGCTCGGATGTTGAGGAATAGTCATAATTTTTTCTTTGCCTTCATTTTCATGCCCGATTGGTTTCTGATGCAAGTCAAGTGATTATCGTCACAATACAGTGGTTTTTATTTGTCATATAAATACATATTTTGATCATTTTTTGGTAAGAACGTCATATTTCGGTAGTTTGGTGGCACCTGTAGATGTGCAATCATCCTCAACTTACCGAACGGGAACTAGTGTTTACAGAAATTGAATCTGGATGATGCAGAGGACACGGACGACCTTGTGCTCCAATTTGCAAGAAGCATTAATGCAGATGTCAATAAGAATGACATGGATAGGAGCCACCGAGTGGGAATAAAGTCCACACACATGCCGCGACCAATTATAGTGAGGTTTACCTCATATAGAGCTAGAATTGAGTTCTTCAAGAAGAAAATGCATCTCAAGGGAACGAGGATAACTAGGCCTATAAGGGAAGACCTCACCGCGAATAGACTTGCTGTTCTGATGACTACTGTGTCTCGATTCCAATTGAAGAACGTTTGGAGTCAAGATGGTGTCATTTTTGTAAGAAACACCGACGGAAGAAAAGTCCGAGTGACGAAAATGAAGGAGTTACCACCCCATTAGGAAACCAGATGAGTAATTGACACTTTTTAATTCCTGTTCGCATCCGGCCACGTGTGTTTAATTATGTAAATTTCATTTCTGAGCTGAAATGTCCAAGTACCAATCATCTCAGTCCTTCACAACTAAAACGAAACTGGCTGCATGGCTTAGATAAAGGCCGAAATCCAAAATTTATATACCATCACCAGGAAGAAAAAACTCGATTGATTACAAAAATTAGCACAAATGAATTTTTAATGCAAACAGGTGTTGGAATATAATGTGTGTGTTTCTTGTTAGAAATGACTACAACATATGGATATTGGGTTTGATTTTCTTACTCTATACTTCATCACAAGGTAGGTTGTGTACCAAAGCTATTTAGTGCATCACATGGGAAATCCTTTTAATAGGAAAGAGTTTAATGGAAATGACCAGTAGAATATATGAAAATAGGCTATTTAGGTTTTCACGGAACTGCTTGTTTCCTCTCTTATTCTATACCGTATATTAAATGTTTTGAATACCTTGAATAGTGAAATGTAAGCAATACTATAACACTCTACTTTCTGTATGTTTGATTAATAATAATAATAATAATAATAATAATGAAATTAAAACAACTTATAAAGAACGCAAGGACTACTTCACTTAACAGTTCAACACTAACCTCTATCAGGCCTAGTCGGAGAGATGAGGGACATCAGCATAAACAAACAATCAAACAAGCTGAGAGTCAGCCAGCGCTGACCCCTAGGGATTCCTGAGCTGGTTCCGGTTTTCCCCCTTATTCCAATTGTACTGGGGGCGGATTCTCTCCTATCTGCCTTTCATGGCTTTCCTTCCATACAAGTCCCTCTTCTTCGAGGGTTGAGAGCATTTCGTTTCCATGTCCTTTTTCTTCTTCTAGTTAGTTTCAATTAGGGGGCCAAAATCCTAGATATTAAAAAAAACAATAAATTATTATCATCATCAGGCAGCGCTGGGCGATATCTTATATTGAGCTTTGGGTTGTTTCAAATACCATGTCCGGCATTCATAAGCAGTTCTTCTTGCTCGGTCTCCTAACTTTTCTGTGTGGCCAGCCGGGTATTTTATTAAAAAAAAGAAACTTTCATCTAGGCTACGTAAAAATCATAGCCCAGAGAAAAAGAGATTCATATATTAAAATCAGGTAATCCAGAAAAAAATCTTAATCTGTTTAGGGCATTGGCTTTATTATCTATTGCCTGATAAGTTTCATATTTGCTACGGTATTGATCGCGCCAAAATAAACTAATTGTGAAAATTAGGGTTTGCTTTGATTATTATTTGACTTTTAATTCATTCAGTGTAACACGTTTGCACATTGTGGCTGCTTGTAAATGTGGGGAATGCTTCCAGGTAGGGAGGGGGTGAGGATCGTAGGTACAGGACCGAGGTATGAAAGTTCCGGGCTGCGACAACTTCAAACGGTTTCTCCATATTGACCAACATGTGCTCTTTCTGTTGTTTGTGTCTTCCGTCTTTTTACTGGTTTCATGCAGCACTCCATGCCTCCCTGTCCTGAGCTAATCGTGTAATCTCTACATAGCTACCACACCCTACATCCGAGACAATCTGTTTACCATATTCTAACCTTGGTCTACCCCTACAGTTCTTGTCCTCGACCCTTCCTTCCATAACTAAGCTTGATATTCCTGGGTGTCTTAGTTAATGTCCTACCAACCTATCTCTTCTCTTCTTTAGCAGTCGCCAGAAACATCTCTCCTCTCCCACTCGTCTTAATACCTCTTCGTTTGTAACCCTATCTACCCATCTGATCTTCATCATTCTCCTGTAACACCACATTTCAAACGCTTGAATTCTCCTCTTTTCCACTGCACCAATAGTCCAAGTTTCACTTTCATAGAATGCCGCGCTCCAAACAAAGGCTTTCAAAAATGACTTCCTAATACCTAAATCTATATTCGATCTCAACAGATTCCTTTTTTGTAGGAATGCTTTCCTTGCCTGAGCCAACCTACTTTTATATCATCTTTGCTTCGTCCATCACTGGTTATTTTGCTTCCTAAGTAACAGAAGTCTCCTACTTCCTTTAGCTTTTCACCTGCCAATTTGATGTCCATAGAGGTTTCTGATATATTTCGGCTGCATTCCAATATTTTTGTCTTACATTTATTCATTTTCTTCATGAATTCTTTCCTCAAGACGGAATCCATACTATTCAAAAACTCATTCAAATCCCCTGGGGTGTCGGCCAAGATGACGATGTCATCAACAAATCTCAGAGTTGAAATTATTTCTCCTTGAATCTTCACTCCCACTTTAATTTTTTCTCCAATTTCCTTCATTGCTTCTTCAGTGTAAAGATTGAAAAGTATGGGTGATTAATTGCAGCCTTGCCTTACACCTTTCTGAATACCAGCTTCTCTCTCATGTCCTTCAGCTCGAATGACTGCTGTCTGGTGTCTGTATAGATTGTAGTTCACCCTCCTATCGCTGTACTTTACTCCAATCGTTTTCAAAATGTCAAACAATTTAGCCCAATCAACGTTATAAAAAACCTTTTCTAAGTCTACAAATGCCATGAATGTTCACTTATCTTTCCTTATTCTACCTTGCAAAATCAGCCTAAGACTTAGTACAGCTTCCTGTGATCCTACATTTCTCCTGAAACCAAACTGATCTTCACCCAACTCCGTTTCTATCTGGCTTTCCATCCTCTTGTAAATTATTCTAGACAGGATCTTTGAAGCATGATGCCACGTGGTTTTTCAGGTGAAAATTCCACCCCGCTGTCAGTGGGATTCAAGCCCTGGCCGTCTGGGTGAAAGACGAGCAGCATCATGTTCTCCAAATAACATCCATACAGAAATCCAAGTACGTCCAAACTAGTGCAGCTAAATCAACGTCTAGGGCTGTACAATACCATCAGCATTGTCTTTGAGAATCTGAAAACTACTGTATTATTGTGGGTGCCACATGCCACTCAATAAAGTGATCGGATTGTGGAGCCATGAGCTACAAGGTCGACTGTGAGAACAACTTCCCATTCTAGCCCTAAACCAGTTACTCACCCCCGGGGCCACGTCAAAAAAAGTACATGGAGCGGATGACCACGTTTTCCCTACCTCTAACTACAAGTGATCCAGCTACGTCTACATTCAACAAGACCGCCTCATGGTGTAGTGGTTTGAATTCAGCTTCGGGAGGACAACTAAGAACATACCATACTTTGTGATAGACCGATTCCTCCTTGCCCAATTTCACTCATCTTCGTCTCTCAGCAACTCCAGTGTCCGGCCGTAAGAGCCTTCCACCACATCTCATTCCCGAACCCGGAGATGCCACTAACCTGTGACAGGAAGTTGACTATTAAGTTGGGCGAAACAGGTTCTCTGCAGGGCGGATGTTTATGGTTGGTCACACTCCGTGGTGTAAGTAGTCATGATGCATGTGCAGAAAAACGAAAACAACTTAAGGCAGTACACAGTCTACATCCTCCTGCGAGTGACCCCCAATGGCCTCGTTCCATCAATCCCATGCCTGACCAGCTTTTTTGACCAACATACTGAATTACAGAATTGGTTGACTCCATGACAGTTATTCGTCGCTAGGAGGCACAATTATTTGTTTACATACATGTGGGAAGTAGCATACCAGATACGGTACATATCTACGTAGTGTATCACATTCGTAAATAAACTTTGTAAATACAATATGAATCACAAAAAAAAAAGTCCGCGCATATCCGCATTATAGGCCTACCTATTACAACTTTTGAACGCCCATTCTACACACAGACACGCCATCAGATCCACCGATCACAACGCTTAAAACTGTGTATAATCTCTAAATACGCGTCCTCAATCACGAAGACGCGTCAATGCCCTCTGCGTCCTCCTAACACAAAGGGCCTGGGTTCGATTCCTGGCTTAGCCAAGAAATTTATTCTAGTTTGAGGGTTGGAACGTGAGGTGGAGGCTCTCTACGAGTGATACCGTACTAACATGCAGTTCTACGAACTTTGATTCAAAATGCCGTTATCTCCCAGATTTTTTCAAATGATTTGAGCTGTTTGATAAATATGAGAGAAATGTTTTCCTGTTGAAAATATAGCACATGCATACTGCTCCTCAACTGATGAAACAGAACAGGCACGTGGGAAGAAATGTCTCAAGTAGGGTGAATTGACTTTACATGGATCATGAGCGGGAGCCGATAGGAACGACATGTCGTGGTGAAGGCAGGACCCCACCTGCACAGCTCGTTTACATTAATGAGCGCTAAAGCCACTTTTATAACAAATTCCTAGCAATTATTGTAACGACCACCAGTCCGGCAACTTTCTCTCAAAATGAAAAGAAATAGTGTTTTGTGCGTTTCGGTAATGACCTAGTGACTTTTGGAGAGCCTCCATGTAACTGTGCGAGGTGGCAACAAGCTCTATCCTCACTCCAGGTTTTTTTAGTCGATTTTACGCTCCAGGTTGGTGGTTCCCACGGACTCAGCGAGGGAAATCACCACTATCGCCTTTCCAGGCAGTGAGAACACTTGGTCAGATAAGATACAACTGGGGAGGTGTGATCAGCACTTCGCCCAGGCGGCCTCACCTGCAAAGCGAACAGGGGCCTCATGAGGGATGAGAAGGGAAGGGAAGATTGGGATGGATAGGCAAGGAAGAGGAAAGGAGGCGGCCGTGGCCTTACAGGAGGTACCATCCCGGCATTTTCCCGAAGACGAAGTGGGGAAACCACGGAAAACCACTTCGAGGATGGCTGACGTGAGAATCGAACCCCGTCTACTCATTTGGACCACCCGAGGCTGAGTAGACCCCGTTCCAGTCCTCATACCACTTTTCAAATTTCGTGGCAGAGCCGGGAATCGAACCCAGGACCTCCAGGGCGGCAGCTAAGCACGCTGACAGCTACGCAACGGTAAATGCTCAAATAGTAGCGTATTTTATTTCAAACGAAGATGAAGAATTTCTATATGGACAATAGAAACTTTCAATCTTAGTATGCCTTGCAGTCGGAATGACGTAATACTGCGCAGGATTGTTCATTGTACTGGTTGGCTCGGTTCAAGAGTCTACTAAGGAATAAGGCTTGGAAATGAGTGAGGCCGCGCTGGCCGCGGTGATTAATATGATAGCCTCCACAAAGCGCGAACTACATCGGGCTTGTTACCACTTTCTCTGCTGTGTTTTCTACGTGTAAAGCTGTCTTATTGAAGTCACGGCATGGGTATGTTTACGAATAGTACTTAAAAATACATATTTTGATCCCCTTCAATCAACCAAAACAGAACGGCCCTACGTTTATATTCCAAATTAATTTCGTGTTTGTGTTTCTTCTGGGGACTTGGTGTGTAGCTTGACGTTGACACTTGTTTGTGTATCCATAGGTCAGAAATCATTTTCTGTGTCCGAATATTCTTCGCTGGCTTCGGAAAGTGGAAGTGATTCTAAACATGCATCACTATCAGGGCCGTCGCGAGGGTGCGCGGAGCCTGGCGTGAGAAAGAGCGCGGGGCCTAGTAGGTATGAATTCGCGGGGGGGGGGATAAATGCACATTTTAGACTGTAAGGGGCTGTGTTGTACGGAAAGTGATGTTTTACATGAAATTACAATTTTAGGCTAGTTAAAACTCATTTTATTACATTTCTTGTTTCTAAACAAACCTCAACAAATAGGATAAGCATAAAATTGGATACAGGAAGCGTAATAATAAATAATAATGTTATTGGTTTTACGTCCCTTTTAACTACACTGGCTTTTAGAGGCGCCGGGTTGCTGAGCCCAAAGTTGCAGGTTCGAAACCTGGCGCAGTCAGCTGGCATTTGAGGGTGCGCAAATGCGAGGGAGCCGTGTCAGTACATTTACTGGCACGTTAAAGATCCCCTTCGGGATACAGGAAGCACCTGATCAGATAAAAGCAACAAGCAATATCAATGGAAACCTGATATAATGAGCTTACTCATGTGATTTTTTTGGGCATAAATAATATAATATGGAAAACAAAGCATGTGCTTGATGTACTTTCTTACCCAAACGCACATAATTAATAATAATACGCAATCACGTTTACATATTTCAACATTTCTACGACTATACAGATTTTCATAAACTAAACTACCTAAAAGTGATGTAAGTCCACTTTCACCAATAAATATGAGCTGAACGGCCCCTTTGTTCTAGAAATAACATGGTTTACAAGGCAGGCTTAAAAAACGGTTTTTTGTTTAGAATTTAGAGCGTTTTATTTATGTAAAAGGCGCTTTGCGGGCCTTTGCTAGGGTAACAGTGCTGATTAAATAGTTAATTTCTAATTTTTTGGCCGTTTCTCATTCGATTGACAGAGTAGCCAAACCGTACAGACGCTCCTGCGCCATCGTTGGTCGCAAATAGTTTTTGATTAGTTTCAAAATGGAAAAATTCCTTTCCCCCGACGCAACTGTTATAGGAATTGTAAGCATAATTCGATAGGCCGTCGTTAAATTAGGATAGGACTCCTTTATCGGGGCTAAGTACTGTAGTGCACCGAAAGCACTTTTAACAGAAGACGGAACGGCGTACCTAAATAATTATAGCTCCAGAAAAAAATCTTCTGCTTCCAAATCTTCAAGCTCCCCGTCGTTTAGAAAATTAGAGAGTGTTTGACAATGGTCTTCCAATTGCTTTTCCTCCAAATTGGAAAGCTTGGAAGGATCGAAAAGAAATCCAAAGTATTCCGAAAAAAAAATATTGTTAAATCTATTTTCTACGCAGTGCAGGATCTAGGACAGGCAACAAGTAATTTACCCGACATTTATTTTCAGCTTCTTTTTGAAGTTTCTCTTCGGATTTTTCCACCTGTTGATCATTTTGCTGATTTATTTCATCAAAGAACCTTTTGCAATTGCCTTGACGGCGAATAGAAAATTTCTTTGCATAGCCCAAATTTTCCATTATTTCTCTAGCGGTGGGCATTGCACTGTTAAAGCCAGTGTTGTGATAATTTTGAAAAATTGACTTTACGCCCTGAAGTTCGGTCAAAGCCGTATCTAACGAAGTCTTCCCAGATTGGAGAGTTTTACTTGTCGAGTTCACAGAAAATAAAATATCGTACCAGATAACAAGGTTTAAAACAAATTCATACGAACTTGTATGAAGCAACAAAGATTGGGCCTCTGACCGGGTAACAGGATCTTTGGTAGTTTCTGCCACTTTTTCTAGAGCTTCGTTTTCTTGCCTGACTGGTACCTGATGGGCTTGACACTGTCAATTCTACATTCCCATCTCGTGCTAGATAAATATTTTAGTGTAAGGAGGCCAGGACATAGTTCGCACAAAATGTCCCACCTTTCCGTGGAAGCTACAAACAAAGTGTACAGACGCTGAACTATACCAAAGGATGTCATAGCGTCCTTATTGCATTTAACCATGTCGCCCAAAAGTAAGTTAAGATTATGTGCAACACATGTCATGAACATTGCTCGTTTATTAATATGGTTTATGTTCGACCCTAACTATTATGTGTCAGAAAACTGTATCATAATGAGGCTCATTATAACACTATTTTTCATTATGAAACAGTTTCTCCCACCAATCAGAGCTCAAGAAACAGTTGTGTGACCAATTAGATAAGGATACCTTCGCTCATGCGCTCAAAATCCAACATGTCTATATAAATTACCGGAAGTGCACCGTCCATATGTTCGCGTAAATAAACTGGTGAATATGAGACAAGAAATAGCACTGTACCTTAATATCCCCAAAACCAATTTCTACACAGCGCGTGGTTTTGAAACGACTTCGGTGACAGTTTTACTGAATACTGGAGCACAATCTGAACCTATGGCATTGAAGCATTCAGAGCGCATGCGTCGGTTGTCCCGAGAGCTTGGAAAACAGAGATATACTACCCACCGCAGCACCCGATCACAACATTCTAGTGACTGAACATATATTTATGAATATTTATGTTAAAACATATAATAAAGTTATAATTATCGTCGAACATAAACAGTCGTATGCAACTCGCCTATAATGGTAATTAAGACACTCGTATGGAAATTATAAAACTCGCCTACGCTCGTTTTATAAAAATACTCGTGTCTTAATTATAGCCATTATAGGCTCGTTGCATAATGTACTATTATCGTCGACCCTGACTATTATGTGTTAGAAAACTGTATCATAATGATGGTCATTATAACACTATTTTTCATTATGAAACAGTTTCTCCCACCAATCACAGCTCAAGAAACAGTTGTTTGACCAATTAGATAAGGTTAGCATCGCACCTGCGTGGAGTTCCAAGGCCTTCTGAACTGCGTTGCCTAGTGTCATAGTGGGGTAATCGAGAAGGCCATGGTCAAATACAAGGCATTCTCTGCGTCTCAAGCGCTCTGTTCAGTACATGAAACTGGCGAAATCTCGACAGATAGTTATGAATATTTATCTTCGAGCATAAAATAGTTATAATAATTATCGTCGACCCTGACTATTATGTGTTAGAAAACTGTATCATAATGATGGTCATTATAACACTATTTTTCATTATGAAACAGTTTCTCCCACCAATCACAGCTCAAGAAACAGTTGTTTGACCAATTAGATAAGGTTAGCATCGCACCTGCGTGGAGTTCCAAGGCCTTCTGAACTGCGTTGCCTAGTGTCATAGTGGGGTAATCGAGAAGGCCATGGTCAAATACAAGGCATTCTCTGCGTCTCAAGCGCTCTGTTCAGTACATGAAACTGGCGAAATCTCGACAGATAGTTATGAATATTTATCTTCGAGCATAAAATAGTTATAATAATTATCGTCGAACATAAACAGTCGTATGCAACTCGCCTATAATGGTAATTAAGACACTCGTATGGAAATTATAAAACTCGCATACGCTCGTTTTAAAAATATACTCTTGTCTTAATTATAGCCATTATAGGCTCGTTGCATAATGTACTATTACTCGCGTCTGCACTCCCTTATACTTGGCCTTCATATTAGCACCGTTGTCATACCCTTGTCCCCTACAGTCCATGATATCAAGATCATTATCCTCCAATACTCTCTCTAAAACCTCAGCTAACCCCTTCCCCGTAGTGTCTTGTACCTCCAAAAACTCGATAAACGATTCGACGATCCTTGGAGTTTCTGTCATCATATCAACATAGCGTTGGACCAAGGTCATTTGTTCCTTGTGGCTCACATCGGGCGTACCGTCGAGGATAGCCGCGTAATATTTGGCGACACGAACAGCATTCAGTAGTTTTTCCTTCGAAGCAGTGCCTTAAGAAAAGGAAAAAAAAAAATTATTAACATTTTCGCTAATTCCATTTAAAGAACTAGCCTAATGTTTAAATTTAGTTTAACTTACCTAACATCGAAATTATATCGTTTTGTATGTCGGGACAGAGATAATGCACGAGGGTTTCGTCATCACGCACCTGCCGAAGATGTCCATTCACCGACCCGTCAAAAATAGCGAGCATTTCCATCAATTTTTGAAAATTCCCAATTTCTCTCTCGAACAGTTTTCACGAACTCCCTCGAAAGGAAGAATTTGTGTCTCAGCCAAGTATTGTACGGTACTGCTGCGATGATTCTTGTGAGTACATCTTTCCAGTGTTCCTATTCCGCGTTGATCATATTAGCATGCGTCTGATTTATGGTGGAGTGTTTTTTTAATTCTTGAGCTAAGGTCCGTCCTTTTGGCGAAAGACTTGATATGGTCTGCCGATCGCTGATGTGACTTTAGGCTACTTCGGCAATGAGCCCAGTCGCTATAACCATCCGTATTACTCCGGTTTGTGACAGTTGCCTGAACACTTCCGCCAAAAAGTCGGCAACAAAAACAAAAAGCGTCGTTTTTTGTTTTTGAATAAACAAACCAAGTTCTTGTCACTGTTTCGCCATTAACCAACTTGCACTCTAAAAAGTCATGTGAAAAATGGCGGCCGTCCTTATTTTTTGGAAATTGATAGTTCTGTGGGATTTTAGGAGGTCCCATTTCCATTAAATATTAAATATTCCAAGAAGATGTGGCGTCACTTTTGTTTGGGAGATCGAGGACCGACCCAAGTTTTGTCAACAAACTGACTTTTAATTCAGACGATCCAGATCCAAGTAATTAATACCCCGCGGGGGGTATTGTTGGCTTACTATAATTTGGGCTGGACTGAATCAAACACACTATCTTTTTTTTTTCATTTATGAAAAGAAAAAAAAATGGCGTGAAGCGCGGGGCCTGGCGCGACCGCACCTCTCGCGCCGCCCTCGCGACGGCCCTGATCACTATACATGATCTTGAATGTCCAGTGAAGTTGAAGTTGTCAACGTTGGCCCTAAAGGATGGTTTTCGAGAATAGCTTTCCCATTAGAATTTCCTCCTCACTTCTTGTATCTGTGGCTGAAATATTCTTATTACGAAAATAGTGTGATACAAACTGAAGCACATTAACTGGATTCAACCACATTGTATAAGTGGGCCGTTCCTTCTTGACCGGTGGTGTCTCCACGCACTGAGCGTTTATACCTTTGTGATCAATGCAAAGAAGTACGTAATGTGTCTTCGACAGTGCATGTGCATATTCAGTGGCCTCAGTGGGGTCTGGCTCCGTGGCTAATAGGGTAGCGTGCCAGGCTTTGGCCCGAAGGGTCCCGGGTTTGATTCCCGGCCGGGCCATCGGGAATTTAATCTCCTGGGGTTAATTCCTCTGACTCGGGGACTGGGTGTTTGAGACGTCTTCAATGTACAAAGAAACCAAACACTGGAAACATATAAACAGAAACAAGTAAAAAGAAAAAAAAAGTGTTCTTCTCTGGCTTTAAGAAGAACTTTCACGCGCTTTCGACCGGCCCATCTTATTTTATACCATAACACGTATTTACCTAAGCACGTACAGTTTGCGCCCAGCATTTAAATAATAACCAAGTTTAAAAGGAAACACGTAAGTTCTATCGAACTGGTTACGTATAGCCTAGATGGTGTTTGTCACCGGACCTCCCATTCTCTGCTCAAGTTTAGTGCCTGCTGCCTGAAGGCTACGCGACCCATTTCTTAGATGTTGCACACATTCAACCTCCAATCGTAGGCCTTTACATTTGTAATTGATTAGTACGATGTTTATGGTGTCTGTACTTTTGTGGTAGTCCCCTTGTCATAACATTAACTAAATATGTTCAAAATTCCCAATGACGTTTGTTCTGAACAGATTCTAAATTAAACTAACCGTTTTTAAGAGAAACGTTTAACCCCTCATCCGTAGCCCAGTTTTATTATAAATGCCAAGTTTCATGCTATCCAGTCCAGTAGTTTTGACGCCAACCCAGTTCGCATCCGGCCACGTGTGTTGTGTTTAATTATGTAAATTTCATTTCTGAGCTGAAATGTCCAAGTACCATTCATCTCAGTTCTTCAAAAATAAAAATAAACTGGCTGCATAGCTTAGATAAAGGCCGAAATCCAAAATGTATATACCATCACCAGCAAGAAAAAACTCGATTGATTACAAAAATTAGCACAAACGAATTATGAATGCAAACTAAGAAATAATTTCAGAAATACTAGACCTATTATTGGAACGGTTCTCTTTAATTAACTGAATACTCAAATTCGCACGATCTGTATAAAAGTTAGTACAGTCAATCTCCTAAAAATGTTTTTTTTTTTGTATAATTGTTGAAACATTTTGTCACTTAAATTTTTACCGTACTCGCTTCTGACTGTCACCGATGTGATAATTAGCATTATGATTAAGCTCACACCCAGTGACGCTCGATATCTAGTGTGTCTACCTCTGTCTTTAACTACAGTCACCATTCTCTGTGCCATCGTCTCAGTGTCTGGAACAAGATGTGTCCTCCCAGATGCTCTATGGGGTTGTGTTATATGCAGCGTGCTGCATGTGAACATGAAAAGGGCACAACGCGATCGATGAAATGACAGCCTCAATGTTCTTTTGAAAACCAGTTCCGTTCGAGCCTTCCTGGAGATGCCGCCCCACACCATCACGGAGCTTCTGCCGATGGGAGTCCTTACAGCGGTGGCGACTGCTGATTTTTATAATGTGTAGGACGTATTAGACTCAGTCGCACAGCACTATCACGAACACATTACACAATATGCCTACAGTAAAATACAATCGATTACCACTCCAAAGATGTGCACACTCTGAAAACAGACTATCCATTCTGACCACGCGAAATCGTAACCAATAAGCCCGTAGTGTTGGTTTAAATTCAACCAATAGAAAGACTTGAAGTTCTCAGTCGACATCCTCAGAGCGTCATTAAACTGACCAAACCTGCCCCTTGCCCCTCAAGGGCTTCCATACATTTCTAAAGCTATAAATACGTGTTTTGCGGATTCTAGGCTTCCTTCCTCCGCTTTCTACTCCGGGCAGTGAAGGTCATACTTCACCCATCTGGGGGTGAAATGTAGAACTAGTTAAAAGTACTGACAGTGACAAACAGAGCTTATCGAGAGGGCGCGCAAGGTAGCCCCAAAGACCATTTTACAAAACAATCAATTGAATGGTATATTGGCTTTCACGGCTGGTGAATTAAAACTCAGCAATTCAAGCTTGGTGTCCTAGGCGAAACCCCACACAAGACACGGCACAAACCTAGAAGAATTGCTGAGTTTTAATCAATTGAATGTTTTTAAACAGTTACAGCTGAGAGCTGACTGTAGGATGATCCTCACTTCCTACATGGGGAATTCGCCACTGCCTTACAGATAAGTATATCGCTCTCCAGAACGTCTCCCGACTGTCTTCTTACCATCTGGAGATTTCAGGGGAACCTGGACTCGTCAGAGAACAGTAGACGTCTCCATTTGGCTTACTGACGAGCGAATTGAGGTCGGGCGACTCGGTGCTCTTTGGACAGATCTCTCCTGTAGTAAGTCGTCTTGATTCAGGATTATGGAACTACCTTTTACGTATACTGTATTTACACTCCGCACTGCTGCTGTCTGTTCCGAGCCTCAACCGAGGTAGTGAGGACCTGGCTCACAGTCATCTTGTGCTGAAGTCTTTCTTTTTCTTCCATATATGGGTTTTCTGGAGTTTCACAGCCTCTTGCACCATGGTGTACGGTGCACCTATGGTTACAGTGTCCATCATCAATCAGATCCCAACTCTGGCAACGTCTTACGAACTCAGAGCATTATTCCGACTGAACATTAGTAATGAACGTAAGACTAATCTCTGTTCTTCATTTCCAAAAGGTTGTGATTCTTCTCTTAATAAATAAGTGGAAGGCAGGCCTAACGCACGTGTTCAGACTGGAAACGCCTTCCATTGCAATGTTTATGCAGGCCTAGCGCACGTGTTCAAACCGGAAACACCTTCCATCGCAATGCATATGCAGGCCTAGTGCACGTGTTCAGACCGGAAACACTTTCCAATGCAATGTTTCTTCAGGCCGAGCGGACGTGTTCAAACCGGAAACACCTTCCATCGCAATGCTTATACAGGCCTAGTGCACGTGTTCAGACCGGAAACACATTCCATTGCAATGTTTCTGCAGGCCAGGGGCAGGTGACCTCGTAGTTCAGCCCCTTAAAACAACAATAACTAACTTTAACTTTCTGCAGGCCTATCGCACGTGTTCAGACCAGAAACACCTTCCATTGTAATGCTTATGCAGGCCTAGCGCACGTGTTCGGACCGGAAACACCTTCCATTGCAAAAAATCGAATGATTACGAGATATTGTGAAGACAAGAAGAATCAGGAATTCAGTCTCCATCTAATGCATTCAATTAAAACAATTAACCTTACTTAACAAAAATACAAATTCATTAAGATATTTAAACTTAAGATTTCAAGACAATCTTAAGTGATCGCTTTTTCTGTCGGTGAGTGTATTAATTTCACATGGACCGTGTAGTGATGATGTATTCTCTCTTGTAGATTTACTCTCAATAAGATGCTGTAAGTACGTTAGTGTTCACAGAGCATTGAGTTCTACACCATGAGCGATTTAGAGGGCAAGGCTGTCATAGGACTTCCCTTCTTTTCTTCAGTGACGGAGATATAACACTTTAGTTCTATGAACACTTCAATGACTGGAGCTCTCTGTCTGTATATTGTATTCCTGATCAGCTAGGTGGTCATCAGTGATGAATGGTTCAATCCACCTAATTAAGTTCTGCAGGTAAATGTTGCTTTTTGTTTTTCTACTTATTACACTCCTTAACATCTCAAACTTCTGATTTTTGAAAAATACTTTTACAATCGATCTTCATGGAAGCCAATGCTCATTGTGTTCTTTAGGCAGCCTCCAGATGAAGGAATATATTACAATAAATTGAAATGGCTTGTTTTAACTTCATTAAGAGTAGCTGGTAAGACCCCTGGCCTGTTGAGAGATGTAACATTGTCTGTTTCAGCCCGCCTCAGTAACACAAAGGGACATAAAATCTTGCAACCTTTCAAAGATGCTGTTACTATTCTGCGCCTTCAGTTTGTGTGCTACTTGAATTATGAACAGCCCCGCTCCCGTCCCTCGTAAAACATGCTCGCAACAAGAGTGATTCATCCCACCAGTCTGGTCTAGACCAGCCGAGCCCAGGGTTTATCCGCTTCTCCCCCACACACTCTGAGAACAATGAGACTTAGAACGATGATATCTTGCCTTGTTACTAAGTGGTTTGGTCTTTGGTGCTAACCATAGCACATACGCTGTT
Source organism: Meconema thalassinum (assembly GCA_946902985.2). Classification (NCBI taxonomy): domain Eukaryota; kingdom Metazoa; phylum Arthropoda; class Insecta; order Orthoptera; family Tettigoniidae; genus Meconema; species Meconema thalassinum. The sequence goes on from OX336389.2 coordinate 1,139,348,573, forward strand.
ATCAAAGACCCTTAGAGCGATGCTATCTTCCCTTGTTACTAAGTGTTTAAGTCTTGGGTGCCAAACATAGCGCACACTCCGAGATCAAAGATCCCTAGAGCGATGCTATCTTCCCTTGTTACTAAGTGCTTAAGTCTTGGGTGCTAAACATAGCGCACACTCCGAGATCTAAGACCCTTAGAGCGATGCAATCCGGCCTTGTTACTAAGTGCTTAAGTTTTGGGCGCTGAACATAGAACACACTCCGAGATCAAAGACCCTTAGAGCGATGCTATCTTGCCTAGTTACTAAGTGGTTTGGTCTTGGGTGATGAACATAGCATATTATTCCTTACATGGATGCCCAAGTATTTGCACGAGTCTTTTTCTACAAGTATTTACGAGCCGATATCGTATTCAAAACCATGCCTTCGCCCTCTCCCTATTCTCATGAGAGTACATTTACTCGTATTTATCTTCATGTTGTTGTCAACCGCCCATTTATGAACCAGGTTGAGGTCAGTTTGTAACTGAGCGTTGTCTTGTGAGCTATGAATTTTTCGGTTTATTACACAATCATCCGCAAACAATCGGCAGTCACTTCGAATCCCATTCGGTAGGTCGTTAATAAGTGCCAGAAATAACAGGGGCCCAATCACACTACCCTGAGGGACGCCTGACGTTATCAAAATGTCCTCCGAGAATACATTACCCATTTTAACCTTTTGCGAGCGACCAGTCAAGAACTCTTGAATTCATAAAATTACTCTTTTATCAATCTTACCGACAGTAGTGGCTATGCTGGCTAAAGCGCAGCATTAGGTCATGGGGCCAAGCTCTCTGCTGACTCGGTAGACGCGTGGGTTCGAGCCCCACCGTCGGCCGTCCTTGAAATGGTTTTCCGTGGTTTCCCATTCTCAACACCAGGCAAATGCTGGGACGGTACTTTCTGACAGGCCACGGCCGCTTCCTTCCACATCTTTGCCCAGTTTCATTCACCATCATTCATTTCATCTCTCATTAACTCCTCTCCTGAGGTTGGCGTCAGGAAGGGCATTCAGCCGTAAAAACCATCGCCACAAAGACTTCCATCGCATCTCATCCCCGACCCCGTTGGAAAACGGGAATAATAAGGGGTAGACATACATACACTCTTTTATCAATCTTCGTTGCCGCTAATTTACGGAGTGGTATGTCATGTGGGACGACATCAAATACCTTCGCAAAATCTATAATTACAGAGTCAACTTGCACCCCTCTATAGCGAGTCATTAGTATCCTGAATCAGTGACATCATTTGGCAAATACTTGGGCATCCATGTAAGGAATGATGTGCTATGTTCATCACCCAAGACCAAACCACTTAGTAACAAGGCAACATGAGTACCCTTGTCTAAATCCGTGTTGCCTCCCATTAAACCATGATAACTTTCCCCACTGTTCCCTCAATTAATCAGAAATAAGGTACCGGTACTCCATCCGTTTACATATGATGGATGTGAGGCTAACAGGCCTATAGTTTCCCATACCAATCTGTTCCCTCCCTTGAGTATTGGAACTAATGTAGCTCTTTCCAGTCATCGGGTATTTGTGCGTTATTAATTGATACATTAAACAGCACCCTCAAGTATCGCCCAATGGCTGTACGCCCTCTACTTCCCAGTTTTAGCACATCTCCACAAATATTGTCTGGGCCTTATATATATTTTTCTACGTAGCGTTTTAATTCTTGCTCGAATCAACGATTGGTTTATTCGGAAAGGTGGGCTATCAGAATCATAGTTAAGGTCAAACACACAGCTATTAAATTCGTTAAACACACTACCATACCGTATATTTAATTCATTAGCAATTGCCTGTTTCTCAGTAATTAATTCACCATCTCCGGACATTAACATAGACAAATCATTGGAATTTCCCTTCCGCCTTCTAACGTAACTATAATATTTTTTTCCACCCATCACCCCCTCCCCTAATTAAGTTTCGCATGCAATTATCGCGAGCAGCCTTCTTTTTGAGGACTAGCTCCTTCGATAATAATTTAAACTTTAGCATATGCTCAAAACTATCGTGTCGTTTGTTATAAGCTTTCCTTAATTTCCTTTTGAGTCCCCAGATTTCCCTTGTGTTATATTCCGGATCGTTGTTTTTAGCATATTCTATCCTTACATACTAAAAATTAGATAAAATGCAGTTTATAACTAAGAACTAAATTATTAACAGTTGAAGTAATTCAATTATACAGTGCGAAAATACCTAAACTTACGTTTTACTAATCATAAAAAATTAATAATTATTTATAATAATAGTCGATAGTAAATTAAAACAACTCGTTCCGTGGAGAACTAAATAGCCTAGTTCCATATTCTACTGGTCTTACTTAGGACACGAGAAATGAAAACGAGATTTTTAAAAATTGCGCAGCTGCCACTTTTAAGTTCTTATACAATTGCATTAAATTTGACGTCAGTATATTAAAGGCTTGAATGAAGATATACTGTGCTAAGTATCACAGCGCTGGGATGAAAAGTCGCGAGAAAAATCCATTTAAATATTTAAATTTTGCGACGCCGCCATGTTGGTTTTGTGCTGACCAGGTTATTGAATTATCCATAGGTTAACTTATGATGATGACGATAATTGTTGTTTTAAGGGGCCTAACAGCTAGGTTATCGGCCCCAAGCGGTTAACTTATGTTAATAGCCTCTATCAACATACACAATTTCAGTTTGATTGCTGTAATAGATATTGAGAACCGTAAAAATATTTCAGATGGTTGCCATGTTAGATTGTTATAAGTGTAGGCCATAGAGTTATGCACAATTAGATGAAGATCATTGCGTAGGTTCATTATTCAAACATTTACTTTGATCGTATGACTAAGGACACAAGAAATAAAAACGAGATTTTAAAATTTCGCACAGCCACCATCATGAGGTTATGTAAACAATTGAACTAAATTAGCTGCCAGTGCATTACAATGTGTGTATACATTTCCTGTATCAAGTTTCACTGCGCTCGGATGGTTAATTCGCGAGAAAAGTATATTTAAATGTCTCAAATTTGCTTGGCTGCCATGTTCGTTTTGTACTTTACAGGATTATAAAAGTGGCACAGATGAACTTCTAGTAGTACCCTTTTTCACCGTACAAAATTTCACGGTGATATCTGTTACTGTTTCGGAGATATAGATTGCCAGTGAAATATTTCGCTCAGCCGCCATGTTGTATTGGTGAAACACATTAAAATTTAAAAGGTAACGCCGAGGTCAGACAAGGTAGTAGTATGCACTCACAGAACTCACGCACACACACGGACAAAAGGTGATCTCATCAGCATTTTTTCATAAATTAAAATAGGCTGAAATGAGAAAAGAAAAGTGCCCAACAAACAAATACTTATGATACAATGACATGAATGAACACTAGAGCTTGTAAACGTTTCTAGCAAATAAATGGGGAAACGATTGCTAAAGATTATAGTTAATACTGTTACGTGCCACCCCCTAGTGGCACTTTTGTTAACTGGATTACGGTAGGGGTACAAAGCACAATACCAATTACAGCTTAAAGAAATAATTAACTTTATTGTGGCCAGAAAATTACACTAGTCAGCAAATACAAGCAATTAGGAGCCTTATTCCAGTTTCCTCAAGTCGAGAATACTTCCCCTTTCACTTGTCAACAGATCACAGAAGTTAATCCGTCCTAATGAGTACGGTGGCCTTGACAGAAACTACCTGCTCCTCTCTTTTATGTTCACCGACCACAATTACTTACGTTCACTTGCTGCAGGCTATTTCGCTGTCCACACGCTGGAGAAACAATGTCACAGGATTTCGTAACTCGCACAGCACTTCGTCACCACACTTCTGTCGCACAAGATAATCGCTAGCACTAGCTCGTAAAACACAGCAACAACTGCTTCACGGGTCACTCTTATATAGCAGGCCGGTGACTCAATAAATGGTTCTAGATCCATCCAGAGTCCACGGCTTCTCGAGGTTTCCACCGCTGGTCTAGTCACGAATCTTCTGGACTATCCCTTTGTCTGTAGTAGCCCTGTTGCATAAGGCGCGCGCAATACAGGAGGCAAGCCACAGCCCAGCCCCTGGGGCAGTTGTGACTCAAGCGGCGAGCGATGACACAAACTCACAGCCGTAACACCACCCCCTTCCTAAAAAGGCTGATCGTCCCGATCAATCATTGGTCTGTCTGTGTCCCTCCGTAGGCTGCCAGGCGATCTCGATGCACGATCTTCATCTTCGCCCTCGGGCTCCGCTGGATCCTGTAGACGACATCGTTGATCCGTTTCACTACTCGGTACGGGCCCTCCCAGGACTTCTGCAGTTTGGGTGACAGGCCTTTCTTCCGTAATGGGTTGAAGAGCCAGACCAGGTCGTCCTCGTGGAATCCGCCGGCATCCGTCTGCTGGTCGTATCGGGTCTTCATTCTGTCGGTCTCGATCCGCAGTTTCCTCCTCGCGAACGCGTGCACGTCCTCCAGTTGGTCGACCAGTTCTTGACAATACTGGCTTACCGGGATCGGATCATTCCCAGGTCGGCCAAAGGCAAGATCGACAGGTAGACGGAGCTCCCTCCCAAACATGGCCCGGGCTGGTGTGCACCCGGTGGCTTCATGCACGGCGGCGCGGTAGGCCAGGAGAAATAGTGGAAGATGTTTGTCCCAATCCCTCTGGTGCTCGCTGACGACTATTCGAAGATGGTTCTCGATGGTGCGATTGAATCGCTCTACCATCCCGTCGGACTGAGGGTGTAGTGGCGTTGTCCTTGTCTTCCGGATTCCCAGCAGCTGGCATAGGTTCTGGAACACCTGCGACTCGAAGTTCCTTCCTTGGTCGGAGTGCAGCTCCAGGGGTACTCCGTACCGGCTGACGAATTCCTTCACCAGGGTCTCTGCGATCGTCGCGGCTTCTTGGTTAGGGAGCGCATACGCCTCCGGCCATTTGGTAAAGTAGTCGCTGACGACTAATATGTAGCGGTTCCCTGCCTCGCTTAACGGGAATGGCCCAGCAACATCGATGGCCACTCTCTCCATGGGGCCGCCCACGTTGTAGGTCTTCAGTGGACCCCGTCGTCTTCGTCCTGGGCCCTTGCTGGCTGCGCAATCGTGGCACCTCGCGCAGTGGTTCTCCACGTCTGTTCGGCATCCGATCCAGTAGAACCGCTCTCTCAGCTTCTCCAGGGTCTTCTTTATCCCTAGGTGTCCACCAGATGATCCTCCATGAACTTCCTTCAGGACTTCCTCCGTCATAGCCTTTGGAACGACGACTTGTTCCCGAGATGTCTTCCCGTCGGTGCTCTCCCAGGTACGGCAGATGAGGCCATCCCTTACAATCAGCGAGTCCCACTGTGCCCAGTAGGACTTAAACTTTGGGCTGCAGTCACTCACAATGTTCCACCCGGGTCTGGGGACACAGGCCCTCTTCCATTCGGCTATCAGTCCCAGGTCATCATCCCCTGCTTGTGCCCGCGTGAAAGATTCGCGGCTCCAGTTCCCTTGAAGTTCCACAGTAGTCCGTCGGCACAGTATCCCGGTGTTCTCCTCCCTTCGGGCACAGAAGGTGCAGTCTTCGGGGCACGGTCTTCGTGACAGGGCGTCGGCGTTAGAATGCAGTTGGCCTTTCCTGTGCTGAATCTCAAAGTTGTACTGTTGAAGTCTCTCTAACCACCGCGCGAGTTGACCCTCGGGCTGCTTGAAGTTCAGGAGCCACCGCAGGGATGCATGGTCGGTCCTGATGAGAAATTCTTGCCCGTACAGGTACTTGTGGAAGTGTTCAATGGTCTTCACGATGGCGAGCAGCTCCTTCCTGGTGACGCAGTAGTTCCTTTCTGGCTTTGACAAGGCCTTGCTGAAGTAGGCCACTACTCTCTCCTCGCCGTCCACTACTTGCGACAGGATCCCCCCTATGCCAAAGTCGCTGGCATCGGTATCGACGATGAACCTTGTTCCAGGTCTGGGGTAGGCCAGAATAGGCGCGGCGCACAGAGCCTGCTTGAGTTGTTCGAAGGCACTGTGGCATTCTGCTGTCCACGTGAAGAGTTGGTCCTTCTCAGTCAGTCGATGTAAAGGTTTGGCGATGTCGGCGAATCCTCTCACGAAGCGACGATAATAAGTGCAGAGTCCCAGGAAGCTTCGTAGTTGCGACTTGTCCTTCGGAACTGGCCACTCCCTCACAGCTGCGGTCTTCTCTGGGTCGGTGCGCACCCCTTCCTCGGAGACGATATGCCCAAGGTACTGGACCCGCTTCTGGAAGAGCTGACACTTCTTGGGGCTCAACTTCAGCTGGGCAGCCCGTAGCTTCAACAAGATCTCCTTCAGGTTGCTGTAGTGCTCCTCGAAGCTCCTCCCCAGAACGATGACGTCGTCTAGGTATACCAGGCAGGTCTTCCAGTGTAGTCCCCTCAGAATGGACTCCATTAGCCTTTCGAAGGTTGCAGGGGCGTTGCACAGACCGAATGGCATGACGGTGAACTGCCAGAGCCCGCTGCCCACAGAGAACGCCGTTTTCTCGCGGTCCTTCGGGTGGACCTCCACCTGCCAGTAGCCACTCTTCAAATCCAAGGTGGAGAACCATCTTGATCCTGATATGGTGTCCAGCGTGTCGTCGATCCGGGGTAGAGGGTAGCTGTCCTTTTTCGTGACGTCGTTCACCCGCCTGTAGTCCACGCAGAACCTGGTGGAGCCGTCCTTCTTCTTCACTAGCACGACCGGAGAACTCCAAGGACTATGTGATGGCTCGATCACCCCTTGCTCCTTCATCTCTTCTACCATCCGGTCGACTTCGGCTTGCTTGGCGAGCGGGACACGTCGGAATGGGGCCCTTATCGGTGCGCTGTCCCCAACGTCGATTCTGTGCTGGACCAAGCTTGTCCTGCCGAAGTCTTTGCTCCCCACGGAGAAGACATCCTGGAATTCGCGTAGCAGGTCCTGAAGTTGGCGTGATTGCTCTTCGTCTAGATGGTCCTGGGATCCTTGGTACAGCTTCTGTAGTTCTTCTGGCAGGGCGCGTCTTCTTCGGTTGTCCGTCTGCAGGTGTCCGTCCGTCGTATCTGTGATGCGGGCAATCCAGGTAACGGGCTCGCAGACTCCTAGGTTGGTGTCCCGGTGAACCGTAATGTCGTAGTCGTTCAGGTTGGACAGGCGGACGTACGGCCGAGACGTCGTGTTGATGAGGGTCTTGGCAACTAGCAACCCTTTTGTCTGGATGTCCTCATATTTTGGTTCGATGACAGCCGCCACTCCCTCAGCTGTTCCGTCGACAATTACGGCAGCGCTGACTTCCGTCCTGGCGGGAACGATGACGTCCTCTCTCAGCCTTACTCGTCGTGCGGCGACGGCCTCGTGTGCTGGTCGCAAAGCAAGTTCCTCCCTTCCGAAGTGCAGAGTGTTGGTACTCAGATCCAAGATGATGTTGTTCTGGTCCAGGAAGTCCAGTCCGATGATCACTTCATTTGATACGTCAGCCACAAGCACTGGATGCTTTATCGCCCGTCGACCAATGACGAACTCCAGTGATGCTTCGCCATGTACCGGTGCGGTCTCTCCGGTCGCGGTTATTAGCTGGAGGTTCCTTTGTGTGGGTTGCACTCTCCACTTCGGGATCACGGTGGGGCTGACGATGGTCCTCGATGCTCCCGTGTCGATTAGCATGGGCCAGCTCACTCCGTTGATGAATCCGTCGACCATCAGGCTGCTTTTATCCCTCCGTAACTGCGTCACACGAACTTGGACTGCCGGGGCTTGAGCCAACCTTCGCCCCTCATGGCTGGCTGATACTTGCTTTCCTGGGCCGCGCGGTTTCCCTACGACTGACTGTCCCGACGGAAACTCTTGGCGGCGGCGATCACCGCAGTCCTTGCTCAGGTGGCCTCTCTTACGGCAGGTCCAGCAGGTTGGTAGTCCTCTTCCGGGCCGCCTCACCGGATGTCCTTCGGCTAAGTTTTTGTTGGTGGTACTGCGACTCTTGAAGAACCGGCCTAGCACCTCCATCAGTTCATCGGCCAGGGGCTTGGTCTTGTTGGCTTTGGCTGGTTCGTCAACGTCCACCTGACGCACCCGTGCGCACATTCTAGATACCTGCTTTGCCGTCTCGAACTCAAGTGCGTGGCTCAGCGCATCTGCCAGGGTCTTATTGCGCGCAAGACGCAGCGCCTGTTGAGTGTCCGAGTCCCGTAGCCCGTCGGTGAAAGTCTGCGTCGCTATCTGCTCCAGAAAGTCGGCCGGCGCTGTTGGGTAGGCGAGCCTTACGAGGCGTGCGATGTCCATCTCGAACTCCTGCAGGGTTTCCGCGTTCTTCTGTACCCGGGTCCGGAGCTGCATCTGGTAGGCCTGCTGAAGATGGCTATCTCCATATCGGGACTCCATATGGGCGATCAGTGAAGCGTAGTCCTGGGATCCAGTCGGGATGGCCTGAAGGACGTTAAGGGCGTCACCTCTCAGCGCTACAATGAGTGCTGTAGCCTTTTCTGTGTTGTTCCAGTTATTTATGGAACAGGCCGCCTCGAACTGACGTAAGTAGGTGCTCCACGGGACCTTTCCGTCGAAGGTTGGGGGCGTCACTCTGCTATGTCCCGTTCCTGATATTCCCGGTGTAACGGTGGGCGGGCGTTGGCGCAGCTCGGCAACTTCCTCTTGTAGGGCTTTGACTCTCTCATCCACCCCGGTCGGCGGGCGTCGGCGCAGCTCGGCGACTTCCTCTTGTAGGGCTTTGAATCTATCTTCCATTCCTGTCGGCAGGAGTCGGCGCAGCTCAGCAAATTCCTTTTGTAGAGCGTTGAATCTCTCCTCCACCCCCATCAGCGGGCGTTGGCGCAGCTCGGCAACTTCCACTTGCAAGGTGTTGAACTTCTCCTCCACTGCCGCGACTTCCTCACGTAGGCCCTGTTCTAATTTCCTTTGGCTCTCCTCTAATTTCGTCAGCAGACACTCTTCCAGATTTTTCTGGCCATCCAGAAATTTGGCGGTTAGGTCCTCTGCTAACTTATTCTGGCCGTCCTTCAGGTCCTCTGCTAACTTCTTCTGGCCGTCCTCCATCTTCTTCTGGCCGTCTTCCATCTTCTTCAGGTCATCCTTCAGGTCCTTGGCTAATTTCTTCTGGCCGTCTTCCATCTTCTTCTGGCCGTCTTCCATCTTCTTCTGGCCGTCTTCCATCTTCTTCAGGTCATCCTTCAGGTCCTTGGCTAATTTCTTCTGGCCGTCTTCCATGCCAGTTAACTTTTCTAGCAATGCTGCCAATTTCTCCTCCATTTTAGTTGTTTGTCTTGTAAAGGGCATGCACTCACAGGAAAATTAGAGAAAATGACCTGCTCGGGTTTTGAAACCAGGACCGTCAGGTGTTGTGCTTGAGTTCGTAATCCGGCTTCTGACACCAGTTGTTACGTGCCACCCCCTAGTGGCACTTTTGTTAACTGGATTACGGTAGGGGTACAAAGCACAACATCAATTACAGCTTAAAGAAATAATTAACTTTATTGTGGCCAGAAAATTACACTAGTCAGCAAATACAAGCAATTAGGAGCCTTATTCCAGTTTCCTCAAGTCGAGAATACTTCCCCTTTCACTTGTCAACAGATCACAGAAGTTAATCCGTCCTAATGAGTACGGTGGCCTTGACAGAAACTACCTGCTCCTCTCTTTTATGTTCACCGACCACAATTACTTACGTTCACTTGCTGCAGGCTATTTCGCTGTCCACACGCTGGAGAAACAATGTCACAGGATTTCGTAACTCGCACAGCACTTCGTCACCACACTTCTGTCGCACAAGATAATCGCTCGCACTAGCTCGTAAAACACAGCAACAACTGCTTCACGGGTCACTCTTATATAGCAGGCCGGTGACTCAATAAATGGTTCTAGATCCATCCAGAGTCCACGGCTTCTCGAGGTTTCCACCGCTGGTCTAGTCACGAATCTTCTGGACTATCCCTTTGTCTGTAGTAGCCCTGTTGCATAAGGCGCGCGCAATACAGGAGGCAAGCCACAGCCCAGCCCCTGGGGCAGTTGTGACTCAAGCGGCGAGCGATGACACAAACTCACAGCCGTAACAATACGTTTCTATAGAGACGATTTATTACATTTAAAAAATTGAAACCAGTTTTCGGTTGAATTTGCTTCTTTATCCTTCAGTGTGGTACAGCTATGATATTGTGGTTAAAATAAACAATTTCCCTTCAGCCTTCGGAGGAAGCGTACGGAAATCTCTACAAGTTGACTATACTGTAATTCGGATTGCATACTTCCACTTACGCCTATTTGTTAACACAGAAAAAAAAGGAAACAGTTAACGAATGTTTAGATTTACGAAATTTTTTATGGGATAATTTGGTAAGATGTCATTTTTGCTACTTCATGGTAAAAACTAATCTTCAAGCGGAGTGGGAATGTCGCCAGTCAAAACTAATTATTACAAAATGTATTCAGTATTTTAAGTAAGAGTGCGCTTGGCAGGACTGGCCCAAGCCTGAACGCTTTCATTCCTCACACCAGACTGGCCCAAGCCTGAACGTGGGCCTTCATTCCTCACACTAGACAGACACAAGCCTGAACGTAGGCCTTCATTCCTCACACTAGACAGATCCTAGCCTGAACAGAGGCCTTCATTCCTCACACTAGACTGGCACAAGTCTGAGCGTAGGCCTTCTTTACTCACACTAGACTGGCACAAGCCTGAACGTAGACCTACCGGACTGCGGTGTTTCATTCCTCACACTAGACTGGACCAAGCCTCAACGTAGGCCTTCATTCCTCACACTAGACAGGCCCTAGCCTGAACATAGGCCTTCATTCCTCACACCAGACTGGCCCAAGCCTGAACGTGGGCCTTCATTCCTCACACTAGACTGACACAAGCCTGAACGTAGGCCTTCATTCCTCACACTAGAGTGGCCCAAGCCTGAATGTAGGCCTTCATTCCTCACACTAGACTGGCCCAGGCCTGAACGTAGGCCCTCATTCCTCACACTAGACTTGCCCAGGCCTGAACGCTTTCATTCCTCACACTAGACTGGCCCAAGCCTCAACGTAGGCCTTCATTCCTCACACTAGACTGGACCAAGTCTCAACGTAGGCCTTCATTCCTCACACTAGACTGGCCCAAGCCTCAACGTAGGACTTCTTTCCTCACAGTAGACTGGCGCAAGCCTCAACGTACGCCTTCATTCCGCACACTAGACTGGCCCAAGCCAAAATGTAGGCCTTCATTCCTCACACTACTGGCCCAAGCCTGAACGTATGCCTTCATTCCTTACACTAGACAGGCCCTAGCCTGAACATAGGCCTTCATTCCTCACACTAGACTGGCACAAACCTGAGCGTAGGCCTCCGTTTCTCACACTAGCCTGGCACAAGCCTGAACGTAGACCTACCGGACTGCGGTGTTTCATTCCTCACACTAGACTGGACCAAGCCTGAATGTAGCCTTTCATTTATCACACTAGACTTGCCCAAGTCTGAACGTAGGCCTTCATTCCTCACACTAGACTGGCCCAAGCCTGAACGAAGGCCTTCATTCCTCACACTAGACTGGCACAAGCCTGAACATAGCCCCACCGGACTGCGGTGCCTTCATTCCTCACCCTAGACTGGCATAAACCTCAACGAAGACCTTCATTCCTCACACTAGACTGGCACAAGCCTCAACGTAGGCCTACCGGACTACGGTGCATTCATTCCTCACACTAGACTGGCCTAAGCCTGAACATAGGCCTTCATTCCTCACATTAGACTGGCCCAAGCCTGAACGAAGGCCCTCATTCCTCACACTAGACTGGCACAATCCTGAACGTAGGCCTACCTAACTGCGGTGCCTTCATTCCTCACACTAGACTGGCCTATGCCTGAACGTAGGCCTTCATTCCTCACACCAGAATGGCACAAGCCTCAACGTAGGCCTACCGGACTGGGGTGCCATCATTCCTCACACTAGACTGGCCTAAGCCTGAACATAGGCCTTCATTCCTCACACTAGACTGGCCCAAGCCTGAACGAAGGCCTTCATTCCTCACACTACACTGGCACAAGCCTGAACATAGCCCTATCGGACTGCGGTGCCTTCATTCCTCACACTAGACTGGCCTAAACCTAAACGAAGGCCATCATTCCTCACACTAGACTGGCACAAGCCTCAAAGTAGGCCTACTGGACTGTGGTGCCTTCATTCCTCACACTAGACTGGCCCAAACCCGACCCAAGGCCTTCATTCCTCACACTAGACTGGCACAAGCCTGAACCAAGGCCTTCATTCCTCACACTAGACCGGCACAAGCCTGAACCAAGGCCTTCATTCCTCACACTAGACCGGCACAAGCCTGAACGTAGGCCTACCGACCTGATGTGCCTACATTCCTCACCCTACACTGGACCAAGCCTGAACGTAGGCCTTCATTCCTCACACTAGACTTGCCCAGGCCTGAACGCCTTCATTCCTCACACTAGACTGGCCCAAGCCTGACCGTAGGCCTTCATTCGTCACACTAGACTGGACCAAGTCTCAACATAGGCCTTCATTACTCACACTAGACTGGCCCAAGCCTCAACGTGGGACTTCTTTCCTCACACTAGAATGGCGCAAGCCTGAACGTAGGCCTTCATTCCTCACACTAGACTGGCCAAAGCCTGAACGAAGGCTTTCATTTCTCTCACTAGACTGGCCCAGGCCAGAACGAAGGCCTACCGGACTGCGGTGCCTTCATTCCTCATTCTAGATTGCTACAAGCGTGAACATAGGCCTTCTTTCCTCACACTAGACCGGCCCAAGCCTGAACGTAGGCCTACCGGACTGCGGTGCCTTCATTCCTCACACTAGACTGGCACAAGCCTGAATGTAGGCCTTCTTTCCTCACACTAGACTGGCCCAAGCCTCAACGTAGGCCTACCGGACTGCGGTGCCTTCATTCCTCACACTAGACTGGCCTAAGCCTGAATCCTTCATTCCTCACACTAGACTGGCCCAAGCCTGAACGAAGGCCTTCATTCCTCACACTAGACTGGCACAAGCATGAACATAGCCCTACCGGACTGCGGTGCCTTCATTCCTCACACTAGACTGGCCTAAACCTCAACGAAGGCCTTCATTCCTCACACTAGACTGGCACAAGCCTGAACGTAGGCATACCTGACTGCGGTGCCTTCATTCCTCACACCAGAAAGGCCCAAGCCTGAACGAAGGCCTTCAATCCTCCCACTAGACTGGCACAAGCCTGAACGTAGGCCAACCGGACTGCGGTGCCTTCATTCCTCACACTAGACTGGCCTAAGCCTGAACGTAGGCCTTCATTCCTCACAATAAATCGGCCCAAGCCTGAACGAAGGCCTTCATTCCTCACACTAGACTGGCACAAGGATGAACATAGCCCTACCGGACTGCGGTGCCTTCATTCCTCACACTAGACTGGCCTAAACCTCAACGAAGGCCTTCATTTCTAACACTAGACTGGCCTAAGCCTGAACATAGGCCTTAATTCCTCACACTAGACTGGCACAAGCCTGAACAAAGCCCTACCGGACTGCGGTGCCTTCATTCCTCACACTAGACTGGCCTAAACCTGATCGAAGGCCTTCATTCCTGACACTACGCTGGCCCAAGCCTCAACGTAGGCCTACCGACTGCGGTGACTTCATTCCTCACACTAGACTGGCCTAAGCCTGAACGTAGGCCTTCATTCCTCCACTAGACTGGCCCAAGCTTGAACCAAGGCCTTCATTCCTCACACTAGACTGGCACAAGCCTGAACATAGGCCTACCGGACTACAGTGCCTTCATTCCTTACCCTAGACTGGACCAACCCTGAACATAGGCATTCATTCCTCACACAAGACTGGCCGAAGCCTGAATGCAGGCTTTCATTCCTCACACTAGACTGGCACTAGCCTGAACATACGCCTACTGCACTTCGGTGACTTCATTTCTCACACTGGCACAAGCCTGAACGTAGGCCTTCTTTCCTCGCACTAAACTGGCCCAAGCCTGAACGTAGGCCTACCGGACTGCGGTGCCTTAATTCCTCACACTAAACTGGCCCAAGCCTGAACGTAGGCTTTCATTCTCCACACTAGACCGGACCAAGCCTAAACGTAGGCCTTCATATCTCACACTAGACTGACCCAGGCCTGAACGAAGACCTTCATTCCTCACACTAGACTGGCACAAGCCTGAACGTAGGCCTACCACACTGCGGTGCCTTCATTCCTCACCCTAGACTGGCCTGAGCCTGAACGTAGGCCTTCATTCCTCACACTAGATTGGCCCAAGCCTGAACGAAGGACTTCATGCCTCACACTAGACTGGCACAAGCCTGAACGTAGGCCTACCGGACTGCGGTGCCTTCATTCCTCACCCTAGACTGGCCTAAGCCTGAACGTAGGCCTTCATTCCTCTCAATAAATCGGACCAAGCCTGAACGAAGGCCTTCATTCGTCACACAAGACTGGCACAAGCCTGAATGTAGGCCTACTGGTCTGCGGTGCCTGAATTCCTCACACTAGACTGGCCTAAGACTGAACATAGACCGTCATTCCTCACACTAGACTGGCCCAAGCCTGAACGAAGGACGTCATTCCTCACACTAGACTGGCCCAAGCCTGAACGAAGGCCGTCATTCCTCACACTAGACTGGCACAAGCCTGAACGTGGGTCTACCGGACTGCGGTGCCTTCATTCCTCACACCAGACTGGCCTAAGACTGAACGTAGGTTTCATTCCTCACATTAGACTGGCCTAAGAATGAACGAACGCCTTGATTCCTCACACTAGACTGGCATAAGCCTGAACGTAGGCCTACCGGACTGCGGTGCCTTCATTCCTCACACTAGACTGGCCTAAGCCTGAACATAGGCCTACATTCCTCACACTAGACAGGCCCAAGCCTGAACGAAGGTAGTCATTCCTCACACTAGACTGGCACAAGCCTGAACGTAGGCCTACCGAACTGCGGTGCCTTCATTCCTCACACTAGACTAGCCTATGCCTGAACGTAGGCCTTCATTCCTCACACTAGTCTGGCACAAGCCTGAACGTAGGCCTACCGCACTGCGGTGCCTTCATTCCTCACACTAGACTTGCCCAAGCCTGAACGAAGGACTTGATTCCTCACACTAGACTGGCACAAGCCTGAACGTAGGCCTACCGGACTGCGGTGCCTTCATTCCTCACACTAGACTGGCCTAAGCCTGAACGTAGGCATTCATTCCTCACAATAGACCGGACCAAGCTTGAAAGAAGGCCTTCATTTGTCACACTAGACTGGCACAAGCCTGAACGTAGGCCTACCGGACTGCGGTGCCTTCATTCCTCACACTAGACTGGCCTAAGACTGAACATAGACCTTCATTTCTTACTCTAGACTGGTCCAAGCCTGAACGTAGGACGTCATTCCTCACACTAGACTGGCCCAAGCCTGAACGAAGGCCGTCATTCCTCACACTAGAATGGCACAAGCCTGAACGTGAGTCTACCGGACTGCGGTGCCTTCATTCCTCACACCTGACTGGCCTAAGCCTGAACGTAGGCTTTCATTCCTCACATTAGACTGGCCTAAGAATGAACGAACGCCTTGATTCCTCACACTAGACTGGCACAAGCCTGAACGTAGGCCAACCGGACTGCGGTGCCTCCATTCCTCACACTAGACTGGCCTAAGCCTGAATATAGGCCTTCATTCCTCACACTAGACTGGCCCAAGCCTGAACAAAAGCCTTCTTTACTCACACAAGACTGGCACAAGCCTGGACGCAGGCCTACCGGACTGCGGTGCCTTCATTCCTCACACGAGACTGGCCTAAGACTGAACATAGGCCTTCATTCCTTACTCTAGACTGGCCCAAGCCTGAAGGAAGGCCGTCATTCCTCACACTAGACTGGCACAAGCCTCAACGTAGGCCTACCGGACTGCGGTGGTTTCATATCTCACACTAGACTGGCCCAAGCCTGAACATAGGCGTTCATTCCTCACACTAGACTGGCCCAAGCCTGAACGAAGGCCTTCATTCCTCACACTAGACTGGCACAAGCCTGAACGTAGACCTACCGGACTGCGGTGCCTTCATTCCTCACACTAGGCTGGCCTAAGCCTGAACATAGGCTTTCATTCCTCACACTAGACTGCCCAAGCCTGAACGTAGGCCTCATTCCTCACATTAGATTGGCCCAAGCCTGAACGTAGGCCTTCATTCCTTACCCTAGACTGGCCCAAGCCTGAACGTAGGCCTTCATTCCTTACCCTAGACTGGACCAAGCCTGAACGTAGGCTTTCATTCCTCACACTAGACTGGCCCAAGCCTGAACGTAGGCCTTCATTCCTCACACTAGACTGGCCCAAGCTTGAACCAAGGTCCTCACACTAGACTGGAACAAGCCTGAACATAGGCCTACCGGACTACGGTGCCTTCATTCCTTACCCTAGACTGGACGAACCCTGAACATAGGCATTCATTCCTCACACTAGACTGGCCCAAGCCTGAACGCAGGCTTTCATTCCTCACATTAGACTGGCCTAAGAATGAACGAACGCCTTGATTCCTCACACTAGACTGGCACAAGCCTGAACGTAGTCCTACCGGACTGCGGTGCCTTCATTCCTCACACTAGACTGGCCTAAACCTGAACATAGGCCTTCATTCCTCACACTGGACTGGCCCAAGCCTGAACGAAAGCCTTCTTTCCTCACACAAGACTGGCACAAGCCTGGACGTAGGCCTAACGGACTGCGGTGCCTTCATTCCTCACACTAGACTGGCCTATGTCCGAACATAGACCTTCATTCCTTACTCTAGACTGGCCCATGCCTGAAGGAATGCCGTCATTCCTCACACTAGACTGGCACAAGCCTGAACGTAGACCTACCGGACTGCGGTGTCTTCATTCCTCACACTAGACTGGCCTAAGCCTGAACATAGGCCTTCATTCCTCACACTAGACTGGCCCAAGCCTGAACATAGGCCTTCATTCCTCACACTAGACTGGCACAAGCCTGAACGTAGGCCTACCGGACTGCGGTGCCTTTATTCCTCACACTAGACTGGCCTAAGCCTGAACGTAGGCCTTCATTCCTCACAATAGACCGGACCAAGCCTGAACGAAGGCCTTCATTCGTCACACTAGACTGGCACAAGCCTGAACGTAGGCCTACCGGACTGCGGTGCCTTCATTCCTCACACTCGACTGGCCCAAGCCTGAACGAAGGACGTCATTCCTCACACTAGACTGGCCCAAGCCTGAACGAAGGACCTTATTCCTCACACTAGACTGGCCCAAGCCTGAACGAAGGCCGTCATTCCTCACACTATACTGGCAGAAGCCAGAACGTGGGTCTACCGGACTACGGTGCCTTCATTCCTCACACCAGACTGGCCTAAGCCTGAACGTAGGCTTTCATTCCTCACATTAGACTGGCCTAAGAAAGAACGAACGCCTTGATTCCTCACACTAGACTGGCACAAGCCTGAACGTAGGCCTACCGGACTGCGGTGCCTTCATTCCTCATACTAGACTGGCCTATGCCTGAACATAGGCATTCATTCCTCACACTAGACTGGCCCAAGCCTGAACGAAAGCCTTCTTTCCTCACACAAGACTGGCACAAGCCTGGACGTAGGCCTACCGGACTGCGGTGCCTTTATTCCTCACACTAGACTGGCCTATGTCTGAACATAGGCCTGCATTCCTTACTCTAGACTGGCCCATGCCTGAAGGAAGGCCGTCATTCCTCACACTAGACTGGCACAAGCCTCAACGTAGGCCTACCGGACTGCGGTGGCTTCATTCCTCACACTAGACTGGCCCAAGCCTGAACGAAGGCCTTCATTCCTCACACTAGACTGGCCCAAGCCTGAACGAAGACTTTCATTCCTCACACTAGACTGGCACAAGCCTGAACGTAGACCTACCAGACTGCGGTGTCTTCATTCCTCACACTAGACTGGCCTAAGCCTGAACATAGGCCTCCATTCCTCACACTAGACTGGCCCAAGCCTGAACCAAGGCCTTCATTCCTCACACTAGACTGACCCAAGCCTGAACCAAAGCCTTCATTCCTCACACTAGATTTGTGAACTGAAAATCTTTCGTAACACTTCCCTCGTTACTCACCCGTCAGAAACAAAAGTTATTAAATCTGAGTGCTAAGTCATTTAAAAGGGTAAAGATAAAAAAAAAACATCTAAACGTGTTGTTTAAACTAAACATTGACACGTGAGTTGTGACTTGTGAGCCGCGAGAAAGGGAAAGTTTGATTGCAATGTTTCTGATCGTACGCCCTATTTTGAACACGTCACATCCTGTTTAGGGATACTGTCGTAGGAAAAACACTCCCACACAGCTGTTAGTGTTATTGTTGTCTTAAGGGGCGGAACAGCGAGGTTATCTGCCCTTCACACAGCTCTTGCTCTGATGGCAGTTCACCTTGTGGAGAGGGCTCTGCTCGGTGTTGCGGAACGCAATATTCAGATTGCTCTTTTAATAGCTGTTATATAAATTTCTTAAAATTGCTCTCAACAGGAGACAAATTACAAAGCCAATTGGGAAATTCCGGTTGCTGATAGTTTGGCTCCTCGATATGAATCCATTAAATGTGTAATGCTATGGATGAATGGTCACTAATCTGGGAAAATGTCGTTAGTAATTGATAGGGTAGATGGCTTTATATGTTTTGTGCCTTATTTGATCAGATTTATCTGAAGTCCTTGGCATAAAGGCTCTCGTCTGCATCGCAAGTATAGCTGGGTTCGAGTACCATATGGGTTTATTATCACTTTATTTCCAAGTCGAGGCAACACTCAGATTGCTTCTCCATTTACTGTGATGAGAACAGAAAATGTCATTCTAGGCCAGTCATCTAAGACATTCTAGGTCGCAAAAAATTGCAAGGTTCTGATTTCTTGGAATGTTGTTAGGATAGATACCAATAGTGTAAAACCAAGTTGGCAAACTCGAAGGACCTGTGCTTACTTCGTGGTGCTCGAAAAACCTCGAAATTTTCAGATTTTTTCGGTTTTTGGCTTACAACTTCCAAAATATGCATTCTATGGCAAAGTCACCCATTACACTTTTAAAGAAGACAACATTACCGACAATTTGAGCGCAACTCCAGCTCAGTATGATTTATAAATCTCGAGATACAACACTTCGAAAATGGGCAATTTTTTCCAAAATGTTCGAAATTTGTAGAAAGCTAGTTTTTTGAACAAATTAACGTCTAAAATACTCATTCTACGAGGAAAGTCATCAAAAGTAAAGTTATAGAGCAGTTAGTTAGCTTTAATTTAAGCACTAGCAGAACGCTATAAGACCAATAGTTCTTCTGTTATCAGGTAAAACACAAAAATAGGAAATTGGATTTTTCAAAAATTAGCCTGACGAATTGTAGGACTTTTTTAAAGGATTAGAAAGACATCAATCAGTGGAAAATTGTTTTTCATGCAAAATGAAATTGAATACAATTAATGATAATGAGTAATTCCTTATCAATATTGATGTCACAGTGGCGAAGTGATGGAGGGGCCTCAGCAAACTGCGACAGAAACACGCAACACGTCAATTACCTACTATTTATTAATAAATTACAACAAAAGGGTAGGTATGTGATGTTAGGCTTACCTGCACTCAGCGAAACAGTAGTATTCGTGGGGAAGGCCCAGATTCTTCATACGGCTCTTCTTGGGGCTCCGGAGACTCCTGTGTATTTGGATATGGATGTAAAAGGGGCTCGTCGAAGTCGTCTTCTTCGTCTGACTCAATCATTTCTAGGGTAGGAGAATTAAGGCAGGTCATCCCCCGACAAATTTTACAGAGAGCAGAGCATTTCAGCCCTGCTCTCCGGCAGGAGCATCGCCCTGCTCCGCACTCTTTCAGGCACCTGTATGACAAGAATGTCGGCAGTTATAATAACTCCAGGTTACAACAGATTCAAATGTTTTAATTCTAATCAGAAAAAAAAACCTATGTCCAGCATTGGACATTGACTAGAACCGACCTAATACGAATGGATTACCTTACCTGCATGACAGGAGTTCGAGCAGAGTTTCCGGCGCTGGTTCCTTGTGTGAGGTCACCGGTGTCAGCCCCTGCTTACTCCTTGTCCATCCCCACTTGGTGGGCTCTTTCTGAACCCCCAACCACTGCTGCACCTGGTGGTAGGTTCTGTAGGAGTGTTGGGCAGCAGCATCCTCTTCGGTTGGGGGCAGACGAGCGAGGTTGAGTTTAGCGCTGGCAGCAGATCGGACAAATATCCCGTAACGCAAGGCGTGGAGAGAATCTTCTTTTCCACCGCCATACAACGCCACGAGGCATTTGTTGCCTGCAGAGGCTATCTCCTCATGGGTGGCGTTATTGTTCAGAAAAGTGGTAGCCGTGTCAAGAAGGTCTGGCTGTTTTGAAAGGACGCTCAATATCTTCGTTTTTCCTTGCCCGAAAAGGGCAGAGGTGGTGTCGCAACTCTATTCCAGGGGGGAGTGAGAGATCTCCTCGAATGAATGATGTTGACAAGAACTGCTTGCAACCTGTTCCACCCCTGGCACTTTTCTGGAAGGAAACATTTTGTTTGTTGGTGCCCAATCCATTTAGGAGCACCAAGAGGTCGATATCTTCTCCAGCGGTTATGACGTGCTCGTACTCCTCGCTCTTTTCCAATGCTGTCCTCACAATGAGGCAGTCAGCGTCCTCTGGAGCTTGCTTTGTTTCGATCCCTTGTACGGTGTATTCAGTCCAGTACACATTAAGTTGATCAGGCGCTGCTTGTTTTTTTGGGTTGGACAAAAACTTTTCTAGGGGCACTTCGATCAGTGTCGATTCTTCAAAAAAAGATATCGCTGCACGCCGAGGCTGCATAACGTGGTATCCGTTGTGCTGATTTTGTGCTCTTAGCTGTCCCCTCTTCTGGGTAGCCATCGAATACTACTGAGACATTTTTTCCAAAATGGTTGGTCGTATAGGTGATAAAAGTAGCTACAATTTCCCTCACTGAGCTGTTCCGTTGCCATATAACCTTATGGAGCAAGTATCCTCCATCCACTACAACAAAAGTTCTTAGTCCAACGGCGACGTTTTCTGGGAGGGGCGTAAAGGCAGAGTAGAACGATGATTTTGTTCCTTTTCGCATTCCCTCTTCGGATAATAGAGCCATGGGATATGGGGCCAACTCGTATTAATTATCACAAAAATAGATTAGATTAGAAACACTAACATAACTTAAGTAAAAGTACAGCCAGTTTTATTCAAAAAGTAGGTATAACATTGACTGCAATGGGCGGCCTTATCGCTAAGAGCGATTTCTTCCTGTTACCCACCCCACAAAAAAATATGATATTAATAGATAAAAGACTTTCTTCGGCTTTCCCCAATTAATTGGGGTCGCCGGAGCCAACCAGGCTCATTTTGGTTTTGGCCGGGGATTTAAGGCCGGGTGCCCTTCCTGATACCATGTGATTTTTAAGTTGCAAATTCCACCCCGCTGTCATCGTGATTCGAACCACGGCCGTCCTGGTGAAAGACGAGCAGCTAGGCCACTCCACCATCACGCTCCCCATGACATTAATAGATAACTGTGCAATATTGATAACAATGTACATTCGAAGCCCTATTTTTTTAAATATCCGATTTCCTTATTTTGTTTTTACCTGATAGCAAGAGAACTATTAGTCTTACAGCGTCTTGCTTATGCTTAAAGTAAAGGTAAATAACTGCTCTACAACTTTACTTCCGATGCCTTTCCTCGTAGAATGAGTATTTTAGACGGTATTTTGTTCGAAAGACTAGCTTACTACAAATTTCGAACTTTTTGAAAAAAATGGCACATGTTTGAAATGTTGTATCTCGAGATCTATAAGACATACAGAGCTGGAGTTGCGCTTAAATTGTCGGTAATTTTGTCTTCTTTCAAAGTGTAATGGGTGACTTTGCCATAGAATGCTTATTTTGGAAGTTGTAAGCCAATAACCGAGAAACTTCTGAAAATTTCGAGGTTTTTCGAGCACCACGAAGTTTGCACAGGTCTTTCGAGGTTGCAAACTTGGTTTTACACTATTGGTATCTATCCTAACAACATACCAAAAAATCAGAACCTTGCAATTTTTTGCGACCTAACGCGATTTTTGTGTCGACGGTGACTGGCCTATTCTTGATCTAGGGCCTAGAGCAGGGCCATCCAGTCATTGCGCTCCGAGAGCGCGGCCGCGCTCGGGGAGCACTCGGCAGTCAGACTAGCGCTCTCACCCCCACCACCATTACACTGTGGCAGTGAGGAGACCTGAGACACACGGACTATGTTCGTACCGCAATAACTAGATACGTACGCACAGTCGTGCAGGCGACGGCTTTTGTGGGATTGTTAACATCATATTGATAGGGCTGTTTTACCATAATAGGATATATACTGCCATAATATAGTATATATAACTAGCTGACCCGGCAGACGTTGTCCTGCCAATCAAAGAAAGTGTTGTAACTTTGTTTCTTGAAGTACTTTTGGATACACAATATTTTTTTCAATTTCTGTTAACTGCCTCTAAACTATCGTGAAATGAATTAACTAATCTAGAAACATTCGTGGGAGCGTGCACAACAACTCTCCAACGTTTCATCGCAATTGGATAAATGGCATAAAACGCATACGGGATTTTGTTTAAATGATTCGTGCGCTGTCACTCATTTGTTGAATCTACTCGTGGTCTACCAACTGTGAAATTGATTTACTAAGTTAGAAAGCTTCACGTAAGTATACACAACAACTCATCAAAGTTCATCGGAATCGGATGAATGACATATGAACGTATACGTTTTTTTTTTTTTAACGATTCGCGTGCCGTCACTCATTTGTTGACTCTACTCATGCGCTGCCTATTGTAAACTAGATTTACTGAGCCTGAAACCTTCTCTGGAGAGTACTCAATCATTCACCAAGGTTTCATCGCAATCGGATGAATGATATATGACCGCATACGCGGCATTGTGGAAACGATTCACGCGCCGTCGCTCATTTGTTGAATCTACTCGTGCGCTACTTATTAAAAACTGGATTTACTAATCCAGAAATTTTCTGGAGTGTACACGACAATTCACCAAAGTTTCATCGTAATCGGATAAATGGTATATGAACGCATACAGGACTATGTTGAAACGATTCGCGCGCCATCGCACATTTGTTGAATCTACTCGTTCGCTACCTATTGTAAAATGAATTTACTGAGCCAGAAACCTTTACTGAAGTGTACACAACAATTCACCAAACTTTCATCGCAATCGGATGAATGGTATATGGACGCATATGGTACTTTGTTGAAATGATTCGCGTGCCGTCACTCATTTGTTGAATCTACTCGGTCGCTACCAATTGTAAAATGGATTTATTAATCCAGAAACCTTCCGTAGGGTGTACACAACATCTCACCCAAGTTTCATCGTTATCGGACGAATGGTATTTGAACGCATACTGGACCTTATTGAAACGCTTCGCGCGTCGTCGCTCATTTGTTGAATCTACTCGTGCGCTACCTATTGTAAAATGGATTTACTAATCCATAAGCCTCCCCTGGAGGGTACACAACATCTCACTCAAGTTTCATCGCTATCGGACGGGTGGTGTTTGAACGCATACGGGACCTTGTTGAAACGCTTCGCACGTCGCCGCTCATTTGTTGAATCTACTCGTGCGCAACCTCCTGTGAAATGTATTTACTAAGTTAGAAACCTTCACGTAAGTGTACACAAAAACTCGTCAAAGTTTCATCTCAATCGATGAATGGTATATAAACTTATACGGGATTTTGTTGAAACGCTTCGCGCGTCGTCACTCATTTGTTGAATCTAGTCGTACGCTACCTATTGTAAAATTATTTTACTAAGCCAGAAGCCTTCCCTGGAGTGCACACAACATATCACTCAAGTTTCATCGCTATCGGACGAATGGTATTTGAACGCATACGGGACCTTGTCGAAACGCTTCGTGCGTCAGCGCTCATTTGTTTAATCTACTCGTGCTTAACTTCCTGTGAAATGGATTTACTAAGTTAGAAACCTTCACGTAAGTGTACACAACAACTCATCAAAGTTTCATCGCAATCGATGAATGGTATATAAACTTATACGGGATTTTGTTGAAACATTTCGCGCGTCGTCGCTCATTTGTTGAATCTACTCGTGCGCTACCTATAGTAAAATGGATTTACTAAGGCAAACACCTTCCCTGGAGTGCACTCAACATCTCACCCAAGTTTCATCGCAATCGGATGAATGGTATATGAACGCATACGGAACTTTGAAACGCTCTAACGTGCAGAGACAAACAGAATTCGACATCACTGCCACCTTTGGTATAAAACACAACTTTCCGCCATGGGCGGAGTGTATGTTATGGCGGCAGTTGCACAGGTTGCGACCAGGTGGCTCTACGTGCAGAGACACACAGTCCAAAAGGATCACTTTTCACTAAGGATAGCGGTTTCCATGACTACTGTTTATGACTGTATCATAACGAATAGAATAAGAAGTGATAACACTGGCCAAGTACGCCTGGTCCGCCGCAGCGCAGCGCTGGCTCCGATCTGTGATGTAAGTTTGCATTGGCGCTTACGAGACTTTTAAAACCTTGCGACCTGTTTTACATGTTAAAACACCGCAAGATATCCTCATAGGCGCTAATAAGTTCGAGATCTCCACTTACTTTACTGTGCCCAAATATAATTTAATAAGTAGTCTCCTGTAATAGTCCAGTTGCGACAATAAGCGAAGACAGAGAGCAAGTTAAAAATGCAATTAGTTTTGCCAGCTATCGGTAAATTAAAAAAAAAAGAACGGAAAAATTAACCTCGCTATCAGAAAGGATTTCTTCACATTGTTACACATTTTACATTCCCTTAACAGACTTGCAACACAGCAAAAAAAAAAAAAAAAAAAAAAAAAGCCGTACGAACGCAACTTTCAACTTTACCGTAGATTACTATAAAATTCAATAATAACCATAAATTTCACTCCACAAACACCAAAATCAGTAAACTACCATCATTTCAGAAGAACTTAACATTAAACAGACATAGAAGGCATAGCAAACACCAAACTCAATAAACTACCATCATTTCAGAAGCACTTAACATTTAACAGACATAGAAGGCACAGTCATGACCCCTTCTTAGAGTAGGCTATTGCCTAAAACTGATCACGCCTCCTTCAGCATTACGGTACATAGGCCTATATGTTTTTTAACTCATTGTCTTTTTATTCTCATCCCTTTCTTCACATAAGTAGTCTTTAATGGCATCAAGAGCATTTTTATTTACACCATACTGGGCAAATACTTAGGCAAATTAGGAAATATATGTGGAACAGAATAGTCTTTCAATCGCCAGTTGGTTCTTGGGAGAAGTACTACTTCCTTCCCTTCTATCACAAATTTGTCAAATTTAACAATTAAATCTTCTGAAAAGTGAGCATCACAGATGTAGGACTTTTCAGTAAGTTCCCTATCCTTCACTGGTATGGCCCCTTTGCACTTGATAAAACGTTCCTTATCTTTAGGAGGTTTGAAAAACCGTCTGACCTCTTTACAGTCCCCATAGCTAGATCTGCATCCTGGTACAAAAGAGCATGGCATCTTCACTACTCACATTAAGCACTCATGAAAATGTAAGGGCTAAACTGCTGTTTACTTACATTAAATAACAATAAAATTAACACACGAAGATAACATTAACACACGACAAGAAATTAAATTCCATTTCAGTTAACGCTTCCTACAATAGCATTTCAGGTATTAATACTATGAAGTAATAGTGTAAGCACTTGTATATCAATAAACGTTTGCCCAGAACACCACCAAAACACTCCGACCGATTAAATACTTAATATATCGCACATAAACACATAAACATATGTGGAAATCAACAATCTCAAGTCGACTGTAGCGCTGCGTAGTAGCGAGTGCCAACCCGATCCGTATTCATTACATACTATTGAGGGAGAAGAGATCACACTTTATATTCTATTCGTTATGACTGTATATTGTGGTTCTAAATTTGTGTGTAAATTGTGGTTCTAAAATACTAAAATTCCACCTATCTGGTCAAATTGTGAATCTAAACCATACATGGGCCCACCCAAACATTCAGACAAAATGTCATCAAAATCGGCCCAGGCGTTTAGGAGGAGTTCAGTCACATACACACGTGTCGAAGAATTATATATACAGTATAAAAGATGTGTATACAAATCAAAGGTATTCCGATGCATGGAATGTGCAGGAAACGAACGCAAGTGTGAACTAAAGAATATTGTGATTTATTACAAAATGAAATGAGAACATATTAGAGAGGAAAATTCAACAACATTTTACCAATATGAACAGATAGTGCAGGCCTTGAGTGACTTTTTCTCCGTCGTTTTTATGAATTTCTAGTTTTGGAGGAAACAATCTTCTCCAAATTGGGTACAATATTTCTGGACACAGCTATTCGTAAACAATTGCGCAAGTTTCTATCGCTCATCGTTGCACGATGTTTACTTTTGGTAAGCTTAAGAATTGAAAAGAAACGCTCACAAATGTACGTTGAGCCGAACATTGACAGAATTTTACTTGCATGCCTATACAAAAGGGGATATTCTTCTTGCGGAAAGCCACGGTAAAATTCTTCTAAACTTCGTGACGTTAGAAAGCGGTCTTTAAGACGAACATTGCATTGCAGTTCAATCAGCTCTAATTGAAATAGCCACACTGACTGCACTAACAGAAAATGGTTGAACAAATAGGCCTACATCTAACACTGCTTGGAGTTCTGATAATTCTGAAAATCGCTTTTCAAACTCTTGTTGTAATTGGCGAATTACCTGCAAGTACTCATCAAAGTCGACACCTTCTTTCACTGTTTCAAGCGATGGAAAATATCCTCTGTTCCTTGCACGCAACTGCTTTTCCCCAAAAAATCAATATTCTTGTGAACGCTTCAATTTTTTCCACCAAATCGCAGATGTTGTGCTTTTCGCCCTGAAGCGAAGTGTTCAAATTATTCAGATGGGCAGTAATGTCACATAAAAATGCCAAGTCCGCCACCCACTTAGGGTCACGCAAAATAACTTCGGGCCGCCCTTTCATGTCACCGAATGTACCTATTGCGTTCCGCAAGCAAAACACACGATTCAGCACCTTAGCCTTGCTCAGCCATCTTACTTCTGCATGGTACGGAATATCCGGATACTCCGCTTCGATGTCATCCAAGAACTCTTTGAATTAACGGTGCGTGAGTCCATGGGAGCGAAGATAATTTACCATTCGCACAACTGTTCCCATAACATCTTTAAGCTTGGCGACTTTTGCACAGATTGCCTCCTGGTGTATGAAGCAATGGGTCGCCGCCATTAGGGTACTACCGTTCTCAGCCATTTTTAACTTTACATAGCTGAGGAACCCCGTGCCTACACACCGTAAAGCAGGAGCTCCATCCGTCGTTATACTCGTCAACCGCTCCCATTTTAATCCCATTGATTCAAAAACACCCTCCACTGCTTGGAAAATATCGAAACCGGTAGTGGTGCCTTTGAGAGCTACCAAGTCGAGAAAATCTTCGGTGACCCGAAGATCGTCATCCACCCCTCGAATAAAAATTACGAGCTGTGCTGTGTCCGTAATGTCGGTTGATTCGTTGAGGGCGATGGAAAATTATACAAATTTTGCTGCCTTCTCCATTAATTGCTGTTCCATATCAGCGGACATATCGTCTATTCTGCGAGCCACAGTTTGAGGAGAAAGAGAGATGTTTTCAAATTTCTCAACTATCTCCGTAGGACAAATACATGCCGCCACGTCCATTAGGCACTCCTTGATGAAATTCCCTTCCGCGAAGGGTTTCCCAGCTTTGGCAGTTCGCATCGAACACCAACCTCACTCTCCTCTATCTCCTGTCAGACAAAAAATACGGCAAGTCACAATTTTAGTGTTCTTCAGATAATTACATCATTTGTTCATTCCCATTTGTAAACAAGTATTTTAAAATTAAGGCAATAATACTTACAGGAAAGTGCTGCTTGAAATTTTCTTTCAATTCTTCCAACTTCGATTGCCGACTGGCGTCTGTCAAGTCACCGTAATCAACCCTGTGGTTGGCACTGCAGTGCCGTTCCAAATTGTGTTTTTTAAACACATTAAATCTCGTTGGCACACTAAACATTTGGCATGCCCTTTATAAGCTGTACAGAAAAAAAGAATTTTCCCATTCTGCTTTAAAGGCTGCTGCTTCACCACTCCTTCTGTTTTTTGTATGATGTTCAGTCATGACCACTGCGAAACTGATTTACTTATATGCTGTCAACAAAGCGCATTGGACTAGACTAGCGATTGATGGGTCAGGTGCCCACTTCGGCGCGGCGGGCAGACCACGAGCTCAGCTAGCCAAGCTCCTCCCACCATTACTGCAACAACCCACGAGCTCAGAGCACAGGCTTGGAGCGCGGCCGGAGCGCTGGCGCTCGGGGAGCGCTGTTTGGATGGCCCTGGCCTAGAGGCTTGAGTTGACTGTACTATTGTGTTTAGGATGAGTAGGTGACAAATGATTTAAAATGTGATTCTACAAGCATTGTCTATCAAAGGCCGCACATTCTACAGGCATCGCCTGTCAAAAGCCGCTCATTCTACAAGCATCGTCTATCAAAAGCCGCTCATTCTACATTCATCGCCTGTCAAAAGCTGCTCATTCTACAAGCATCGTCTATCAAAAGCCGCTCATTCTACAGGCATCGCCTGTCAAAAGCCGCTCATCCTACAAGCATCGTCTATCAAAAGCCGCTCATTCTACATTCATCGCCTATCAAAAGCCGCTCATTCTACAAGCATCGTCTGTCAAAAGCCGCTCATTCAATAAGCATTGTCTGTCAAAAGCCGCTCATTCTACCGTAAAACGATACAAAGTCGTCAGTGTTGATTACAGTCTGCTTTGCTTGACTTATTGGTTTCGAGGTGGTTGTAGCCTCCATATTCCTGGAGAAGAAGTGGAGAACCACGGAAAACCACTTATAGGATGGCTGATTTCTGCCCCAACGAGACTGACTGTACCCTGTTCCAGTCCTCAGACCAGAGGTGGAAATCGAATCGGGATCCGTGAGATTTTGTGGAAGACTGTATGGCCCAATCACACATCCATTGAGGAACCCTGCCCAAATGTTCACACCGTATCGTGAAAAGGATCCGCCGTGGGAAGTGGGGATCATCCACACAACGGTGCAAGAACCACCTGCCGAAGTGGGCTCTTGGTGCAAAATCCTGTGGCTGCATTGCCTGTACCCACTGGTACGGGTGTAGCTGCTGTTCATGCAGACCACGTCAGACAGTTGTGTGATCCACATTCAGTGTCCTTGCTATGTTTCTGGTACACGTAGTCTCCTCTTCCACTGCGTGGAGTACAGCTTCTTCAAACTCGGGTGTGCGGCCCTGCATTGGAGTACCACATTCGTCTCTGTTAGCGGTGAATCTACCCGTATCCAAGGATCGCTGATACACCTTAGCAAAGAGGGCGTGTGAAGGTGTCTGGCGGTGTGGAAAACACCCCACATACAGCTGACGAGCAGCTCTCCCATTGCACCGCGCTTAGTCGTACAATATCAACACGTCGGCGTATTCCGCAAACGTGTACGCCATGGTCAACAGCAACACACTACCAATGAACTAAGTACGTACAGCTTACTGTTGTGTTGTTAAGAATCACTGCTGTACTGAAGGTCACAAGCATAACAGCAGGTACAACACGTCTCCGTGCAGATCACACACGCAACTGAATGGCATGGAATGTCAACAAACCTGTAGGGGATATGGGACTTCAGGCGATCGTTCAATGACGTAGGCTACGTACTCGAGTCAGTGGCGCAGTAAAAGCGGGAGATTTGAACATGTGGTGGTGGTGGTGGTGTGCGGGTAGCGGGAAGACGGTAGACTACGTTTCCGGACACAAGTTTCTATGCTAAACTTAACCATCTTGGTCCCCACTGCGAGCCCTCTAAGTCTTAATGGGAATTTAGAAACACCTTATCTCTACTTACAATTAGTATAAAACAAAATCCCCCATTCTTGGATGTCACGGGTAATCTCGAGAACCACCGGATGGATTTTGATGCAGTTTTCACCATCCTGTAAAGGATATCTCGAGGAAGGTTTCTGTAGAAAATAATTTATTTATGATCAAAGGAAGGCAAGCAGTAACGATTTCAGTGAAAAAGTCGAAACGAAACCTGGCGTCCATGCGCTTTTTAAGCTTACACTGGGCAAACCGTTAAAAATATCTATATACTATGAGTTTAAGAATTGTTCAGCATGAGAAGTTCTACAAAAAAGTCCGAGAAAGCATATCTCTGACTTCAATACATCGCCCACTATACTGTAAGTTCTTTCACGTTTTCATTTATTCCAACAATCTCCATTAAATTACTGAGGCGACAGTTTACGAGCTAGCTAGGGGCAAGCCTATCACCCCAGTTACACCCTAGCTAGCGGGCGAGCCTATTACCCCCAGATACAGACAGCAGCAAATTGTCGAGTCGTGTTGATTTAAGACTCCAGAGAAGAGTGGTTGTGTTTAAAGTTTCCACGGAAGTGCAACTCGGCTTTTCTTCATTTCGCCTGTGAACGTTTCTTTCCGTTAAATGCACAGTCAAGTTAAGATTGGTCGGAGGGGGAATTTGCGTTTCGTGCACCTCGCCATTCTTAAATTACGTCTGACAAGAATTCGTTGCACATGCATCTCCATGATAATAGAATTAATAGTCCAGTCAGTGATTTTAAGCCATCATGCCGAGACATAAAACGGATATAGGTCGTAGTTCATTGATATCGAAAAAAAAAGCGCTTATCACGTAATGCATTCATAACTGTTCCTGGGCGAAGCCGGGGCGGGTTGCTAGTATTTATACCGGGTGATTCAGCTAAGTTGACCACCTCAAATATCTACGGAACCGTTTAAGATATCGTTATTCTGTTTTCAAATTCTTAAATCGTACTAAGGGGCTCATAAAACACGGTCCATTTCGCTCCCAGCACATACGTACAGTATTTACCGAGAAACCGGTAGCAACTTTCATTTTTTAAATGGGACTATACTAATTTCACCCACTGGAACATCTAAGAATCAAGTGACAAGTACAGTGATGTGCTTATTTTGCAAATTCGACGAGTAATTTTTGAGATATAAGGTTCGTTCAAAATGTAACAAGCCGGAGGCTGTAATGCGCAAACCGATGACGACATCGGCTAATCGTGGCGTGTATGACGAGGTGTGGTTCCGACCAGAGCGTGGACGGTCACAGCCAGTCGCTAGGGGGCACGCGTGTACGTCACGTGACTATACAGAGCGAGCAGCAGCATGCATCAATCGTCCAACGCTGCCAGTCGCATTGAAAAATGCGACATGGAGGCGTCAAACGAAGAGCAAAGAGGTGTTGTACGGTTTCTGACAGCGAAATGAGTAAGGGGAACGGACATTCATCGCCGAATCTCACAAGTGTACGGCGAACACTGCATGTCCCTTGCAAGGGTCAAGGCGTGGCACAAGCGCTTCAGGCAAGGACGGGTGTCGTTAGCTGATGATGCCCGGTCTGGAGCACCCCCCTACATTACCGATGACAACGCCCAGCTGGTTGATGCACTCATTACCCAGGACCGCCGAGTGACAGTGAACGCCATAGCTGCCGTGGTCGGATTGAGCGTCGGAAGTGTGCACACCATCATGAAGGAACGACTGCACTTGCGGAAAGGGTGTGCCCAATGAGTGCCCCACAGTCTTCAACCACACCAGGAAGCATGTCGAATGGTCTACTGTCTTGGTCTTGGTTGGACGATTGATGCATGCTGCTGTTCGCTTTGTATCGTCACGTGACGTGCACGCGTGCCCTCTAGCGACGGGCTGTGACCTTCCACGCTCTGGTCGGAACCACACCTCGTTACACACGCCACGATAGCCGATGTCGTCACCGGTTTGCGCATTACAGCCTCCAGCTCGTTACTTTTTGAACGCACCTTATATTAAAGGTTTCCATATGTGTCGGCATTAGACAGAAAGCGATGCGCCAGCCGCTGGAATGTGGAGTGCATGTTCTCTTGCGTGACCCACTCCTTATCTTTTGTGCATGGGGAGGACAAAAATAGCATAGTGGGAGAGTCGCACATTAATGAAACAAACCGAAGACGTATACAGTATGATATTTGGACGTACATGAACCAGATCTGCAGCAAGGATACAGGAATTTGCATACTTTGGGTGATGCAGCAGATGCAGTGAGATATAATTATCCTAAAAATGGAATCAAGCATATTGGTAATCATGCATGTGACAGTAACATGGGCCGGTATGGAATCAGGAGAGTTAAAATACACACATCAAAAAAAGTTTTGCATCACCTCGGTTCCAAGAGTTCCGGAACCTTTAAATACAAAGGGAATAGAGATCAACACAAACAACATTTCAGCTCGTTTTATTGCTCATGAGACCCACACATTGCATGTTGTACCAGCATACAGCTAGACTTGCAGCATTTGTGGTCCAGATTGCAGTACACACCACTACCTCTAATACCCAGTAGCACGTCCTCTTGCATTGATGCATGCCTGTATTCGTCGTGGCATACTATCCACAAGTTCATCAAGACACTGTTGGTCCAAATTGTCCCACTCCTCAACGACAATTCGGCGTAAATCTCTCAGAGTGGTTGGTGGGTCAAGACGTCCATAAACAGCCCTTTTCAACATATCCCAGGCATGTTCGATAGGGTTCATGTCTGGCGAACATGCTGGCCACTGTAGTCGAGCGATGTCGTTATCTTGAAGGAACGCATTCACAAGATGTGCACGATGAGGTCGAGAATTGTCGTCCATGAAGACAAATGCCTCTCCAATATTCTGCCGATATGGTTGCACTATGGGTCGGAGGATGTCATTCAGGTATCGTAAAGCCGTTTCGGAGCCTTCCATGACCACCAGTGGCGTACGTCGGCCCCACATAATGCCACCCCAAAACATCAGGGAACCACCACCTTGCTGCACTCGCTGGACAGTGTGTCTAAGACGTTCAGCCTGACCAGGGTGCCTCCAAACACGTCTCCGACGATTGTCTGGTTGAAGGCATATGCGACACTCATCGGTGAAGAGAACGTGATGCCAATTCTGTGGGGTCCATTCAGCATGTTGTTGGGCCCATCTGTACCGCGCTGCATGGTGTCGGGGTTGCAAAGCTGGACCTCGCCATGGACGTCGGGAGTGAAGTTGCGCATCATGCAGCCTATTGCGCACAGTTTGAGTTGAAACACGACGTCCTGTGGCTGAACGAAACGCATTATTCAACATGGTGGCATTGCTGTCAGGGTTCCTCCGAGCGGCAATCCGTAAGTAGCGGTCATCCACTACAGTAGTAGCCCTTGGGCGGCCTGAGCGAGGCCTGTCATCGACAGTTCCTGTATCTCTGTACCTCCTCCATGTCCGAACAACATCGCTTTGGTTCACTCTGAGACGCCTGGAAACTTCCCTTGTTGAGAGCCCTTCTTGACACAAAGTAACAATGCGGACGCGATCGAACTGCGGTATTGACCTTCTAGGCATGGTAGAACTACAGACAACATGAACAGCGTACCTTCGTCCTGGTGGAATGACTGGAACTGATCGGCTGTCGTACCCCCTCCGTCTAATAGGCCCTGCTCATGCATGGTTGTTTACATCTTTGAGCAGTTTTAGTGACATCTATGAACAGTCAAAGG
The DNA here is from genome assembly GCA_946902985.2 of Meconema thalassinum. Taxonomy (NCBI): domain Eukaryota; kingdom Metazoa; phylum Arthropoda; class Insecta; order Orthoptera; family Tettigoniidae; genus Meconema; species Meconema thalassinum. Next base: position 1,139,382,277 of record OX336389.2, read on the forward strand.
GACTGTATCTTTGATACAATATACACAGTCAACGTCTATATGCCGGAGATCTGGGAACCGAGGTGATGCAAAACTTTTTTTGATGTGTGTATATGTTTTAATTTGTTGACATGATGTCACAAACCAGCCTAGGGAGCTACTCACGTTAACGTGCATGGTCAGACTACTCCGAACTCGAAAGACCACACACAGCCACTTCATACCTTACTTCATTAATTTTATTTTTCATTAACTCCTCTCATGAGATTGGTGTCATGTAGGGCATCTATCCGTGAAATCATTCCCACAAGGAAACTATCTCATCACATCCCCTACCTCATAGCAACCGGAATAATTATGGGTAGAACCAAAAAAAACAATACCTCATGTAATTTACCTATACATAAGATATACGACAAAATAAGCAAGATGACACGAAATCCTTTTAACTTTTGCGTTTTAGGACAATTTTCATTATTTCAACAGTATGGAGACCAAGAGTGCTATTCATTGTAAAACAATTTTGCTCTGAAAATTACAAAATATGTTGTCTGTCTTTCTACCAGCTTGTCGTTATTTCTTTCAGTGGAGTGCCTAAAACTGTTTTGTTTGTTAGTTTTTGGAACTATTCGACTTGAGGGTTCTGGTATGCGAACCGTCCTCCTAACTTACCAGGGGCTATGTAATGCCAAAAATACGACGAAAAGTGTACTATTATAGATCGGCTACTAAACGAGCCATGCAGGCCTGAGAAGTGGTGTTGTTACAGTAAGTGGGGAGGTGGGCAACTACACGAGCCATGCGGGGCTGGGATGTGGTGTTGTTACTGTAAGTGGGGAGGTCGGCTACTAAACGAGCCATGCGGAGCTGGGAGGTGTTGTTATTACAGTAAGTAGGGAGGTCGGCTACTAAACGAGCCATATGTTTTGTCGACAAGCTGGGAGATGTTGTTATTACAGTAAGTGGGAAGGTCAGCTACTAAACGAGCCATATGTTTTGTTCACAGCTGAGTTGGGAGACTACGATTCACGCCGCCATTCTCCCGGCTATGTGTCTGAGTTCCGCTTCCTCTCGAACCAGACTGTGGAGCTGGAGTCCAGAATAGCCGAGCTGCACAAAGGATTAGTGTAAGTAGGCCTAATCCATGTCTATGACTCTTAATTCTTTTCTTCAGCGTGGCAATGAACACACTCCTTATCTTTCACTTGCAATTTATTGTCGAAGGTACGATATTTTCGTCAAAATAAACCCAAGGATTATTATATTTATGGTAAGAGAACTCGTGTTTTGGAATAAGACACTTCATTCGTTTTGAATCAAATTTAGGATTGCCAATGAAATGAGTGTATGTGATCAGTAACCAGCTTATAGGCTACATTCTGCTGTAGAAATCAATAATGTATGGCAATACCCTGACTAAATGATGGACGAAGTGCGGAAGCGTTCTCAAGAAAATATTTTCCTAAATTATTTACAAATCGAACAACGTTAAAAGGTTTCTTGGAGGGAGTTGGTCATCAGTTCCGTGCACTTGTCTTTGCTGCTTTGGTGACTGTTGTGGTTGTAGGCCCTGAAGTTAATTGTTAGGTTCTAGAATTCGGGACAATCTCGACATTTTCCTGGAGGGAGTGTGGAAAACCGCTTGCAGTTGTGAATGAGATCGAAAGAGGCGGCTGTTACCTGTTAGAAGGTACCGTCCCGGCATTTGCCTGATGTTGAAAATGGAAAACTGCGGAAAACCATTCCAAGGACGTTTGGGCTTGAACCCACTCGTCCATTAATTATAATGAAACTTTTTTGTGTTCAATGAAAATATAAATCATACTCCATAATATGAGAGAATGTATTTGTGTTGCAGGGGTCAGCTCCCAGCCATGGCTGAGCTCAACTACCTGGAGAAGGTCAAGTGGTTGGAAATGTACGGTGTGGATCTTCATCCTGTCCTGGTGAGTCTTACATCCTCGGCGCTACAGCCTGGGGTAGGTTTTGGCCTTTCTCACAATTCTCTATTCTGAGTTTTCTCCCACCATCATCCAACCTTCATAGTTCTCAGGTCTTCTCCTAGGTCCATCAACCATCTTTTACGTGGTCGTCCACGTCTCCTTTTTCCTTCCATAGTCCCATGTAACAGCTTCCTCGGCATTCTTTCTTTACTCATCCACTCCTAATTACCATATCTAGCCAAGCCAGACGTCGGGACATAATAAATTTCACTATATCCTTGATTTTAAGTATCTCTTCAATTTCCTTATTTGTTGTTGTTCTCCATACTTCATCTTCTCTCACTGGACCATATAGCCTCCTTATAACTTTCCGTTCAAAAGTTTTAAGAGCATTCTCATTGGCTACTGACCTTGACCATGTCTCAGATCTACTGGTCTAATTAGGGTCTTGCAGAGCTTAACTTTCATCTTCCTAGACATAAGTTTAGATTTCAAGAGCTTATTGTTAGCATAGTAAGCTGTGTTTCCAATCATGATCCGTTTATGAATCTCCTGTGTTGCTGAATTCTCACAGTTCAGTTCAGTACAGTACCAAGGTAACTGAAACATTTTACATTCTCAAATTTGTACTGTCCTGTTTCTATATTTTCTCCTGCTGTTCTATCTTTTCGTGCAGTCATTTTCGTATATATCGGTTTTCCTTCATTAATGCTCAGTTCCATCTCTCCTCCAGAGCCCGTGCCATCACCACAATACAATCTGCCTGTTTGGACTTGTTTATTATTGTTCCTCCCAATCCTAGTTATTTTATTGTCAAGTTAAACAATACTGCAGATAATGAATCTCCTTGCTTCACTCCTATGTTCACCTCAAAATTCCTGCTAGTTTTGACTCCTACGAAAACCTTGGCCTGAGATCCTTCCATGGTCATTGTTACTAGACTGTTCATCTTCTTTGGCACTCCACATGCCTCTAGGGCGTTCAGCATCTTTGTCCTATCAATGCTATTAAAAGCCTGTTGGAAATCAATAAATAGCATATGCAGATCAACATCGTATTCATAGCATTTCTCCATACCGGTATGATTGCTTCATAGCAAAGATCTGGTCAGTTGTTCCTCTCCCTGGCCGAAAACCACATTGGTTCTCGTCCAGATTGTATTCAGCATAGATGCTCAATCTCCTTTGCAGTATACCGGTACTATCTTATATACAACACTAAGCAATGTTATCCCTCTATAGTTTCCACACTGTAATTTATCACATTTCTTAAAGATGGTACAAATAAGGCCAAATTTCCAACCTTCTGGCATTATCTCTCTTTCCCATACCTCACAAATCAGTTTATGGAGGTTCGTAGCAAGATCTTGTTTGAGCTGTGATTTGATCCTCTTCTGGCGCTCTCCCATTTCGTTGACGCTTCACTGCTTCCGTAACTCCTTCTATAGATGGTTTAGTAACCTGTATCATACATGTGCCCTGCCCATATTGTAAGAACACTCATCACCCTTCCATCCTTATCCTTACACAAGTTCATCCGTCGCTGAAATTCACCCCTCTATTTGTAATTTTAGTAAACTCATATTTATAGTGTTTTCCACTCGTTTTCACTCAGGTGAAGAAACAGTCCCATATGTTAAGGAAGCTTTAATAAATCTGCATATTCCAAGTCAGGGGCAGTCCAGAGCCTGAAAATTCTGGGAAATGGTATAAAAATGAAACTTATAAATGAAGGGTATAAAAATGTACGTTTTAAGTTATACGGCTGCGTGAGTAGCGCTTTTCTTTTCCAGGCTCCTATCAATAATCTGGAAGACCTGAATACGGTACCATAGATCAGCAATTTTGCCAAAATATCTTCAAAATCGACCTAAATCCATACGTGGCATGCATTGTAAGAAAGGACACAATGTATTAATTTGATATGATTTGATCTGCTGCAACGGCCAGTACATACTAGATATTTGGAAACGGTGCTATTTGAATAGGCAGGTTCAGATGAAGGGGTATTTCCACAGTTCAATTTATTTAGCTTAGTAATTTGGGATTATCTGAAAAATATGTCCATCATTTAGAAAATTGGGGACCTGGATTAACAATACAATGATTTTTATTTTTGCGTTACCAATAGTTTTTACCTGTTTTTAAGAACTGAACATTACGACGATGAATCACAAAGAAAAGTGAATTATTAAGGACAAAAACTCAACCAAATATTCCTCCCATTCTTGCCATAAAGTAGCCAACGGTTTCAGAGCAGTTATATAATGAATTTCACGAATCAAGTAAGAAATGAAACTAAACTTTGCGTGTGTGTGTGTGTGTGTGTGTGTGTGTACGTCTCATCATCACGTATGAAACGAAAGTTGTTACTTGTCCCCGCTACCTCCCCCATGGAAAAAAATCCTGCAGACGCCCATGGTCCTATCCCAACTGTTAACTCGGCTGATAGTTGCCCGTTGATTACTACAAGGGAACTGAGGCACGGACGGAGACATCCGAGATGCTCCGTCAACTGCCGATACTATGTCTTGCAATGTGATCTGTGCGTACTTATGAGACTCGCGGTTCTTTGTCGGCCTCGTATGTAACTTACGTTGTTTTGTGCTCATGAAGGTTTTCATGTAGACTAATTTATAATCCATTTATTCTGGTGGCAATGTGGTGTCCTGTGAACGGCAGTATTCGTGGTGAATGAGGTACATCCGTTTTACCGCGCGATTGAATACCGTTGTCTTTGATATCAAGCAGTCTTTTACCCCCGCCCCTAATGAGAATAGTGCAACACACAGAACAGTTATCCGCCAACCGCCACCTCCCAGGAGCACCAGAGTGGGGAAAAGATGAGAATCACTGGGGGTGCGGTGGTCATGGAGGATATCTTGGGCTAAAGGGGAAAGAGGAAGTGATTCAATTCCCACCTCAACCATCCTAGATGTGGTTATTGCATGGGGGATTTTCGAAGTGAAATGTCCCGTCCGATGGTTCGTATTCCACGTAAAACGGAGATTAACGGTCACATACAACTGCAAGCTTCCTTCCTTAGGTTAGCAGCCAAATTCTGCACACACACCCAAGTACATGGGGTTGATGGCCACGTTATCCAGGCCTCTAACAAATTAAACAACTCTCCATTGAAAGCATCTCGCCGCAATTGTAACGGGCCTAAGACCTTTCATCAATCAAATACAGTATTAGATTCTTTTGCTGGAGCGGGACCGGCAACCAGTTGCCGGGTAGGCGCGCCTTCCGCCAGCCAACCGAGCTCGGACCGTGGGGTTGCGTGAGGCGGAGGCGAGCTAACCAGGGTCATTCAAGTCGTTAAAGTCACTAAACTTTCATCAACGAGGGTGTGTAGTGTCAGCGCACAGATAAGAAGTTAGCATAAATAACAGCTGCAAGATTTAATTAAAGAAGCACAGATGTTCTTTTATTTCTTGGAAATCTGGATGACCTCACGTCACCAGTTAAAGGTTAGAACTTACCTTTTCCCAGAAGATACTAAAAATGTTCTTCTTCAGCTGACAGACAGACATCGTTACATTATGTCGCTACTCCTGCACCCCCTCCCCCCTGCGTGTTTACTCTAATTAACCGATGCACGACCTAAGCCCGTTTGTTGTTCAATTGTGGGTTAATTTAACATTCAACGTGTACAGATCAATTACCCGTACTCTAGTGGAGCTGGAGAACAATATACGGCAGCAGATATCCCTCACAACAGAGGGGAATTACAACGTGTAAACGCTAATTTATTTACATGGTAAAACGCCTGTCTTGTCAGTTGAAGGAGAACATTTTCAGCATCTTTTGTGAAAAGGTAGGTTCTTTAGTCATAATTTGCTGGTGAATTTACCATTAATTAATGTACTTTGTTATGGTTTCCACCTGTTCACAATCCGCGGTCCGAGCTCGGTTGGCTGGCGGAAGGCGCGCCTGCCCGGCAAGCTGGTTGCCCGTCCCGTTCCAGCAAAAGAATCACCCTGTAGAAAAGGGTCAGAGTTAACCTTCCTGTAACTTCACGACTGCATTGCGTAGTCCACACTACATTCAATCCATCATAGGGACATAAAGCATTTTTATGTTCAGAGATGTATTTACTAGCAGTCTATGGGCTTTTAACTACTTGATGCCTTCGAGCATAAATACAGGCCTGTTCAGTGGAGCAAGTGATAGGGTAATCGTATTAATTTATAATAAATGCCAGCATGTGTAGTTTGAGTCTTCAGTCTTTTGACTGGTTTGATGCAGCTCTCCATGCTTCCCTGTCTTGAGCTAATCTTTTCATCTCTACATAGCTACCACACCCTACATCCGAGGCAATCTGTTTAACATATTCTAATCTTGGTCTACCCCTACAATTCTTTTCCTCGACCCTTCCTTCCATAACTAAGCTTGCTATTCCTGGGTGTCTTCGTAAGTATCCTACCAATCTACAGTATCACTTCTCTTCATTAGTAGTCGCCAGAAGCATCTCTCCTCTCCCACTCGTCTTAATACCTCTTCATTTGTAACCCTATCTACCCATCTGATCTTCATCATTCTCCTGTAACGCCACATTTCAAACGCTTCTATTCTCCTCTTTTTTGCTGCACCAATAGTCCAAGTTTCACTTCCATAGAGCACCATGCTCCAGACAAAGGCTTTAAAACAGAGATGGGCACAATTCGGCTCATTGAGCGGCGCTCCCGCTCCGGCAGGAGAAAGAGCCGATTATGCGCTCTCACCGAAGTTTACCTTGTAGCTGCTTGCACAGCTTCCCGTTACAAGCGGCGTATCACAACAGCTTCATACTTTTGCCCTGTTTGTTGTGCATTAGATGATTAGATTATGGTGCTACGTACATTCGCTTAATTATATTCCTTTTATTAGGTTCTGTGTAGGAAACATAAATAATTACTTTGACAGCTGATAAGTACACACTCCTTTGCCCACTACCGATAGTCCTGAAACTACAATAAGTCAACCTAACAACTTGTTTAGAATACAAGGAACGAAACCTTGCTGTAGGAGTACAGAAATAAATACATGAATAAATACCATTCACCATAAACAAAATATAGGCCTATGTGTTCTTACATATCTGAACTGTCATTCTGCAGATGATGAAGAGGTGTGCGTATCCTTTCGCTGAAGCAGACGGGTTACATTTGGAGCGATCGATCTAGCACTTGCAATTCGAAGAACGGCAGTGAGATGTGCGTCAGTTAGAGTGGCTCTTCGTGGAGATTTATTTATCTCCATTAGAGAGAACAGTTTCTCACACAGATATGTTGAACCAATCATTGATAGAAGTTTGGCAGTCATTTTGTGCATGTTTGGGAAATCTGTTTGCAAAAACTGTTCATAAAAATGTGCTAAGCTTGTTCGTGATTCATATTTAGCGTACAGCCGTACACGTAATATACTCAGCCCGGTAAAATGTTGTACCTATGCTTGCACCTTGACTGCGCATATTGCCATCTAGTCGTTCCAGCACAAACTATTAGTGAGCAATCAGCTGGTCCCGGCTCCTTGGCTCCGCTCGTGCTCATGCAGTTGACTCCAGGAGCTGCGCTCTCTCAGTGCCCACCTATGCTTTAAAAAATGACTTCCTAATACATAAATCTATATTCGATGTCAACAGATTCCTTTTCTGTAGAAATGCTTTCCTTCCCTGAGCCAACATACTTTTTATATCCTCTCTGCTTCGTCCATCACTGGTTATTTTGCTTACTAAGTAACAGAAGTCTCCTACTTCCTTTATCTTTTCACCTGCCAATTTGATGTCCATAGAGGTTTCTGATTTATTTCGGCTGCATTCCAATATTTTTGTTTGACAATTATTAATTTTCATCCTGAATTCTTTCCTCAAGACAGAGTCCATACCATTCAAAAACTCAATCAAATCCTCTGGCGTGTCGGCCAAGATGAATATGTCCTGCTTCAATGATCCTGTCTAGAATAATTTACAAGAGGATGGAAAGCCAGATAGAAACGTAGCTGGGTGATGACCAGTTTGGCTTCAGGAGAAATGTAGGAACGAGTTAAGCTGTACTAAGTCTTAGGCTGATTTTGGAAGGTAGAGTAAGGAAAGATAAGAGAACGTTCATGGCATTTGTAGACTTGGAAAAGGCTTTTGGTAACGTTGATTGGAGTAAGTTGTTTGACATTTTGAAAACGATAGACATTAAGTACAGGGATAGGAGGGTGCTCTACAATCTAGAGCGAAACCAGACAGCAGTCATTCGAGCTGATGGACATGAGAGAGAAGCTGGTATTCAGAAAGGTGTAAGGCAAGGATGCAACTTATCACTAAAGCCCTGCGCGGATGCGGATATCCGCGGATAAACCCGCGGATATCCGCAACATTTTTTGCCATGCGGATATAGTTTGCATGGCTTTGCGGATAGCGGATAAGCTGCGGATAATGTTTGGAGTAAAATTGCGGATAGGTTTTAGAATACAATCCGAACCCGTTGAATATCATGGGGAAAGTTGGGTAATTGTGCGCACCTATGTTTTTCGAGTTGGTAGTACAACTAGCAACTCAGTTCCCTGCTGCCCATGCTGCCCTTAAGCTGTCTTCGTACCTATCAGATAGGGACAGTCAGCATGATGCCAGTTGCTATGTGATGATAGCCGTGAGGCTTGGATGAAGAAACTTTACACGTTGCATGTTATTTTCTGTAGCCAGCAAATAAGGAGGTAAGCCTACCGTTGTGATTCAATTATTTAAAATTAAATGCAGTTTTAAATGCCAGTTTTGCAGGTATTTATTTTTCCATAATAGATTAGTTTACTGGGATTCAGTGAGTTACGTTTTAAAAGCAGAGTGGGGTAATGGTGCGCAGAACGTACGATACAAGTAAATACAATGCGAAATTAATGGCAAAATATCTAGTGTTTGTTCTCCAGATGCCAAGAAATTATACGCGGAAAACGGAGAAAAACTCCTACCCAGCAGAAAATATGCAGAAAGCTCTACGTGCAATTAGGGATGATGGGAGGAAAATAAGGGAAGAGAGGAGACGTTTCAACATTTCCGAGTCAACCGCACGAAAGCAGTTGCTGCAAAATAATGCGGATAACAGTCGTGCGGATGCGGGGCGGATGCGGATAACAGTCGTGCGGATGCGGGGCGGATGCGGATAACGTTTTGTTTATCCACGCAGGGCTCTACTTATCACCCATACAATTCAATATTTACATTGAACAAGCAATGAAAGAAATGGAGAAAAAATTAAAGTGGGAGTGAAGATTCATGGAGAAATAATGAAGCATGAGTAATCAAGCTGATTGTACGGTAATCTTCACATCTGTCAGCTCCTACTTTCTTCGGTATAGGGATGATAACATTCTTCTTGAAATCAGAGGGTATCTCACCTGTCTCATAAATCCTGCACACCAAGTGAAATAACCTGATCAGGCCATCTTCACCTATGCAGTGAACCAACTCAATCGGTATATCAGCTATGCCTGGTGCTTTGTTCCTGCTTATGTCTTCCAATGTGTCAAATTCTGATCTCAATATTAAATCTCCTTTCGCATCCTCATCATTTTCCTCTTCCCTTTCCATTACATGATTCTCAATCTCCTTTCCACTATACAAACACTCTATGTAAACTTTCCATCTCTCAACCTTTTCTTCCCTATCTGTTAGAGGCTTTCCATCTGTAACCTTAATATTACAGCTCTTAAGACTTCTTTTCCCCAAAAGTATTCTTAATCCTTCGATAAGCTGTGTCTACTTTTCCTAATTTCAGACAATTTTCTATACCTGCACATTTCTCTTTCAAACATTCTTCTTTCGCTTCCTTGCAATTCTTGTTAACCTCATATCTCAGACATCTGTATTCTCCTGACCAAAAGTCCTGTTCTTCCTGCCAGTGCATTTCACTAATCTCAACCAAATCCAACCTCATCCTATCCATTTCCCTTTCTAAGTTTTCTAACCTTCCACTTCCTAGTAGACTTCTAACATTCCATGCTCCGATCCACAGAATGTCAGATTTCCTTTTATCATTTCTGTGATGTTAACCCCCTCTCGAGTAGTCCCCACCCGGAGATCCGAACAGGGGACGAGTTTACCCCCGGATGGAAATTTTACAAGAGAGGAGATCATCATCACATGTAATTATGCATAGAGAGGTGCATGTCCTCAGGAATAGCATTATGGCTGTAGTTTCCCGTTGCTTTCAGCCGTGCAGCAGAACGCAGTATTTTGAAGGTGTAATAATTGAATGGGCCTACCATGTTCCTTTCTTATGCTGTATTTACATTACATTAATATTTAATGTACAGTATATCCTTTTGCAGCACTTGCATTAATATTTAACGTATATCTTTTAGCAGCACTTGTATTAATATTTAATGTATATCTTTTTGCAGGGAGAAGACAACGTAGAATATTTCTTAGGTCTCACTCCGAGTGGCATCATCGTCCTTCGGAACAAGAATAAAGTTGGCAACTATTACTGGTAACAGTTCAATACTTTAATTTCCTTCTTGTCCTGCATTTGTGATGAGGACTTATTGGCCATCAGTCCCTTGTACTTAAACGGTACTCATATATTCTTGTGTATGTAACTAAAATGATGCAACATTGACAACATGGTTGTTTAAATTTTGTGTCTATGTGTAACTGTAGGAAAGGTGCTTCAGGTGTAATCCCAGCATTTTCTTGGAGTTAATGTGATGAAAACCCTACTCAGGGTCTTTGACTTCTAAATTGTGTCACAGCACTATTGTACTTGGAGGTAATGGTGGGTGTTATTTTGGGCTGTGTGGCAGCATGAAACAACCTGATAACATAAGCATCAGCCATCATGTTAGAAGTGAAATTGGAGCTAAAAGGCTTTAAATCAAAATAGGATTTTTAAAACTTACTTAGCACAAGCTCTTCGTACCCATTGTTGACAGGTTTGCATTCTAAGAGTAACAAAAATAGTGTTCAGGAGACTGGTGATGGGGGTTAGCTTAGTTATGGCTAGACTGTCGGACCTTGCTTGGCCAACAACCGTAATTTGCATCCAGTAGGCCTACCTTGTTCTGCTTAGAAAGGAAGATCACATGGAGTGACAAAAATAAACATTCAACTGCTGATAAAAGAAATAAACGCATCAGCCAGCATGCATAATCTGTGTTTTAGAAGTATTTGTTTGCTTTTCACATTTTTAGCCATGCAGCCAGCTCCATGTTATTTGTGTTACATCCCTTTAACTACTGAGGCTTTTAGAGACTTTGGGTGCCTGAATTTGGCCCGAAGGAATCTTTAACATGCCAGTAAATCTACTGACAAAGTTTCCTCGCATTTGTGCACCCTCAAATAGCAACTGATGGCACCAGGATTTGATCCTGTAACCTTGGTCACAGCAGCTGAGAACATTACCGCTGCACCACACAGCCAGTCATATATCTTATATCCTAGAAATTGAATGGACTGGATTCAAATTGACAGCCGAGCTTTAGTTCAGTTTGAAGACCAACCTTTCACTGCTGACCCACGCCAGCATAACATTTCGTCACTCCATGAACGGGATGAAGTGTAGAACTTGCTAATTCCTCCAATACAGGCTTCATTCAATGGACATCCACGTCGAATGGTTCGAATATTGCCTATGCATCCATGTCAAGACATGTCACATATACACAGTGTAATCACAATCACTGTGACATGAGAAAAATAACCTGAAAAATATTACATGTGATCAAATATAGGCTATATATATATTTGGTTTGGTCTACAGAAGAGTGAGGAAACTAGGGCATGACGTTTCGCTTGTCAAGCGAGCATCATCGGATCCAAATCTACACAAAACAAAATAGCTCTACAAAACACTACCAAACATACAATGTCACTCACTAAGAGTCTTTGCCCTCCAAAAACAATAAACCTATCAAAAACTTAGAAAGAGTGGCAACTATTACCTGGTAAAATAGACATACTACAGCATTAAGTATAAAAAATAAAATAAATAAAAAATAAAACCATTTATGTACTGTACCTGCTATGTTGCAATACTGAGAAATGACAATCTCATCAACAAACAGACTCATTCTTACATAATCTGAAAAGTTATCAATTCAATTGCTTTTATAAAAGCTCCTAAAACTACAATGCATACAGTTTCTTCTTGTCAGAGCAGCTTGTAGACATTCCACAATCACACATTATTAGTAGACAAACGCTGGTTTGGTATCTCACCTCAGCAGAGTAGGCATAGTCGTAGGCCATTTCTGCCTTAATTTACAATTAGTTGAGGACTTATTGCCTAAGTATATCACAGTAATAGTAGCTACACCTTCATAGATTAGTTGGTACTATTAGAAGGTACTGTTGCCTGGAGTTGAAACTGGGAAACAGTGGAAAACCATATCAAGCATGGCCAACAGTGGGGTTTGATCCCTCTCGTCTACCGAGTCTCTATATAGCTTGGCCCCATAGCTGCTGCTGCTGCTGCTGTCATTACTTGTTCTGATGTATGTCTACCCCTTATTATTCCTGTTTTTAATGGGGTCGGTGATGTGATGCGATGAAAGTCTATATAGTGGGCGATTTTCTTCCTGATGTCAACCTCGTGAGAGGAGTTAATGAGAGATGAATGAAAATGTGGAAGGGAATAGCCGTGGCCTATTAGAAGGTGCCATCCTGGTATATGCCTGGAGTTGAAAATGGGAAACCACTGTAAACCATTTCAAGGACAGCTGATGGTGTGGTTTGAACCAATGCTACCGAGTCTGCAGACAGCTTGGTTCCAAGGCCTAGCGCTGCACGTTTGCAAGCATAGCTACCAATGTCGATCTTTATCTCATTGCATACCTGATGCAGGCCGGTCCCATGGTGTTGGGGTAACGCGCCTGCCTCTCACCCGGAGGCCCCGGGTTCGATTCCCGGCTCCATCAGGGATTTTAGAAACTGACGTGAGGGCTGGAACGGGGGGCACTCATCCTCATGAGGACAATTGAGAAGCTTTCTGACAGTGAGGCAGCGCCCCGCCCCGATCACGAAAACCTAGATTAACGGCCGAGGGGACCCGATGCGCTGATCACGCGTCACCCCAATATCTGCAGGCCAAATGGCTGGTCAGTGGTCGCTTGGTAGGCCTAGGCTCTTCACGGGCTGTAGTGCCAGGGATCATTTATTATTATAACTGATGCAGGGTTGGCGAGTAACACGTTAATAGCAACAGTAACATTTTATAGTAACAAGAGGGTAACGGTATTAGTTTTTAAAGTAAGTAATGCTGTTACTTTTAAGAGTAATGAACTAATGATAACGCTCGTTAATTTTTCAAGAAGTAACAATCAGTTGTCAATAGCACGAGGGAATGAAACCAATATTCAACACAAACAATACTATTAACCTGTAGCGTAGCCGTGCACCACGACCATGCGGTCAGCTGCAGCAAGTCTGGAGATCGTAGGTTTGAATCCCGACGCTATCCTGAGTGTGGTTCTATCTAAGGTTATCCCACACCCCTCTAGGTAAATACCGGTATTGTACCTTATTTCAAGTCCCGGGGCACCTACCTTATCCCTGTCCCTAATACAGCTACACACACTATTATAGTCATCACATAGATCACATAAGGTTATCAGACAAATTCAACACTCACCCAACTACATGGGGCTGATGACAAAGATGTCCCAAGCCCCTAAATTGAAAAATACCAGAAGCGAACCATGAATTTATGATGGATTTGAAAGTTCGACTACCTGCACCTTTTATGCCCATCCTCACTGGTGCCATAAACGTTCCAAATGCTCTTTCAGCCTCAATAATTCTGACAAGTTTCTGAGTAGAAAATTTACTTGAAGGCCTGAGAATAGAAAACTTCCCACAATCTTCTGTGATGCACATCTGGGTTATCTAGAAGGTGTAAGAGATTAGGCCTGACCCTCAATCAGGGTTTATGAACCATTCTTAGTATAAAATATATAAAATAACTGCTGTAGCAGTTATATTTCAGACTTGTTTCTGTAGTCAATTCTGAGAAGCACATGTTCTACTTGAAAGCATGAGAACACAAAGCAACATTTTAGTTTGAGGAGAGGGAGGAATTGGAAACTTGGCAGAGGTATGCCAATTGTCTTGTTAAAATCATCCATGGTGAGATTCAAGGCAAAAAGTCTTTTTATCCAAAGTTGTGCCAATGTTATGGAGCAGAAAGAAAAGAAGTACCGTATATAAAATCATGTATGAATAATTTTAGAATAGAAACAGCAGAAGCAAAGTATTATGTATAAACTGTACGGTAATGTAGCAAAAATAAATTTTGAATTTTCATGTAATGCTTGCTGTAATGGAAAAAGCTGGAGAAGGAAACAAATGAATTTCCAAAACATGCACTTTTCCAAAACATGCACTTTTGAAAGTATAACAAATAGAAGTATTGACTAGGCAGATCAGTGTAGATCATTCTTTTAGAATATATTTCCATTGTGAGTCAATACGGAACCAATGCATCATGTGGCAAGCCAAGTCTTGAGAACAAGATACAAATACAAAGACCTCAAGTTTAAAAGAACATAAGAAAGTTGTAACATTTCTAAAAGAATGGAAACACTGAAATCTAATACCCAGCCAGCTAAAAAGATCCCATTCATTGATAAACAATAAGATTCTACCATGCAAAATAAGATTTTAGTATATAAAGAAAAATAATATAATAAATAATGTTATTGGTTTTCCGTCCCTTTTAACTACTGCGGCTTTTAGGCACACCAGGGTGCAGGAATTTTGTTCCAAAGTGGATCTTTAACATGTCGCTACAGTTTCATTTGTCAAAGGTACACGGGCAAGTGTTCTGAACTGCTTCTCTCAGAGTGAGAGTTTCTAAAGCCATGGTGCATTACACACAGTATTTATTCATCATCATCATCTTGTACAGTTTCCAGCCCCAGGCTGGGTCTGTTTGGAACATAAGCCTCGCCACTTAGTCCTTTCTGCCCATCACCTCTCCGTTGACACTCTGGTCCAGTCCTCGCCTCTCTTCTTGACACATTCCTCCACTCCTTTCAGCCATCTATCTCTTGGTCTTCCCCTTGGTCGTTTCTTCTGCATCTGCATCTCATGTATCCTCTTTGGAATCTTCTCTTCCATTCTCTTTAAGTGTCCATACCACCTCAGTCTTGATGTCTCAATCCTACCTTGCAAGGGCTCCTCTTTCACTATTTCCCTGACCTTTTCATTCCTCACCCTGTCTCTTCTTGTTACGCCGATCCTACTTGGCAGGAACTTCATTTCACTTGCCTGTATTCTGCTTATGTCTCTTTTCTTCATTATCCACATCTCTGTTTTCAATACCCCACAATGAAAATAGCTTTGTGCCTTCCATGTTCCCACAGCCATGCTGATATAATATGTGAATGTTCCAAGTATCCTTGTGCCACAGGTAGCTCACATACTTGCTCTCATGGCAGATTCTGTAGTGTGTTCACTTTTTTTTTTTTGGCACTAAAGTTAATTTCTTTGTTTCAGGCCTCGAATCACTAAGATCTACTTTAAGGGCAGATACTTCATGCTACGAGTGTGCGATAAGAACGTAAGTGATATTGATAATTGTTGTTTTAAAGGGCCTAACATCTAGGTTATCGTATGTATAAAACTCTTTACATACAGGGGTGTTGAAGTTCTTTTAGGAGTGAAGTGGTGAACCCTTTTCCCCTGCCGAGAAATATTTGTTTCGTACAGGTTTGGAAAGCCAAGGAACTTGAATTCACTTTTGGTCTTCATGTTTTCCAATTTCTTAGGATGATGTTTGAATAGAAGGCTGGAATGATAGTTCTAAGATTACCAGGTAATTTTCACTGTGTTTATCACAACACTAAGCAGGATCTGTATTGACCACAATAATACCAAGCGTGTTTTCAGTTGTAAGGCTTTCATCTTTCAATGATTTAAAAATGGATTACTCTAACACTCCATAATATTTGTTCATTCAAGAAATGCAACCGAGGACATGCTAGTGAATTATTATTAGAAGCTTTACAGTCGATCAACATGAGTGTGCTCAATTATGTTGAGCGGGGAGCATTTCCTTATGCCTGAAATAAATTACATGAATTATTTCTACACCTCACTTCTCACATAAGCTGAATTGGATCACTAGTTGCGATCAGATCAAACTCACTTATGCTTAATTTAGGTTCAGTGGATATGTATTATGCACAACATTATTTACATTATTTACAGAAGTTTTAATTAAATTTTGTAACGAGTCAGATTTTTATACAACTATATTTTGTATTCCATTAGTCTCTTACACTTCTATAAAATGTATTTTTTTGTTAGTGCTTTTTATGTGTATAAGTGTGAAACCCTTTTGAATTGTTAACTTTTATCATATTGAGCTATTGAAGTAATTGCATTCTGGACAGTTTTGTTATTAACTGTTTCACGAATTTCTTATTCACTTGATGAGCTTTTGTAGTTGGTTAGTTAGGTTAAACACTTGCGAATTTACAATTTGGTTGGGCGTATTGCAAGCAATATAAAAAGATGAGAAAAGAGAGGGTCCGCCGCCAGGAAAGAAATGAGGAAGGAAGTAGTGAGTGACCATATTTGATTTTGTATAAATAACATTATATTTAATTACTCGTATAACCAGCATATAAATATTCAAAATTGTAACAAAAAACAAGCGTAAATAGATTTGATTACAAATATGGGCGCAGATGACATGAATGAAATAAACAACGTGAATTTTAATTTAGCAATAACTTGACAATAAATAAACTAAGGCTAAAATGAAGAATGTAGCATGACTAGAAGGCATTTAGCTTAATGTAAAGAGGTATAATGACTAATAAGGTCTTTCATAAAAGGCACCAGATGGCCATGAAAATGTTCAAAGTGCAAAAGTAAGAAAGTTGTAAGGCTTAAGCTGTAATGATACAATTGCAATTGGCAATGCAGAATTCCTTGAGAAGAAAAGTTAAACATGAAAACTCCTAGCGAATGATTGAAGATAAAGTACTGAGTAGCTAGTCACTTTGAGGTGATTGATCATTCGGTTTAAGCCCCATTTAAACATTTAATGTACAAGGAAAGAAGAGCACTGAACCCTTATCTTTCAGTGTGAAGGCATTGGCAATGGTATGAAGCTCCACGCAGGTGTTGAGCATAGAGAATAAAAATGCGCTACCTCATATAAAACTTGTAGGTTAGTCAGCACAAGTTGATTGAAGCACCATACTGGAATATCACATTCAAAGTAGTAGGTGAGGCCAACAACCATGAAACCCTCCGGGGTTCAGTTGTCCAGAGATGATGTTTCCAGCTGTAGAACCATGCCTTTATCAGCCCCGAAGAAAGACACCTGGACTCAGTGCGGTTGCCCTCTGCTGTAGTCCCAGCAGCAGAGTTAGATGTAGAGTGACGCCCAATATCGCCGGCATCTGGATACCTGGTATGGTCCAACTGATGGAACAAGTTGGTGAGTGACTGGTGTCGGCGAATGTAGTAAGCACCTGACGGCGAGTACTCTGACGGCAAGTGCTCTGGCGAATGCATTGACGCCGATTGCTGTAGCGAGTGCAAATGAGCAGGCTCCAGGGCGAGGGTTATATAGCCCAAGATGTTGTCATCGAAGGTTGAGAGAACAGCGGATGCCCAGGAGAAGGACAACCAATCAGTGCGCAGATGAAAATGGGAGAGACTCCTTAGTAGTGCAGGTGAATGGACTGAGTAGAGACATTTCATTGCTAAAACAACTTGTATGAAATGGTGAGCGGAAAATGCCCATTTAAGTGAAAAATTTAAACCTGTTACAAATATAATTAGTATAAACAATTTAAATTACTGTCATCTTGCCGCAGGTATTAAAATCAACGATATGCATAAGGGTTGCATTTAACTAGATTTACAATTCAAACCAGAAGGGAATGAAACTTCAAACAGTGGTTTTGTAGACTGAGCTGATTTGTTGCTGTTCCTGTATGGGTGTCCACTTATCCCACTGTGGACCACCATCATTGTATCTTGCCCTTGGTTACACGTAGCAGTGAACAGTCACATGACTCTTAATCCTTACCCAAGTTGCCTTGCTTCTTTTTTCAGAATGACGAGAACACATACGGATTTGAAACCCCTTCTAAACCAGCGTGCAAACATCTATGGAAGTGCTGCGTTGAACACCATGCCTTCTTCCGCCTGGTGCAAGTGTCCCCGACTACACCTGACATCTTCGCACTCGGCTCTCGGTTCAGGTATAGGTAAGCGATAGCCTCGTCAGTGTAGCTCGTGCTATTGTGTTGCTTTGGTGCTGAATAAGACAATCTGGAATAAATCAGTCTATTACTGAGCAAGTTACCACTGTAAGAGCTATGAACCACTTTGTACACTAATTTATTTCCATTATATATATCAAATTTCAACTGTTTAGAATAATTTTCCTCTGTGGTATAATCTCCTGGAGAGTAATGGCCATAGGGCAGGCTGTTCCAGCCGAGTTGCTCACCAGGGAGCAGATGAGTACTCGCCGCCTTTCGTGAGTAAACCTGCAACATGTAATACAGGTCTGCTGTGGGGGCTGCCGTCACTGTGCGGTGGATACGTTAACACTGGCAGGAAGCCCAAAGACTTGTGTTATGACCTTCGACCAGTGACGTATTGGCTATGACCCTCAGTCCCCCTCCAACCGTGCTCCGAGCAACACTGCTGAGTACTCGCGTGTACGCATACTCAAACTCATGGATTTGGAACAGCCTGCCATAGGGGGTCCTGAAACATCATGACAATTTTTTCCATTGGTAGGATGAAATACATTTTGGTTTATCATTGAGTCTTACCCTGGAAAGTAATTATGGCAGTATCATATTTTAAGGGAATTCTTGATAATGTTATTGACAATGTCACTTAGGCCATCAAAGGTTCTTCAGATGTTTCCAGTGGATTGTGTTAGCAGCCAGGTACAGACAGTAATTATGGTAGACAGGGTTCGTACGTGGACATCAGATTGCTGATGTTGAAATGTTTGAGAGAAAGTGAGACCAGAGCCTTTTGGAAAGCAACAATTGAAATAACTGCAGAGCAGTGCCACAAACACAAGATTTTGGCACCAGAGTTTGTTGTTGAAGGATCCCTCAAAATACAAGTAATGATGCTCTTCTTCAAAGATCATGTGCAAGGTTGCCAGACACCATTGGCGGCCGGTAATAGGGTTGTAGTGTTGCACAACGACCAGATTTCTTTAAGAAAAACAATTAATACCGTAATAATATCTTTAGTAATAAAAGCTGTAAGTTTCCTTTTATATGTATAGAAATTCATAATTTTGTTCTTTAATAATTCAGGAAATCTTATAGTAAGTTACTGTGGATTGCCTGAGAAAGCGAAGCGTACCAACTGTCTAGCAGCGCTCGTCCGTTTGGTCGTTGCCCGGCCCAAGCACCGACCAGATCTCAATAGTGAAGGGTATGGCAGAGATGCTAGACTGAGTAAGTCCTATCCCAACTTTTAACTCGGCTGGTCGTTGCCCGCTAATTGCAATCAGGGAGCCAAGGCGCGGACGGAGTCATCTGAGATGCTCCGCCAGCTGCCGGTACTATGTCTTGCAATGTAATTTGTGCGTACTTGTGACTGTTACGTGCCACCCCCTAGTGGCACTTCCGTTAACTGGATTACGGTGGGTAGAAGCACAACCCAGATTGTTCCTTTAAAGAAACGTATTAGCTTTATTGCGGGCCAGAAAGATACACCACACAAATAGCAAATACAAGCAATTAGTATCTCACTCTAGTTTCCTCTTGTAGGGAACAATTGCCTTTCACTTGTCAATAAGCCACAGAAGTTAATCCCTCCTAATGGGACCGGTGGCCTCGGTAGAACTACCTGCAACACTTCCTGGAATACACAAGCTACAGTTATTTACGATAGCCGGTCACTCACCACTACACTCTGCTTCGCTGTCCGCTGGCTAGGGAAACAGCCCCCGGTGTTTTCGCAATTCACCACACTAACCTCTGTTGCACTGGAAAACACACTCGCTCAAGACACAGTTCCTCCGTAGGCTTCACACTCCTTCGCTGTCAAGAGAATCAGCTTCACTAGGGTTTCGCAAGTCACGTCACCAACAACTGTCGCTCAGGTAAAAGCGCGCACCAGCTCAAAAAAAAATGTGCACCTCGCTGGCCAGGTCGCTCTTATATAGCAGGCTGGTGACTCAATGAATGCTTCTAGACCCGTCCAGGATTCACGGCTTCTCGAGATTTCCATCACTGGCTGGGTCACGGATATTTTGGACCATCCCTTTTGTCCTAGTAGCCCTGTTGCGTAAGGCGCACGTAATACACTTGAGGCAGAGCACAGCCCGGGGCAGCTGTGACTCATGCGGCGAGGCGACGAAACAAACTCACAGCCGTAACATGACATTCACGGTTCTTTCTTGCCCTTTTATACAACTTGCATTGTTTTGTTCTCGTGAAGGTTTTCACATAGACTAACTTATAATCCATTTAATCCTATGAGAATGTGATGTTCTATGAACTGTGGTATCATGATAATGAGGTACATTCGTTTTACAGCGCAATTGAATACAGTTTTCTCTGATATCAAGCAGTCTTATACACTACCCCCCTTAATGAAAATAGTGCAATGCCCAGAAAAATGATTCGCCAGTTGCCACTGCCAGACACTTCAAATGGATCCAAAGACCCTAAACAAATTCAATGAGAGTAAATTTTTGACAGGAAATCTACGTTTCTCATGCAAGATCAAACAAACCTCACATAACCATAAAATCATAAACAAAGCAGAAGTGAACTTTCTAGGATTAGTTATCACAAGAGCAAGCACGTCCCATCCAGAGTTTCTAAGTTCTTTTCGCTGTTGAAAACATGATCACCTGGTCTAGAGCTGATAATTAGTTTGTAATAGGTAAATATTATTTAATTGCAACGACAAGGGGGATTTAATAAATTCATATTTCTTCTAGAAATAATTCATACAACTAACCATGGCAAAGATCCCAAACTTAAGTATGTCAAATTTGTACATTCTTCAAAAGGAAAGACATTTCCTAGCCTAGAATAACAGTGTATCAAGAGTGACTGTGCTATACAGGGCTCTGTTAGAAGGTCTGATGTCATTTTTGATGATAGTATAATAAATAATCTCATCTTCATCATCAATTTCAGTTTTCCAGCTTGGGCCGGGTCGTTGCAAATATGACTCCCCTCCACTTTACTCTGTCTGTCCACCGTCCTTCCTCAACCACTGAACACCACTCCAGGTTTTGTTCTCTCGCACTGTCATTCACCAAATCCATCCACCATACTCTGTCTTCCTCGTCCTCTCTTTCAAGTCATCCGTCTTTCCATCACTAGTTTCGGCATTCTTTCATCATTCATCCTGTTCACATGTCCATACCTTCTCAATCTGTTATGCTCTAGCTTATCATTCAGCTTCTGTACATTCACTTCCTTTTGAATGTCTTCATTCCTCACTCTATCTCTCCATACTCCTCAGGAATTTCATTTCGGCTGCCTGTATTCTACTTCCATCTCTCCTCGTCATCAGCCAAGTTTCTGCTCCATATGTCATTATTGGTAATAGGTCTTGTACATCACTTCTTAATCCTTCAGTGGTATGTCGTTATCCCAAATTAAACTCCGAACCTGATGATAAAAACATTCCCACATTGTATTCTCTTGATCTCCAGATCCAATCTTGCATTTTCCATCAATTCACTTCCTAAATATTTGAAGTGCTCTACTACTTCCAGATCTACATCTCCTATTTTAACAATCCCTCCTCTTTCTTTCTTTCCTCTTGTCATTACCATTGTCTTACTTTTATCTGCACCGAATTTTATTTCCCATTTCTTAATATTTTTCCTTCCATACATCCAGCTGTTCTTGGACCACATTCTCATTCTCTCCCCAAATAAATAATCTAAGAAGGCTAACACCAGCATACGATATGAGGTTTGGGATCTTGGCCAATGATATTGCTTCATTTGTTAGTACACTGGAATGTTTTAATTACTTATAATCCAAACCTAGCAAGTTCATAATTGCATTGTACCATAAACCAACATACGGTACATTGAAGGCAACTTTGATCCGCTTTTGTAATTTACTGAAGTGTTCATGGGAAACTGGATTCCATACTTCACAATATCTGTTGGTGTGTATTAACAATATGGTTCTATCTTTCAGTGGGAGAACAGAGAAGCAAGCTCAACGTGATGCTCAAATGCGACTACGAAGTCCACCCCAGTTTACTCGAACACCGAGTCGAAGATATCAAAGACGTATAGTAGAAGGTGCACAGGATGGTAAGTCCCTACTTCAGTGAGTTTGTAGAGAAGATGCCATATTAACTCGCATATGAATCCCGTTTTTGATGTGTAACATCTTTCCGCTCGGTTGCTGGATAGTTTTGTGGGATTGATTTTGAAAATTGGGGACGGAAGTGAATCGGGCGGAAGTGGATCGAACGGAAGGGGATCGGACGGAAGTGAAGACGCTGTGCCAGAAAAATGGGATGGAAGTGAATCGGGCGGAAGTGGATCGAACGGAAGTGGATCAGACGGAAGTGAAAACGCACTGCCAGCTGGATGTACAATTGAAAATGTGTGTATTGGAAACAAGGCAGTCTGTGCTCTGTAGCGCGAGAATGTTATGGCAATACAGTAGGCAGTGCATTTAGCAGGCACTGGTTTGACGAGCACAGTGGCAAATGTTTCACCGACTTTCATTTGTCATTGAGCAGTTTATGAAGCCTCACGTTCAAGGTTGAATATCACATGGGGCAGGACAAAGACAGCAAATGATATTTAAGTAAGCGGCATTATTGTCAAGCTGTGGGTGAGTAGTCAAATATTAAATGCATAACAGAATATTGTTATATGAGTGGAATAAAAGCTGTATTTTCATCATATGTGAGACTAGGTCATTTCATGATTGTAGGAAGCCATGTTTTGATTGTTTACGACGAACTGTATGAGAGCGTTGAGAATAATGAATGTTATAGTTACTGAGGAATGTGCTCACAGTATTTGAGAGTACTGTCGACGTTGTGTGTCACTTTGTTGTTATGAATTATTAATGTAAAAGGAAGGAAGCTTGTAGTTTTGCGTGTCCGTTAATCTCACGATCATGATCCACGGTACCTCCCTTTTACGTGGAATGCGAACCACAGGACATGGCATTTCAATTCGAAAATCTCACATGTATTGACCGGGAATCAAACCCGGTCTACCTTGGTGAGAGACTAACAGCTTGACCGCTGCGCCACAAATGTGACAGTAGCATATCTCCAATTCAATCTATACATTCATCATAGTACCAGTATGAAAATGGAGTATAAATTAACATTTTAAGAATGTCCAAGCTGTGTAGTATACAAGTAGGATAACATGTCAGATGTTACACATCATATGCGACTACTGTAAGGCTCCTATCTTTTTTTTCCTATTTTCAATAATTAAATATTGAGGAGGCTCTTTATATGCACAAGTCTCAAAAATTAACAGCGTATCAAAATATCCTTTAATCAACTACCGTATACAGTACATGCCAACATCCTCGAAAATATATTTCTAAACAGAAAATGTATTCATTATCATCATCATAAATTTCAGTTCTCCAGCTTGGGCCTGCTCGGAGCAAATATGACACTCCTGCACTTTACTCTGTCTGTCCACCATCCTTCCTCAGCCAGTAAACTCCACTCCAGGTTTCGTTCTCTCACACTGTCCTTCACCAAATCCATCCACCATACTCTTGGTCTTCCTCGTCCTCTTTCCAGTTTCGGCATTCTGTCATCATTCATCTTTTTCACATGTCCATACCATCTCAATCCGTTCTGCTCCAGCTTATCATTCATCTTCTGTACATTCACTTATTTTCGAATGTCTTCATTTCTCACTCTATCTCTCCATAATCCTCAGGAATTTCATTTTGGCTGCCTGTATTCTAGTTTCATCACTCCTCGTCATCGGCCAAGTTTCTGCTCCATTCGTCATTATTGGTATGTAATAGGTTTTGTAAATCACCTCTTTAGCCTTCAATGGTATGTCCAGTGGCGGCACTAGCCATTGCGGGACCCTGTGCGGTACGTGATTTGAGAGGCTCGTACTTCCTGGGAGGTTCTGGGGATCAATACCATCTAGGAATAAAAATAAGTGAAATAAATTGAATGAATTGTAATATTGTAACAAATACAGTGGAGTATTACTGTTTCAGAACTTACAGTTACAAAGAATGCTAAAAATGAACTCTTCTGCTCTTTTTCTGGCTGAAGTCTTTTATTAAATCTTTATAGTCCAAACTAGATGTCAATTCATTTTCTATGGACAGGATTGCGAATGCTGAGAGTCTGTCTTGGGTCATGGCGTTTCTGTGATAGGTTTTAATTAATTTTGACTTTGAGAAACTTCTCGCGGCAGCCGCAACTGTGACGGAAATAGTATTAACAATTCTAAGTGTCGTACTTGTATTTGGATAAATTTCACTCAGATTGTTCTCCACGATATACTTCAAAGCCATTACAATTCCATGGCTAATTCAGTTCTTTCCATTTCTCGTAAGTGAGTGAAGCAAACATAGACCCTTCACACTTTTCCGCTAGGAAGTTTTGATCCATTCCCATTACAGAGATGAGAACATACCTCCCCTTTGAGATGTGAGATTCTGGAGGTGCTCAAATTCAGTTTTAGAATATATAAATTGTTCCTAAGTAGGCCCTCAATTTTTTGTCACCTACAACAACAAAAATTAAAATCTTAGCTCATCACATTGACAATAACAACAGCCTTCCTTTCGTGATAGGGACTTCCTTACTTTTGTGATAGGGACTTCCTTAGAGAAAGTAATTGCCGTCTCAAATAAAGTTTCATATGGTTGAAAACTCAGATTTTCAACTGTACGGTACTCACCAAGGTCTGTTAGCAGAAACATTCTCACAGGATCAATTCGGTCGGCACTGATTCCATTTGCACCAGTAATTGGCTCATTTCTTCACTTGCAAAGGTCCAATTAGAAATTGTGCACTCTGTTCATATTATACCATGTGCAGCTATAGTGAGTCTTGTTCTCTGTGAACTTAATTTTGTCTGTTTCATAGCACCCATGGTGGAAGAGGCTGTAAATAATGAAAACATTCCACCAGCGGAGATGAAGCCTGTGTCGATACCGCAGTCTGTCCACTCGTAAGTACAACTTCTTTTTTATGATGTAGGTTCTCCTCATCAATTGGCAGTGCTGTTACACTTTAATTTTATTAAAGCTCATGGACAATTCATTGGTGAGGAATCTGTGGTGTATGGCTTTCTGCTTAAAAGAGTTAAAGATGATCTGGAGATGGTTATTTTGCAAGAAGGGAATTCTATGAATTCTGTTTGGAAGAACTTACCAAATTCAAATTTGGGAAATAAATAAACCGAATGTTCCCTGCTGGATAAATAATGGCTGCTGTAAGGAACAGAGTGAATGTCTGAGCAACGTAATAGAAATGTAGTTATTGGAAATGAATCCTGGTTAAACGTTCAGATTATTAACACTAATTTTTTATAGGATAATTAGGGCTACCGTACTCTTAGTATATTTTCTTTGATGTGGATTTTTCTGTCAAAATGATGATGCACTGTGTCACTGTCATATAATATAAACCAAGATAAACACTACCTCCAATATTTGTTTTCATTTTATTTAAATAACTTTATAGATTTTGTGGTTTTGGAACTGAAAAAGGTTTTCCATGTTTCTAAACACTTTACCTAGAGAATCAGGAAGATCTGTCATGAGATTTTGAATTTTTGTTTTCATATTTAAAAGTTCGATCTAAAGGTTATGAAGCTAGTTAAAATAAATTTCTATGTACCCACAAATTAAACTTAATAGAACTTTTACAAGTCATTTAACCATATTGCCTTTTTATCTAATTGTTTTTCTGTCAGCCAGTATGTAGATGTGCCCAATTAAATTGGGCAGCCATCATCAGGTCCTGTACACCCATACACCTTTAACACCAGCAAAAAATTTAGTTTTCATAATTTCTTTCTCTGCAATGAGAAACAATTTGGTATTTACAATATGAACGTATTGACTGTTAGTTTTCTAAGGGTTGTAACTAAACGGTCCGTCTAGTCAATACCTTTCTTTTATGATTCATTGTAACATTAGAGGTACATGTTTCGAGAGCCTACAATACTCTCATTTTCAGCCTCTCGTATAGCCTCTTAACTTACGGGTAACACTTAAAAGACATTCAGACATTCCTCAAAACACATTAAAAAACTATCGCTAAAATTGTCAAACCTTTTACAAAACTAATGACAACATGTGTAATTCTAAAACTTACAATAATATGTAGATGTTTATCCAAGATTTTTTTTAAAAATATTACATCCTTTACATGAATGAATTACATTGTATAATACATATAAATCCATCCTACTTAATGATGGAGTGAGGCTATTAATTAAAATTATTTTTAAAAATTATTAAAATAATTTCATTTAACTTGGTTGAGGGGAAACAAGGCTTTCACTGTTTTACTGTTATTCAGTATTTAAAATGGATTTTTTCTAAATGAAACCCAGTCAAATGTGGCATCTTTCATGTCACTTCCCTGTAGGTTCAGGATTGTAGAAAATTATTCATTTGATGATTATATGGTGTTAAAGTACTGGAAATTTTCCATTTAACTGGTAGTCATTTAATGGTACTTGTCCTTATGGCATTGAAACTTGCCAAAATGAATCTTAGAATTTTAGCGGAAGTGTGGTAGATGCTCCATTTGGAAATTAGATAAAGTTACCAATGCTCCATTCGCCTGTTTGCTGAAAATGTATGGAATAGTTGTGAAGAAAGCCTGTGGTTGGGTCGGTTTTGCGTCATTATCTCTGTCTGTTAGGTAGTCCGCTCGGAGGCTGGTCGGATCCTCAGTAAGCACCACCATTAGGTTAGCCTATGTGGGTGGAAACCACAAAACCCAAGGCAGCACTATAATGAGGCGCACTAGGCAAGGCGAGGAGTGTGGTTGTTTGTCATTGCTTTCCTCACTGAGCCAGTAAAGCAGTACTAACCCCATGAGTAGAACACCAGCTGTGGCCTAAAATCCATTACTCAACACCACCCACACCTCAGTGGCTTCCGTATAATCACAGCCATGAATGAGACAGACATCTGAGATGGAAAAGAGGCTACTCATTTTAATATTAGGAATCCCGAAAGCTTGAGCAAATTTGTTTTAAGGACACCTTTTCCAAGCAAGTGTTTTAACATGTCCAGACAATATATAATTCTAGACTACATGTTATAATACTTTTCACTTATTAGCATGAATGATATACTAGGGCATTCGATAAGTAATGGCAACACTGTTGTCAGCGATCCTAGTGGTGACCGTTGTAATCTTGTAGTATATTGTTGAACAGTCTTGGTTGTATAAATCTGTAATATTGAAAGTCTCGAAATTGTGATGTAATAGGTATTATCTGTGTATCTATGATATGTGTAAATTGTAAATGTTGGTAATATGTTATGTTATATGTTACGTTGGAACGTCTTAGAAATAAATCAGTTGAGTTACAAATGGACAAGAATGAAGGAGTCATTACACTGGCGATGAGTGGAAAATGGATTTAGTAAAAAGAACCATCAGAGTGCAGTGGTTAAAAACTTAAGTTAAGTGAAAAGGACAAGTAAATAGTGATTATGTGGAAAGTACAGTTAAATGGAGTCAATTAAATACGATGGACCTTGATTTAGAAGGATTTGAAGCGGACGAGTTCATTGTTGAAAGCCGCGGCCAGCTTACGGGAGCACCAGCACTTCAGAATATAATAAAGGAACATGAGGAGGGCATTCAAAATATATCCCATTGGAAACTTGGACGTTTTCAATCCCAAGGATGAGAAAATTGAAGACTTTTACAGCAGATTCGAGGACTACTGTTTAATGAATAACCATGCGTTGGGTCCGGACGCACCGGCAACTGAAAGAAACGATTCTCCCGCAGATGGACCAATGCTGTGAGAAAAAAATTGCTTTTTCTTAATCATTTAAATCGCGAAGTATGGGCAACTGTAAATCGTTTGTGCAGACCTGTGGAACCCAGAAATCATACCCTTGTGGACCTTCAGAAAAGATTAAAGGAACATTTTAATCCTGCCGGATTGGCGCTCGCCGAGTCAGTGCGGTTTCAACGTATGACAACACTGCCATCTCAGACAGTTGCGGAATTTGTGCTTAAACTTAATGACGCAGCGAAGATGTGTGATTTTGGAAACAATTTGTACTCTCGTCTTCGAGATCAGGTCATGTTTGGTCTCACATCAGACAAAACTAGAGATCGATTATACCAAGAGCCAACACAGTCACAACAGATGGCCACAGAATGGGAAGGATATCAGGTCAATAAAATTCAGCATGGGCCTGTATACAGTCAAAATCGCGGAGGTAGCCGTGTCACCAATAATAGCAGGGCTCGAGGACGGGCTTGGGGACGAGGCACTATCCCAGGACGCGGAGCGTTTGGTCAACAGTTTCAAGGAAAGGAAATGCACAGAACTAACGGACGAACACACGCAGTGCCTAGAGGTCAACACTCGGGGCGGAGACAACCTAACAAGGTGTCGCAAGGATGCTGGAGATGTGGATCGTCAAAGTGTCACCCAGATAATTGCTGGTCCAAAAGAGTAAATTGTTTTGCGTGTGGAAAAATAGGTCATACGGCTCGTTATCATAGAGAGCAAATTAAATCAGTTGTCAGTGACGAAGGGCAACAAGAGAAGTGTAGTGAACAATGGCGGTATGCTCCGTATTGTAGGGAATCAGCTGAAGCTATTGTTAGCGGCGACGGACAACGATCGGAACATACGTATGTTAAACAGGAGCAATATGAGGAAAGTATTCTGGACTATGACGTGAGTAGTGATTATGATCAATTAGTCATAAACAGAGTAAATAATGGGGATGTAATAGAAGCGTAATGTGAGTGGGAACTATCATTTAATGAGGAGAAAGAAGCAACGGAAATGTGTGGGCTAGTAGATGAAGAAGAAATAGGATTTAAACAAAAAGACACTGAAGATAGTAATAAAAACAGAATTAATGAGGTAATTAGAGATACTGGGAACTATGTGAATGGAGTTGGGGTAAACCTTGTTACACATAATAATGAACCATTGTTAGTGAAAGCCAATATTGAAGGTGTAAAGGTATTAATGGAAATCGATACGGGCTCAGGATACAGTTTAATTCATGTAAAGCAGTTGCAAGAATTGTTTCCACATTTAAGTATTAGTGGATGTGATGCTAAACTTAAAACAGTAGATGGTAGCCCTATTAAAGTGGAAGGAACAGTAGCAGTTAAGGTTAGTGACAATGTAGGAGATGAACATGAGTTGAAGTTGTTTTTGCTTTTGATTGGTAGGGATTGGTTCGAAAAAATAGTAGTAAATTGGAGGGATGTAGGAGAAAGATTGGGAGAAGTCAAAAAGAAAATAAATGGGAGAGTTAAGGTGATCTAGGAATCAGAGTATTGTCCTGAAATTAAAGCATTTATTGCAAAGTATCCAGAAGTCTTTTTAAATGATCGTACTAAGGTAATAAAATGGTTTAAAGCTAAATTAATGCTCAAAGACGATGCTGTCCCAGTACGTTGTAAAGCCTATGATATACCTTGAGTTCCGTAATTAACGCCAGTGATAAAATATCGTGTAGGAAGACACCTAGTATGTGTGACATTGATGGTAAACCATCAGAGGTACATTTAGGTGTAAATACGAGTGATATACTGTGCACGCTGTGTGGCAAGGCATCGAGTGAGAGTGTGAAATCTCTACAGTTAATCATCGACATTTTGAATAGGGACCTTAAGCACACCCAAGAAGAACTATCTAAATTAAAAGCCGAAAACAGTGTACTCAGACATAACGTAAACGACCGCAAAAATCCCCCGTCATCGCCGGACTCGTGGAATGTGGTGGTGGCAAATCGCGGACGCCAATGTAGGCCTAAACCACGTGTGCGGGAAACAGTTAGCCAAGCTGTTCCCACAAAGAATATGTACGATGTTCTTGCTGAAACTGAATCCGTCTCAGAAGAAACACCACATACAAGGGCATCGACAAACTGTAAGCCGGAAAAAGTGCGGAAGTTAGCCACGTACATAACCTCAAAAAGGAAAGTACTCCTCCTCAGTGACAGTCATGGGAAAGGATGTTCAGAAGAGCTCAATTTAAAAGTATCAAGGGACTTTGTGGTAAGTAGCGTCACCAAACCAGGCGCTAGAGTTCAAAATGTTCTGGAAAATTGTGTTGAAATGTGCAGAAACCTTACTCATGAAGATTATGTTGTTTTGTGGGGGGGGGTACGAACGATGTAGCGAAAAACGAAGCGAATGGTGCAATACAAACCTACAAAGATAAGCTCCCACTACTTTCAGGTACAAACGTTATACTCTTAGGCATCCCACTCAGACATGATCTAATGGAAGAATCGTGTGTCAACAAGGAGGTAAAGAGGACGAACAAAAAGCTTAGAGCACTATCCAGACTATATCAGCATGTTCACTTTCTTGATATTGATGTACCAAGAGAACTGTTTACCCGACATGGTCTTCACTTAAACACCAAAGGAAAGCAACAGATCTGTTCACAAGTAGCGGAGGAAATCAACAAAAAGTTCCACTCCCACGGACCAGTCATCCCACTACCGCATACTGCAAGTCCGACTACTGAAGAATCAGTGAATTCACTTGGTGGCGAGAGTTTTTTAGAACAGAGGTAAGTGCTCCTGCAAGAACTATAATCCCCAAGCTTAACAACAGTACAAATGCACAGAGTTCCTCAATCAGAATATTTCACCAAAATGTACAGTCACTTAATAATAAACTAGTTCATATCGATATGCTTCTACAAACATCACTCAAAGATATCCATATCCTGTGCTTGTCTGAACACTGGATGAAACCTGAACAAATCAATCATGCTGTCATACCAGGGTTTACTTTAGCTAGCTACTACTGTAGATCAACATCAGAGCATGGAGGTGTATGTATCTATATCAAAGGAAACATAGAATTTAAGCCTATACCAATTCCCGATGACTTATGCATAGATAAAAATTTTGAGGCAACAGCTATTTCTATCCCAAAGGAAAATTTAATTCTCATCTGTATATATCGTTCACCAGGAAATAGTGCAAAGTTATTTCTGAATAAACTAGAAGTGATAGTAAATAAAATAAATAAATTTAATAAAAAAATAGTTCTTTGCGGAGATTTCAATATTAACTTTTTAGAGGAAAGTACGGAGAGAAGGGAATTGCTAAATTTGTTAAGCTCCCATCATCTAATTCACACAGTAACAGTACCCGCAAGAATAACAAAAACTAGTGCAACCACACTTGACCAGATAATAATTAATGACAATGTGAACTGCAACTCTCTCGAAGTAATCAACACAGGTTTCAGTGACCACCGAGCTCAAATAATAACTCTAAATATTTCAAACCCAGTTTACAATGCTCAGTTTGATAAATGTCGAAGCTTTAGTCAGCACAATATAAACTATTTCAACAACTTGTTAAAAGGAGAAACTTGGGAAGGTGTGTACAAGTCAATAGATACAAACAAAAAATTCCAGGAATTAATTAATATTTTCCTGTATTATTTTGATATTGCATTTCCTTTGAAGAGTATCAGACTGAAAGTTTCTTCTCCATCAAAACAATGGCTTACTCTTGGAATAATTACTTCATGCAAAAGAAAGCGTTTCCTCCACGATTTTCAAAGTACGCACGAAACCTCCAATGAATTTAACATGTATTTCAAGACCTATAAGACCATACTTAACAAAGTTATAAAATTAGCAAAGAGAATGTCAAATGATAATTATATCCTGGAATCTAAAAATAAAACTAAGGCTATGTGGAATATCATAAAAAATGAAACCAGGCAAACAAAACCGGCAGTAAATAACATAACGTTATCAGAAGACTCCAAGAAGATCAATGACCCACAAAATGTCTCAAGAATTTTTAATGAGCATTTTGCTACCATAGCTGAAAAACTACTAAAAGTAAACAATATACAAGCAATAAAATCAACACTCGCGAATATAACATTTAATGGAAAATCAATGTTTGTTGAAAATGTTACAGAAGCAGAAATCCTCAATATTGTAAAGAACCTACAGAATAAACATTGCTCAGGAGTTGATAACATTCCTGATATACTAATTAAAAAATGTATCCAAAATATAATTACCCCCTTAACCCTAGAACTGCTGCAGGTTTATCTGTCAAATGCTGCAGTAAATTCCCATAAAGTACACACTAAAGGAATTTGGTATCTGTAAGCATACTGTGTTCATGAATATGACTTATCATACACCAATATAAAGCTGAAAGACTGTTCTATATTATATTGATATAGGTGAATCATTCAGACTCGTCACTTTGAATTAATCATAAAAAGTATTTTATAAAAAATAAAAAAATAAAACATTATTGACTTTTCTGCTCTAGAAAACCATATTGCCGAGTTAAATGTTCATCAGAGACATCATAAATGAAAAGTTCATAGTTTTTTGTTACTAATTCAAGAACCAGTTTCAATTAATTCCTGTTATTTACTAAAAAGAAAATTATTTTTACAAAAATATGACATTTCTCGATTTTGAAGTACATAATCGGCGCGCGATTACGGGGAGGCAAGTTCACAGGCCCAGGATGATGAACGATAAACGGTACATTTTTACCTGGAAAGTCACTTTCTTCGGGTTGAATATCAGTCTAGTTCACACTTACCACTTCACGGCTAACATTAGGCATGTGTACAGGGTCTGTCGGAACATGATAAACATCGCTTGCATTGATGGGGATTTCCATAACTTGCGTGACATCCTGTTCGCCGGTATCACTGCCACTACTTTCACCATCTTCATTTTCATACGAATCCACACAATAATCACTGTCATCGTCCATACTATCACATGAATCGTCAAAAATCAAGTGCTAAATTTCTGAATCGTCTACATAGTTGGCGGCCATTTTGCTCAATGCAACTTCAATATCAACATGGAAGTACTTCCACTTCTGCAGCCAAATAATAGCTTGCATACTGTCATTTGTTTGCCAAAGACTTACACTACAAAAGATAAAAGCATCGGGAACCAGCATAACTTGAAATTAGTGCCATCTGAAGGCTAACAGTAGTACTATATTTGAATTCCAAGACCGTCTTTCAGAGAGACGGTCGCACTTGATTAAACAACACACCGTCTTCCTGGAAGACGGTCCGCAGTTCTAGGGTTAACACACCTCTGTAACCAATCTCTCATGTCAGGAATATTTCCAGATATCTTTAAAATTGCAAAAGTAATATCACAGATAGTAAAAATACTGGAAAGGATATTAGAAAGAAGAATGAGAAGAAAGGTGGAAGGAGAGTTGCAAGAGGAACAGTATGGCTTCAGGAGTGGAAGATCCACAGTGGACCCAATCTTTAGCTTGAGGCAGGTGATGGAAAAGAACTGGGAATATGGAGAGGATTTGATCATGACTTTCATAGATCTAGAAAAGGCATATGATAGTGTCCCCAGAGAGAAGGTATGGGAAACCATGGTTAAGAAGAGACTGGGAAGAGAAATGTTGGAAATGGTGCAAGCAATGTACAACAACTGTGTTAGCAGGGTACTGACCCCAGTTGGAAAGACAGATTGGTTTACGAACAAGACTGGACTAAGACAGGGGAGTGTGCTGTCACCTCTCTTGTTCATAATGGTGATGGATGAAATAGTAAAGGAAACAAAGGAAGCATATGAACATAAAGAAATGAAGTTACTGTTATTTGCAGATGATATTGTGGTCTGGGGAAGGAACACCGAAGAAGTGCAAAAACAACTAGATGCACTGAACGAAAATATTCAGAAGTATGGCCTGAAAATCAGTATAGAGAAAAGCAAGACCATGGTGATGACAAGAGGGGAAAGACAAGGAAAGGGCACTGTGAAAATTGGAAGTCAGAGTTTGGAAATTGTGGACACGTTCAAATACCTAGGAAGTGAATTGATGCAAACTGGTAGGTTGGACATGGAGATTGGCAGGAGGGTACAGCAGAGCAATGCATTCTATCAAAGTGTAAGACAACTTGTTTGGGATAAGGAAGTACCAAGGAAAAGCAAGGAGGTAATGTATAAAATGTACTATGTACCCATATTAACTTATGCAGCTGAGACTTGGACCCTGACAAGCAGGCAAGAGAGTAGAATCCAAGCCAGTGAAATGAAATTCCTAAGAAGTATGATAGGAAAGACAAGGAGAGACAGAGTGAGGAATGAAGATGTTAGGAAGGAAGTTGGGATGGGAAAACTAAATGAGAGAATTGAGAAGAATAAACTAAGGTGGTTTGGACATGTAAAGAGGATGGAGGAAAATAGAATACCAAGACAGATGCTGGAGGCGAAGTGCAAGGGTAAGAGACCAAGAGGAAGACCTAGAACAAGGTGGATGGATTCAGTGAAGAACGGCGTAAGAAAAAGAAATCTGGACTGGGACAAGATCGTGGAAGAAGAATGGTGGAAGGAAAGAGGAAAGTGGAGAAGTGCCATAAATACCCCGACCCGGCAGGAGCTGGATAAGGGGAAATGATGATGATGATGATGATGATGAAAGGGGGAGATAGAGAAAACGTAACCAATTATAGACCTATTTCTTTATTGTCGATATTTTCAAAAATTTTAGAGAAGATAATGTACAACCGTCTAATTAGCTTCATAAACAAATATAAATTGTTAACTGACTCTCAACATGGCTTTAGAGAAGGAAAATCAACAATGTCAGCAATTTATGAATTTTTAAATCCTGCTTTTGAGTCACTTGATGAAAGGAAGAGAGTATGTGGCCTGTTTTTGGACCTGTCTAAAGCTTTTGATGTGATAAATCATCAGATACTAATTGATAAACTCCATCAATATGGTATCAGGGGTATCGCTAGTAAGTGGTTTCAGTCATATTTAAATAATCGCCAACAGATCGTCGAACAAAAAAGTTTAGAAAATACCACAAACATATTTAAATATTACCACTCAGATCCTATGTTTTTGAAGTATGGCATTCCGCAGGGGTCCGTTCTAGGGCCACTACTTTTTCTCCTTTACGTAAATGACTTGCCATCTCAGATACCTGCATTTAAAACTTTACTATTCGCAGATGATACAAGTGTTTTGATGAGGGCTGAAAATGACACTGAACTTCAAAAATCAGTAGAGGAAGTAACAGGTCAGCTGTCCTTATGGTTCAACAATAATGGATTCCTTATCAACACTAGTAAAACAGTGGCTCTTAACTTTCACACAGCTCAGAATAAAAGTATTAATTCTCCCTCCATAATCTTAAATGACCTTAAAATTGGTAACGCCTCTTCTACTAAATTCTTAGGCCTTTGGTTGCAGGTTGACCTAAAATGGACCTTTCATACCACTAAACTTGCCAAGAAACTAAGCTCAAGTTGTTATGCATTAAGAGTATTAAGACAATCGACTAGCTGGAGAACTGTTCTTAGTACTTATTTTGCTTATTGCTATTCGCTTATGAAATATGGAATCATATTTTGGGGAAATTCACCTGCTGCCCACCAAATCTTTATTATCCAGAAAAGAATAATTAGAACAATGAAAGGAACTAATAGATTGCATACATGTAAGCCTCTGTTTAAACAACTGAAAATTTTACCTTTGCCATGTATTTACATCTTTGAACTTCTATTATTTGTCAAACAAAGCTTAGGAAATGAGGATATCTTTGAGATGAATTCAAATATACATAACTACCAGACCAGACAAAAGGACAATCTTCATGTACATGCTGCAAATACAACACTATGTAAAAATGGTGTATTCCATGCAGCT
Organism: Meconema thalassinum; assembly: GCA_946902985.2. Taxonomy (NCBI): domain Eukaryota; kingdom Metazoa; phylum Arthropoda; class Insecta; order Orthoptera; family Tettigoniidae; genus Meconema; species Meconema thalassinum. Next base: position 1,139,418,046 of record OX336389.2, read on the forward strand.
ATAACGCTATATAATCATTTGCCAAATAATATTACAGTACAGCAAATTACATAAAGTTCAAAATAAAAACTAAAGAGTTCTTGCTGGAGCACTGCTTCTACTCAGTTAAAGAGTTTTTAGAATATCAATAGTTATGTATTCATAGGACTAAATGATGTAAGGTTATCCTTGTGTAGGCCTATATTATTATTGTGATTGTAAATTAGTATTAGTATAATTTGTGAATTGACGTTTCCTATATCATTGTACAATGTACATTATATGATTGAATGGATGAATAAAAAATACAATACAATACAATATTATGCAAGACAAAAAATGACAAATCAGTTGAGACAGATGATTGATGATGGTAGAATGGTGCCTGTCAAATTTTCAGAATGGGCATCACCATTATTTTCTGTGCTGAAGCCGAATGGTAGTTACCGATTATGCGTAGACTATAAGAGATCTGTCAATGTAAATATCCATTGCCAAACGCAGATAATGACATAATAGCTTCTTAAAGCCCACCTTATCATCCTCATGCGAATGGCCTTGCAGAAAGGCGAGTGCAAACAGCAAAGACTGGTCTTAAGAAAATGCGGATGTCCGAGTCAAAATTGTCAATTAAGCATAAAGTTTATAATTTCCTTTTCCAGTACCGAAATATGCCAAGCACGGTAACTAATATCATTCCAGCAGAAATGATCTTTACCTTTCTGGTACGAACACCTCTCAGCAAGCTGAAACCAGCTGTTAAACAGTTTTATGTGCCAAATGTAATTACATTTCAGATAGGGGAGCAAGTTCGTGTACATAGGACAAAGGAAGATATCCCTGAAGTGGGTACAGTGTTAAAAGCCCTCGGGCGAGGTACATACTTGGTAGATTTACAAGGGAAACAATCCTTATGGCATATAAATCAAATGAATATGTATTATTCTAAGCCAAATACCCCAATTGGGGAACAAAGGTCTAATCAAGATGTTTCTAACACAGACAAACTAGTTGTGCCCCATAATCAGACAACCATGTTAGCGAAACAGGCAACTCCGTTAGCAATAAACCTAGAAGCTGAATCTATACCTTAACCTAACCCTGAGGTAGCACCTGTATCAGAATCATTCTGTCAGGACATGAAATCACCAATTATTGTTCCCCCTGCTGGAACTCAAGTGCGCAGATCTGGGCGCATCAGTCGACCTCCAGTTAGACTGAATTTAAAGATTTCTAATGAGTAGATATTGTCATTGAAGGGAGGAAAGAGTGTGATGTAATAGGCATTATGTGTGTATCTATGATATGTGTAAATTGTAAATGTTGGTAATATGTTATGTTGGCACGTCTTAGAAATAAATCAGTTGAGTTACAAATAGACAAGAATGATGGAGTCATTACAGAAATATCTGATATTTGTGAATACATTAGCTGTTTCTCACATTCAGTAAGTAATACCACCCTAAAAAGATGTTCAATAGATATGAACAAAGGTGCCTCATAAAAATTCAAGTTGCAAGAGAAAAAAGTGCAACTCAGTGCTTTAGAGCATTGCAAGAAGCTCTAGGGAGAGAAGTCTTACCTTATCGAATAAGTGTTTAATTAATGTGTTGACTGACTGAAAAGCAACTCTTTGCTGGTAACCACCAAAGGCTGAAAAAGGATTCCTCAAATCTGAAACGTGTAGCAAGTAGAATATGTATTCAATAGGTAGAGATCTCCAGCTAAGTTTTCTTTCATGCAAGCCTGTAGTAGATGCTTTACACATTGTATTTGATGGATATTTTGTGAGTGTGCTGGGTTTATTAGGTTTTGCTCAATAGAAATTCGTTTGCCTACAGCGTCAGCAGTCTATACCGCTCCACTTGCAGCATCCCTGCCGTACTTCCGTCGCATGGCCGAGCCGACTCTCCACGGAGCACACACAGCGCCCCATGGACACAGCCACACGTACGAGGCCTCTACACCGGCTCCAGCCCGCGGTCCGTGCGATCGGCCGGAAACAATAGTCAGCTACTGAGTCGCCTCACACGTCGCTCCTCCAGTGTAGAGAGTCAGAGCTCTAATGATTCTAGATCCTGTAAAAGGTAATATTCATGGACCAAGTTTTGTCTAAATGTAAGTACTGTATTCACGTGTGTACGCCACACAATGTTCTCCGAGAAAATCAAGTGTAAAATGTAGGATGCGCATCATAGAAAGGTAATTGGATATGGACCACCATCACCATGTTTGCTCTCACAGTATATGACGACTCATTTGACTAGCATTGTTTAAATGACGCAGCACATGGAAGTCACAACCATTTCAATTCTCCTTTCACATTGGTTGCTCATCTATTATTAATTCCCACCGTAAAATTGATCATCGTCATCATCATCATCATCTTGCACAGTTTCCAGCCACTGGCCGGGTCTGTTTGGAACACAAGCCTCTCCAACGTCTTCTGTCTTCCCACCATCTCTCAGCCTCCACCCTTGTCCAGTCTTCTCCTCTCTTCTTCACGCTTTCTTCCACCCCCTTCAGCCACCTGTCTCTCGGTCTTCCTCTCGGTCTCTTTCCTTCCCACTTAGTCTCGTGTACTCTCCTGGGTATCCTCTTCTCCTCCATTCGTTTTACATGTCCATACCATGAAGATTAACTGGAGGGTTTTCCATTTTTAAGTCCGTATTGACGCTTGCAAATCGAAATAGTGAGTAAAAAAGTTTCCGCCCAATCAATACCTTTCACACTATAAATTTTATGTTTCTTTCTCATACTAGGGACATGTTTCGAACAATATTTGTTCTTCTTCAGCCTTATACAATTTATCAACATTGTAACTTATCTAAGACATTTGCATAATTAAAACACATGCACAATAGACAATTCATTATAGAGCATACAACTAAAAACGTAATGTTAAAAATCTTGGATAACACATTAAAACATTTGGAACTTCTTATTCCCATTTGTACTATATTCAGTTCTGAATGGCCTTGCTATGAAGGCTTAATTTAACGGTGATAAGCAGTAGGTCAGTAAGAAGCTCAGAGTCATCTCCCTCTGGCTTATGCTTGCAGGTGATGTATTGATGGGCTACACATGGCCTTTGGTTAAGTTGCTTTAACAGCTGCGTCATACGGATTGTTGGTGTTAGCTTGGTAAGGCAATCCTGCCTTGGGGTGTTATTGTGGAGTAAACTGTAAAGATACGAAATTTTAAAGTAAACTGAAAAGTGCGTTTGAGAAGAAGAATAGATAGAGTTGAAGGGGCTAAAAGGTAAACTTACTGGGTGACGTCTTGAATGTAACCTTCGGGGTCAACTGAGTTGAAACCCTCCTGCCTGGTTGCTGTAATGAGCCAAAGATCTAATATTAGTATGTATGTGTGGGAGAGGGAACTGTTGCCGAATGATGTGCATTAAGCGGCTTACCTGTTCTGGCCCGTGAGACGTGTAGCGTGGAGCTGTGTTACACTGAGTGACCTGCTATGCGCTGGGCTGAAGCGAGTGTTTGCGGTAGTGTGTGGCGGGGAGGGGAGGGTAAAGAGAGGGGAACCGGTCTTGGCTAAGTGGAACAGGTGTGTGGGTGCGACGCGTGACGTCATATGTTTTGAATTAGTAACTTCATGGGGGGTGGAGGGTTAGCCAGGGTGTCTACCGGTAACGAAAGTAACGAAAATAACGAAAAAGTAACGAATTTTACAAATGGGTAACGAAAGTAACGAAAAAGTAACGAATTTTACAAACGGGTAACGAAAATTTTCTGAAGGCGGGTTGAATCATTTAAACTCGTGCCACTAGGCTCAGAGATTGCGATGGAGTGAGTTTCACGCAAGCGGCGCCGATTGCGTAAACTATATCCCACCCTCAAGGAAATACATACTGAGGATACATAGGTTCAACGTATATTTTCGGCATCAAGAAGACTTTAAGTTTCGTGTGAAATGTTTTTCTGTGTTGCTGTATTAGGAAACCTGACTTTTCGCGAGACGTTTATTCGCGAATACTTCCGAAACAAAAAAGAAATCTCTTATTTCTGTTATTTGGAGACTATGCCAAATTGAAGTCCAGAAATAACGCGAAATAATTTAATGTCGCAATCTTGCGAAATGTTACCGTTTTGAAAAAAAATTGCGAAAAATCTTCAAAATACATAAAACTTATTAAAAAAAATATGTCTAGTAAATTTGCGACATCCAGTATGGTTCATTCGAAATTCCGTTATAAGTCGATTTTTCCTTTGAACTTTCGTTCCATCGGATAATCTAACCGATTATTTCGATAACTTGTAGATAATTCGTGGAATTCAGTCGAAATAAAACGTGCCCTCCTGTCGTATTATTCGTGCAATCCTCTCAGAATAATTCGTAATATTCGATACCGTACCTACATCGAACGTTCATCCTCCAAAATCGCATCCTCAAGACGGCCGGCTGACCGCACGACTTGCCTGCGGGAATCTCGTCAAACGGACCGAGATCGACGTCAGTTGCGTAAAATCATAAAACCCGTCCCCTATCGTGAACTTGTGACCCCGAGGACTGCGGTAATCCTGTCAAAGGTGATTGGGCACCCATCACGGGGCACCCATCACGAAACCCATTTGCCACTTTTCCCATGACCGTATACTTAAAAGCGTGCGGGGGAGAGAGAAGTGCATCAACCCACTTAAAAATGACAGTCTACGTAGCATAGAAATACTAATTCCTCCTCGTGATCCACCCTGAACTGATGAACTCCCAACCACAACATAGGGACAAAGAGAATCACGGTGCCGACCGAACAACCATGTTCATAACTACTCGTGGATTTTAACCATGCCCAACCTTGAGCTTGCCTCCGCCATTCTGTCAGGACAGATAGACAGGCAGACAATCGTTGAACGGCCGGGTGCGGCGACGATTGCATAATATCTCGAGGACAACGTAAGACGGCCGAGAGTGGCAGCGATTGCGATACATCGCGATAGTTCTCCGCATTCAATGACGAGGACAACTGTATTCTTGTCAAACGGATAGCAAGTGGCGCCGATTGCATAATAATGCTATATTTTCTTGTGCCCGACCTCAAGGACAATGGAAATATCGTCGTATGACTAAAAGTGACACTGATTATCTAAATCGCGATTTTTCTCCGTGTTCTATCGTGAAAACTACGGGAAGCTCGTCAAACAACTGAGACCAGCGCTGATCGTGTAACATTTCGATATTTCTCCGTATTTGACTGCGAAGACAGAATTCGGTGACGATCGCGTAACATCGCATACATACCTACCGCGGGAACGAAGGAAGTCTTGCCAAATGGTCAAGAGCAGAGCAACCTCTTGGTACCGTAATTATAACAACATATTGTGCACAAGACGACATATTAGCTGAAACAACTCATTGGAAATTAAATATCTAGTATATATTCATTATTTTTAAAATTTTTATAACATCATGTGAATTGCATTTAAAGCGGCTTCGGTGGCGTAGTTGGTAGCATGCTGAACTGCTGTGCCCAAGATAGCGGGTTGAAACCCAGCCGAAGCCTTTGGATTTTTTAAAAGCGTTAAAATCCTTCAGTATGCCTTCCTTAGGAGGGGAAGTAAAGCCGGCGGTCCCATGTCAGAGATTTATGACATGTAAAAGATTCTTCCACAGACTAAACTTGTGTGAAGCTAAGTTGTTAGGTTAGATTTCGTCGGAACGCTCTATCAAAGTTCCAACGTTCACCACTAGGTATCATTGATATCTGGTAGCAACTTGAAATTGAACGGAACTTGTAGCTCACCCTAAGGGTGTCCGCTGGAAGCAGCTACAGACTCAGGTGAGCCGAACATGTCCACGGACACTCCCGGCACTAAAAGCCATACGATAAATAAAAACCCTCTTTAAAAACAGTTCATTGTTGTTTTTCTTCACCGCGTGATGAGCGCCAATGCTTGCAGACCGCAGACGTATCTTGAATTCAAAGGTAACTAAAATTAACTAAAAGGTAACTAAAAGGTACCTAAAAAGTAACTAATTTTTACTTCATCCTTACAGTAGCGCTGATGCGGGAGGGTGATTGGTTTGGGTGTTATTCGGAAACGTTTGTTTATGCCGTTTAGAGTCGGGAAAAAATTTGTTGATGTTCTCATACAGAATGTTTACTTCGAAGTTGATTTCATTGAGATTGTGAAATCAACTTCGAAGTAAACATTCTGTATGTGAACATCAACAAATTTTTTCCCGACTCTAAACGGCATAAACAAACGTTTCCGAATAACACCCAAACCAATCACCCTCCCACATCAGCGCTAACCCTCCACCCCCCATGAAGTTACTAATTCAAAACATATGACGTCACGCGTCGCACCCACACACCTGTTCCACTTAGCCAAGACCGGTTCCCCTCTCTTTACCCTCCCCTCCCCGCCACACACTACCGCAAACACTCGCTTCAGCCCAGCGCATAGCAGGTCACTCAGTGTAACACAGCTCCACGCTACACGTCTCACAGGCCAGAACAGGTAAGCCGCTTAATGCACATCATTCGGCAACAGTTCCCTCTCCCACACATACATACTAATATTAGATCTTTGGCTCATTACAGCAACCAGGCAGGAGGGTTTCAACTCAGTTGACCCCGAAGGTTACATTCAAGACGTCGCCCAGTAAGTTTACCTTTTAGCCCCTTCAACTCTATCTATTCTTCTTCTCAAACGCACTTTTCAGTTTACTTTAAAATTTCGTATCTTTACAGTTTACTCCACAATAACACCCCAAGGCAGGATCGCCTTACCAAGCTAACACCAACAATCCGTATGACGCAGCTGTTAAAGCAACTTAACCAAAGGCCATGTGTAGCCCATCAATACATCACCTGCAAGCATAAGCCAGAGGGAGATGACTCTGAGCTTCTTACTGACCTACTGCTTATCACCGTTAAATTAAGCCTTCATAGCAAGGCCATTCAGAACTGAATATAGTACAAATGGGAATAAGAAGTTCCAAATGTTTTAATGTGTTATCCAAGTTTTTTAACATTACGTTTTTAGTTGTATGCTCTATAATGAATTGTCTATTGTGCATGTGTTTTAATTATGCAAATGTCTTACAAGGGAAGTCTCCGAACCGGGGAATCGCGGATCCTGCTGGAACTTTGCAGATACGTTGCGTGAACCCAACTAGGCAGAGCCGCGAAGAAAAATCTTTCGGAAATTAACTTCCCCTTGTATTAGATAAAAAAAATTAAGATTTACACGTTTAAATTGGGGCGCCAGTGGCGTGCGCTTCATTGGCTGCGTCAGAGGTTGCTTCCCAACCGTACTGTGCTTCCCGGCCTACGGCGTACAGTCACCGTATGTGAGGCGACAGACCCAACATACGCACAATTGAAGGATTAGTTTCATAATGTTTTCAAACAGCATGTACCGTCCGGCAATGTGGCACTCCTCCTGGATTCCTTTTCTGGACATAAATCGTTAGAAAGTGAAGAGCGCATACGACTGATGATCCCTCCTGGGGTCACAGCCTATTGTGAACACGGCTTTAGGGCCAGGAAAAGCTTTATCCGTAGTTTTTCGAACACCTTTCGGTTATTGAATGTTGATATCAATTTGGCCCAGAGAAATACACTCTTGAAAATGCAGTCTCTGACATATCACCAATTGTCGTCCCCTCGTTTTACTTCAATATGGCAATACGCATGGTACCGAAGTCAGTATCTGTCCGACAATCCCGGTTGGTTTGAACACCCTGTGCCATATTGTTTCGATATCAGTGCAATACAATGTAGTACTTGCACTCGCCCGTGTTTCATACGGTATGGATGCTGTAAAACCAGTTTGTGTTTCCAACATTATTACCACGAACATCACTGTTGTCAGAACTATGTGAAATAGCTTGGTCACTTTCTCACTTGTGTGACCATTGGTTCAGTTTATTCTGTGTTGTAATGATGTGTATTTGTGATACACCTTACATTGCATGATTAACAATACAGCACGACGTGCAATATATTGTAAAGATGCAGCATTAATGTCCCAGGCAGCAGCGCAGCTTGTGAGCGCGAGTTCGGGAAGGCAGTCGTTTGGCACGTGATGTTTTGAGCCACCAATCAGGCGTGAGGCACACTCCCGCTTGACCAGCGCGCACAGTTCAAAATTGTAGTACTTATTGCCGTCTACGGTGGGTAGGAGTTAATTTCCGAAAGATTTATCTTCACGGTTCTGCCTAGTTGGGCCCACGAAACGTGTTTGCGAAGTTCCAGCAGGATCCGCGATTCCCCGGTTCAGAGACTTCCCTTGTTAGATAAGTTACAATTTTGATAAATTGTATAAGGCTGAAGAAGAACAAATATTGTTCAAAACATGTCCCTAGTATGAGAAAGAAACATTAAATTTATATGTGAAAGGTATTGATTGGGCGGAAACTTTTTTACTCACTATTTCGATGTCCATATCATCTAAGTCTAGATTTCTCTATACCATCCTGTAATGGTTCCTCCTTCATTAATTCTCTGGTCCTCTCATTTCTTATTCTGTCCATCTTTGTAGCTCCAATACTGCTTCTCAAGAACCTCATCTCACTGGCCTGTATTTTGCTCTTCTCCCTTCCTTTCATAACCCAGGTCTCCGAGGCATACGTCAGGATAGGGACATAGTACGTCCAATATATGATCATTTTGCTGTTCTGAGGGACTTCCTTGCTCCATAACATGCTTCACACACTCCTCCGAAATGCTTCTGCCTGCCTCCCCCGCTCATTTATTTCTCTATCGTTTCTTCCATTATCTTGTATCAGGCTTCCCAGATACTTGAAACTCTCCACTTTCTTCAGCTGTTCCCCACCAATTGTTATTCCCGTTGTGGTTCTTTCCTTCTTCCTTGTTGTGTAAAATTGATGTTCATATTATACATTATATGTAATGTAAAATTAAATTGCACAATCACGGCATACAACTCGGGTAGTATGTCATCTCTGTTTTGTCTCGCATCGTTAGCAGAAGTGACTACATGGGCTTGTGACGCAAGGTGGCAGTGATCAGTCTTGTGTTGACCACGTGCTAGATTTGAGTTCTGTGTATGCTAGCGAGCAGGCAAGAATTGTGTGTGGCAAAATACTCGAAGATCGTTTACCGCAGGAGAGAAACTTAAAATGATGGAGGAAACAGAAGTAGAAGGAAATCATGTCATGGGTAGGAAATGCGATGTATCTCGACCATGTGTTGGAGATTGAAGAAAACTTTATAACTGTTCGTGAAATCGCTTGGCCTTTCGAGGTAAAAAGGCAAAGTTCCCCAAAGTAGAACAGAGATTGCACTAACATATGATAACTTAAATGACAATTTGGTTATGCTTTGTCTACAGAGATGAGGTAATTGAAGGTGATATATGCCTCTAAGGAACAAGCGGCAGGGAAAAGCAGCATTGCACTGATGGCAGACGGCATAATATTCTCACCTAGTAGCTTTTAAAAGAAAGGCACTGTGGAAGGGAATGGTGATTCCATGTGGTGGTGTTGTGAGATCCCAAGATCAAAACTGGTCATTGACTGGGTGAAGTTCCTTTGGGAAAGACATTCAGGTGGTTTATTGTGTTTACAAAGTACTCTAGTTCTTGACAGTTTCTATGGGCATCGAACAGTAGATATTAAGAATGGACTCTATGATGGCAATACAGACTTCATTGGGATTCCAGGAGGATGTGCATCACTAGTACGGCCTTTAGATGTGTGTGTGAAACCTTCACCTCATCGCAGTATGGATGAGAACCTTATTATTTGCAGTTCGAAAAAATACGAAGAATTGGCAATCTCATCTAATGAAGATTCTGTCACAAGCACTTTGGGAGTTAGTATAAGTGAGGAAATATTGTATATGGTAGGTGTTTGTGTTCTTGCATTGCCTGTCCCCTTACACATTGAATCACCATACTGTAAGTGTCTTGCAGACTGCATTATGTATATTATTTTTTATGATATTAGGGTGTATATACGGTATTTAAAATTTATTATGAAAAATGTGTGAGTTTTGTTCTAGTCATTTTACTTTCTCTTCCCCAAAGGCCAATTTAAAAAAAATCTCGGTGCGCAGCTTACGTAACTGCATGGCATAAATATGGTAAATTTACTGTACCGTTTCAAACAGTTGGGGTTTCATTGGGTTCTATGGAAAGTGCACCGCGTGGTACACACACCATTACAAGTGGTATGACTGTCGTAGTAGAATTGTCCTTATTTTGAGTGCCTAAAAGTCATTCTGCTGGCCTCAGGGTGTTGGGGTAATGGAGGCTCCGGGTTCAATTCCCGGCTCCATCAGAGATTTTAGAAACTGTTGTGGGGGCTGGAACAGGGTGTGCTCAGCCTTGTGAGGACAATTGAGTAGCTGTCTGACAGTTAGGCAACGCCCCGGTCACGGAGACAAAGATTAACGGCCGAGGGGACCCGACATGCTGAACACGTGTCAACACATAATCTGCAGGCCAAATGGCTGGGCAGCGGTCACTTGGTAGACCTAGGCCCTTCATGGGCTGTAGTGCCACCGGGGGGGGGGGGGGTATAAAAGTCATTCTGATACTTCTTTCAATATTATGTAGCTGTCCAAAAATTTTAAATTTTGGAATGTTTTCTGTTTGGTTCCTGATGTTGAAAAGTGGAGCGTTACTGTTAAATGAGTTTTTAGATGCCAACTTCTCTTTGAGGTTTAGATTTGTTTTATTCAAAGTTTAGCAGTGCGTCACGAATAAAGTTCCATAGCTTGCGCCTGAAACATATTGGACGATTTAAGTGAAACACATTATTTAACTTAGACGTTTATACCATTCAAGTAGTCAAAAGCACATAAAGTCATTAAAATAAAATAGAATATGTGAAAATCAAATAGAACATAAAAATATCTGCAGTTTTATCTTACATACAGTATTTGCACATCACAAGTGAGTCAAGTTACAAAACTCGTTTAATCCACTTGTTAATAAGGATCATTTTCATGAGAAACGTTTCTCTGGACTTTGCCTCGCGTATCTTTTGTGTTTGTTGTTTTCTACTTTTTGCTTTGTGTTTTTGGTTTTTGGTTTTGTGTTTGCTTTCTGCTTTTGCTTTTGAATTTTACTTTTTGCTTTTCTTTCTTGGTTTTGTGTTTTCTGCTTTTGCTTTTTTGAATTTTGCTTTTGGCTTTATGTTTCTTGTTTTTTTGTTTTGGTTTTGTGTTTGTTTTTTGCTTTTGCTGTTTTTGAATTTTGCTTTTTGCTTTGTGTTTCTTTTGTTTTGTTTTGTTTTCTGCTTTTGCTTTTGTGTTTGAGTTTTGCTTTTTGCTTCGTGTTTTTGTTTTTGTGTTTGTTTTCTGGAAAATTAAAATAAAACAAAACAAAATAAAACAAAATAAACAAAACAAAATCAAAATAAAACAAAATAAAATGAAACAAAATAAACAAAACAAAATAAAAACAAAAACAAAAGAAAACAAAACAAAAAAACAAAACAATTTAAAACAAAATAAAACGAAATTAAGTAAAACAAAACAAAATAAAAAATAATAATATTAAACAAAATAAAATAAAGTAAAATAAAATCATTAAATAATTGTAGGACATGATCCTTATTCACAGGTGGATTAAACGAGTTTTGCAACTGGACGACTCAAGTATAAAGTGAGGGCAATTTGCAGACGGATTAGGGTTGAAAATCTCCAGGATAAGGAACTTAGGCAGAGATACACGGAAATGATTGATGATAAATTCCGAAGTTAGATGGTAAAGAATTGCAGGACATTGAAATGGAGTGGTCAGCATGTGCCGATTACAACAGCGCGCCGTGAATCCCTGGATGCTTAGTTGTTTTAATTAAGACTTGCTGTGAAGTACTGTAGCCTACCTGGTATCTCGTGAACATGTTTATGTAAAGAACAAAACATCGAATTTTCCTAGTGGAAACTTATCTTCTCAAGAAGAAGTTTGCAGTAAATTTGTTCGTAAGTTTCAGTGCCGTGCAATTTTTACTTGTGGGGGAACCTCAAACAAATGGTACACAGAAACAATCCGCGTACTCGGGAGGCTCGCAAGAACGAAATAACTGTGCTGATATGAAATATCAGTGTGGATGAATTACAGTGAGTGTACCAAAACTTCCTACTTTGGTGCAATGTGTGTTTTGAAAACGAAGGACAGCATTCCTAGCAACTACTCTGAAATTCATGTAAGTAATTATGATTATTAAATGCATTAAAAAGTGTAAATGTGTTAAACTAGTTGGGCACTATGCTGCTGCTAGCACCAATGCCTTGCTCAACACGCAGCTAGCCACAATGGCCCGGCCACCAGGCAGCATATGCGAGTCTCGCTTCTATAGGGAGGGTAGTACGGTATATGTCATGAGATTTTCCTAAAACATTATACGGAGAATGAAATTCATTAATGAAGATGTTGAAATCTAGGTAGCTTATATATTGAAAAGTCCATACTTCTGGATGCATTAAATACTAATGTATAATTCCAAATTGACTTGTGAAAAAATTTAAACTTATTTAAAATAATACATCTTTTGAACTGAAGGCTTGTGTAATTAAACAGAAAATTTGGCATTTCAAGGTGGAAGGAGTGTGATGTGTTATATTGTTGTTCGTCCAGCTGAAAAGCTTGGGTCAGTGAATTTGAGGATTTCTTTTGAGTTGAAATTGTGTGTATTGTGGTAGCTAAAATGGAAGAAAAATCTCCAAAATGATATTATATTTATTGGTGACTGTGAGAAAATTTTAAATGCAATAATATACCCAACTAGGAGTAAAATGCACCTATTTCTTAGCTCCAGTTTATTAAAAATAAAATATTCCATTGTTAAAATGTTAAAGCTCCATTGTTCAATGAGTGACTAGATCTGTTTAACTGTCATTACTGTGGGAATGAGTTGTTAAAGATACAAATTAATATTTCACATTGGTGGGGTTGACCCATGATGATACTAGTCGTTCGACTACCTCTTCGTGTTTAGTTGGTAAGAGCTGACCCAGGATTCATCGCCTTTAATGCAAGAAGGCCTCTTTGTTCTCACAGTGCTGCAAGCAAGTATGAACAGTGTTGTACTGTAGCCATTTCTGTGCGTGGAACCCATCTTCAGAATGCGAAGCCAGTCCTGTCTCATGGGCTAACTGATGAATTGTGAAGTTATGATCAGTCTCTACTAACTCGGGCGTAGTATGCATGGCTTAGTCTCGTACCAGACGGAGACATGGCATCCTTCTTTGAAGGATCTTACCCACTTGCTACTATTCAGTAAGGAAATGCAAATACAGCACAAGCTTGTTACAGTCCTTGATGACAATGTCATATGTGTGGTCTCTAGCACATTGAATTTTAAACCAGCTCTACTACTCCAGCTTCAAAAACATTGTGACTGTACACCGATCGCTTGCCCATTGCTCCCAGGCAAGTTCATTTGCTCTGAGGGAGGGTATGCATGTAACTAACCTGTGGTATGAACAACATTGCACATTATTATTATGGCATTGTTGCCACTACTAAAAGAAACAGCCTTCGTAGAATTGGCTGAGCCAGATAGGTGATGTATCATCAGGGTCTACAGCAGATATAATCTTGAAGATTATGAAAGATTCATTTAACTCAAAAAACAACATGAAAAGTACTGAGATGGCACATATTTTATAGAGGCAAAGTATACCACATGTACAGTGCTTATCATTGGAGAGCTGTAGGTCAATGTTCATGGCCCACAGTTGTACATACCATGGTGTTTCATGCCAAAATCAAATCATGTGTTATTTAACACTCCCACTATTTTTGATGTGTAACATCTTTCCGCTCGGTTACTGGATAGTTTTGTGGGAGTGATTTTGAAAATTGGGGACGGAAGTGGATCGGAACGATCGAGCTGGCAGTGGTGGATCAAACGGAAGTATGCATTGCCCGCTCGATCGATCAAATGGAAGTGTACTAGCTGGCAGTGGTGGACAACGGAAGTATGCACTGCCCGCTCGATCGATCAAACGGAAGTGTACTAGCTGGCAGTGGTGGACAACGGAAGTATGCACTGCCCGCTCGATCGATCAAATGGAAGTGTACTAGCTGGCAGTGGTACCATGCAAAGGCAGCGTGATTTTTGTACAATTGAAAATGTGTGTATTGGAAACAAGGCAGTGTGTGCTCTGTAGCGCGAGAATGTTATGGCAATACAGTAGGCAGTGCATTTAGCAGGCACTGGTTTGACGAGCACAGTGGCAAATGTTTCACCGACTTTCATTTGTCATTGAGCAGTTTATGGAGCTTCACGTTCAAGGTTGAATATCACATAGGGTAGGAAGTGAAAACTTGAGACTAATGTTGTTGAGTGTATGATAAAATAAAGACGACAAATGACATTTAAGTAAGCGGCATTATTGTCAAACTGTAGGTGAGTAATCAAATATTAAATGCATAACAGAATTTTGTTATATGAGTGGAATAAAAGCTGTATTTTCATCATTTGTGAGACTAGGTCATTTCATGATTGTAAGAAGCCATGTTTTGATTGTTTACGACGAATTGTATGAGAGCCTTGAGAATAATGAATGTTATAGTTACTGAGGAGAGTGCACACAGTATTTGAGAGCACAGTCGACGTTTGTGTCACTTTGTTATTATGAATTATTCATGTAAAAGGAAGGAAGGAAGCTTGTGGTTTTGTGTGACCGTTAATCTCACGATCATGATCCACGGTACCTCCCTTTTACGTGGAATGTGAACCACAGGACATGGCATTTCAATTCGAAAATCTCACATGTATTGACCGGGAATCGAACGTGGTCTACCCTGGTGAGAGACTAACAGCTTGACCACTGCGCCACAAGTGTGACAGTAGCATATCTCCAATTCAATCTATACATTCATCATAGTTTCTTTCTTCGGCTTTTCCCAATTAATTGGGGTCGCCGGAGCCAACCAGGCTCATTTTGGTTTTGGCCGGGGATTTAATGCCGGATGCCCTTCCTGACGCCACGTGATTTTTCAGGTGAAAATTCCACCCCGCTGTCACCGGGATTCGAACCCCGGCCGTCCGGGTGAAAGACGAGCAGCTAAGCCACTGCGCCATCACGCTCCCATACATTCATCATAGTACCAGTATGAAAACGGAGCGTAAATTAAGAATGTCCAAGCTGTGTAGTATACGTGTAGGATAACATGTCAGATGTTACACATCATATGCGACTACTGTAAGGCACGTATCTTTTTTGTTACAATACATATCTTCCTGATCAACACTACATATTATTCTCAATGTGTTTTTAACTGGTGCCTTGGAAAATAGATCAAATAATTGATGTTCACTTGGAATGTACTTTACATATGTTTTCATATTTCTCTCATATAAAATGAGGGGTTCGGGTGTAAACCATGGTAAGTGACATTTTGCTCAAAGTCGAGTATGGAAAGTGATGTTCTGAGCAATCTGGTGTAAGCAGTACCCGAAATTGGCAAAAGACAGCAGCATGGTGAATGTTTGTATCTATGGTAACTATTGATTTGCTGCCTGTACACTATAACATGTGAGAACAAGGCAATCAAGTCAAAATGAGTGAATTGTTACTTATGGTACGATGGTTTACACCCAAACCCCTCAAATGATATCAGATGTCCAGCATGTGTAGTGTGTTAGTAAAATTCTGAATTCTTCACAAGTGTGTCACCACCCTTTCACCATATCCAGTTAGGACTCCACATTATTCCCTCCCCAGGTGTACACAGGAGCAATGGCATCAGTCATTTCCAAGGTTCAACTCTTCCTGGGCAAATTTTGAGTATCTGGAAACCTAGATTTTAAATTCTTCTCCTGAGGTTCACACAATACAGTCCTGTGCTGCTCTGTTCTTGGCAGTTACAATTGGCAGTAACGGTTCTTGGTGCCAGGTCAAGTGTGTTATTGTTTGTATTTACAGGCATCGTCATCATCGTAGTCGGAAGGGCTCTGACAACGAAAGCGAACTGTCCAAGTGCTCTGGGAAGTCACATGGTCACCGACGGCATCGGCACCGTTCCCACGGTACAAAGCAGCGGGATTCAGGAAGCGACCAAGACCAGCATCATCGACATCGCCACAAAGGATCCAGCAAACACCGGTGTGTATTTCGTTCCACAGTCTTCAGTGAATTTGAAGGGTTTGTGGTCAATGTAACGACAGCACACAATCTACTACGATTTCTGTAGCACTAACAATAACAGAAGGGGAAGTGGAATATTTAACTACCTTAAATATGGAATGAAAACCCAGCAAGAAGAGTAGGAAATGGAACAGGTGACAAATGATATTTGAAATTTTGGGGGTAAAAATAATGAACAATTTATTAAGTGTAAGGTTGAACAAACAAATTAAGATTGAAATAAATGAAATATCCCTTTAAGGTATGGTAGCACTAATTTATATGCATACATATACAGGGTCTTTCATATAAAGTAAGAACGGCGAGCGGCGGTTTTGTCATTCGCTGCTGAAGCCGGCTTGGCCGAGCTTGTGACGCACCACGGCCCCCTGCTGTAGTATTGAAAGCGCGCGCATAGTACAAACTTGACCTTGCAATAAGCGTGCAGGTGTTGTCAGTCGCCAGTCTGGACCACAGCTGCTAACAAGTTGAGACAGTTATCATTGCAACATCGTAATTTTGTATGTAAAATTTATTTTAATTACGATTCGGCTCGGCGGGTACGTGATGCATTTGTTCAGCAATTTCCTGATGAAGTGCCACCTTCACTAGCACAGATTCACGTAATTGTAAATAACTTTGACACTACTGGTTCAGTGCTCAATAAAAAACACAAAATAAAAAATCAGAAAAAATACAGTGGCATGACTCACTCGCGTCAGCCAAAATGTGGTTACCAGATACAATGCCTGTATAACCCAGGAAGGACGACACTTCCAGCAACTTTTATAAGGTAATATATCATAGAAGATTGTACACACGCTTAGAGCAGGGGGCCACGTTTCGCCACAAGCTCGGTCAAGGCCACCACACTAGCGGATAACAAACCCGCCGCTTGGCGTTCTTACTTTATATGAAAGACCCTGTATACATACATACTAAGCTCGTTTGCTCCAAGACACCATTGGGGTGGATGCTGAGATCAACCAAAAAAAAATTGCAAACAAACTACGTACAGTACTCGACATGTCTTTGAGCTAGTCGAACACGAGACAGTTATCACGGGAAGTATCGGGTTTTGGGTAAGATGGAGTTACCAAACTAGCCCAAAATACACATCCAAAGGAAAGAAAATCTCAAATCTATTAACAAATAATGCGAGGGTTAAGATGAGTCCTCTGACATTTATTTGCCAATGATCCCTAGCGTACTCGTTATTGGGGAATGATGTGCTAAGCTGATCTAACTCAACCCTCCTGGAAAATAAGTAATATCCTACACTGTCAACCTAACAATTCCCTCAAGAAGTCCTATCATACAAAAACTGCAAGAAGAAACTGGTACAAAATAAATCCCCTAAGCAAATACAAATGTTAATTATACATAATTCTTTATTACACTGATCCTGGTGTTGGTAGATTACGGCTTATCCATTGTGGTTCCACAACGTTCAACAAGATCCAAAAATAATGTATAAACAATAGTAAGCTAAGTTACGGTGGTACCATTTCCAACTATTCCGAGGTAGCTAAGTCCTAATATAATCCCTACAATTAAATACACCTGAAAATCTAACCTATTGTACTGTACAGGTTGTATCAATAATATTTACAGAAATGTACACACGTCCATTATGACCTCAGCACAGTCTAAGTCTTTCAAATCATAATCAAGTTGTTCTCCTTGCCGGTAGAGCGCAACTGAAACTCTTGAGGACTCGTCAGAAATTGCCCTCTTTGTAATTTACGTTGCCATGACAATGAATACCTCCAGTTATCCCCTCTCCATTTCCCTCACGCTCAATGTGTTGAAGTAGTGGACTCAGCTTGAGTCTGATGCCAAGCAAACTACAGACAGAGAGCGCATCGATTGTATTTAAAAGTACCGTAACATGAAAGTGCGGTAACTTAAAGAAACTGTGTTTAGCTCCTTGAGTTTACCAGAAAAAGTGGACTTAAAGGACAGTGGTCGTCCAGTGGCAGTATTGAATATAACGCAAGTTCAAGCTGCGTGTAGGGCTAGCAGTGTGTTCACACGTAAAATTGATGCGTCCGTATGTGATAAATGTTATTGGTTGTGTGGTTGTCAGGACAGTAATGCTTTATTCTGCTTTGTGTACTTACTGTATTGTGATGACAATTGGACAAAGGATGGATTAAAATATGATTTGAAGCATCTACATGTGAAAATAATGAAACATGGGAAATCAACTACACATCAGCATAAACTGTCAGTTTCCAACTTCTTGTAAGATGTAACATTGCCAAAATTTTAAGTAGTGCATATATGTAGGCTGTTCGTGCTCATAATGAATTGGTTACAAAAAATAGGGAGGTTCTGTCCAAAATACTGAAATTGTGTGTTGCATGGAATCTGCCTCTTCTTGGTCATGACGAATCAGCTTCCTTGCATAATAAAGGTGTATTTTTGGAGTTAATGGAATACAGAAAGAATTTTGATCCACAGCTATATACACAATTTGAAAATGCAAAGGTCTTTAAGGGTACTTCAAAAACAATTCAAAATGAGCTCCTGGAATGTGTGTTTCAAGTTTGAAATCAGGCAGTGATCATTCTTAGCATGAATGGTTGATGATACTAGAGATGTATCGACTCACACCCAGAAAGTGATTGTGTTTTGACACGAATTGAACGCAACAGTACTGAGCATTTCTGGGGATTTTTCAATGCAGAAAACCATACTGCAGTTGGTTTATCAAAAGGCATGTTACAAGAACTGAAACTTTTATTGCAAGACCATTCCGAAAAGTTGATTGCACAAACATATGATGGTGCTGCAGTATTTCGAGGACAAGTAGGTGGTGTCAATGTCGTAGTGAAAAAGGTCTTTAAAAGTGAATGTTATATTTACTGCTATGTACATCAGTTGAACAGGCATCTGGAAAAGGCATCATTGAGTGTTCCCAGTGTACAAGTTTCTTTTGTAAATCTCAAAGGCATGTCAGTTTTCTTTTTGAATTCTCCAGAAAGAACAGCCGTGCTATAAAACGTATGGAGCGTAAGAATACCAAGAATGTGCGAGACCAGGTGGAATTTTTGTTCCAGGTTGATAAGGACAATTTTTGAGAATAAAGACTCATTTCTGCTGTGCTTTAAAAACATTCAATTTGAGCCGTTGATACCTCACACTGACGGAAATGTGCCCCGAGCTGCTGGATTTAGTAAGTGGCTGAGTGACGATACCTTCCTATTCAGGTTAAATTTCTGCAATAACGTGATGCCTCATATGGATATTTTATATGCTCGGTTGCAAAAGATCAAAACAGACGTTACAAAAATACAACAAGCACTGCATTGTTTTGATACTCCATTGTTGAATATCAGACACAGTTTGCTGAGTTCAATCCAGACAACACAAGAAGAGCCACTACCAAGAAGGCAATGTGCAAGTTCTGCACAAGATTTAAATGCCGCCGCAAGAGATATTTGTGATTACATGCTTGCTGAGGTGAAAGATCGATTTGAGTTCAGAAATCATGTTTCAGGAGCTAAATTATTCCTGCTAGAAAACTGAGAAGACTACAGGAGACGGCTACCTGTTGAAGATAAAAACCATTTTGTGATGCTTTTCCAGTGATTGACAGAGATGATTGATTTCATACATGAATTGGGATTTTTCTACTCACGGGCAGAGTTCTCTCCAAATGGCAACATATCCGGGTGTTATAAACTCTTGATTTCCTTATTTTATTTGACTCGACGCGACTGTTTTTAAAGAAATAACAAAGGCATTGAAGATGTTAGTGACAATGCCAATGACAACATGTGAAACTGAAAGATGTTTTGGGACTCTCAAGTTGATAAAATCATATCTATGGATTTCTTTGGGGAAGGACAGGTTAACATGCCACCAATCAAGAAAGAAATGGTGAAAGAAATTGCAACTATTGACAATAAAGTGATCAGAGAACTCTTTTAATGACACTGATTAGTCCCGAAGAATGGATTTCCTCTGCAAATGAGCGATTTGATAAGGTAAATAAAATTATATTGAAATGTGTCTATTTTATGTGGCTGAGGCCCCCCTCGGTAAAATTCACTAGCCGCTACTGTTCACCTCCATGGGTTACTTTTCATGTATTGTTTGAGGTGAAAGAAGTTCACAGTAACACACATCTTATCAATAAGATATAACAGGTTTTCTTGTATTTGTAAATAGTGTTATGAATTCACCATTTTCACTTGGGGTGGTTGTATATTATGATTTGCATAAACCATGTGAGTGGTTGTTTAACAACAATGAGTTGTATTTGTACAGGCATGGCAGTCACTATGAGCTCATTGACTCCGAGGCTCAGTGGAAGGAGGTACAACGCAAGCAGGCAGAAGGGAGCACAGGCATCCACCAAGCTATGGTCGTTTCTAACAGACGTTCGGGGTATATGAACAGTGGAATGGAAACCGAGTCGGAGCTATCATATCATCACAAACGCAAGCAGAAGCAGAAACATAGGTATGTGTTTTATCTCGGTCTATTGGAGAATCGGGGGAAATATGCATGAAAAGTCTTTTTAATGCAATTACCTGTAGGTGATTCTGAAATTTGTACCTCACTTGGGATAAGTGTCCTTTAGTGTTATGCACGTTGCACATTTCTTTTCTCAGAAAATAATCTTCATGGACAATACTGTACCTTATTTCAAGTGTCCCCATAATACTGCACTTTTTCTATCCTGTCTTTGCTAATGTTACAGCCTAATTAATAAGAATGGATCGGATATCGAGTTATCTGTAACTAAGTAGTCAATAGTCGATTTTAGTGTTAATGGTTATTTATTATCTAGAAAAATCAACTTATTAATTTTGTATGTTGGTGCATATTTAGTCTGCGATTAGAATTCAAATCTAATAAACTAAATTTAGATATTTGACAGTTTCCTCTTTAAAGTGGAATATCTCATAGCTGAGAACTGGTCCATGATCACATATTATGACTTCAACACAATTTATGCCATGATATCTTTGCTGTGATCATTGAGTCAGTGTAAGTACTTGGATGATGAAGTTATTCTTTCATTAAGGTCAAGATCTCGCTCGCCTTCTGAGAGCAAACCCCGGCTACCGGACGAGCTCAAGAAACATCTCGAATTCGACCTCATCGACACGGATGGAATGAGCGAAGCCCAGCTGAGAGAAATTCCATACAAAGTCGTAGAAACCAACACCAAGGCACTTCGTGTAAAACTGTCCCCCTCCTGTAAACGAAGACAACGTTCCCCTCGAAGAACCAAAAGGTAAGTGAATCTTATAGCCTATTCTATGATCAATCCACTCAGGTGTAACTTACCTCTACCAATGCTTCTCACCCACTGTAGGCAGTAAGCACCATTACCTCGAGTAAATCAGGATTGTATTTCATTTTTACTGTCCTCTAACTGTAGTAAAATAACACAAACTGTAAGAGGTGAAGCCATGTTTACCAATGAACCATGCCATAAATTCTTTCAAACATTCAAGGAGAGAGTTACTAAGCCCCTCGAAACAGGAAAAATGAAGCCATGAGCTAAACACAGCATTGCCAACATAGGAGCACTATTGATAAACATTTGAGTAGCATGCTTCATCATGCAAGACACACATTGGAGACATATTAGGATGTGAGGAAAACCATTTCTTGACTGAATGAAGCACATGCGTTTGTCATCCTGTTTCAATGATGAATTTTTATCACTCTTATTGCATTTTTAGCCTACTTTTCACATTTTGCAAAAATGAGGAAAAAGTAGACTAATGAGATCGGGCAAATGTGTGTCTGTCTGTCTGTCTGTCCTTCTGTCTGTCTGTCTGTCCTTCTGTATGTATGTCTGTCTGTCTGTCTGGCTGGCTGGCTGTGTGTGTGTGTGTCCCTATCAACTCCTAAACGGCTGCAGCAATCAAAACAAAATTTGGTAGGAGTCAAGATCTATACCTGAATATCTCACGGCCATATTTGGAAATGATGTAAGTGCTACCAACTGCTGAAAAATTGCAATTGAAATTTGAGCTCCATGTTGGATATCTTGTAAGGTATGAATGGGAGCTATTTCAAAATTGGCACACGTATAGATAATTATATTGCAGTTTAATTTCCAGGAGGCCATATATGGCAGTGTTGCCAAAATGATTATAAGCCTGCTGATAGTTCCAATTTTTAAATGCATATAACTTCTACACTATCAATTGGATTTCAACCAAATTTCGTATGTACTCAGTGTACATAAACAGATATGACTGAGCGTATTCGTAAGAGCCACCAGGGCTGCCAACTGTTAATAAATGCTCTCAATTTTTTTAATCCAAATACCCATATATCAGAAAGTACGCAAGCCGACAGCTTTAAACTATGCACACGTATAGTGCCTGACATTCTATATTAATTTGGAGTAACTTATATACGTCAGTGCTGCCAACATGATTCTAAGCCTGCTGAGAGGTCCAACTTTAAATACGTGTAACTTCTATGTTATCATTTGGATTTCAACCAAATTTCGTGTGTGCTATGTGTACCATAACAGAAATGACTATGCCGATTCTTAAGAGTAACCAGGGCTGCCAACTGTTAATAAATACTGTCTCTATTTTTGTTACCCTAATATCAATATATCAAAAAGTATGCAAGCCAATAGCTCTAAACTTTGCTCATGTATAGTACCTGTCATTCTAGATTAATTTGGAGTAACTAATATAGGCATACGCCAGTACTGCCAACATGATTCTAAGCCTGCTGATAGGTCCAATTTTAAAATGCATGTAACTTCTATACTAACTAATGGATTTCATTCAAAATTGACACAACAATAGATCATATTATTTCAGATTATTTCCGACCAATACAGGTATGTCATTGTTGCCAACATGATTTTACGCGCGCTGTTAGATCCAATGTTTAACTGTATGTAACGTCCATGCTATCCATTAGACTTCGTCCAAATTTTGTATTCTGTACCTTAAGAGATGGAACTAAGAATATATTCAGTGACCAGGGCTGCCAACTGTAGTTCTCTATTAGGCTATATTATGCCAGGTATACAGTATTTCGAACTAATTAGAAATTTCCATATTACCAACTTAATTTCATCATTATTCGAGATAAATCCATATAGATTAATCAATGACATGAATCTTAAATTTTAGAAAAGTAGGCTCTTTAGTTCGTCACTGAACTTCTTGTTATACTTAAAAACTGCTCATATATCAGCTTGTGGAATCCTTGTAAACTAAATGAACTGAACTCCTAATACGTACCTAGAACTCTGTATAAAAAGCCTGCAAGACCCCAACTAATAAACCAGAACACCAGATACGCATCTAAAACTCTGTACAAATAACCTGCAAGATGCCAACTGGTAAACCAGAACTCCAGATACACATCTAGAACTCTGTTCAAATAACCTGCAATACCCCAACTAATAAACCAAATAAACTGAACTCCAGCTGACTCTGTACAAATACCCTGCAATGGGGTAATATACGAGGCCTGTTAGTAAAGTATCCGACCTTTTTTTTTTCTTTTGCGAAAACCTGATGGATTTGAATCAAGCGCGCTTGCATGAGCTGACCTTGAAACTTCGTGCGCACGCGTGAATTTTTTTCCAGCCCTGAGTCTCGTGCTAAACTGATTTTGGTAACATGTGTATATGGTCGTTGGACTTCGGTCTAAACAGGCACAGTGTCTAGAACTGTACGAATAACCTGCAAGACCGCCAACTAGTAAACCACAACTCCAGTGGTGTATCAGCAGGAGGCAAAACGCTGTCTTGTCTCTCCATACCACTAACATGTTTCACAAGAAGGCAGGTGTACTAGTGAATGTTATGTTTCCTGTGTGTGTCATCATACTTTGTTTACCATCATGACTGTTCAGTATCGTGACGTCAACTCTCACGAAGATCTGGTATCCAGGGTTTTCCGTTGACATCACTGCCGAACATGGAAGAGAACGTGTTGCTCCAACAATGCTTCTTGTTTAGCATTATCTAAAAACTCCTTACTAGTTGGATAGAGGCTAACATATCTACAGATTACACCGGCTGCTAAAAAGAAAAAGTATTTTGCGGTAAAATCGAATATAAGTGTGTTTGATTAACTTCCCTGTGCTGAATTCAAAAATGCATTGTTTTTCCCTGTGACGTCTGGTTAGTTGGCAATAGTGAAAACTGTTATTTTGACTATAACAATAGAATGGGAACAGAGCCTAAAAAAGATGTGATATTTCAAAACTGACACCAGTTTTGTTTTCGTAACATTAATTTCTATCAACATGGCCAATTTCTAATATTACCGCAAAAATATGCAGGCCTGGCCAGCAAAAAAGAACAAAAAAACTGTGGAACAAATGAAAAATAGGTGTGTTTGATCAACTTCCCTGTGGTGAATTCCCTGTGGTGAATTCAAAAATGCAGTTTGTTTTTCCCTATCACATCTGGTTCATTGGAAATAGTGAAAAACGTTATTTTGATTATAGCAATAAAAAGGAAATTTAGACTCAACAAAATGTAATATTAAAAAACTGACTCCATTTTTGGATTCAGAACGTTAATCTCTTATCAAAATTGTCTATTTTCTAATTTACTGTGTTATTGTTTTGTTTTAGTTTCTCTAGATGCCAAAAGAATGTGAAATCATTGTTCCCAAGCAACACCTTGGTAAAAAAATGCACATTTCCCAATGTCTTGAGTACAACATTCAAATACCATTCAGAGGCTCACAACTAGTGGGAGAGTCTGTCATTGCTTCCACTTACTTGTGTCGAGCTCCTCTCTGTCCTCTTTTCTGTTGACCTTCCTTGGTCAGCTCTTGTTCTCTTGCGACCCCGATTGTCTTGGGGTAACAGAGGCCTATGAGGTTCTTCACTTTCCCACCTTAATTGGCCTTTGTCTCATCTTTCCTGATACCCTCATTCTTCAAGGGGTCAAACATTTCCTTCATTTCACATAGATTTTATAGCCAGGTTAATTTTCATTTTACCATTATCCAAACCATTAGGGGCCGGTAACCTATTGTTAGGCCCCTTTAAACAACCATCATCATACTTTTCAATAATGCTCTCCATCCAGCATACATAACATGTTCTTCATGTATTGAACTTCTTGTTTTGGACTTCTTGCAGCTATCAATGCACGTTTGAGTATGCACAGAATGAAGTATACAAGATTGGTCCTAGCATGACCCAGATTGAAATCTTTGCTAGACCTGCAACCCACTTTCAGATTGATTTTTCAAAGGTGGACAGGATTCTTGATAAAATACGAATTGATTGTCAACATAGAAGTATAGTAGTTGTGCATTAAACTTTATCCAGTAATCACCACCACACATGACCTTAAAACCACATTTTTACTGGTAAAAATTTGTTATATTTTGAAATGCACCAAACATTTGTGCAAATGCAAAACACTACTTTGTATGTAAAATGGGTGGGTGATCAGCATTTGCATAAACCATGTGTTGCTTTCAGTTGCTATGCACAGAATGAGAGGTGTCAACCCCCCTCCTCCATACTCTCCACCACAGATGCAGAACACGACAGCCTGCGAGATTAAGGATGTGTTTGTTTTCAGCTGCTCCACTCAGGACGAGAGGTGTCAACCTCCCAGTAGTGGAGATAGCCCCCCTCCTCCATATTCTCCGCCACAGATGCAGAACACAACGTCCTCGGAGATTTCCACCGCTCTGAAAACGAGTTCCCTGGGAAATCTGACTGGAAGTGGAGACTTAGTGCAAGCCAGCGGTAATGGACTTCCAGATTTTCTCAATAAGGACTCCGGCTCAAGCTCTAGCAGCCAAAGCCCAGCTGGTTCGCTCAGATCTCGGAACACAAACAACACCAACAATAGTCACAACGCTACCAACAGTCACTTACCAAGGTATGAGGAAGTCCCCCCACCTGGTTTCTTTATATGATAAAGATTGTACCAAGGTTTACCTGTAGATGCTTCATTACTAGGGACATGCAAAATGCAAGGTTATATTTCAGGCTAAAAGCAGTGTCGTTTTTCTAAAAAAAAAAAAAAATGAGTCCATTTAAAAGAAATACACATTCATGGAATTTTCAAATACAGATAACCCATAAACTTCATAGAATATGGCATAACAGTGCATAGCCCTTAAAAGGCCATAATTATCATTATGGCACGTTTTCCTTCTTCTAAATTTGTTAATTTATTTATAATAACATTCCTGTATGAAGACACCTTCCAGAGTTTACATCTGTTTGACATAACTGGATCAGTTCTAAATACTGACTTTTAATACATCAAAATTGGTGAATTGGCTTTGTGAACCACAAAATTTCACACCATCCCAGCTGCTGCTGCTTTTGGTCCATCCTCGTAATAGCAACCAACTTCCCAAGACCACTTAACATCCCATTAAACTGAGCACTGTGGATTTTATAGATGCAGGGAACAGTTCTTTAACACATAAGCCCTCCTCCTTGGTTACAATATTCCGCTGCACCACACTGTTGGCCAGAATCATAGGTGAAAGTTTCTTGAACATCTTGCCTACAGAATGTTATAACAGCAGCTGCTTGTGTCGGTCTCTGTTCTCCATATAAAAGATGAGCAGTAGAGAATTTGAGTCCTCAAGCAATAGCAGTGTCATTGACAAGAATAAGCATCCTTAAGATCTAAATGATCCTAGATCACTTACAGTATGTTGCTGCATCAGAAAATAATATTGAAACTTGCATATAAATGACGTAAGATTGCAAAATTTGATCTGTCAATTAAAATTTGTGACATTGGTATTCTTCAAAACATGCAAAAATTCAAGATGTTTCCAAAAATGCTCAAAATTCATGTTATTTGTGAATAACACCAAAATTTGCAAAGAAATATTCATGTTATTGCAAAAAAAAAAAACATTTTGCATGTCCCTGTTCACCACTTACAAAGGTAAACAATAGAATATCCAGTTTACTAGGAATGTGTCGGAGAGGATAGTTTTTTAATATTTTTTCCCAATTTCAGGCTATAATTGAGATGATCCCTCAGGAGAAAATATAAGGCAGGATATGGGCATCATTATCAGGCAGGAAGAGAAATGGAGGGTGGGAACAGGGCGGCAGTTGCAGTGGTGTTTGCGAGTACTCCTATGGTTGTTCAGCCTGTAGACGTGAGGTGGATATCTCCACTGTTGGCACGAGAGAGAGAGAGAGAGAGAGAGAGAGAGAATAAGTGGAACAGTTGGTGCCGACTGTGTAAAATCATAGGAACATAGTTTGAAATTCAGTCATCAGTAATGAGGGATCATCAACTACTAAAGAAACTAATTAAGATACTTTTAATTGTATGGCATTGTTAAGTTTAGGATAATTTATAAAAATGGTTCATATTGGTTTAAGCCTTTAAGGGTACTCCTGCAGTACGTCTTCATGCTAAGTTTGTCACAAAGTTCCTCTTGAGTCGGAACAAGATACCAAATGAAAATACTATATTTGACACCAAAGGGAAGTAAAACTGTATGAATGGAATATTTTCTTCAATGTCATGATTGTAACTTAAGATATAAGGCTAATAATACATTAATTATTATTAATTACGTGGTTACCAGTTAAAAGTGATACATGCATGCTTGATTGTTCATGATTGGTGTGATGTTGTCTCTCATCTTCTGCATGGTTTCTGTTGTCAAGTTGTTTGTGCAGGATGGAATTTTCACTCACATGGCCAGTTCCTCGGAAAGTTCAGTCATATGTTGCAAATCACATCAAGAACTTCTCTTACACAAGCAACTTACATCATAGTGCATGAAGGATAGGCTAACTGTTGCATGGCATGGCATACTGTATCAAAGGATGTAAATTGATAATTTGTTGAAAGTAAATGCATAGAGCCCTATGATGACCAAATGAATTCCTTTACTATTGTATGCATTTCTCATTACAGAGGCTCCTCCAAATTTACATTCTTGTGCTCTCCTTGTCATCTATTTTATGCTATGAATGTTATTTTTATAATTATTGTTTAGAATAATGTCCTATCATCCCAGATTATACAGATACATTCAGTACCTTTGATGATTGTTATTGACTTCATGTGATGTGCAAGGCCAAATAGGTCAGCATGGACATCCCCCATCTTACGAATTTAGTTAGCTTCTGTCAGAACCAATTTGCAGTTTACCTTAATTAGTCAAATGTAATGCGCACTCCTTTTTGGGGAAATGACATCTCGTAAATTAGAGTGATTGAGGCACCCTAGATTTGAGGACAAACTTGAAAGCATCCCTGTACACAGTGCAGTGTGTCTTTTCTTCTAGCTGTCATGCCTGTATCTTTCATTCGGCTTACAAACGCTGCGTTACTAAACAGATGTGCTTGCGCGGTGAAGTCTGGCCATAATCTGGTTACAAGATCTTAAAACTGTATTTAATGCTTGGTAAAACTTAATGGATGGATAGAACTTCAGATCAGGCCTGAATAAGGATCATGAAATTCATGACTTGCTATAAAAGAATCTATATTGGTTTCGATGTGAAATGCCATGTCCTGTGGTTCAGATTCCACGTAAAACGGAGGTCCCGTGGCTTATGATCGCGAGATTAACGGTCACGTTAAACTACAAGCTTAGCTTTAATCTATATTGGAACTACGCCATGGCCCAAACTCTCCAGTCAGGCTCTTTTAATGGCAAGAATGAAGTCAATTCAATAAAAACACCTCAAACTTAACGATGAAAGTCGGTCACTGACAAGAGCTTGCAGTCAGTATTCCATTCAAATTCAACACACAGTGGTACGGTAATTTAAGTATCCAAACGTGTTGCATATCTTGTAATTGAAGAAAAAAAATTTACTCTACACATTTTCTCAGAATTCCTGCTGGCAGGATCTACTGGTCAGTTCTTGTGAAATAAGTCGAAGATGAAATTCTCGACTGCCGACTACCGACTGCAACTGCATGTTGTGTATGGTGCCTATAGTATACACGGGCATGCCCAAGACTGCCGAGTGCTTACTACTAACTACCGACAGCCGACTGCGCATTGTGGATGGGCCTTGTCACAGCAATAGTAGCTACACCTTCATACATTAGTTGGGGGAGGAAGACTGTTTTGTTGATGGGATCGCAGTGGCGGCTGGTGACATTGTTGCAGCGTTGCACAACTCCCAATAATGTTACACTTAATTTGTCATTTCTTTTCCTTTAATGTTTTAGTTTTATAGATCTAATGCACTAAAAAATGTGTTAAAATCATTGATATTTTGATATTATTTATCCTAATGCTTCACACTGTACCTATAAAAGCTGCCGCCTTCAAATCAAACTCCAGGGGGTTAGCTCTCTTGTGGCGACTCCCAAGTAGACAGCGCGGCCGGCAGGGACGAGGCCAAGCTTGTACATAGCTTGCTGGCCAGCATGGGTAGTAGGGAGTTGCAGACGAGCTGCCAGCCCCCTGGCGACACTCAGTTCCAAATGGCACCGTTAGACTACACCACTCTTTGGAAATGACAACACCCTCGATTTCTCTTAACCCGCGAAGGGTAGTTTAGTTAGTTAGTTAATTATTGTTTTAAGGGGCGGAACTACGAGGTCATCTGCCCCTGAAGGGTAGTTTCTTTCCCACACCACTAGGGAATGCTACACCACCCACAACAGTACAAATATCGGAATTTCATAGGGAGACATTAGTTGGTTCACACCCAATTATTTCCTGATGTTTTCTCGTCATAACTTCATTTAATATTTTTGTCAATTGTTCTGTGAAGCGAGCCTAAGAAGCGAGCCTAAGAATGCCACCATTGCTATAAGTACAGTAGATAATTGGCTGAACTATTTTGCGACGTATTGTTGGTGTACTGTAGCGGTTTATGTTTGCTTTTACCACTCTTGTTCTTGCGGGATTTGGGTTGCGATTAGTTCTGTATTTAGTTGATTTGAGTATTTTGATTCCAGGCAGATACATAACTGTGCATTATTATTATTATTATTATTATTATTGGTTGATTATGAGTAGACCTATGCATTCACTACGAAATTTCTAGGCTAGCAAAATTCAGTGTTTTGTTATTTTGCCTTTCGCGCCACTTTCCGATATAAAACCCAGATTTATCATCTGTGCATCTTGTAAGTTAGTATTTTATTTTAACGGAATGTTTAGTTTGAAACATTAATTGTATTGTGGAGTGTGAGTGAAAATTAATAGAGTAGGTAATTTACTAGTTAGACAGTTTTCCCAGCTCCCTGATGACGATAAACTTACACTCGGTAGACCATTACCGGATAAGTATTGTCCAAAATATAAGTATACGAGGGTGTTTAAAGGAGATATTTAAGGCAATAATAATTGGTTAGGTGAATGCGATATTAAAAACGCTTTATTCTGTTTTCCATGTTCGTTGGTGGAGAATCCGCGTGGACCAAAATAGGAGTTACGGAAATTAATCCCTAAAATAAAGAAACATGAATCTTCAGTTGAGCGGCTTCGGTGCCGTAGTTGGTAGCATGCTGAGCCTCTATGCCCAAGATCGCGGGTTCAAACCCGGCCGAAGTCGTCGGATTTTTTAAGAGCGTTAAAAATCCCTCAGTATGCATTCCTTCGGTGGGGAAGTAAAACCGGAGGTCCCATGTCATAGATTTATGGTATGTTAAATAACTTTCCACTTATTACACCTGTGTGAAGCTAAATTATGGGTTAAAATTTGAACAACGCTCTTAGGTTCCAACGTTCATCACCAGAAGCCGACTGCGGTGGCGTCTAGTAACCAAGTTCTGAACTAGTAGTCATTTAC
This sequence comes from Meconema thalassinum, assembly GCA_946902985.2. Classification (NCBI taxonomy): domain Eukaryota; kingdom Metazoa; phylum Arthropoda; class Insecta; order Orthoptera; family Tettigoniidae; genus Meconema; species Meconema thalassinum. The sequence continues at coordinate 1,139,448,832 of OX336389.2, forward strand.
GGTGGCCTTTGGTGGTAAAAGTAGGAACTGCTTGAAATTCAATGTCTACAGTCCTCACTAGAATTAAAAACAGATAACACTCACTAATCCAGCCATCACAATTAACACCGGTTATCAGACAGTTTCTCCACACACCCAAAGTACAGGGGGCTACATGACTGCGTTGTCGCAGCTCCTAAACTGAGGAACCAACCAATCTTCAGCTGTTTGAAATTGACACTTTTTGGAACTGTTAACGAAGCTGCACAATTGGACAGTGCCTATAGAAGGTAAATTGCGGAATATAATGAAGAAGTTAGGCACAGTAGGTATGTGTTAAATATTGTAATAAACTGTATTCGTTCCTGTGGCTCTTTCGAACTGGCCTTGCGTGATCATGATGAAAGTGTAACATCAACAAATCCAGGTGTTTTGAGAGAACTAATTAATTTTAGTGCTGAGTTGGATGCTGTGTTAAAGGTCATTTGGTAAGGGCAACTGTTTTCAAAGGAACGTCCAAAACAATTCAAAATTAACTTTTACAGATTATTTTGGAGATTTGCCAAGAAGAAGTATCAAAGCAAATTAAGGAATCGGATATTTTATAGCAGATGAAACTAGTGATATTTCAAACATATTTCAGTTGGCTGTTGTGTAACGATACGTAGTAAGAGGCAAACAAAACATGATGCACACACATTAGCAGCATGTTTTCTGGATGAATTTAAGAAACAGAAATTGAATGAAACTCCGCAAAATGAATTGCGCAGACGTATGACAGAGCGCACATCATGGCTGGTTCCTCTGATGGGATTCAAGCTATAGTAAAAAGAAAGACTGATAGCATTTTAAAGCTACAAATGTTTCAAATGCTGCGGAACTCAAAGTCCGTTAGCAAGTGCAAACCAAGGTCAAAGGAGGTAGCTGGCTAGATGACGTCATGCTCACCGGAGCGCGCAGGGAAGGGAGGAAGCTCAAGCAGTACTATGACGTCACACACCTCAGTGCATTCTCGGTACATTTCGTCCCGTCACCGTAACATAACGCCAGACCCCAGCGTTACTACGAAGTTGACAAGATCATTTAAAATGAAAAAAATCCTATCCTTATGCAGAATATGTGCCCGTCTTTGTTAGTAATAACATTTTTCGTTAACGTACAAACTTTTCGGTTGCCGTGATTTTTGGTGAGAATGTTTTTTATCCCGGAGATTGAGACCCAACCTTAGACAACCTGCTGTCTTTAAAATTATTCCCATTAACTCAGGCATAGGGCTTAAATATATACATCTGATTTTTTAATGAATTCCTATAGGAAGAAGCTCAAAAGAGCCATTAAAATTTGTTTATTTGTCGAACGTACAGTTATTTTGGAAAACCCATGTATTTCAGGTTTTATAGAACTGTAGTTTATCTAACGTTAATTCATTTTTGTTACATGTGTAAACTTCCCATATAAAATTGCGACATCAGAAATGTTGGTGCAACACCCAGCTTTACATACCACCGGCCGCCACTGTGGGATCGTCATTTCTAAGTTTTGCTAGATTAAAATAAATAGTTATTTTTGGGAGCTTTATGCCTTAATATTTATCAGTAATAATTACCAATCTCACTAAGTTTTCTGACAGGATTTTGTATGTTTGCTTTTGTTTTTGGTGGGCAGAGACTGTCTGTGGGTGTCACTGTAGGTTTGGTAGTGTTTTGTCGAGCCATTTGTCTTAAAGATTTGGATCCGATGATGCTCGCTTGATGAGCGAAACATGTCTTCCCTTAGTTTTCTCCTCCTTCAAGAGTCCATAACATTATATACCGTATACTGTATCTCAATGACATGTAATTTATTTCAGGTTATTTTTCCCATATTCCAGTAATTGGAATGAGTTTGTGTTGACCAACTGTAAGTTACAACATCAATTGATAACTATTAGAATTTTAATAGCTCAGTATTTCCCCCAGAATAATAATAATAACAATATACAATAATAATATAATAATATAATTATATTTACTGTATATAGCAAGAGCTTTTAGCACAGACGCCGTTTAGAGAAAATATAGTTTCATTCTTATGTATTTTTTTGCGGGCCTACCCACATAACAAATCTATTTGTTTGTGTTGTCGTTAGGATCTCTACTAGAACGAGAAAAGCAATCCGATAGTTCTTCCTTGCAAACTGCTGGGAAAAATGGTACCTTTTCAATTTTGTGAGTTGTATGGAAGCTATCATGGAAGGCAGAACTTAGCATAGAAGGTACAAATCATGCGTCAATAGATGCATCTATACCAGCATGCATACTCGTACTCGTAGAAGCTTGAATTGAAGTGATAGAAGCCATTATTCAGTGTTGCCTAATTCTATTCACAACACAAACCAAGTAATATTTATAAGTTGCAAGAACAGATGGAGCTGACTGCACTTAGATGTAGCATTAATGACTAGTACTCAGAATAGCAAGTAGAGCGCTCCACAGGCGGTAAACATGAAGCTAGCCTTTTTTCAGAGCGTCAGTCCGAGGAGAGCTTGATACGAGGATGGACGCTACGAACGGTTGATACAGAACATAAATAACAAAATACTGTAGACAACGTTGTTCCTGAAGTTATTCACAAAACAATTCAATAGATCACAGTCAACATACTTAAACTACATTAATAATAATAATAATAACGCAACAACCATAGAAGTGTATTATACTGTCTGTAAACAAGTCTGATGCGTTACACAAGGTTTTACAGACTAATGAAATCTAAACATTGTTTGTGCATAAGTGTAATTCATAAACATCGTATACTAATTAAGCCTAAGTGAACAGGATCTGAAGATGAAGGTTTGATGTTCGAAACATGTCATCCAATTCAGTACAGTACCCCGTTTAGCACATAAAAGCGTGTTAGTATGTAATAATATCTTTTCTGTTCGACCCTGGCGAAATGTAAATATTATGTCATTATAGTACAAGTTTTCATTAAGATACAGTTTCTCCCACCAATCAGAGTTCAAGAAACAGTTGTGTGACCAATAAGGTGAGGATAACATCGCACCTGCGCTCACTTCCATGGCCCCCTATTTTAAATTTCACTGCGGGGCGAGTGTCATAGTGAGGTATTCCAGGAGGCCATGGTCAAATACCTAGTCTTACCATAAATACTGTTACAACTTTTGAGGGTGGCTGTACTTTCCCCCTTGTAAGGGCCTCCACATTCCTGTGTTGTAGCACCAGCTATGAGTCATTCCGAGTACAGCTGCAGTAGTGGAAAGTTCTGTGTGTTCGTTTTTAAGATGGAATGGGGTGATCACGAAAATTGCGTAGCTGTGGTCGCGTTGCAAAAGATAGGCAAATCCCTAGGTGAGATTTTCAAAATTCTCTAGAAACTCAAAATAAGCAAAAGGTTCGTTTACCGCACTATCCAGTGCTTCCTTGAGACAGTAGCTGTGAAAGACCGAGACAGAGTAGGTAGACCACGCAATATGCGGACTCCAGAATTGGTGAAAGCAGTGGCGGCTCGTGTTTGAAAAAATCCAGAGACATTCTGTGATGGTTTATGAACTGAAAATTTCCAAAATGTCTTTGTATCGCACACTGAGCAGTCCTTCTGAAAGTCCGGACCTAAACCCCCCTGGTCTAGGAATTGTGGTCCAAGCTTCAGGAGATGGCTTGCAAGAAGAGACATCCAAATATTGAAATATTAAAGTGTTCTCTTTTGAAGGCAGCAGCAGATTTTCCGATGGAAGTGGTGCGTAATTCAATTGATGAGTGGCCACAAAGACTTAAGGACTCTGTTCGTGCCAAAGGTGGCCATTTTGAATAATTACATGTGATTTTTATTTGTTACACATCCATTTAACTAATATCATTAGGATATTAAAATATCTCAAACCATTTAGTGTAAATTTATTGAAAACTTAACAGTATTTATGGTAAGACTAGGTACAACGTATTCTCTGCGTCCCATGCGCTCTGTTCAGTACATAAAACTGGTGAAATCTCGACAGATATTTATGAATATTTATGTTCAAACATAAAATAGTTATAATTATCGTCGAACATAAACAGTCATATGCAACTCACCTATAATGGTAATTAAGACACTCGTATGGAAATTATAAAACTTGTGTCTTAATTATTGCCATTATAGGCTCGTTGCATAATGCACTAATTTCTTTCAGGTTAGGGTATGTAAACACTTGTTTCCCCCCTAATGTAATTGGGCACAATTTGTGTTGACCGACTGGAAAGCTTTCTTTAACTGATAGAAGCTTCCATTGCCAATGAGTGTTTTGTAATATAGGCTCGAGTTTATTTCATGATGCTAATAACTTGGAGATGGGGGAGATGGATTTTAGTCTATTGCGATAGGATGAGTCCATGCAACCCATAATGTTCAGAGGATGGGCAATGTTCTAATTGACTACAGAGTGTGAAATTAATAGTGAAATAGCAGCTGACTTCTAAGATTTGGTGTCTGAGAAAGGCTCATCATTTGGGATTGTACAGATCACTTTAGTAATTAACTTTCTGCTAAGACCTCATATCCCAGAATTACGATTTTCATGAAATAAATTAACCCCATTATTGTAACTTGGTGGATCATACGTATCTAAGAATGAAAGGTGGAAACCATCACGCAAGATTTAAATCTTTGGCAGAGGCTAGGGGCAAAATGATTTCCATTAGAAAATTGTGCCTTCTTATCCTTGGGATATTTCGACTGATAGACTATAGATTCCATCCCAACAAACAGCTCACTCATGTGATATTGCTTATTGCAATTCCTCGATAGCATAATGTCCAATTGATGAAGAATGATACAGATGTTTCTGAATCTTCGCCTCAGAGCTAGATATAATAATTTAATGTAAAAAGTATTTTTTCCTCTGTAAGAAATATTTGTCGAGATAGGGAGCTGGCACATCCTTCATGTCTCTGGGGACTACTCTACTTTCATGATTGTCAACAAAGATTAAAAATTCAGAAGGGTTAACTTGTAACTATGGTGAAGGTGGATGGATGGCGGTGTCTTGCAGCATGTGACAGGGCATGGAGGTGGAAGGTCAAGGGTCATTATAACCCTGCATGTCTACAGGATCACTGACAGGGCATGGAGGTGGAAGGTTGAGGGTCGTGATAACCCTGCATGATGACAGGATCGCTGCGGAAGTGATGGACGACCATAATCTGCCCATTTTGTATGGGTATACACGCTTTTATTTTGAACTAATTACAATGCAGTGGGGGCAAAAGAGTACACTAATGATACACTTCAGCAATCAAGGTAATAACAGATTTCCTATTGCCGTCTTACTATACCATGCTCGTTCTAATTTCAGCGTAACTCAAGACCGTGAAGTTTAATTCAGACTACCAGCATTATACAACTTTTGACAACCCTGAGAAGAAAATGATGAGCTACAGTATTATTGTTTTTCTTATTTGAAACTTCAGCAAGCAGTTATCCTTCCAGTGTATTTTGAAGATTTCTTCCTAATACTTGTGTGTGTGCCCTTTAAGTATGGCAATTAGCTGAAGAAAATATTTGTTTCTTTCCCTATCAAGTGGTCAGTTCCTTCTGATATTGTTCTAAAGTTGTGAGAATATTTTACTGTGCAACAGAAAGCCTGCAAGAAAGTTAATGAACATACTGAATGCAGGGACTAGCAATATCTATGCCAACTATTAGCTATATTACAAAGTTTAGCATCACCTATGAATTATATAATCATAGTTTGGAGCATCACAAATGGCCCTGTGGCAGTTGCACACGTTCCTGCTCAGCAAATCAAAAAGGAAAACATTTCTGTAACACATTACAGTTGTGGTCAGTGGAAGGATGTCATATAAACCTTTATGGCATTAATACCGGTGGTTAACACATCCTTCTGCTCGGAGATGTGCTTGAATCGGCCTGGACATATCATCCACAAGATCGTCGAACCAATTTTGGTCCAACCTCTCCCATTCCTCAATGGCAATTCGGTGTATATCCAGCAAATTATAATTTTGATCTGGATATCCATAAACAGACTTTCAATGGGGTTAATGTTAGGAGGAGAGGAAGGCCACTTCAGTTGGGTAATGGACACAAGAATTATCACTCATTAAAATGAAGTCCTCACCAAATTGCTAGTGATATGGTTCCACTATTTGTTGAAGAATGTCATCCCTGAACTGTTGGGCATTTCAAGTGCCTTGAAAATCCACGAGAAGTGTACAGTGACCCCATATGATGCCACTCCAGAACATCTGCACACAGTTGGTGCAGTGTCCGAAGCATACGGTGTTACTGGATTCCTTCAAGCATGTCTACAATTTGTGGGCTGAGGCATACATGACATTTGTCATATAGCATGAAGTCGAGGTGTTAAGAACTGGACCTTGCCATGGCCATAGGAATACATGCAACCTGTTTCTAACAGTCTGCGTGGACACACAACGTCCTTTAGCCCCCACAAGCTCCAAACAGAGTTTCGTTGCATTGGCAGTTGTCAGTATGTTCACAAACAACTTACGAGTCGGCTTTCCGGTCGGCGGGGGACCAGCTGCGATAGTAATGCAGTGACAACATACTGTACAGGAATGATGCCAACATTTCTTTTGATATTGTATGTACTTCCTCTTCTCTAACAAGGTCAATTTTATTCATATTATCAATGGGAGATTCATAAGATCAATGGCTTCAGTTTGAAAATAAATTAATTGTGGGTGAGAATCTGGGCTGAAGAAGTTTAGATTCCTAAAATAAACTTAATATACTACTTCTTTTTTGTAATTATTTTCTTTAGAATGCTCAGGTGTTTCTTTTGACATCATTATACTCATTAATAGGGGTGTTAATTTATGTTGTTGAAAGTCTTGGAATAAATAAGAACAAATGTTCTTCCGGACTTTGTATACTATAACCCTCGACCAGCACTGATCACAGATGTAATGAATGATTCATTTAGTTGTCAGCTCAAAGTCAGTAGACATTATGAATTAATGTTCTGAGGAAGTTCCTTTGTTCCTTATCGAGCACAATGAACATCATTCTCTGCCAAGTATGTGCTTCAGTCTTATCTTGGGGTGAAAACTCTGTCCCAGAGACAATTTAGTGTAATCCAAATCATTAGGGATTGTGCAACCACATGAAGAGAACCACACATAATCTGTCATGTAGCACCAATACAGTCAATGTTCTCACTACTAGTTGATCATAAAGTCCTTTTGCTGCCATACAGGATGTGGAAGATGGAAGAATAAATTATAGAAACTATCCAAGGGCTTGTGGTAAATCATGGCTGCAGTTCCTGGGCTCATTCCACATCAGTTACACTGTATTAATGGCCATGCTTGTAAAGCTATACATCTTCACTCCTCCCAACATACAAGTGCCCTGGTAAGTTGGAAGCTAATCTCTGTCAGCTCGCACTGTTGACAGGTAGAACCGGCTCCTGTAGCCTCGGTGGTGACACGTGCTACTGTTACATTTAGCAGTGCTGGATTTATGTGGACCTCCACCCCCCTTTCACATCCCACAGTGCTCCAGCTGCTATGAACAACAAATACTAACGCAGCCAAGGTCGGCAACACCCATTTCTCAAATACGTAATATGGCTGGTACTGAGAGCTTCATTTTTTTCTGACCATCTGTTGCAACAAGCCCATCACTCTAATCTAAGATACTGAGATTGGAAGTTCAAATCTGTAGAAGATATATCAAATCCTGGGAACAAGCATTAGATCAAACTGAAAATAATAGGAAATTTGATGTAATGACGTTTACCTCTTCCAGTACAAATTTCAATTTTATTGGTCTGCAGTTCACACGTGATTGACCATGGAGTCATGGGGGTATAGAAACACACAATGAAGTTGCTCTTGACACTCAGAAAGCACACTCCTTCTCCTGACTAGTGATTGACTGACATTCATTTGCCAGTCACTATAGATGGAGAAGTTTTAGTGGCAGATGACCTCAAATGTTATGTTCCTCAATGTAACAACCACCACCACCACCACCACCAGTTTTGGGCAAGAGATAACTTTAATTCATCGCAAAACATAATCTCAATACTTCGAGAGAATAAAATATCCACATTAAGGTTTTGAATGGTTGTTTCTCATCAGCTGAGCCCATTATTCAAAATATTGTTTATAGTACCTCTTTCAAGTCCTGGGGCACCCACCCCGCTCCATCCTGTCTCTTAATACAGCTACACACACTACTACTGTGCAGTCATCAGAGAAACACAGGTTATCAGATAAGTACATGGGGCTGATGACCAAAATGTCCCTCCATCCACTGTCTTCAGCTCTATATTCTCTTCTGGAGTCTCTTGATCCTGTCATCCTTCATATTCTTGATCTAGCCCTCGGGAATTTCATTTCACAAGTTTGTATTCTGCTTTTGTTCCTTTCTCTCTTTGTCCAAGCTTCTCATGCATTTATGGAGATTGTGACATTGTATTTACAGTTCTAAGGCACTAAAACCTTTCAGGAAATGCCCCACTTGCCCGCCACACTCACATCTCTTTGTCGTAACTACCATTCCCATGGACCACACTCTTTAGACCAGGGCCATCCAAACAGCGCCCCCCGAGCGCTAGCGCTCTGGCCGCGCTCTAAGCACTTTGGTGGAAGGTAGTTTCGTTAGGGGTGGGAGGAGCTTGGCTCGGTGAGCGCGCGTAGTCGCTAGTCTAGTCCAATGCGCTTTGTTGACAGTGTCTAAGTAACTCAGTTTCGCAGTGGTCATGACTGAACATCATATTTAAAAAAAGGAGTGGCGAAGCAGCAACCTTCAAAGCAGAATGAGAATTTCGATTTTTCTATACAGCTTATAAAGGGCATGCCAAATGTTTAGTGTGCCACCAAGATTTAATGTGTTTAAAGAAACACAATTTGGAATGGCTCTGCAGTGCCAACCACAGGGATGAATACGGTGATTTGACAAATGACAGTCGCCAATCGAATTTGGAAGAATTGAAAGAAAATTTCAAGCAGCACTTTTCTTTAAGTATTATTGTTTTAATTTTAAAATGCTTGTTTTCAAATAAACGACTTAATTAACTGAAGAACACTAAAATTGTTACTTGCCGTATTTCTGTCTAACAGGAGATAGAGGTGAGTGAGGTTGGTGGACCCAATGTACGAGCAAGCCAAATGTTCGATGCGAATTGCCAAAGCTGGGGAACCCTTCGCAGAAGGAGCTAGTTGAGATATTAGAAAAAATATCACCCTGTAGGCCTATATGAGGTATATTTTTATAGCAAAACAGCCCTATCAATATGATGTCAACAATCCCACAAAAGCCGTCGACCCCACGACTCTACGTACGTATCTTGTCAGCGCGGTCGGAACATCGTCCATCTGTCTCAGGTCTCCTATCTGCCACAGTGTAGTGGTGGTAGGGGAAGGAGCGCTAGTCTGACTGACCAGTACTCCCAGAGCACGGCCGCGCTCTCAGAGCGCAATGACTGGATGGCCCTGCTTTAGACACTTTCCTACTTTCTATAGGAATTTCACTCCAACATTACTGCATTAAATCTTATTCCATGCCCCTCCAAAGCTTGTTACAAACTGTCCAAGTGTATGTTTCCCCAAATCATCTGTTCATCCCAGGTGTAGAAAGTTGAGTGTTTCATTCCACTCTTTAATTAGAAATAGTCTGACCATTCTCTCCCTACTTTGCCACTCCTTTATTCTCCAATATACCCACACTCTGTAGTCATCTCTATGTTGTCCTTTCCGGTCTGAATCCATACTGTTCTCTTGGTTGGCTGTGTGGCACAGCAGTACTGTTCTTACCTACTGTGCCCAAGGTTGTGCATCTCAATCCCTATACAATCGGTTTGCGAGTCAGTAGCTTAACTGGCAGATCCCCTTCAGGGCAAAGTTCCGGCATCCCAGCTTCTCTAAAAGCCGCAGTAGTCAAAAGAGACATCATTTCCATAACATTATTATTAACATTCCATACGGCTTGTCAGATCTTCTCAAGTGTCATATCAATATGATGGGTTACTGTTCTTAAAGAAGGGTCCATATAAGATTCATCACTCAAAAGGGCCACTATGTTCCCTTCTCCCCTGCTGCTCACTCTTGCTGGTGCCCTTCCACCTTCCATAATAGCTTTAGTGAGGAGTTATGGAGATCCTTAAACTACTAAATCAATTCAATTTATAAAGAAACTGAAGTTGTCCTGCCCCTGTGGACCATTGGGCTAATCAGTTGAAATAGTTCTGTACCCTTTAATTACAGTACCGGTATGTAACTAGTATTTACCATTATCCGAAGATGGACAGGATCACAGAAGATTCACGGTCCCTGGCTAGAAAAACTGCTGTACAACACTGACAAATAACACTTAATAAGGCACACTCTAATTAATATTGCACTATGAGACTACACTATGTAGGTTGAATATCTAACTACGCTGGAGAGTGAGAAACTTTTGATTCTCGGATGTGACGGGTCAAGGTTAAAGGTGTTGGGCGCCTATAATTACCTTCATAGTACAATATATCACTAACTAATGAAAATCACAACAACAGATTCTATAAAAATGTAACGAGCAATCGTAAAAACATACTCAATTTATTCATAAAACGCAACTTACACAAAATAATTTTCACTAGTTCAAAAATAAAAATAATAATAATAAACTCAAAATAAAATTCTTCTTGTATTAACTGAAATTCCTAAAATGCTCCTCCCATTCTTATCTATAGTCTACTCGACTATTTATAGGAGTACAAAATAAAATCCCTAATTTTATATTTCTAAGTTTCTTATGTCACGTTAACTTTTCCTAAATTCTTAAAAATGCACACATTGGTCTTTTAATTTATACAATCTCTCCTATACTTAATGCACTAAATACAGGGTCATTATCTATGTGCGCCTCGATAAACACGGCAAGCTAAGCCGGCTGAGACTGGCGCAGATTGCGGGTGCGTGTACCCGGTTCAGCCGATGGTTGGCGCGAACTTTCACACTTTTACCAAACATGTTCAATAATGTGTACCTACAGTGCTCATAGGCGATTTTGAAAATGTCTTCCCTCTCTTGTAACACTCACCTGACATCTTCTGATGAAAGAATGTCTGTCAACTCTTTTATTATTTACGGAGCCTGTTTCCTAGAATCGTTTAGCGAGCCTCCTAATTATACTGGCATTAGGCACAGGTCTTCCTGGAAACTTGATTCGAAATTTTCGTCTCGTTTCAGAACAAGATTTTCTGCTTTTCATATACACACGTTCGTGCAGTGTGAATTGGTGTCTAGGCATGACCAACAATTACAGTAATCACAATGCTCACTAAACGTCGCTATCAGCTGATGACTTATATGCTGTCGTATATCATTTCAATTACATTATCTATTTGTATAACATTTAAGCATCATTGCTGACCTTATTTTCATCTTCAATGAACATTCACATTAGCACAATATTTTAATATTCACTTTACCATATTTCATATACTTATATTTACTGTAGCACAATAATATTATTGCATCATAGATCCTATTTTCCGGTACTCATATTACCTATTATTCCATTACATTTGCTCAACAAAGTCATTGAAGAGATTACTTATACCTTTCATTATAGCAGATTCAAATAACATTATTTTACTCATAACCATTTCTGCTTATACAGGGTATTTCTAAATTCTCATTACTAGGGCTCGGATGTTTAAGACCTAAAAACAGCGGAATATGCAAGCAAACCTTAATAATGACGATATATGACTAAAAAATGACAAAATATGACCTGAAAATGACTGATTTAAATATGGCCGTTTCTTTTTTTTTAAATTATAAATCCAAGCGACAATCCCTTCGAGATTAAATTGTTAAGTAAATTCTTTATTCCTATTTTCATGTTAATTTTCTGAACATACATGTTTAAGTGGTTATTTACAGTCTATTTTCCTTGACTCACTTACCAAACACCTGAGAATACATACCTATAAAACATGTTCACTAAAATGATCAGATAACACAAAATGTTTAAAGTCAGAATATATTTCCACACTGCAATAGTGGTTGAAACATAAGAAAATTAGAAATGTATCTTATTATTTTAAAAAAATTTAGAGTGGTGAAGCCCATTTTACATTTTTATATTCAAATGTGTTAAAGTCTTAATTGAACACTACAAAATGTCATTCAGTATATTCTACACTAGTAGAAGTCTTTTCCTTAGGCATAATGGAATGCGTACTGGAGTGGGATTCACCGTAAACTGACGCTTCTTCAAGTAAAAGAAGGAGATGTAATTAGCCAACTGCTGGGATGGGATTTTCTAGATTATTTCTGACTTTACCTGTGCGACCATCCTGGTGAGTAGAATATGGTGGTGCAAGAGGTGCAGTGAGGTGTATGACCTTCATCCCATACAAAGGATATTCCACTTGCATTAACTGCCGTTGTGACATCCAGATTCAATTTCTGTAAACACTAGTTCCCGTTTAACAAGTTGAGGATGATTGCACACCTACAGCTGCCGTCAAACTACCGAAATATGCTCAAAATATGACCTATTGGTAAAAAATATTCGAAATATGCATTTATATGACAAATAAAAACCACTGTATTGTGACGATAATCACTTAATTTGCATCAGAAACCAATCAGGCATGAAAATAGAGGCTAAGAAAAAATTATGACTTTTCCTAAACATCCGAGCCTTACCCATTACAGACTTTGAGGGTTTGTAGTGGGGACCAAGCGGGTTAAGTTTAGCACAGGAACTTGTATCTGGAAACGTACCGTCTTTCCGCTAGCCACTAAAAACCACCACAGCATACCAGCAACCAACAGAAAAGATATTTGTACTTATCTCTGAAACACCCTGTATAACTCTCTAGCCTACATTGAAACCAATCCAACATCTGGTCTTGTGAAATATTTTACCAGTGCTCAATATCTCCAAAACTATTGCAGCAATCAAACTGGAATTTCATATGGTGATAGAGGGTTATTACGTAAGTACACATATATGACTTTCAAAAACTTGATGAGCAAAAAAAAATAACATGACAGCCATGTGAAGTACAAATAATTAAAATGACTTTTCTGGCGATCTAATCACAATCGCCCAAGTATAGCGAAATGTGGTACAGTGAATCTTCATTTAAGATTGTTCAATAGTTTTCAAAAATTCAAGATGGTGGCAGTGCAAAATGTTTAAAACATGTTCTTATTTCTCGTATACTGTTCAAGCGATCGAAGTGAAGCTTTGTATAATGAACTACCATAATAATCTTTATCTAGTGGCACTGAATTCTCTAGTTTTCTTAGGTAAATCATAAAAGCCGTGTCTATGACTATTCTTAAAATAAACTCCTGCCAGTCGTTACTGAAAGATGCCATCTCTACTGGAGGAGTCATAATTAATCAATACTGAAAGTTATGTATTCTATCGTGTAATTTTTTATTGTAGTGGTAGAGGTGTTGATTGTTTGAAGGGGTGGGGCAATCTGCCTCAATTTTCTAGTGTAGCTATCATAAATTATAGACTATAAAATATTAATTTCTGAAAAGGAACATCTCTTTCTGATTTTCTATTGAGCCAGTCTATCGGAACGTTGATATACCAGTAACATGAACTAAGTATTCTGGTACAAAATTCTTTAATGTTGTACACAGCATGTGACTTCAGACACACATTTTCCACTGATGGAGGTGTGTTGATGTGAGTTATGTTGAGCAACGATGAAAGTTTTGATTTAAGACAGGGCACGCTCTAGTACCACAGTAAAACCATCTTTTAATATCCTTTTATATTTATTGACAAAAATGACTACAATGTTTGAATATTTATTTTGAGTTGTCCTATACCTTATCACAATGTAGGTCAACAACAACAACAGGTCATGTACAAAAAGCTATTTAGTCCATCACATGGTACATCTATTTAATTTTCTAATGAAAAAGACCAGTAGATTATATATCAAAATGGGCCTTTTTAGTTCTTCACTGAACGACTTGTTTTTATAATGATGATCCATCACCATTTAACATTCAGGCCATGTCAAGCAATCCGCATGGCATCCTGGTTCTGTAAGCCCATTACAACATAACACAGTACTTTGCACACGTGTTATTTTGAACATTTGTGATTAATTCCACATGGTCTTGTAATTCTTACTTTTAATAAGCATATTTAAAGTTAATAAATTGGTATTAACTCCACCAATGTACTTCAAACAAGTAATTATTAATATCTGAGTAGAATTACTGCTATACCGGTACTCTTGGTACTGAATATACCGGGTCTTTCATATAAAGTAAGAACAGTGAGCGGCGGCTTTGTTATCCGCTGCTGCAGTGGCCTTGGCCGAGCTTGTGGCGCGCCACGGCCCCCTGCTGTAGTATTGAAAGCGCGCGCATAGTACATACTTGACCTTGCAATAAGCGTGCAGGTGTTCAGTCGCCAGTCTGAACCTCAGATGTTAACATGAGACAGTTATCATTTACAACATCGTATTTTTGTAGGTAAAACTTATTTTAAGTACGATTCGACTCGGCGGGTACGTGATGCATTTGTTCAGCAATTTCCTGATGAAGTGCCACCTTCACTTGCACAGATTCACGTATTTGTAAATAAGTTTGACTCTACTGACTCAGTGCTCAATAAAAAGCATACAATTAAAAATCAGAAACATTACAGTGGCAGAACTCACTCGCATCAGCCAGAATGTGGTTACCAGATACAATGCCTGTTTAACACAGGAAGGATGACACTTTCAGCATCTTTTGTAGGGTAATATTTCATACAGGATTGTACACACGCTTAAAGCAGGGGGCCGTGGCGCACCACAAGCTCGTCCAAGGCCACCACAGCAGCGAATAACAAAACTGCCGCTTGCCGTTCTTACTTTATATGAAAGACCCTGTACTATTGTTACCAGATTGCTAGTGGTCATTTGGATAATCTCAAAAGATTGATGTGGAGAGCCCTGTTCTGATGATTTGATTTTAAATGGGAAGAAGACTGTACACCAGTCATGGTGAGATGATGATTGTTTGAATGAGATTTGATCTTGATAGAGATGTCAAACGATCTTCTCTCTCCCGTGGCACCTTGCTATCACCATTTCTCAAGGTGCTCTTATCTGCGTACTCCGTGAGCAATGACATACCAGTGTGCATGAACAAAACTGTAGATGCTTGAATTGAGTAGAGGGGGTACTAAAAGTTGGAAGAACAACTTGAATACAGGGTCATCGAAAAATAATGTCAACATTTCAAAAAATTATAGCACTGAAACCCTTTATATTAAACGTGTAATTCTTTCACTGAACGCCAGCTGGTTAAAGTAAGTTTTGTTTTGGAGGGGACGTGACCTTGCTATGCGCACACTAGATGCGCAGTAGCCAAGGTTGGCCGGGGCCGCGCGCGCCAATGAAGTCCCGACCTCACCCCTTTGGAATTTTTTTCTGGGGGTACATTAAAAACATTGTGTATGAAGAAAAAAATTCGGAATTTGGAGCACCTGCGGGAGCGAATTTCTGCCGCCATCTTGACAGTTACTCCTGAAATGATTGCACGTACTAATCCAGCCATTGGGAAAGCGTGCGTTCAATGCTGATGTTGGTGGTCGGCCTGGCCTAGATTTTTTCTCTACAGTCCCTGTTTCCTTAAACTGATTAAACCATCGAATGACAGTTTTGTAATCAGGTGCAGTTTGTTGGGCGGTGCAGTCATTGGCGCGCGCGCCCCCGGCCGACCTTGGCTACTGCGCATCTAGTGTGCGCATAGCAAGGTCACGTCCCCTCCAAAACAAAACTTACTTTAACCAGCTGGCGTTCAGTGAAAGAATTACACGTTTAACGTAAAGGGTTTTGGTGCTATAATTTTTTGAAATGTTGGCATTATTTTTCGATGACCCTATATAAGCACAACGCATAGTATGATAGTATGATAGTTAATGCGGAACCAAGCATTGAAGCATTATTCCTGAATGTAAGATGAGGACTAGTTTTGAATGCCTGCTAGAAAAGAAAATACTTGTAAAACTTTTTATAGATTGTCCAATGTTTATTTATATTTATCACTGCATAGTTCGCATCAGCATCAGAGTCAAGTGCATCTGTTTTAATTGCAATGTGATACGATGTGGCACCCCTGTCCAAGGTTTATTGCAGTAACTTTTCTCGATATATTACACAGTTCGATTTTGTCAGCGTCAGCGCACATATTGTGTTTGTTTTATTGCAGACACAATCATATTTGTGAAATTCACTTAAATTCCTATATTTTTAACTCAGGAATATTTATCTATTCCATAAGTTATTAGATCTCCCTTCAAACGATAGTAAACTTATACTAAGTAGACAAAATAATGCTTATTTCACAAGACCTTCATATTGTCGTTTGATTGGTAACTCTGAATATGATAGTTTAAATGTAATGTTCGAAAGTGCACTTGTTACAGAATTGGATCCATTATTTTCAAACCTTTCCAATTACTTGAAAGAATATCATTCATAGAAATACAAAGTTCTCATTGTTTCCCCAGCAAATTTTGTTGACCAGTCTTGCAGCTGATATTTGTCTAAATGTTGTCTCATAGGAGCAGGATGATATTATCGCACTTTGAGGCTGAACTCGAACGACATTTCACTGTTGCGTTCCGTAAACTTTAGGTCACTCAATTTTGTGTACTGGAGTCTGTAGTCAAGGGTCTGCCAAATATCCTGGTGGTTTGCTCATTATGAATGTTGGAATGGCACTACTATCAAACAGAACAACTCGCACCCACTGCTGAAGAAGAATAAAAAATAAAGTAAGGTAACCATACTAATAACCAAATTAGGTTGTGTTGTGTGTTACCCAGCCGGCACCGTGGTGTTGGGGTGGTGTACCTGCCTCTCACCCGAAGGCACCGGGTTCGATTCCAGGCTCAGTCAGGGATTTTAGAAACTGACGTGAGGGTTGGAACGGGGTGCACTCAGCCTCGTGAGGACAATTGAATAGTTGTCCGACAGTGAGGCAGTGCCTCAGTCACGAAAACCAAGATTAACGGCAGAGGGGACACGATGTGCTGACCACGTGTCACCCAATATCTGTAGGCCAAATGGCTGGGCAGCGGTCGATTGGTGGGCCAAGGCCCTTCGTGGGCTGTAGTTCCATGGGATATTTTATTATGTATGTTACCCATGTTAGGTAGTGTGTTCAAATGATATTATTCTATCATTGAGCTACCAACTCTGTGACTGTGTGGAATGTTACATGATTGGCTCAATGAATTGTATACAAGTATAGCGTTCCATGTTTACTATGCACAACATATTCACGAGTAAAATTTCTTATAAGGTTTTGAATATTCCCGAAGGGAATATGATGTAGTTTCCATTTGAGCGGATGAATTATCAATAAATGATAAAAATGGTCCGGTTAGCTCAAACAATGCCAGCGATTCGCCCCAGTGTGCCGTTGGGCTCGTCAGTTGGTACAGACACACCTACCAATACGCGTGGCTAGCACATACTGAGAAGGCCATGCAAGACACAAAATACAAGCAGTATTGACGTCACGAGCATGCCAATGTGCTACGGGAGTAAAACTCCCTTTCATAAAAACAAAAGCCTTACCTCGGCAATCCAAATAAGGTTTTGAATATTCCCGAAGGAAATATGATGTAGTTTCCATTTGAGCGGATGAATTATCACTAAATGATAAAAATGGTCCGGTTAGCTCAAACAATGCCAGCGTTTCGCCCCAGTGTGCCGTTGGGCTCGTCAGTTGGTACAGACACACCTACCAATACGCGTGGCTAGCACATGCTGAGAAGGCCATGCAAGACACAAAATACAAGCAGTATTGACGTCACGAGCATGCCAATGTGCTACGGGAGTAAAACTCCCTTTCATAAAAACAAAAGCCTTACCTTGGCAATCCAAATAAGGTTTTGAATATTCCCAAAGGGAATATGATGTAGTTTCCATTTGAGCGGATGAATTATCAATAAATGATAAAAATGGTCCGGTTAGCTCAAACAATGCCAGCGTTTCGCCCCAGTGTGCCGTTGGGCTCGTCAGTTGGTACAGACACACCTACCAATACGCGTGGCTAGCACATACTGAGAAGGCCATGCAAGACACAAAATACAAGCAGTATTGACGTCACGAGCATGCCAATGTGCTACGGGAGTAAAACTCCCTTTCATAAAAACAAAAGCCTTACCTTGGCAATCCAAATAAGGTTTTGAATATTCCCGAAGGGAATATGATGTAGTTTCCATTTGAGCGGATGAATTATCAATAAATGATAAAAATGGTCCGGTTAGCTCAAACAATGCCAGCGTTTCGCCCCAGTGTGCCGTTGGGCTCGTCAGTTGGTACAGACACACCTACCAATATGCGTGGCTAGCACATACTGAGAAGGCCATGCAAGACACAAAATACAAGCAGTATTGACGTCACGAGCATGCCAATGTGCTACGGGAGTAAAACTCCCTTTCATAAAAACAAAAGCCTTACCTTGGCAATCCAAATAAGGTTTTGAATATTCCCGAAGGGAATATGATGTAGTTTCCATTTGAGCGGATGAATTATCACTAAATGATAAAAATGGTCCGGTTAGCTCAAACAATGCCAGCGTTTCGCCCCAGTGTGCCGTTGGGCTCGTCAGTTGGTACAGACACACCTACCAATACGCGTGGCTAGCACATACTGAGAAGGCCATGCAAGACACAAAATACAAGCAGTATTGACGTCACGAGCATGCCAATGTGCTACGGGAGTAAAACTCCCTTTCATAAAAACAAAAGCCTTACCTTGGCAATCCAAATTGATGTAGTTTCCATCTGAGCGGATGAATTAGCATGCTCGTGACGTCAATACTGCTTGTATTTTGTGTCTTGCATGGCCTTCTCAGTATGTGCTAGCCACGCGTATTGGTAGGTGTGTCTGTACCAACTGACGAGCCCAACGGCACACTGGGGCGAAACGCTGGCATTGTTTGAGCTAACCGGACCATTTTTATCATTTATTGATAATTCATCCGCTCAAATGGAAACTACATCATATTCCCTTCGGGAATATTCAAAACCTTATTTGGATTGCCAAGGTAAGGCTTTTGTTTTTATGAAAGGGAGTTTTACTCCCGTAGCACATTGGCATGCTCGTGACGTCAATACTGCTTGTATTTTGTGTCTTGCATGGCCTTCTCAGTATGTGCTAGCCACGCGTATTGGTAGGTGTGTCTGTACCAACTGACGAGCCCAACGGCACACTGGGGCGAAACGCTGGCATTGTTTGAGCTAACCGGACCATTTTTATCATTTATTGATAAAATTTCTTACTGTTGCAATTTTCTATGGATTTTCTCACTGATCATTTTCGGAATGACTGAATAAACAATGACCTTGCAAAAAACAATACAAAAACATTGTAAAAGTAATAAAGGTTGCAAGCAAGGCACAGAATTTCTATCTTCGTCATCTGACAAGAGAGATCATTTACTGTTTGGCATATCGCCTTCACAGATGTATCGTGTACCCAATCATGCAGCTATTTGACTCCACAATTCCTGAATGAAGTAATAATTCCTACTTTTATTATAGAGATATTGTGAGTGTAAGCACTCAAAACTAAGACTTCCAGGAATTTAGTATTAAGCATTTATTGCCCAGAATACAAAGATAGCAAACTTAACACACAAAAGTTGAAACTGTGCTAATAGTATTGTTTTGTCTCGTGCAAAACTTCTTGAATCTACTGCACAACCAGAGTTATTGTTATTATCAAAGGACAATTGATTAGGGCCCGGATTGTATCGTTCAGTCTGCTGTGCTCAAATGTGCTTGAATGCCTTCCATTAGGGTCCCTGGATGGTTGGACCATTTCTGAATTTAATCTTTGAGCAGAAGGGGTGATTAGATGTTTTACTGCATTGTTTGGCAGAAATGTACCATATTACAGAATATCCATCCACTAAGAGTGGATCCTTGCATTAGGCTCTCTCTGAAAAGTGTACAGAGTTTCATAGGTGCAGTACAATTCTTCAATACAAAACAACTTCTCTCTCTCTTACACTTGAACTTCTAAGATTCATGAAGTGGTCAGTTTGTTGTGTCTTGTGGAACAGAGAATAACTAAAGAAAATCCTAGACCTGAATTTCTAGCAGAATGTCATACATTCTTTCCAGATGTGAGTTCTACAGTACAGTACCAAGCAAAATAATTTGCAGTATTTCAGGATTTTCTTTTGTTTTTCTTCATTACAGAGGGCAAAGACCCCACAAACAATCATGTCTAATTTCACTTCACTAAACTGAATGTATTTGTGTAGTGCGGGATGAGACACATGGTGTGTTTTACAACTTAGGTAATCACTATGTTTATTGATAATATAGCATGAAGAGGAGAATTATTATTTTGTCATTTTAGCATTCCTGATCTCATAATTGTGAAATATTTTGTAGAAAATGTTATTTAATAAACATAATTTAAAGCTGTATTGTTTGTCATTAGCTGTAACATATCACAATACCATGAGGCACTGTATATTGTGCTCTAATCCTTTACCTTCATACAGCCCTGGTACATGTGAATGATTCACCAGGGAGCAAGAACTGCATGTGGCTCTATTCCTGTATCAGACAATAGGATATTCTTCTTGCATTGATTGCATGTGTTATGATTTGCTAGAAGTAGTTACTGACTGGTGGTCAAGAAACACAGCAAGGTAAAACATTCAGACATAATTCTATTCAAAATACATGCACTATTTTTTGCCCCATCTAGTCAATATTTTCTAATACAAGTCATAAAGCTTGTACAACTGTGTACAATTGTTTCAAGTTCAAATTCGAACCCTTCTTTAGCACGAACAAAAACTAAATAAACACCCAAATCGTGCTATCAACAATAAGAACATTTAGAAACAGCTAAATAAAACAATAGGTGAAATGTCATCTGTCGTGGGTAACTTTTGTTGAAATGAACACGCTTTTTGCTGAATTTGCATACCTTCTTGTAGAGAAATATTGTCCTTAGAAAACAACATATTAATTATACTATTATGGGATTAGAAGCCATTTTTCAGTGTTGCCTTAGTAAACAAAAGTTTGGTGCTTTTCAGTCGGTCAACACGAATGTACCCAAAAGAGTTGGGTTATACCCTAATCCTGAAATAAATTACATGAGATTAATAAATGTATTTATTTAATTTATCATCAAAAATTACATGAGATTAATAAATGTGTAATTTTATCAGGATTAGGGTATAACCCAACTCTTTTGGGTACATTCGTGTTGACCGACTGAAAAGCATCAAACTTTTGTTTTTAATTATACTATTGTTAAAACTTATTAATGATTCTCTCAGAGAACAGACTGTGTACAAAATGTGGGCGAACTCCTCTTTGAATTGTCAAAGACCCCATCAATACAGAACTGATGAGACTAGTTGAATAAAGCATCATATTGGCCCTGGAATGAATAGAAACACTTCCTTCAACTGGCAGCAGGCAAAGAAAAAAAAAAGATTATGAAAGAAAAGCGAGAGAAGTAACTTACTTATGTCATGAGGAATGTTTGAAGTACTTGGGGTCTTCTAGATTGCTCTTAGTTCTGTGTAGGTACCTTGTAAGAAACTGGTAACATTATTGATGATTTGAAAATAGTGTGACCCTTCAAAACAATGAGGTTGTTTAAATAACAGAGTATTGAGATCGATACGAGATAACTTACCCTAGTATGCACAGCATGTAGACGCATGGTGTAGAGAGGCTAATCAGCTGCTGGCTGAGTGGTGTGAAAGTGAGAACAAGCGGGTTGGCAGGGAGAGGAGGAAGGGGAAGGCATTCTAAAGGAGGGGGAGGGAGTTGTTATGTAAACAATGTCCAGATCAGGGCGGTTTAATTGAAATGTGTTTTCTTGTTATGAAATCTATTAAAATGTTGAATAGAGGGTTATTCTCATTAACAATTTTGTTTAGGTTCTTCTCTGGATATATTCTTTGATCAACATATATTTCCAAACTCTCAAGGATATTCATCATCAACCCTTTGTTGACAGAATGTAAAATTTTGAGGTCCTGATTGATACTAGTGAACTGATGATTTTCATATGTTGACTCATCGGCGAGTACCTTCGATGTTTTACAGCATTTGTGTGTTCTTTAAATCTGAAGTGTATATCTCTACCTGATTGTCCCCCGTAAGAGCTATTAGAAGTGGCGCATTCTAGTCTATAAATGCCTGATTTGTGATATTTATATGTAACGTTTACTTTGTGTGAATTAAAAATTATGTTACAGTTAGTGTTCTTAGTTCTTAACACTAATTTTAAATTCTATTTCTTGACATTATGGGGTTTGAAGCCATTCTTCAGTGTTGCCTTAGTAAACAAAAGTTTGGTGCTTTTCAGTCGGTCAACACGAATGTACCCAAATGAGTTGGGCTATACCTTAATCCTGAAAAAAAATTACATGAGATTAATAAATACACTTGGATGACCAGTTTCGATCGTCAAGCGATCAGCATCAGATCCATTACACTTAGGCTATAAAATCTATGTCTGAAAATACGGGTGAAAATATTTACAATATGTACACTTATTTACTGTAGTTGCAGTATTGGTAATGCAACCCGTCAGTATTTGTTAGTTGTAGTCTATGAGATTTTTTGGTGAGATGCTGGAAGTGGTGATAGAACTCCGGAATTTGCCTGTTTGGAGTGACTATGTGGTTGTTGTGAATGGTCAATTCTGATTGTACTGTATTGTATAGGCTATTTATCTGGTTAGGGGTCTTGTGCAGTCCAGCAGCAAGCAGTTCACTTGTACACTAGTGGAAAATAGAGGGATAATAATAGGAAAATGTTATTTGGATCAGGATGTACTATGTACCTTTTCTTCAATAAACCTAGGCCGGTATTCACGGCAGTATTAAAGAAGCCGGGACATTCGCAGAGACCGGCAGCACTTATATGGCTACTAGTTTATGCGTGGCGAGAATTGATTCTACGGTCTTGAATAGTTGAAGACAGTCCTAAATACAATAACATACACCATCATGTCTAGACTTGGCTACCTCCACTTGTTATGCACAGCACTTAGGAATGCAGGGAGGGGGGGAAACAGCCCAGCGAGATAGCAGACCAGTCAGTCGGGTGTTACGAGTGTGCAAGTGAACTGCTCGCTGCCGGACTGCACAAGACCCCTGACCAGATAAGTAGCCTGTACAATACAGTACAATCAGAATTGACCATTCACAACAACCACATATTCACTCCAAACAGGCAAATTCCGGAGTTCTATCACCACTTCCAGTATCTCACCAAAACAACACAAAGACTACAACCAACAAATACTGATGAGTTGCATTACCAATACTGCAACTAAATAAGTGTATATATTGTAAATATTTTCACCCGTACTTTCTAATATAGATTTTATAGCCTAAGTGTAACGGATCTGATGATGATCGCTTGACGATCGAAACTGGTCATCCAAGTGTATTTATTAATCTCATGTAATTTCCTTTCAGGATTAGGGTATAACCCAACTCATTTGGGTACATTCGTGTTGACCGGCTGAAAAGCACCAAACTTTTGTCTATTACTTGAATAAGTTAGTGATGTAGTTAGGTTATAGTAAGCAGTGGAATAAAAGGCTGACTGATGTTTATTCAACTAGACACTGAGACACACATCTTGTAATACATTGCCGAACAAGAACACACGGCGGTGCTGTGATTACACTAATTGGGCCAATCATAAGGAACTAAACAAAAGAGCAACAACATACTGAAACGGCTGACAACTTACACAGTAATACCAATACAACACCACCTCCCCTTTGGCACTCATTTCAGCGCATGAAAACTTCATATCAATACACAAAACGAACTGAGTGACTAACACATTTAAAGTCATTAAACTCAAACACAATTAATCAAACAGAAATGAATACTCTCGTACACTAATCAGATATACCAAGCATCTTAATACATTCATCAGTTTTGGTCCATTTAAAGGATTTGTATATAAATAAGCTGGATTCTCATTGGATGGAATAATACTTGAATTGAATCATCCCACTCTTAACATAGTGCTGTAAGAAACACAACTTTAAATCCATGTGTTTGGATCGCTCTGAATCCAAACCATTCTTACTCAGAAATATTGAACCGTGATTATCACACTTAACAACAATTGGTTTACTCATAAACCTGTATTGCCCTAACTCTCTCAGTATCATGTCTAACCATATTACGGTACCTCTCAAGTTACCTCACACATGGCATTATACAATTGTTGGCCATGCAGGACATGTTTGTTTTTTAGTATGACAAATAATTGGACCATTAGCAAATTTAATTACATATCCTGTAAGTGAGAGCCTCTCTGATTTAGTATTAGCATAATCTGCATCACAAAATATTTCCACTTTACAATCTCTTTGATCTATAGTAGAATATACCTCTGTGTTTCTTAAATATATCATGATATGTGTTACATCATTCCAGTCTTGTCTGTAAGAGTCTTTACATCTCTGACTTACTTTAGATACCACAAATCTGAGGTCTGGTCTTGTTGATGATGACAAACATAGTAACTTTCATACTGCATTTTGAAACATTTTTTGGTCTACTTTGTCCTCCTCTGATCCTGTCTTATCATCACTACTGATAGCTAAGGGTGCTGACCTCCCCTGTGCAGAACTTAACTTACAGCTAAACAGTATCTTTTTGGTGTATTTACTTTCGTCAATGAAAATATTTTCTTTGTCTTGTGTTATATTCAGGAAATTGGTCATTTTCCCCAAGTCTCTTAACTCTAACTTTTCCCTCAGCTCAGACTTCACCCAATTCACATTTTCTGTATTGCCCCAAATACCCAAATCATCCACGTACACTCCCACAATCAAATCTTTTGTCTTATTGATATAAACACACTGGTCCTTTTTAAGAGCTGTTAGACCCAGTTCGTTCAGCACACTATTAATTCTATGGAGCCACTCTTTTGCACTCTGCTTCAGTCCATATAGACTTTTCACAAATTTCCACAAAACCTTCTGGCTGTTCACAATATGAATTAAGAGGGCTATTAAGATATCCAGTCAGGATATCCGAAAAAGCGAAGCTTGTAGTTTAACGTGACCGTTAATCTCGAGATCATGAGCCACGGGACCTCCTTTTTACGTGGAATCCGAACCACAGGACATGGCATTTCACTTCGAAAATCTCACATACATTGACCGGGAAACGAACCCGGACCGCCTTGGTGAGAGGCATACAGCTAGACCGCTGAGCCACCACATGATGCACTTCCCACCCATTGGTTGCTGCTAATGACAATAAAAGTCTAACGGTTTTCTTGTGCATTACAGGTGAAAATGTTTTATCATAGTCTACCCCTTGAATCTGGGAGAAGCCTCTAGCTACTAACCTGGCCTTAAACCTTTCTACTGCACCATCCTGGTTTTGTTTCAGTTTAAACACCCATTTATTCCCTAGTATATTGTGATTCCTTGGTTTGTCTACCAACACAAAAACACCTTTTGCCCTAAGCTGACACATCTCTTCCTCGATGGCTGAATACCATGAACTTGCATTTGGATTTTCTAAAGCTTCCCTGCAAAGCATTTAACAAATTGGTATCACAATCATAGTCAGTACTTAACATGACAAGACTACACCTTGAATATTCCTTTCTCTTTCTTATTCTCTGTGATCTACGCAACTCCGTCTCGTCTGCGTCAACAGGTACATTCACATGCATAACATTTTACAACTCGTTACTATCCCAACCTAGGAAGGGTTCATTATCGCTACTCTCAGTAATGCTACTCGCATGAAAATTCTACCGGTTAACAGACAAATTCTACACACACCCAAAGTACAAGGGTCTACAAGACCGCGTTGTCGCAGCCCCTAAACTAAGGAACCAATCTCTCAAATAACTCCTCATCAAAATCAAAGTCTGGGGTATTATCATCAACATTAATGGGTACATTATCATTCAGTTGTACTCTAGAACTGCCTCTAAGATCTAAGAGAGATGAGGTTGTCTCACTAACACTAAACTGAACATAAGAGAACATCTTTCTGATGGAATCCACATTTTATAACCATTAACATTGTCCCCATACCCTACAAATGCACTTTCAACAGCTCTCTCATCGGACTTGGATATCTTATTACAGTAGATCCACCCTCTATATCCAAATGGCTTAAGATACTCATAGTCTTTTACACTTACTGGAGTACTCCTCCACAGGGCAAGTGGAATGTGATTACCTACAGCCCTAGAAGGAGCCCCGTTTCTAACATGACATGCCACATTCATTGCCTCAGCCCAGATACTGATTGGAAGATTAGAACGAATTAACAGACACCTCACACTATAGGACAAGGTCCTATTCTCCCTGGGGCCGATAACCTAGATGTTAGGCCCCTTAAAACAACAATTATCATCATCATAATCACCTATTCTGCCTCTCTGCTATGTCATTTTGAGCAGGTGAGTTTTTCTATGAGTAATACCATGCCTGCTCAGAAATTCAACAAACTCCTTGCTCACATATTCTCCTCCTCCATCTGTTAGCAAAGCCTTTATTTTTCTTTCATCAAACACTTCTATCATTTCTTTGAATCGTTTAAAAGTTTCAAACACATCGCTTTTCTTACTCAAGAAATACACAAACACATATCAAGAATAATCATCATTAAAAGTGACGACATATTGTGAACCTCCCAGAAAAACTGGTAGTTCGCCCATCACATCACTATGGATAAGTTCAAATGGTTTATTAGACACCCTGTCACTTGTCATAGGAAAACCCTTCTGTGTTGACTTCCCTTTAAAACATGCTATACATGACTCTCCCAAGCTACCTTGAACTTTGATAGGAATTATTTTCTTGATTGCTTCTTCATGCAAGTGCCCTAGGTTTTAAATGCCAATCTGACAAACTCTTAAGAGCTACAGAATCTACGACAGTGTTTACATCAGTGTCCTGCGTAGCTAGTGCCTGTAGTATGTTCTATCCTGCTGCACTCTTATGGACAGTCCCACCGTCGGCCGTCCTTGAAATGGTTTTCCGTGGTTTCCCATTTTCACCTCCAAACTAATGCTGGGACGGTACCTTCTGACAGGCCACGGCTGCTTCCTCCCAACTCCTTGCCCAGTTGCATTCTTTTCATCTCTAATTAACTCCTCTCATGAGGTTGGCATCAGAAAGGGCATCTGGCCGTAAAAACCATCCGCCACATAGTCTTTCATCGCATCTCATCCCCGACCCCATTGAAAACTGAAATAATAAGGGGTAGACATATATTATTATTGTATGTTAAGCAATAAAATATTATAAGGAAATGAAATGAAATGTAATGAAATGAAATGAATTGAAATTCCTAAGAAGTATGATAGGAAAGACAAGGAAAGACAGAGTGAGGAATGAAGATGTTAGGAAGGAAGTTGGGATGGGAAAACTAAATGAGAGAATTGAGAAGAATAAACTAACATGGTTTGGACATGTAAAGAGGATGGAGGAAAATAGAATACCAAGACAGATGCTGGAGGCGAAGTGCAAGGGTAAGAGAGCAAGAGGAAGACCTAGAACAAGGTGGATTGATTCAGTGAAGAACAGCGTAAGAAAAAGAAATCTGGACTGGGACAAGATCGTGGAAGAAGAATGGTGGAAGGAAAGAGGAAAGTGGAGAAGTGCCATAAATACCCCGACCCGGCAGGAGCTGGATAAGGGGAAATGATGATGATGAAGGTACCAGGAGACTACGTCTTATACTGTTCCCGAGTACATTGTAGATGGATTCTTAAAAATTGAATGGATCCATTTATAGGAAAATTAGGTCATTTATACTTAGGCATACCCAAATTTGTCCAATGGGCAAACAATTTTTATATTGTTCCTCTCGCTTATTCGATATGAAGTTTGAATAATACACCTACGCAATAATCTTCATGTAATAGTACATAACTCTATGGCCTACATTTATAAAAATCCAACATGGCGACCATCTGAAATATCTAGACGGTTCTCAATATCTATGAATCTATTACGGCAATCAAACTGAAATTTGGTATGTTGATAGAGGCAATTGACATAAGTAGGATATATGAAAATAGGCTATTTAGTTCTTAACGGAACTTCTTATTTGGCATTACATAACCCCTGGTAAGTTAGGGAGACGGTTGGCATACCATAACCCCAAAGCCGAATAGTTCCAATATCTAACAAACAGAACAGTTTTAGGCACTCCACCATGAGAAATACTGACAAGCTGGCAGAAAGACAGACAACATATTTTGTAATTTCAGAACAAAATTGTTTTACAATGAATAGCACTTCTGGTCTCAATACTGTTCTGGTCTCAATACTGTTAAAATAAGAAACATTGTCCTAAAACTTCAAAAGTTAAAACGGATTTCATATCAGCTTGCTTATTTTGCGGTATATCTTGTGTGTAGGTAAATTCCATAAGATACTGTTTCAGGTGATGTTGAAAATAAGAATAAAAGACACACTATTTTAGGTTGCAACGGAATATTGTCCGATTTTAAAATCCCGATAAATTTACTAAAACATGCTTCTGGAATCCATATATCCCTGAACAGTATCAATCTAGTCAGTGGGTGATTCACAATCTTGTCATTGAAATACAGCTTTATAGTCCTAATATAATTTTTTTTGTTCTTCCCATATTTATTCTGGTTTCTATGGTCTAGGGGATGAAGTGAGACGGTTTCCATGTAGGAATGATATTACGGATAGATGCCCTTCATGACGCCAATCTCATAAGAGGAGTTAATGACTAATGAAATTAATGAATTAATGGAGTGGCTGTATGTGGTCTTTCAGGTTCGGAGTAGTCTGGCCATGCACGTTAACGTGAGTAGCTACCTCGGCTGGTTTGTGAAATTACGTCAACAAATTTAAGATTATATTTTTACTCTCCCGATTCCATACCGGCCCCTGTTACTGTCACATGCACTGTAACCAATATGCTCGATTCCATTTTTAGGATTGTTATATTTCACTGCACCTGCTGCATCACCCAAAACATATGCAAATTCCTGTATCCTTGTTGCAGATCAGTTCCACGTACGTACAAATATCATGTTTTATATGCCTTCTGTGTGTCTCTCCCACTATGCTATTTTTGTCCTCCCCATGCACAAAAGACGTCACGAGCATGGCAGACCACACGCATATGACAAAATGTTGGTACTAGTGCGCCTAGTGCTCAGGTTCTGCGCTCAGTACTAAACATACTGCAGTACCCGGTCAAATGGATAGTGCTTGTGCGACTAAGCGCTGCAGTGCTAATGTTCTGTCGTGATGCACTGCTCAGAAATGGGCAGGTTGGGGCTGCACTTCTCTGGCACGAGTAAATTTCTCGCTAGCACTGCTTCACCTCACCCATTGCATGGCCCTGGTTTATATCACTTTCAGTCACAACACAAGAAGCAATTATTTCTTTAACAGTATCCAAAAAATATAATCCATCTCTTACATAACCTCTGAAGATTATTTCTTTCCAGTTATTCTCATCTCTAACAACACAACTTTCTTTACGGAACTCGCATACAACTCCTTTGGAACGAAGTCTTGAACATCAAATCAAATTACATCTAAATAGGGTACATACAACACATCTGACAAGCCCAATGTCCATCCTGCACACACTCGTCTTTCATCTTAATCTCTACTGTGCCAATACCCTGGACCTCTACATTTCCCACTCCCATTTCTACTTTACCACTTGCTCTGGGCGTAAATTCTTAAACTTCTCTTTCTCCACACAAATGTGATCACAAGCTCCTGAATCTATAACCCATTCTTGCGTTGAAGAAGTAATTAATGATTTACAGTAGCTCTGACACATGCTCTGTAACCATTCTGACTCTGATTAACCTTACCTTTGTCTGTTGTTCTACTCTCACTTATCTGCTCTGTACAAACTCACACTAGGTGTCCTGGCTTCGTACACCGATAACATCGCATCTTGTCACACATCTTGGCTATGTGACCCCACTGATCACATCTGTAGCACTTCTGTTGATCTTGTTGATGAACAGTCGTCTCCCCTGGAGTAACATACCCTGCTTGGTTACTGCCGCTGCTACCACCTCGTCCTCTGTTGTCACATCGACCTCCTCGTCCTCTGAAACCTCCTCTGGAATTGCCACATCCTCGGCTAGCTCCCGTTGATGACATAAGCGCCCCGCTTACTGATCCTGGCGTTGGAACGAAATCTTCTCTCAAGAGAGGAGCCTTCAGTCTTTTGGTTGGTAGTCCCTCAGCAGCGCTATTGTTACGTTATATTTATCCCTGGGTAAACCATCGAGCTATTGTCCAGGAAGCTGAGTGTCGTTAAATTCAAGTACACAGTTCGTACTCTTGAGCACATGTCACAGTCTTAAACCATGATCACCATTTCCTTCAATTTCCTTCTTCAATTTTATACACGCTGCTCTTGCTGTTGTCTCCTCTCCAATGTCTTCCAAGTACGCATCAGTCACATACTTGAGAAGAAAGGCCAAAGAGTTTCTGTTCGTTCTCACTTCAACCTCATTATAGTTCTCCACTTCCACATTGAAACCAGGTTCTATGGCATTCCAACAATTTCTTTCCATAAGTTCAGCTTGCACTTTTCTTGACCATGCATAGTAAATATCACTTCTCAACTGCGGCAAACAGTCACCTCGTTTGTCGTCTGCCATCTTGGACGGTTTCAAGAATCACTGCTCTCGACTTTCTTCATTATACTTTTACTCGCTCTCTTTCACTTCTCTTCATTATTCGGTCCTTTAACTGTGGCCTGGGCCCATAACCTGTAGTTAGGTTATAGTAAGCAGTGGAATAAAAGACCGACTTGCTGACTGATGTTTATTCAACTAGACACTGTAACACACTTCTTGTAATACATTGCCGAACAGGAACACATGGAGGTGCTATGGTCACATTAATTGGGCCAATCATAAGGAACTAATCAAAAGAGCAACAACATACTGAAACCTACACAGTTATACCAATACAACAACAAGCGAGACTGCATATTGTTGCTGAAATTGATAAAAGATACATATTTTCGATCTTTGATATATGAGTTCTCTAAAGTTGTTTCTGCCTATTTTTATTTTATTGACCATTTTGTTTGCACATTGATGACTACAGCCATTCAATTATGCTATTTTATGTATGATATCTAATTCTCTTTTATAATTTTCTGTAGTGAGTGGAAAACTAAGGAACTAAGTACTTCATATTTTCCTCAGGACTCAAGTAAGTTCTTTTTCTCACTTCTCTTTCTTTCATAATCTGTTTGTTGTTGTTGTTGTTGTTGCTTGCTGCCAGTTGAGGGAAGTGTTAAGTTCATTGCAGGACCAATATGATGGCTTATTTAACTAGTCTCATCAGTTCTGTATTGATGGGGTTTCTTACAATTCAAGGAGGAGTTAGCCCACATTTTGTACACATGTCTGTTCTCTGAGAGTTCTTTTTAATAAGTTTAACAATAGTATAATGAATAAGTTGTTTTATAAGGACAATATTTCTTTACAAGAAGGTACGCAATTTCAGCAAGAAGAGTGTTCATTTCAACAAAAGTTACCCACGACAGTTGACTTTTCACCTATTGTATTATTTAGCTATTTCTAAATGTTCTTATTCTTGATAGAACGATTTGGTGTTTGATTTAGTTTTTGTTTGTGCTATAGAAGGGATTGAATTTGAACTTGAAACAATTGTCGCCTACACAGTTGTACAAGTTTTATGACTTGTATTAGAAAGTATTGACTAGGTGGGGAAAATAATAGTGCAGGTATTTTGAATAGAATTATTGTAAGTCAATAAGGAACAATTTTATCAAAAAGCCGGACCATTGTCGGCTGTTTCAGTGTTACTAAACCATGTACACTTTTGGATTGAATAGTTGACACATAACTTGGGAGTGGAAATTTGATTAAGACTGTTTCGGGTACAGTTCTGCAGGTCTGAAACGCAACAAGGGTTGTGTGCGAATCATGTGCTCTTATCACAACATGCCTTTATCTGGCTTGCACGTGGCGAGCGAGTAAGAATATCAAACAGGGAGGTCGGGAGTTAGAATACTGTTGTATGCTTTTTCTGTTTTACTTTAATCTATTAGAGACCAGATATTTAGTGTTTGTAGAAGTGTGACAAAGGACAGAGTTTAGATCTGCAATGTCTCAAAGCAAAAAATGTTGCATGAATGAACTGTGCTAGCTGTCTCATAATGTTCGTTAGGATAGCTGTCTCGTGATATTCGTCAGGATAGCTGTCTCGTGATGTTCGTCAGGATAGCTGTGTTGTGGGGATTTTCAGGATAGCTGTACCGTGATGTTCATCAGGATAGCTGTCCCGTGATGTTCGTTAGGATAGCTGTCTCGTGATGTTCGTCAGGATAGCTGTCTCGTGATGTTCGTCAGGATAGCTGTGTTGTGGTGATTTTCAGGATAGCTGTGTCGTGATGTTCGTCAGGATAGCTGTCTCGTGATGTTCGTCAGGATAGCTGTCTCGTGATGTTCGTCAGGATAGCTGTCTCGTGATGTTCGTCAGGATAGCTGTCTCGTGATGTTTGTCAGGATAGCAGAGTCGTGATGTTCGTCAGGATAGCTGTGTCGTGATGTTCGTCAGGATAGCTGTGTCGTGATGTTCGTCAGGATAGCTGTCTCGTGATGTTCGTCAGGATAGCTGTCTCGTGATGTTCCTCAGGATAGCTGTGTCGTGATGTTCGTCAGGTTAGCTGTCTCGTGATGTTCGTCAGGATAGCTGTGTTGTGGTGATTTTCAGGATAGCTGTGTCGTGATACTTGTCAGGAATTGGCTATTTGAGGAAGGCTTGAAGTGTGATCCCAAATATGGCATAAAGAAGATATTGAATCAGTTTTGAGTCCAATTTCTATTAAAACCTTATGAAGACAAAATGATGCGAGTATTGTTTCTTCTCAATATTATTCTGATACACTTACCTGGTTTACTTCAATACTACGGTATTTAAGATACTTTTTGTGACTGGGCACACTATGTTGGTAAGTCTAGGAGTAATGTGAGGGTCCTTCTCTCTGCTGTAGACTCAGCCGTTGTGCTACTCGATATGACCTGGTGAAGAGACCGGCTCCAATCATGTTTTGTGGCTCTTGTTCAGGAGACAGTTCAGAGATTCAACACTTCAGCCAGAACTGTGCAATACTGGATTTACCAGTATGTAGAATCGGGTGTAGCTAGAGACCTTAGAGGTGAAGGGTATGAAAACGTGTGAGATTTGGCCATGGAGCAACATGCTGATTTTATTGAAGATACAGAAAGAAACCCCCTTTTTCTGTTCTCAACATCTCGTAGACGTATCTGCTTTCCTTGCTTCTTTGCAAACCACTCGCCGAAAATTAGCAGATAAAGGCTTAGTCTCTCCGGCTGCACTGAAAGCATTCTTGTCATCAGGATATTAGTTCTTGCACCATGTTTTCACTGAACTCGGTGAGGATTATGATTGAAAAGAAGAAATCTGCTATGACTAACCTACATTTAAAACAACAAACGAGGACTGTGTTTTGGTTTATAGGCCTCATGGTATATGGCCTCGAGTAAGTGAGCATCATTGTTTCATTCAGGGCACGGATATCAGATCAAAGTGCTGGTGTCAGTCACTGCTTAGAAAGAAATCTTGTCAAAATCAACTCGTCGTGCCAGTCGGGAGTTACAACTGCCTACAACAACAATTTGGTGTGTTTTGAGATGTCGGTTGGGTATGAAGCCATACAAGTTACAGCTGTTACAAGCTATACGTCCTGATGACAAACGCAAATGTGTGGCATTTTGTAACGAGATTCATGGTGCTATTGACAATGATAACACTCGCAAACCGCATCGTGTTCAGTGATAAAGCAACTTTCCATGTTAGTGGTCAGGTAAACAAACACAATGTTCGAATTTGGGGCCTACAGAAAACATATGCAGTCTTTGAACATGTACGAGATTTGCCCAAAGGCAATGTGTTTTGTGCGATATCCCGATCATCTGTTTACGGCCCATTCTTCTTTGATGGAAACACGGTTAACGGTCAGCAGTATCTCGCTATGTTACAAAACTGGTTGTTTCCGAGGCTGCATGAAGATAGCTTCATTTGTCAACAAGACGGGGATCCCCCTCACTGGAGTCGCCAAGTGCGTGAATATCTGAATGAAACTCTACCGAACCGTTGGATTGGTCGTCAAGGAGCTGACGACTTAGCATGTCTCAGCTGGGCTCCACAGTCACCGGATTTGACACCCTGTGACTTCTTACTGTGGGGTTTTGTTAAATACAACGTTTATGTACCACCACTCCCACAGAACCTGGAAGAGTTGAAGAACCAGATCCGTACTGCCATAACATCAGTGATGAAGGACATGCTTGCCCGAGTATGGGAGGAATTTGAGTATCGTTGTGATATTGTTCATGTCGCTGATGGAGGACATATTGAACATCTGTAATCTAAACTTGAGAGGTTCGTAAATATGTGTGTAAAGTTTCATATTCGTATGTCTTAAAGTTTAATAAATATATGCATGCGAAATACGTATATTCTTTTTGAAACACCCTGTATTCATGTTTTGAAACACATAATGCTCCCCAGCATGCATATTTGGCACCTTAATGAAGTCATAAAATTACAACAAGACCTAAATTGCCGATCCACACTAATGGGGCCAATCTGTTATAATATTCTGAATGACCAGACATAGAACTTCTTGAATGGCAACTTCATGCCCCAGACCTTAATCCCATTGAGAATGTGTGGGCAAAGTTGAAGCATGAGCTTTGAGCTCACTGGTTGAATCTGCTCTCGAGATCACAGGACACTCGCTGGCGGCTAGTAGATAAGGCATGGGATATAGAAGCTTCCCTTCCTCAATGAGTTTGGAATGTGGTAATGTAATGAACACTGATAAAGGACGGTAGTCAAAGGAAGAGTAGAACAAGAAGTGGTTTGTTTTCAGTATGTACTTACCTTTTGGAACCCGACGAGTAACACTGTCCACTTGAAATTTCGGACAGCCCTCTCCATTCACTGCATTTAGGCCTTTTGGCACTAATCTATACCGTTTCTTCGAACTGAACCAAATTTGACGTACTTACCTTTCGAAACCTAGCAGATAACAAACACTCTGTACCTGAAATTCGGACATCCCTATCCATTTCCTAGATTTAGGCCTTTTGGCACATAGACGAAGGATCGAATTTGTAGTAGAAGGACCAATTTGGCTCATTTTAAGCCTCGCAAAGCAACAAACAAAATTTGGGACATAAACTTTAGTTCAGTTCGGTAAAATGGTGCAGATTTGTATAAATAACAGACAAATGGCCCTGAAAAACACGTTTTGAGGCCATAGAACCAATCGTGTCGGAAGTAGTGTAACTGCAAGAATATTTAAATAAGACTCTTGTTGGATAGCATGGCCATGGACTAGGAACTTATGATCAATGCTTATTGAAGCTAATAAAAAATCTTTTCCGCTCTGGAAGACATAATGCTTTTCAACTACGCTCATAACGGTTGTTGTTGTTGTTTCCTATGGCTAGCCCGGATTCCAATCCATCAGCTTTCTTGCGTTCCAATAGAGTTGTGTAAGGTTTCCAGAAGTTCTAGCAGTCACATCAAGTTTGTTGCAATGTAGCAGGTGCCCCTTATCCATTTTACTTCCAGGTTCGTGACAAAGTGTGCATTCTTCAGATCTCAGGATGTTGATTCGTTTCAGATGACCTGCAAGGCAGTTGTGGCCAGTGTTAAGTCTGAAGAAGGCTACAGCTTCTCTTCTTGGTGTTAGTTTATATTGATCCCATTTAGCATCAATGTCTTTCCATAATTTGGTTTCTGCTGTTTTCTTTGCCATTTCTTCATACCTGTTTTTGATAGTATTTTTCAAGATTCTTTTTGCTGACATAAAATCAGTCTGACTGACAGGTTGTTGTAGTGTGGTACCTTTTTTTGCTAATCTGGCGCTCATAACATACACTGTGAAAATCTCCTGTCAGCAAAGCAATAGGTACCGCAACGAGGCTGGTGACTAGCCAGCAAGCAGAACAGCTGGGAAATTGACAATGGACTATGTGACCATCCATTTGGCGGGAATTTAGTTTAATACTTGGACAGTGATGATGAGTGATGCTTAGTGTAAGGATTATATTGTTGGGCAACTTCACGAAGAGCGCGAATGAATAATGTGCTTAGTCACTACCAAACTGACATAATGCACTTTGCACGCACAGAATGAAGTGTTGAATAGTGCTCAGTGTGGTAAGTCTTGAAGGGTAGGACATAATGCACTTTGCACACACAGAATGAAGTGTTGAATAGTGCCCAGTGTGGTAAGTCATGAAGGGTAGGACATAATGCACTTTGCACACACAGAATGAAGTGTTGAATAGTGCTCAGTGTGGTAAGTCATGAAGGGTAGGACATAATGCACTTTGCACACACAGAATGAAGTGTTGAATAGTGCCCAGTGTGGTAAGTCATGAAGGGTAGGACATAATGCAATTTGCACACCCGAAGTCTGGCCGAAGTCAATTTGACACATAATACACAACTCAATAACCGTAACCGTCCACAATATGACATAACGCACTATACACGTGCTAGCAGATCACCCTCCTCTCTTCGATGCCAGTATTAACTCAGTTCACAGTATTTCTTGACTTAACACACCCACCCATCATTTTACATGAGATTAATAAATGAATTCACTTGGATGACCAGTTTCGATCGTCAAGCGATCATCAACTGATCCTTTACACTTAGGCCGTTAAATCTACCCTTGTTCACCACTGTTTGAACTAATGAGGGTAGTTTACTTCTCTTTTTATAGGTTCAGTCCTTGTTCACCGCTGAATGAACTAATAAGTGAAGTTTATTTCTCCATTCATAGACTCAGTCCTTGTTCATCACAGAATGAGATAATGAGTGTGGTTCAGTTCTTGATTCATAGGTTCAGTCCTTGTTCACCACTGAATGAGGTAATGAGTGTGGTTCAGTTCTTGATGCATAGGTTCAGTCCTTGTTCACCACTGAATGAGGTAATGAGTGTGGTTCAGTTCTTGATTCATAGGTTCAGTCCTTGTTCACCACTGAATGAGGTAATGAGTGTGGTTCAGTTCTTGATTCATAGGTTCAGTGCTCATGTAGGGTACGTTATACTACTGGGCTAGGATGGAAAAGCTTTGATCCAGAAGATTGTGCTGCAAGGAATGTTTTTTCATTGCAGGTGGGAAATTATATTTGATATGATTTATTAAATTGACTGCTCAAATTACCCAGTTATAATCACTTCCAGCTGAAGTCACTGTCGTCCATGAATGTTGAAGAATGATTAGTAGCTATTTATAGGAACAGTGGTGATGGCTAGAAAGTTGCAGAGCATGTGTATGTTGGTGCTTCAGTGCTCATGATTTCCTTCTTTCTGTAGCCTAATGGTTTACAGATTTTTAAGACAGATAATAAAGTGCTTATATCATATGTAAAGCATGCGATACTTACATATTTCAGCCTAATGGAATCTGTTTGTAAACACATGGCCAGTGTTGGTTGTTGTTTATGTATATAATCATATTGAAATACTTAATTGTTATAAGTTTAAATGTTATCTTCCATTTGTTTTTTGTAACTTGAGTTTTCTTTACTTCACACATTTTTTGTTGATAAAGTTGTTCTTGTTTAATGGTTTTGTAGGTGCATTCAGTGAATAATTATTTCTCTCATACAGTTAATTTATATTTTTTCTGTCATGTGTGATGTTTGAATGCTATTCATTGTTTATTTATTTTTTGTTTGAGATGATAAATGTTGGTTTAATAGCATATTTTACTGAGAAATTAGAAGCAGACAAACCAAAATACCATAATACCCGATATGACAGTCACTGACTATGAGTTTGATCTTGTATTGAATCTTTTAATATATTTGGAACTTTACCCTGGAGATTATGCTGATTACATCTTGGACTCCATAGAATGATGAAGATTGAATTGAATCGCTCATTGTTAGGCACTAAGTCCACAGTTTTGACAAATCCTTTTTACCGCGATTTTGCGTTCTAGGAAGCAAGAGCATGTTTTGGTGTTGAATGGTACCATGTCCAGGCAGCGCTTGTGCTATTACCACAGCCATCAAGATAGTTATTTCGTGTTGAAAGGAACTTGGTCCAGCAGTTAGTGCGTTTCAACATGAAGAAAATAGCAGTTATTGCATTCATGTTACAATTTTTTTTTAGGCTTCCGGATACATATGTTCATTTAGAAATAAAGGAAATAAACTAAGAATGTGAATTATATTCCTCGCTCAAAGGTTCTGCTCGTTCCATATTGCAATAAACTAAGTCCAGTTATATATTTTGTCAATAAAATTGTTAGTAACATACGGAACAATGCTATTTTGGTTTTATTATATCAGCGTTTGTGTGCACTTTCCACATACGAAAAGTTACGTCTCATATTTCAGTACAAGAGCGGAAAAGCAGTTTTTTGTGTTTATCTCAAAACTTTAAAAATTGGACTTAGTGCCTTTCAACAACGAGCGATTCAATTGCACTTGGCAGAAACTTAGTTAAGGCTTGACCAGAATTGAGATGGCTTTGCAGTGTGAAATTGGAAGTTACGATTCCTTTATTGACATTATTTCTGCATGTGTAAATATTAGGGGGCAAATGACCTCGCTGTTCCACCCCTTAAAACAACAATAACTATGTGTAAATCTATTCGTTCATTCGTTATTTCAACCAGAAACATACGTACTGTTGGAATCTCACTTATTTGCGGGTGCAGAGTGAGGCAGAGAGCGGGAGAACGGGCTTCCCACCACACAATGTTCCTCTCGTAGTCCATGACAACCTGCTCACCACTCAATAGAAAATATCGGTCTTATCAAGTCGTTATCATAATTAGCTATGAAATACACCATGGAAATGAATAGCCTCTCCACACAGCATGTTCAATTTTTTTTTTTTTTTTTTTTTTTTTACAAGGAGGAGTTTGCCCACATTTTGTACACATGTCTGTTCTCTGAGAGGATTTTTAATAAGTTTTAACAATAGTATAATGAATAAGTTGTTTTATAAGGACAATATTTCTCTACAAGAAGGTATGCAAATTCAGCAAGAAGAGTGTTTATTTCAAGTAAAGTTACCCAGGACAGTTGACATTCCACCTATTGTTTTAATTAGCTGTTTCAAAATGTTCTTATTCTTGATAGCACGATTTGGTGTTGGGTTCACTTTTTGTTTGTGCTAAAGAAGGGTTCAAAATTGAACTCGAAACAATTGTACACAGTTGTACAAGTTTTGTGACTTGTATTAGAAAGTATTGACTAGGTTGAAAGAAAATATCTCCTTCTTCAAGAAGTAGAGCTAGCTGAGTCAGCAAGTAGGATGAGATTGGATATTCTAGGTAGAGATGAGGAAGTAGGAGATTGGAAACTACACCTGTCAGGTGTGAAACAAGGCAGGGCAAAGTGGGGAGTAGGGCTGTATGTTAAGAGAAACTTAAGAGCATACATAGTTTCTCTGAGGTACTAAGTGAACAATTTATTTGGATAGTCTTGGAAATGTCAGAAAATTGAGTCAGGATTGTTACAATGTTCACTCCATGTGAAGGGGAAGATCAGGACGAAGTAGACAGTTTTATAAGGCACTGAGTGATGTGGTAGTGATACTTAAAAATAAGGATAGTGTAGTGCTGATGGCAGATTTCAACGCTAGGGTAATGGGTAAGTGGGGTGGGGATAGGGAAGCGAACATCATTGGGAAATGTTTATTGTACTCCTGTGTGCATGGAGTTATCTGTAGCAAACTCATTCTCGAAGCATAAGGAGATTCACAGAAACACATGGGAGAGTACAGGAACCAAATAGTTAGACCTAAAGTGCAGAAAGTGCATGCTGCTTGCAGACGGATTAGAGTTGAAAATCTCCAGGATAAGGAACTTAGGCAGAGATATATGGAAATGATTTCTGATAAATTCCGAAGTTAGATGGTACGGATTTGCAGGACATTGAAATGGACTGGTCAGGGTACAAGTATGCAGTACTAAAAGTAGCAAAGGCACGCCTTGGGACAACAGTGTGTAAATACAGGGAAAAGCGCATATCCTGGTGGAGTGACATAGTGAAGTCTGCTTGGAGAAGTAAAAAGAAGGCCTACAAAAATGGCTCCAAGAGAGCTATATGTAGAGGAAAGGAACAGAACCACACAAATAATAGCAGAGTCTAAAAGGAAATCATGGGAGGAATTTGGAGCCAGATTAGACAAGTTAGGTCAAGTGGCATGAAAACTTTTCTGGATTATTATTGAGAATCCTAGAAAGGAGGAAAAAGAGATGACCCATGTTCTGGATAATTCAGGGAAACTCATTGTAGATACCAAGGAAGCACTGGGAAGATGGCAGGAATACATTGATAACTTGCTAAATGTTAATGGAGACTTATCTGGCAATGTGGCAGATTTTGAGATTATGCAGGAGGAGAATGAGGACGGGAACAGGATCACGGTTGAGGAAGTAGTGAGGGTGGTGAATAAACCACACTGTCGCAAAGCGGCAGGGGTAGATGATATTCGGCCAGAAATGGTAAAGTATAGTTGGAAAGCAAGGCCTAAATGGTTGCATAGGATAATCAAATTGGCATGGGTTTTAGGAAAGCTACCCTCTGACTGGACAAAAGCAGTAATCGTCCCAATTTATAAGCAAGGCAATAAAGAAGATTGTAGGTGTCCCAGGTAAAGTGTATTCAGGTATTGTAGACAAGATAGTTCGATCATTGGCTGAGAGAAGATGGATGAAAACCAGTGTAGCTTCAGATCACAACAAGGTTGTCAAGATCAAATTTTTAGTATGCGCCAGGTTATTGAGAAATGCTACGAAAGGAATAGACCGTTGTGTTCTTGTTTTGTAGATCTAGAGAAGGCGTACGATTGAGTACCCAGGGAGAAGATGCAGAGCATCCTGAGGGATTATGGTATCCAGGGAAGGCTGCTACAGGCAATCAAAAGTATTTATGTTGATAATCAGGCTGCAGTGAGAGTTGATGGTAGGATGAGCTCTTGGTTCAAGGTTGTTACAGGAGTGAGGCAAGGCTGTAATATCTCACCACTACTGTTTATTTTAATATGGACATTTGCTGAAGGGCATAAACTGGCTGGGTGGGATTCAATTAGGTGAAAACCAGGGAAGTAGTCTGGCCTATGCTGATGATCTGGTTGTAATATCGGACTCTGCCAAGCCAACATGTTAGAACTTGAACAGAAATGTAGGGAGTATGGTATAAGGATCAGCATTTCAGTTATGTCAGTAGGGAAGAAACGCAAGAAAATCGAATGCCAGGTAGGAGGAACTAAATTGGAGCAGGTGGAACATTTTAAGTACTTAGGCTGTGTATTCTCTCAGGATGGTCGTATGGGGAAGGAAATAGCATCAAGGTGTGGAAAAGCCAATGCAGTGAGTTCTCAGTTGCGATCTACAGTATTCTGTAAGAAAAAAGATAGTGTAGTGATGAAACTCTCCCTACATCGCTCAGTATTTAGACCGACCTTGCTGTATGGAAGTGAGAGCTGGGTAGATTCAAGGTATCTGATACATAAGCTAGAGATAACTGATACAAGGGTACCACAAACGACTGCCGGGACAAGTAGATGGAAGCAATGGTACTCGTAATGAAGAGATGAAGGCTAAGTTAGAAATGAACACGCTAGGTGAAGCTGTTCGTATGAGCCAACTCAGATAGTTGGGTCATGTGAAGAGAATCGGGAAAGAGAGATCACCTAAGAGGTTAATGAGTTTGGCTGTAAAGGTTAAGAGAGGCAGAGTTAGACCTAAGAAGCGATGGTTAGATTCAGCGTTGAACAATTTCAAAGTGAGAGGTGTGGAAGCAGAGGAGCCTGCAGTGCTAACTGCTAATAGGGGCATGGAGGCAATTTGTTCGCAATTACAAGCTTGCAGACTAGACTGGATGCTGAAAGGCAAAACAGTCTCAAAGGAAAATGTATGTAATTTTTGAAGCCGAGTTATAATTTAATGTCCTAATTGCAGACTTATCACCCATACTTTTCAATTTATACATTGAACAGGCAAAGAAGGAAATTACAGAAAAATTTAAAGTAGGAGTAAAGATTCAAGGAGAAATAAATTCTACCTTGAGATTTGCAGATGACATGGTCATCTTAGCTGATTCACCAGAGGATTTGAATGCGTTTTAGGATGGAATGGACACTGTCCTGAGGAAAGAATTCATGATGAAAATCAGCAATTGTTACACAAATATAACGGAATGCAGCCAAAATAAATCGGAAACCCCTATTGACGTCAAATAAGCAGGTGAAAAGATAGTGGGTTCTGTTACTTAGAAGGAAAATAACCAGTGATGGATGAAGCAAAGAGGATATAAAATGTAGGCTAGCACAGGCAAGGAAGCATTTCTGCAGTTAAGGAATCTCTTGACATTGAATATAGATTTAGGTATTAGGAA
Source organism: Meconema thalassinum (assembly GCA_946902985.2). Classification (NCBI taxonomy): domain Eukaryota; kingdom Metazoa; phylum Arthropoda; class Insecta; order Orthoptera; family Tettigoniidae; genus Meconema; species Meconema thalassinum. The sequence continues at coordinate 1,139,491,283 of OX336389.2, forward strand.
GTCATTTTTGAAAGCCTTTGTCTGGAGCGAGGTCCTCTATGGAAGTGAAACTTGCGACTGGTGGTGCAGCAGAAAAGAGGAGAATAGAAGCATTTGAAATGTGGTGTTACAGGAGAATGATGAAGATCAGATGGGTAGATAAGCTTACAAATTAAGAGGTAATAAGACGAGTGGGTGAGGAGAGATGTTCCTGGTGTCTGCTAATGAAGAGAAGAGATAGGTTGGTAGGACACATACTAAGGCATCTAGGAATAGTAAACTTAGTTATAGAAGGAAGGGTGGAGGTCAAGAACTGTAGGGGTAGACGAAGGCTAGAATATGTTAAAGTAGATTGTCTTGGATGTACAGTGGTAGCTATGTAGAGATAAACAATTAGCTCAGGACAGGGAGGCATGGAGAGCTGCATCAAACCAGTCAAAAGACTGAAGACTCAAACACAATCAAATTGCAGATAAATAAACTACGGCACCCATGAATAGCAAACTTAGTTATAGAAGGAAGGGTGGAGGTCAAGAACTGTAGGGGTAAACCATGGTTAGAATATGTTAAAACAGATTGTCTTGGATGTAAGTTGTGGTAGCTATGTAGAGATTTACGATTAGCTCAGGACAGGGAGGCAAGGAGTACTGCATCAAACCAGTCAAAAGACTGAAGACTCAAACACAAACAACCTCATTGCAGATAAATAAACAACATACAGAAGCTACACTAAAAGAATGTTGAAATCTTGGGTTCAGTTTGAAATTCATGAAGGAATCTTACCTATTGAATGATTGTTGTTGTTGTTGTTTTAAGGGGGTGGAACAGCACGGTAATCTGCTCCTAATCAATTTTCTTGGTCACCCTGAATTTCTGGCATCATACGAGTGCCATTCAGTACTCTCGCATTGTGTTGTGTTGGTATGCCTTAAAGTCAGACTTTGAAGGACCTCTGCTGCTTTCTGTGGCTGTGCAGGGCAGTTAGTGTGCTATTGAGTATTTTTTCAAGACCATCGACAAATGTAGGTTGCGATAACTGGGAACTAGTAGAGGAGTGCGGCGTGTGTCACAGTATCCTGTCCTCTGTGAATCACCAATCCAATTGATTCGTAGTTGATGTTTTGGCTGTAGTTTGGCTGATCGCTGGAAATATGAATAACTTTTCACTTGTTTTAATGAATATGGAAACTCACATCGTTGTGCATGTCTACATAATAATTCTTTGCAAGTACACAGGGTTTCATGACTAGGTAATGGTGAACTGTGGTAATCATTGTTTCACTCTTTGAGACAATCAGATGGTGTATTTAGGCATTATGTTGCTTTTAATTGGACTTGGAGCACTATGCCCTTGTGCCTAATGCTAGATATGGCTATGTTGAATAACCTACCTCGGGAACGATTTACCTCTCAAGTGAAAGGAAGGAAATTTGTAGTTTTACACAACCATTAATGTCACGATCATAAGCCACGGTATCTCCTTTATAGCCTACTTTCAATTTTTGCAAAAAATGAAAGTAGACTTATGAGATCAACACAGGGCGAAAAAAGTGTGTCTGTCTGTGTGTGTGTATGTGTGTGTGTGAGTCTGTCTGTGTGTGTGTGTGTGTATGTGTGTGTGTGAGTCTGTGTGTGTGTGTCTGTGTGTGAGTGTGTGTACTCTGAATGTCTGTCCCCCCCTATCAATTCAAACACGGTGAATGCGAATTGAACGAAATTTGGTACAAAGGTAGCACTAGCAAAGGACACCTCAGTGTCATGTTTTATATCGCCGCCATCTTGACGGAAACGCAATGGCGGCCCCACAAATGTTCAAAGCTTAAATCAAATTACGACTAACCTAATCATCCGATCTCTACCAAATTTTGCAACAACATACCTTTATGGGGGGAGCATCCTTTGACCAATCTAATAGGTTATTAGCCTAATAGTTTGCGGATGGCGGCCATTTTTATGTCAAAATTGATTCCCCCTATTAATTCGAACACGTTGGAACCGAATGGAACGAAATTTGGTTCAGAGGTAGCACTAGCAAAGGGCACCTCAGTGTCATGTTTTGTACCGCCGCCATCTTGACTGAAACGTAATGGCGGCCACACGAATGTTCAAAGCTTAAATCAAATTACGACTAACCTAATCATTTGATCTCTACCAAATTTTGCAACAACATACCTTTACGGGGGGAGGATCCTTTGACCAAACTAATAGATCATCAGCGTAATAGTTTGCGGATGGCGGCCATCTTTGTGTGAAAATCGATTCCCCCTATTAATTCGAACACGGTGCAACCGAATGGAACGAAATTTGGTACAGAGGTAGTACTAACAAAAGGCACCTCAGTGTCATGTTTTATATCGCCGCCATCTTGACGGAAACGTAATGGCGGCCACACAAATGTTCAAAGCTTAAATCAAATCACGATTAACCTAATCATCCGATCTCTACCAAATTTTGCAACAACATACCCTTATAAAGGAAGCATCCTTTGACCAAACGAATAGGTCATTAGCCTAATAGTTTGCGGATGGCGGCCATCTTTGTGTGAAAATCAAACACGGTGAAACCGAATGGAACGAAATTTGGTACAGAGGTAGCACTAGCAAAGGGTATCTCAGTGTCATGTTTTATATCGCCGTCATAGTGACAGAAACGTAATGGCGGCCACACAAATGTTCAAAGCTTAAGTTAAATTACGACTAACATAACCATCCGATCTCTACCAAACTTTGCAACAACATACCTTTATGGAGGAAGCATCCTTTGACCAATCTAATAGGTTATTAGCCTAATAGTTTGCGGATGGCGGCCATCTTTGTGTCAAAATTGATTCCCCCTATTAATTCGAACACGGTGGAACCGAATGGAACGAAATTTGGTACAGAGGTAGCACTAGCAAAGGGCATCTCAGTGTCATGTTTTATATCGCCGCCATCGTGGCTGAAACGTAATGGCGGCCACACGAATGTTCAAAGCTTAAATCAAATTACGATTAACCTAATCATCCGATCTCTACCAAATTCTGCAACTACATACCTTTATGGAGGGAGCATCCTTTGACCAATCTAATAGGTCATTCGCTTAACAGTTTGAGGATGGCGGCCATCTTTATGTCAAAATTGATTCCGCCTATTAATTCGAACACGGTGGAACCGAATGGAACGAAATTTGGTACAGAGGTAGCACTAGCAAAGGGCACCTCAGTGTCATGTTTTATATCGCCGCCATCTTGACTGAAAAGTAATGGCGGCCACACGAATGTTCAAAGCTTAAATCCAATTACGATTAACCTAATCATCCGATCTCTACCAAATTTTGCAACTACACACCTTTATGGAGGGAGCATCCTTTGACCAATCTAATAGGTCATTCGCCGAATAGTTTGCGGATGGCGGCCATCTTTGTGTCAGAATCGATTCCCCCTATTAATTCGAACACGGTGAAACCGAATGGAACGAAATTTGGTACAGAGATAGCACTAGCAAAGGGCATCTCAGTGTCATGATTAATATCGCCGCCATATTGACAAAAACGTAATGGCGGCCACACAAATGTTTAAAGCTTAAATCAAATTAGGACTAACATAACCATCCGATCTCTACCAAACTTTGCAACAACATACCTTTATGGAGGGAGCATCCTTTGACCAATCTAATAGGTCATTAGCCTAATAGTTTGCGGATGGCGGCCATCTTTATGTCAAAATTGATTCCCCCTATTAATTCGAACACGGTAGAACCGAATGAACGAAATTTGGTACAGAGGTAGCACTAGCAAAGGGCACCCCATATTCATGTTTAATATCCCTATAGCACGTTGTATTTCAAAAAGCTACTACAACCAACACTCAATCATACTCCTTGAAAAGGACAAAGAGTTATAACAATACCCATGCATTTAGGAGAAAGTAGGCTATATGTTCTTTACTGAACATCTTGTTTTGCATTATATCCGCACCACTGGACGTGACATTTCACCTCTTGTGCCTGGTCCACCTTGGTGAGACGCAAGCTGCTTGGCCACTGTCCTATCATGCTCCTTACTTCTAAGCAAGTAGTTGCACAAGCTTCTCAGATATCTCCTCTTTATACAGGGAGTAAAAAATTTCTTCATACACAACCACCAGTTTCTTATCCGTAAACAACCAGCAATATAATCTCATTTACATAATTACATACAACTCTGTTATGCATAGGTCTGCTCATGTACAATACCTATTGACTATCAACTGTGTCAAAAATGAGAACAAAACCTTCCCAATTACATTCGAAGCTTCGAAACAGAAAACACAAATCAAATACACTAAAAAAAACAAAAAACAATAAAAGTGAACCAGGAAGGAACTGTCTGATGGCGATAAAAATCGGTGGATGTGAGGAACAGACATAGAACAAGAAACGATCAAAAGTGCAGAATAATCGAATTATTTATTGCAGAGTTGGAGTGTTACAAAATGAGGACGTCAATAAGGTGTTGGTCCACCCCTGGCCTGGATGCAAGCAGTTACTCGACGTGGCATGGACTAATAAAGTTCCCGGATGGTGTCCTGCGGAATTTCGTGCCAAATGGTCTCCAACTGTTGGGCTAAATCGGCGACATTCCGGGATGTTCGCAATCGCCTTCCCATAACGTCCCAAATGTGCTCTATGGGAGAGTGAGCAGGCAACCGAGCTGGCCAAGGAAGGATAGGGCAAGTTTGAAGACAGTCCATAGCAACACGTGCCGTGTGCGGCCGGGCATTATCCTGTTGGAAAGTAAGGCCTGGATGTCGCTGAAGGAACGGTAACACAACCGGCCGTAGAATGTCATCAACATACTGCTGTGCTGTCAGTGTGCCAGGAATGTCTACCAGAGTGGTCCGGCTATCAAAGGAGATGGCACCCCAGACCATCTCCCCCTGTTGTGGGGCTGTGTGGCATGCGATAGTCAAGGCAGGATCCCCACGCTGGCCTTGACGTCTCCAAACACGTCTGCGGTTGTCGTCAGGGCACCGTTGGAAATGGGACTCATCACTGAAGACTATACGTCCCCAGTCAGTGCAGATCCACGTTGCTCGAGCGCGGCACCACTGTAATCTGACTTGACGGTGAACAGGCGTGACGGTAAGCGGCGTAACGGGCGCTGCGAGCGCAAATTTCTGTCGCTCAGGCGTCTGTTGATGGTCATGGTGGACACATGTGTGCGGGCACACACTGGATCGTTGATAACGATGACTCCAGTGCGGTGACAGCTGTTCTGACAATCACTCTGTCTTCCCGTGCTTGTTGTGGCCCTCAGTCGACCACAGCCGTCCTGACGCTGATGCCTGCCGTTGCTGACCCATGCTTGCCAGCATCGTCTGATCGCCGCATCACTTCGAACCAAATGTCCAGCGACAGCTTGATTCGACTAACCAGCTTCTTTCAATCCGATTGCACGACCTCTTTCAAACTCGAACATCTGCTTGTAATGAGCACGAATTTTTTGGCGTGGCATTCTCACAGCCGACGTTCAGATATCGCAGTCAAATGCAACAGCTACTTTGAGCATACACTTCAGAATCGCGCCTGATGCATGCATAGTTCGGATGCGCGGGAGCTCCCGCTATTCATTCACTGGACACGAAGCTTTAATCAGTTCATGCTCGGTCCGAATGTCTTTGCATACGTAATCTCCTTACAATCGGACAACGCCCTCCCGGCGTGTCGCTTTTTTGTTATACAGTGTAAGTCTTCGTACACTGCACCCAATGTGTACGCCACACACGACCTCAATGATTTGTTGTTCTTACCACTTCCCTCAGTTTTTCAATAAACTGATCAGCACAAATACAACATGGCGGTAATGTGAAATTTAAATATTCAAATGAACGTTTCTCGCGATGTAACCATCCGAGCGCAGTGAAACTTGGTACGGTAAATGCTTATACAAATTTTAATCCACTGACATCTTATATATTTCAATTGTTTACATAACCTCAAGATGGCGGCTGTGCAAAATTTTAAAATCTTGTTTTTATTTCTTGTGCCCTAATTATGCGATTGTAGTTTGAATAATAAACCTACGCAATAATTTTCATCTAATAGTACATAACTCTATGACTTACATATATAAAAATCCAACATGACGACCATTCGACGGTTCTCAATATCTACGACTCTATTACAGCAATCAAACTGAAATTTTGTATGTTGATAGAGGCAATTAAAATAAGTAGGATACTGTATATGAAAATAGGCTGTTTAGTTCTTCATGGAACTACTTGTTTTAAATCTCATTTTCATTTCTCGTGTCCTTAGTATGATCAGTAGGCTGTATGAAAATAGGCTATTTAGTTCTTCACGGAACTACTTGTTTACATATCGGTACTGTCATGAGCAAATGATGACTTTACTTTCATGTCATCATAAAACACCAGAATCCAGAATTAAGTGCATTATCATACAACCAAACAAGCCTCAACGGGGAATCTGTTGTTTTGTTATCTCATTTATTTAACTTTTTTATTTTGTGAACAGACAAAATATTGATATAATTTTGGAATCGTGAGATATAGCACTCAGAACACTGCAATGACAAGGAGAACAATTTGACAGTATTGCATCAGGAATACAGTAGGCCTACCTTCTTACTGATATTTTAATAAACTTTTATTGCAGCCAATGGCCACAAAGGTACACATTCAAATAGGATTTATTTATTTACTTATTTAGCGTATGGCTTTTAGTGCCGGGAGTGTCCGAGGGCATGTTCGGCTCGCCAGTGGCTGTAGCTGCTTCAATGCGGACACCCATGGGGTGAGCTACAAGTTACGTTCAATTTCAAGTAGTTCCAACTTTTGCTACCAGATGACACTGTTACCTAGTGGTGAACGTTGGAACTTTGATAGAGGGTTTCAACGAAATCTAACCTGCAAATTTAGCTTCACACAAGTTTAATTGATGGAAGGTTCTTTTACATGCCATAAATCTATGACATGGGACTGCTGGATTTACTTTCCTTCCGAAGGAAGGCATACTAAAGGATTTTAACACTCTTATAAAATCCAACGACTTAGGCCGGGTTTGAACCCACGATCTTGGGCATAGAAGCTCAGCATGCTATCGACTACGCCACCGAAGCCGCTTTCAAATAGGATAAGCACTCTCGACAGTTACTGCCACAATTGTGTCAGGCTTAGTGTATATTAAAGAAAATCTAAGTGTATATATAAATCGAAGGGATGTGCATTCACACACCACAAGAATAAGAAACCAGTTAGATACACCTCATGTCAGGTTAAAGAAAACACAAGACCACTACAAATACTATGGAATTAAAATCTTCAACAAACTACCAACACAACTACAGCAGGAGTCTATAAACATTTTCAAAGCTTCCATTAAGCGATGGCTCATTAACAGCAGTATTTACACTTTGGTCGAATTTGAAGAGAAAATTACACTCTGCCCAGATGGACTATAGAAGATCAACTTCTTCTTACTGTATTCGTGTTATTTTATTCTTATTTTATTTTATAGAATTCAGTAAGCTGGTAATAATACTTGTAATATATTATACATACCTTTGTAATTTTATTGTAAATTGAAAATGTATTTTTAACAATGTGACGTAGTCTAATACAACGATAAGTTGTTAAATGACAATAAATATTGATTGATTGATTGTCTACGAACACATTTGATACTATGGTATATATCACATCGCTGGTCACAGTGGACACACACTCAGTCTGGACCTGGCCCATGAAATCCATACACGGCAAACTAGGTGGCTAGTTAAAATATAAAATTATTTAACACATGTTTCCGTCTAGTCAATACTGTAATTAGTACTTAAATTTCCTCTGCCCAGTCCATCAGCAAGTCTATGGCTACTTGTAGTTCCACTTTACTCTCAGTACTTAGTACAGTAATCACTTGACGGAAATATGTGTTAAATAATTTTAAATTTTAACTAATCAATAAGTCGTCTCCGTAGCGTAGCGGTCAGCATGGTTAGCTGCCGCCCCGGAGGTCCTGGGTTCGATTCCTGACTCTGCCACGAATTTTAAAAAGTTATATGAGGACTGGAACGGGGTTTACTCAGCCTCGGGTGGCCCAAATGAGTTGAGGGGGGTTCGATTCCCACCTCAGCCATCCTCGAAGTGGTTTTCCGTGGTTTCCCACTCCGTCTTCGGGCAAAATGCCGGGATGGTACCTACTGTAAGGCCACGGCCGCCTCCTTCCCTCTTCCTTGCCTATCCATCCCAATCTTCCCCTCCCCTCCCTTCCCATCCCTCATAAGGCCCCTGTTTGCTTTGCAGGCGAGGCCGCCTGGGCGAGGTGCTGATCACACCTCCTCAGTTGTATCCACTCCGACCAGATGTTCCCAGCTCTAGGACACTGCCCATAGAGGCGGTAGTGGTGAGTTCCCTCGCTGAGTCTGTGGGCTCCAACAACCTGGAGGGTAAAATCGATTTAAAACAAAAAACAAAAAAACAAAAACTAATCAATAAAAATACGTAAACCTAGTGACTGTATGCCTCAGATCATATCCTCCACGTGTCCATTCCCGCTTGATCAACGCATCTGTGGAATAAACATGTGTAGTTCCTGCAGTAATTCTCTGTGCGCCCTTGTCTTTGGAAGTAGAAGTCTTGAGTCTTAAGTCTTTCACAAAATACGTCTCCTTTGCAAGAACATAGACTAAACGAGATGGTGTATATTTCGACACACATAAAACTCGCTTCAGGAATCTTGCCTTCAACCTTTCCAAATCTTGCAAATGTTCTTTTGACAGATATTCCCATATTAGCTCCAGGCAATATATTGCTGTCGGAATTATTTTTGCATGAAACATTGCCATGGCTGTTTTCAATGACAGCTGTGGCAGGTGTTTGATATCACTGATGCTCCGAATAGCTGCAATAATTCTCTCCTTTAGGTGTATTGTGAAGGTTCTTTCTGTTACCTGTATTTTTATGTAGTGATTTGAAGCCATTCTTTTTTCAGTGTTGCCTATACAAATTGACTTTTTGTAGCTTTTCAGTCGGTCAACACGATTGTGCCCAATGAATGGGCGGGGTACAAACAAATATATAAATACACTCCTTGTGTGAATTACGTGAGTGACGGTGTATATGCATGTGTATACACTTTAGAATAATACACTGTAAACACTTAATAATAGACTAATTAACAATTTCTAGTGCATGCCAAAACTTGTTAATTAGTCTATTATTGTTTACAGTGTAATACAGTGTATTATTCTAAAGTGCATACACATGCATATACACCGTTACTCACGCAATTCACACACAAAAAAACCTAATGTAGACAAGATTGAAGCCAATCTATCATAATTTACCTAACGATACTATTGTACTACAATAGTGAATTTAGAATTTCGAATTTTTTTAAAAATTTGAACACAGTGATCAGGATCTGATGACGGCCATTTGAGGGTCGAAACGCATAATTCTAAACAGCCCCAATTAATTGTGAATATTAACTAATACATGTAATTTTTTCCAGGAGTGTATTTATATATTGGTATCATGTGCCCATTCATTGGGCACAGTCGTGTTGACCGACTGAAAAGCTAAAGAAAGTCAATCTGTATTGTTATCCATAGATATTTGTATCCGTTATTGATTTTAGTTTCTGTCCCTTGCATAAAAATATGTCATCCTCTGACAATTTCTCTCCTCTTCTGAAAACTACCAATTCTGTTTTGTTCACATTAAGGGCCATTTCAATTTCCTCTGCCCAGTCCATCAGCAAGTGTATGGCTACTTGTAGTTCCACTTGACTCTCAGACGCAAGAGCCATGTCATCAGCTTATATGTATGCGTTAACCTTCTGGGTTTGTTTCTTAATTTCCTTGATCGCATCATGTGTGAAAACGTTGAATAGTAGCAGACTTAGTGAGTCACCCTGCAGTACCCATTTGTCTGCCGAATCCACCTTGATTTGCTTAGGTTGTCACTTAATGATATTTTGTTGGAATGAAAATTAAGAGATTGAGGTACAAACTTAATTTCATACAACATTAAGATTTGTTTCTACCTATTTGTCAACCGTAACATACCCTGTTACTATCTGAAATACAGTAGGTGATTTTTTTAAACTGTTCATATAGTTGTACATGTCTGGTTTTCTCATAGATTTGTTCACTTCATTATCACTTTCCAACCATTAGTATCGCCTAATAATAATGCACAGGTATAACAGGGAAGTTGCTGCGAAATCTAGTGTGGGATATGGGAGTTTCAAAACATTAAACACAAGTTCCAGTAAGTTTTGGTTGGCAGGAGTGATTTCAATCAAACTTTGTAAGAACTTAATTCTACACAATCCAACATATGTCCATGCAAAATATTACTGAAACTATTGCTGCAATCAACCTGAAATTTTGCATGGTGATAAGAGGTCTCCAAAGTAAGTTCATATACGTGACTTTCAAAAATCTGTTAAGCACAAAACGAGCATGGTGGCCCAACAAATTTCAAATATTTAAATGGGCTTTTCTCGCGACTTAATAATCCAAGCACAGTAAAACTTGGTATGGTAAATCTTTATTTAAGGCTTAGTAGGCCTATATTGGCATCCAATGTAATTCAATTCTTGTGAGAAATTCAAGAGGGTAGCTGTGAACATTTTAAAATTATGTTTTTAATTTTGGTGTCCTAATCAAGCAATTCAAGTAATTAACCTTATATAACCTTATTAATTATACCGGTACTTGCCTACTGGTGCATAACTCTATGGCCTACATAGGAAACAATTCAACAGGATGGTCTCGCAAAATATTTCACGGATTACATTAATCAAGCTGAAATTTTGTATGGTGATAGAGGACTATTGGTAAGTACATATATATGACTTTCAAAATCCTGATTAAAAAAATATTAACTATGCAAATTTCACTATTTAAAATAATTATTCTGATCTTCTCTCCCAAGTGCAGTCAAACTTGCCACAATGAATCATTATTTAGAGTCAAATATATTGGCATTTCATGTTGTTCAATTGTAAAAAATTCAGTTCAAAATTTTAATAACCAGTACTTTTATTCCTCGAATTCTATTCAAGTGATCAGATTGAAAGTTTGTATAACGAACCACTATAATAATCTTTTTTTACTGTTTCATAACTCTTGGCTCACAATTTTACCCAAGTCAACATGCCAGCAACACAAAATATTTCACCACTACTCAATATCTCCAAAACTATTAGAGCAATCAAACTACAATTTCGAATGATGATAGAGGACTTAAGTAAGTACACACATGTGACTTTCAAAAACCAATTAAACACAAAAACACGTCGGCCACATGAAATTCGAATAATTAAAATGGCTTTCCAGCTGATCTAATCACCCGAGTGCAGTGAAACATGGCACAGCAAATCTTAATTAAAGTATGTAGGAATCTAGCTTGTTCAATTTTTGAAAGTGCAAACATTTTTTAAACATGTTTTAATTGCTCATATCCTGTTCATCAAAATGAAGCCTCATATAATGAACCACCATAATAATCTTTATCTACTGGTACTGAATATTCTGGTTTATTAAAATATAAAAGCCATGCATTTCACTTTTCTTAAAAATTAACTCCTGTGATTCGTTAGGAAATGATGCCATCTGTATGGGAGGAATCATAATTAACTGATACTGAAAATTATATAGTAAAAGAGATGTTTTTCAGTTGGCAAACACGTTAGTGTGCCCAATGAAATTGGGCAGGGAACAACACTTATCTACTCACACCTGGTAACCTGGAAAAATGTACATGGATTGATTATACACTTCTTGAAAGAGGGTTGGGGGTTATTCTAACATGCCTTTTTTAAATTGTGTGGGTGGTGATTGCATTAAGGGGTGGGGCATCAAGGTCATCTGCCTCCATTATATGCATGTTGATTTCTGGAAAGGAACATAGAACACAAGTTGTATTGAACTGGCATTTGGTGATAGTTGACTGGCAAACTGGTAACATGAACTAAATATTGTGGTGCATTGTAGATGACATCAGACACAAGCAAGCACTAGTACCTCAGTAGGATCATTTTGCCATCTTACAATATTATTTTATGTTTACTGTCTAAAATGACTTCAGTGTTTGGATATAGAATTTTGAGTTTGAAATTTTTGCCCAGTTCTTTATCACAATGTAGGTCATGTACCAAAGTCATTATGACATGGAAAATATCAATCGCCAAGCATAAAACGTAACGACCATATATCGTGCACCCGTCTCTTTGAACGTGAGTTTGGACTCTATAATGCTGTACACTTTCTTCTCCCTTCTTTTAAATTTTTTCATTTCAAATGATCTTGTCGACTTCATCGTTATGCGTTGGTCTACCGTTATGCGTTACGGTTACGGCGTGTATGACGTCATCATGTTGTTCAGTGCATATGCACCGAGTCTGAGTTTACTCCTGGGGTCTGGCGTTATGCGATACGGAGACGGCGAGTGCGTGACGTCATGCAGCAGAGTGCACCTCCCGCTCTCCGTTCCCCGCGCGGGAAGCCTAAGTTAATGTGTAATGGAGTCTGAGCCTTTCTAACATGTGTAGCATTTGTAGCATGCGTCATTTGAAATGATATAAAGTCTAGTCTCTCAGACTGACTGTATCTTTTACAAGCCAACTTCACTATGTCTCTCCACCAGGATGTGTGCTTCTTCCTGTCTTTATTCATTGGTGTTCCAAGGTATACCTTTACTACTTCTAGTGCTGTATCCCTGTGTCCTGACCACTCCATTTCAATTTCCTGCAATTCTTTACCATCTACTCATTGGAATTTCTCAAAATCATTTTCATGTATTTCTGCCGAAGTCCCTTATCCTGGAGATTTTCAACCCTAATCCATCTACAAACAGAACTCATTTTCTGTTTATGAGATCTAACTATGCTTAATTCACAGCAGATCAGTTTGTGGTCTGTTTTATAAAAATAGAAATACAGAAACCCCTGAATACCCTGCAATTCCTTATCAATTTCCTAAATTGGTAGTCAGTAATGATGTAGTCAATTAATGACTTGGTACCTCTACCAACCCATGTGTATCTCCTTATGCTTCAAGAATGGATTTGCAACAGAAGTCCAGTAAACATTTCCCAATTGTGTTCGCTTCCCTCTCCTCACCCCACTCACCCATTACCTTCTCATACCCCTCAGTCCTATTTCCTATCTTGGCATTGAAATCCCCTCGGTACGACACTATCTTTATTGTTAACTCTCACTGCCACACCACTGAGTTCCTCATAAAATTTGTCTATTTCGTCCTGATCTACCCCTTCACATGGAGCATACACTAAAATAATACTGATCTGTTTTCCTGTCCTTTCAAAATCCATCCACATTAATAGTTAATTTATGTACCTCACGGAAACTATGTTATGTTCTAAGGTACTCGTGACATACAGTCCTACTCCCCACTTTGCCCCACCTCGTTTTACACCAGAGAGGCTCATCTTGTAATCTAGTTTATCATCAAGACTTACAGGATGGAGCCGCATCGGTTTCTTAAGGCTGCTGCAATGACAGCCGAAACGTCAGGAAACAATCACCGATACACGACACGGCTCCATCCTGTAAGCCTAGATGATAAACTAGACACCGGTCGCAAAAGTATACGATCTAAATCATCTAGTAATCTCCTGCTACCTCCTCTCTCTGTCCCTTTATATGAACTTCACTAACTCCTAGAATATCCAATCCCATCCTTCTTGCCGGCTCAGTGCTGTACTTTCTTTCTTCAATAACCCCTCCTCGATATTAATAGCACACCATCTGTAAGACGGGAGTGTGACTCTGTCACTCCCATAGGTTCAAGTCTTGCTCAAGACATTGTTAGCAGGTTTAAAATGTAAAAGTCAAGCAGGTTGCCAGTCCTGCTTACATTTCGGGGCAGATGGCCTCGTAGTTCCGCCCCTTAAAACAACAATAACTAACCAATCTTGCTTACACAGGCCCCCGTGACTTTCATCTCAGAGAACAAACAGGTTATTTGGGTAGTCCTAGTCTCCTGAGTACAAAGATGGCCACGACTCAGAATTCTTTCAAGATGCCCACTCTTATTTCATGGAAACTCTTATCTCGATTAACAGGACAATTTACTAGGCCACTCACTGTTGCCATTGGTTCACAAACTAGGACATGCTGTTGTTGTTTGAGTCTTCAATCCTTTGACTGGTTTGATGCAGCTCTCCATGTCGCCCTGTCCTGAGCTAATTGTTTCATCTCAACATAGCTACAACACCGTACATCTGAGGCAATCTGTTTCATATTCTAACCTACAGTTCTTGTCCTTGACCCTACCTTCCATAACTAAGCCTGCTATTCCTGGGTGTCTTAGTATGTGTCCTACCAACCTATCCCTTCTCTTCATAAACAGTCGCCAGAAACATCTCTCATCTCCCACTCATCTTAATACCTCTTCATTTGTAACCCTATCTACCCATCTGATCTTCATCATTCTCCTGTAACACCACATTTCAAATGCTTCCATTCTCCTCTTTTCTGCTGCACCAATAGTCCAAGTTTCACTTCCATAGAGTGCCACTGGCCAGACAAAGGCTTTCAAAAATGACTTCCTAATGCTTAAATCTACAGTATATTCGATGTCAACAGATTCCTTTTTTGTAGAAATGCTTTCCTTGCCTGAGCCAACCTACTTTTTATATCCTCTATGCTTCGTCCATCACTGGTTATTTTGCATTCTAACAGAAGTCTCCTACTTCCTTTAGCTTTTCACCTGCCAATTTGTTGTCCATATGGGTTGCTGATTTATTTTGGATGCATTTCAATATTTTTGTTTTATATTTATTAATTTTCATCATAAATTCTTTCCTCAAGACGGAGTCTATAACAGAAAAAACTCATTCAAATCCTCTGGCGTGTCGGCCAAAATGACGATGTCATCAGAAAATCTCAGAGTTGAAATTATTTCTCCTTGAATCTTCACTCCCACTTTAAATTTTTCTCCAATTTTGTTTCATTGCTTGTTCAATGTAAAGATTGAAAAGTATGGGTGATAAGTTGCAGCCTTGCCTTACACCTTCCTGTATACCAGCTTCTCTCTCATGTCCTTCGGCCATAATAACTGCTGTCTGGTTTCTGTGTAGATTGTAGAGCACCCTCCTATATCCCTGTACTTTATTCCAATCATTTTCAAAATGTCAATTTATTCCAATCAACGTTATGAAAAAGCCTTTACAAATGCCATGAACGTTCTCTTATCGTTGCTTATTCTACCTTCCAATATCAAGCCTATGACTTAGTACAGTTTCCCTTGTTCCTACATTTCTCGTGAAACCTGTTTTCTCCTGGATGCTAAGACTATGGGGTCGTCTTGGTCTCTGGTCTCGTTCCCTTCCTCCAGTAGTCTCGCCTCCACGAGTCTCACAGTCAAATTTTCTTCACGACCCAGCTGCTCCTGCAGCGAACCGTATCTGTCCATTGGTATTCCGAGCAGTATTAATCCCGCTATCTGCCTGTCTGTGTAGTCCCATCCAGCCATTCTTACTTTCTGGCATTGCACTTGAATGCATGCTACGTACTCATGTGGTTCTTCATCGTCACTTTTCTCAATCACAAATAGGGCCTTTAATGATCTCAATCCTTGCAGGAAACATAACTCTTCAAGTACAGGGAGCGGCAAAAAGATCTGACGGTTTTTAAATCACAACAACACAAACATTTTAAATGATACAAACTCTTTTATTACTTATAACAGCAAGGTGTACAAGTCAATTAATGGAAAACATGAAAGAACAATAGATTTTAACTTTTAAGATTTGAAAATAACGTCTTTCAAATGATGCCCAGCTTTTGCCATGCATTCCTCCAGTCTTGCACTGAAGCTTTGCATAGTCATTAGGCTTCAACTGCTGGACAATAACCATTTTATACGGATGAAAATGCAAATCGAAACGCAATATTCGTCTCGCTGTTCGATCAGACATTTGCAAAGCAGCAGCTTGTTTACAAGCCGGCCGCCGTGGACTGGTTTCCACAGCTTGTCTCACTCGCTCAACATTTTCTGGTGTCCTGGCTGACCTTGGACGGCCTGTCGACGTACGTTTTAAGGCTGAACCTGTAGCTCTAAAATTACTCACCCATAACAAAATTTGTTACGAGATGGAACGCGTCCTCTTCGACCCACATTAAAGTGTTGACGGAACTGACGCTGAGTAATGATGCAAGACTCACCACTTTTAAAAAATGCCTTGACAACAAACGCACGTTGTTCACCTGTACACAGCTCCATGGCTACTGAAATGGCATTACGTAGGCTCATCATCGCGCCAATCCCCACTACCCCCCACCACTAACTCGCTCAGCCGTACAACGACATAAACCGTCAGATCTTTTTGCCGCATGGCAAAAGATGGGCATCATTTGAAAGACGTTATCTTCAAATCTTAAAAGTTAAAATCTATTGTTCTTTCATGTTTTCCATTAATTGACATGTACACCTTGCTTTTATACGTAATAAAAGAGTTTGTATCATTTAAAATGTTTGTGTTGTTGTGATTTAAAAACCGTCAGATCTTTTTGCCGCTCCCTGTATAAGCCATGCTTCTCTAGCCAATGCATATTCCAATATGTCATTCAAATACAAATCAGTCATGTTTTTGTACAGTAAAGACAGAGCTTTTCGGTTCACTATCTCTTGATCAATGTTAAAGGGTGGGTGAAAACCCGGCTCCACAGAGTTCCAACTATTGCTCTGGATCAACTCGGCCTTTGCTCTCAACTTCTAAGCGAAATAATTCTTGGATTTCAATCACGGAATGTTACTACAATATTCTATTTCGTCCGCCATCTTGACTGTTGTCGTTCGTCCTCAATCACAGTCCAATTTATTTCCAATCACAATCTCCAACAGAATCCTTCCACATCACATATCATTGTGCGACGAACACGACCTGAGCCCATAACCTGAAGGTTATTTATCGGGGTAATCAAAACATTCTCTTGGTATATCTCAGTTTTAGTCAGAACCACAATGTCCATACATTATCGAGCCAACACATGCACACACACACAATGATTCGTGAGACAAAAAAAAAAAAACGAAGCCTACCAACAAGGCCGCAGATAGTGCGCCACCATCGCACCACCATAGTCAAAAGAAGGTATACTTAATAATTTTTATGATGTCATACTTAATTAAAAACAAAATAACTAACAAATGCAAGATGGGATATGGAGATCAACAAGAGAATACGATGTGGGGGTGATTTCTATCATCAGGTTCAGAGTTTAATTTGGGATAAATAATAATAATGTTATTGGTTTAAAGTCCCTTGTAACTACTGCGGGTTTTAGAGACCCCGAGGTGCTAAAATGTTACCCTGAAGGGGATCTTTAACATGCCAGTAAATCTACTGACACAGCTCCCTCGCATTTGCGCACCCTCAAATACCAGCTGACTGCGCCCGGATTCGATCCTGCAACCTTGGGGGCAGCAGGCGAGAAAATTACCACTGAGCCAGTCTAATTTGGGATAAAGACATACCACTGAAGGATAAAGAAGTGATGTACAAGACCTATTACTCACCAATAATGGCATATGGAGCAGAAACTTGGCCGATGACGAGGAGAGATGAAACTAGAATACGGGCAGCCAGAATGAAATTCTTGAGGAGTATGAAGAGATAGGGTGAGAGATGATGACATTCGAAAGGAAGTGAATGTACAGAAGCTGAATGATAAGCTGGAGCAGAACAGATTGAGATGGTATGGACATGTGAAAAGGATGAGTGATGAGAAAATTCCGAAACAAGTGATGGAGAGACGGATGACTGGAAAGAGGACGAGGTAGACCAAGAGTATGATGGATGGATTTGGTGAAGGACAGTGTGAGAGAACAGTACCTGGAGTGGAGTTCAGAGGTTGAGGAAGGATGGTGGACAGACAGAGTAAAGTGGAGGGGGTATCATATTTGCTCTCACCAGGCCCAAGCTGGAAAATGGAAATTGATGATAAATGTTATAAATTGTCAATGTTCTTTATATCAGTCCTGGTCAGCAAGTCGTTATCATTTGGGTTATTATGCCTTGGTCGCATTTTAGAGCTTGAGGTAGGCCCTTTCAAATTGCTTGATGGTCCCCCACTGCACTGACACTGTTTACTGTGTGGTCCAACTTTCTAACCCTGCCTCCTCTTTCTCCCTGTTGAAGTTATGAATTTCTGGTGGTAACCACAACTTTGGTCTCCCCGAATTTCATTTAGTGGTGAAGGTTGTTAGGCTCATGCTCTACATTGGCATATTTCTTAGACTGGCTACATTTTTTACTCTAGTATTAATGCTGGAGAGGAGGTCCCACAGAGGGTGGTGAAGATTGCTGAGCTTGAGAACTATGCTGATGAGGTTGGTCAGAGGTGGTACAAATGGCAGGGGAGCTGCCCCTCCTGATGTAACCGTTAGTCTGATTTGTAGTAAGGAGTTCGGCCTTCACAGCTGCCTGACTATTGAACAGGTCCTTGTTCAGCTACCGGTCTGAGTTTATAGGCTTGCTGAACACTTCAGTGATTTAAGTTGCAGCTACTTATCTGAGCAGGACCATCTAGAAACAGTATTTTACCTTTTCCTTCCCTCACCAGCATGAATTGGATATTCTGGTGGGAACTATTGAGATATTGAAGGAACTTGCATAGATTCTCTTGTCCATAAAATGAAGGTCATTTGTGAAACAGAACTGTTTAGTAGATTTCTAGATTTGTGTTTGACCACCTTGAGTGCCAACTTTGAGATGACAGGACTCTGGTCATAATGTGTGATGTGTAAGCAGTTTTTGCCCTGCAGACAAAAGTGTTCTAGGAGGAGCTTTGTTAACCCATATGCTAGAGAATCAATAGTACTGAAACTGAACCTTGGGAACGCCAAACTTGCCTCTCTCTCAAGTCTGCACTGTTTATAGTTGGCAGGGTCCAAGTTTGATCAAGTTACCAGGCAATTTTCCTCTCTCAACAAAATATTACTCTTTCATAGCCAGTATGCACTCATCCCTCACACTATTTCTCAATCAGCAAACTCCTTTCTCAATTCTTTCTCATCTGCAATATTTCCTCTCTGTCCTTTTAAGTTTCAGTTGATAATCATTAACTTCTTCCAAACTTATCTACATATCCATGTCTTTGTGGCCAGCTTTTTTTTTTTACCAAATCTAGACATTATACAATGTGGCCAAAAAAATCCAAGAAGGAAGGAGGCTTGTAATTTTACTTGGCTATTAATCTTGCAATCATCAGTCACGAGACCTCCTTTTTGCAAGGAATTGGAACCACTGGGTAAGATATTTTATCTTGAAAATTTTAGATGCATTAACCAGGAAAGCAGCTTGACCACTAAAATACAAGAAGTCAGAAGGCCTTCATGGCTTGCAAAAGAGCTAGTAGTATTGATAATTGCAAGGAGATTGCAGGTGGTGAGCATTGTTGATGTTTGCATTGCCTATCTATTGGTATTTCTTGGTACTTCTTGGATTATCTTTGGCCCCACTGTTATGGCAAACACTTAGTTGTGATTTTCATCAGCTTTCCTGATGTTGTGCATAGATCACTGTATTTTCTGTAATGTAAAGTTTTGAAGCTATTCTTTTCAGTGTTGCCTGTACAAACTGTTATAACTCTTCAATTGGTCATCACAAATGGCTGGGTGGGCGTGCAATGTATATAATATAAAAATAAGTAAATAAACTTACTTTAAAAAATTGCATGTAATAGTTATAAACACTATTAAATAATGAGCAATTTAGGATTATGCATTTCGACCGTCAAGCAGTCATCATCAGATCCTGATCACTAGGGTTTAAATATATATACAAATATTAATTGGTGTGGTCTTATTATACTTAGTATAATGAGTCTTATGAATGTTTATATTGCGATTCGCAGTTTGAATCTTGTCATGTAAGGTTAGTTTGTATGATTATGATGAATGTGCCTACAGTTAAAACAAACACAATATAGTAAAATTAGAACATGCACTTGAATTCTATTATGTACAGTATATAGATGCTTCTCTGCTTCACAGCACGTTTGAAATACAAGTGTATGCTATAAGGTTGCTAGTTGCCCCGCACAGCCATTTGTGTTCATCAACTCAAGAGTTAACATCCAGTGCTCTTTTTTCAGGGGGAGCGCGGGGGTATGCGTACCCCTTCAACATTTGAAAACTGTTTTAGAAGAAATATTGGTACATTTGTATCTAGTCCTGCAAATAAAACTTCAAACTTGAAAGTTCATCGATCTGCTGGCGTCAACGCGCTGTTCACAACAGCTGGAGGAGATTTCGAGTAATCCTCGATTTAAATCGTTCTATCAAATCAGTTTCTTTTGGTCAACAACTCGGCACTCCGTTCTTACAAGCACGCAGGCTATTGTTTGGAGGCGGGGTAGGTTAGTGTATTAAGTTTTGGAGGATGAAGAAAATAACGAACTATTTAACATCCACCCTGGCATCGAAAGCTGAAAGTTAATGTTTCAAACACAAACAATGACCGGACTTTGCAAATTGCCGAAAATCGCAAGATCATGATGTTTTGTCGGCTACAACTGAGAGTACCCCTTAAATATTTTTTTAGAAAATAAGCACTGTTTACAACTAACACCTTTCATCTCTCTTCTCTGTAAAATTACAGCAGCCTCTCTGAAAAATATAAATACAATTCAAAAGGATATATTTTATTTGGAATATGCCACTGAACATCATTAGCTGAAAGAACAGTTCATTCAGGTGCTGTAAAACTGTTCACAGCTAATATGAAAGCTTCATGTGCGTTTCATCTCAAGGCTTTTACTCCAGCGATTCCTTTCCCTTCTCTACCATTTGGATTTTCTTCAATAAGAATTACAGTTTCTTCCTCCTGACTAAACATTTCATCCTGTTTAGGAAGTGTAGTTGAACGTGACTGCTGAAAATTTCTGTGATGCTCATTAGAGTTGGTGGTAAACTGAAAACAGACATTATTATAGTTAGTTAAAAATAACAGTTACCAAAGATGCATGTACAATAGCCACAAGCAAACAAATAAATTTTTATTATAAAATGAAATGTGAACAAGAAAAGAACTATTAGCAAATTACAATTATGTACAAAGATCGCCTTCTAGTGTGCCCAAAATTGGATCGTAACTCCCAAGAGTTGAATGACCTACCAAGGCTGCATTGGGATGCCAGAAGATTAATGGACACTGGACAACAATTAGATTACCAATCTATCTTGAACTTTTGTCAATTCAGTTGTATTCGACTGAGCAATTTACCTCTTAATCAAGCCCAGATAAATTAATGCAAAGTATTTTGTGGTAAAATTATTATATCCATGCCAAAGTCACAAAAAATAATGTTTCACAACAAAAATCACAAATTCACTTAAGAAACAAAAATGTTCAAAATTTGTAAAAAATCGTGAGCACAAAATGCCTAAAATCAACCTCATACAGTTCACATCTCTGAGTATATTAGCTTGATGGACAATAATACAAAATATCACAAATAAAGCACTTGCAAAATCCCAATGTCCCTAATATGAACCATGCTCAAAACCTGGAATTGTTACCATGAAATTTTTGAAAGTGAGGCAAAAAGTCATGCAATTTTTGAGACACACATAAGATACAGTATAGCTGTTCCTTCCAAGCTGTCTACCGCCGATATGGAAAGCATAGTAGGATAATCAGTGTGTTTGAAAACGCAAGTCCAAGTGCCAAAAGGAAAGTCAGCAGAGAAACTCTGTTGTAGCATTTAAGGGTCAACAGGATCATCAGACCATATACTTGAGTGTATAATAAGTGTTATTGTGCTTGTAACTGGGACTAGATTTCTAAGAAAAGAGGCCTGTGTCCATGATGCCTGGAAAATTTCCCACACTGTTATTTGCAATCCACGTGAAATTGTGTAGGCCTTACACAGTACAATCATCCAAATTGGGTTTTGTGACAAATTATGGATATTTAATTAAATAATGTGTTTGTGTTTATTTTCAGTGCATATTTTGTCATTTATAGGGCTGGAACTTCAATGTCTAAATAATGACACAGTTCTGATTATTCTTAGGGCCCATTTGTGAAAGCCCTGGCATGTTAACACACTGCCAATTGCTTATAATGTAATAATTCATTTTCTACTTGTCAGACTCCCCTCTGCTCTCCACGCCATGGACTACTCTTCTCGTCTCAACAGCCATCCTATGTCGACATCTGGACCTCGTGCGTTCAGCTCGGCTCTCTACGACAACCCCAATACGTTGTTGGGCAAATTAAATGGACATTTACCTCATTCCCAATTAACTAACATCAATAGCATAGCACATGACCACTCCGACTCAGGACTGAGCGCCGAGTCCCAGGACTACACGCCGTACAGTGGGACAAGGTGAGTGTGACAGTCACTTGTTACCTATGTTCTTCTGGCTATTGAAGTGAGATGAGAGATGTGAGTGTGGAGAGAATTAGCTGCATTATGCAATGCCATTGTTTTTGTTACAGATCCAGCTGGATAAATATTAATTGAATAAAAATGTTGAGAATTAGCTTCACTACTGTTGTGGTTGTTTCTCATATCCTAAGAGAGTGGAAGGTACCTACTGCAATACTTGAATATACAGTATCTTGGCGAGTAACATTCACTATTTTTGAGAAAGTCACACTGATATGTGCTAGCCACTTCAGTACATCATATCGATGTCGATTCTGTTGTGCGCGGCAAAGCCAAGCAAAAGCTTCTGATGTAAACAATAGCTGTTGGAACACATCACTGCTTCCTTCCCTGCATCCCTCAATCTCTTGGCCTTCATGCATACTTGCTGGATTGCTTCCCGGCACACGGTTCTTTACAGCTTTGTAAGACGTTCTGCAGCCAGGTTTCGTACCATTCCCAGAAATCATTGTTGCTTATCTCCTTGAATGGTCATGTGCCACATGTTGTGAACCAGTACCTGCAAGCTCGTGACATACACTACACAACAACAAATTGTCAAGTAGGTACCTCCCACCTTGTATAAATTGTGTTTGTAAATCACTATCGCCCTCTTCTTCCTGTTCATCTCTCCTCCCTATGATTTTAATGATAATTTATTTGATGTCTTAATTGCAACCTTCCTCGAGTAGCCTACTTATTACTTGATATGATAAGGAAATCACACTGTGAACTGCCAGGAAATTTTTTGTGATCAATTATCTTTCTGTCTACCCCATGACTTGTGCATGCTAGTTTGCATGTAGTCATCATCTTGCACAGTTTCCAGCCACTGGCCGGGTCTGTTTGGAACACAAGCCTCTCCAACGTCTTCTGTCTTCCCACCATCTCTCAGCTTCCACCCTTGTCCAGTCTTCTCCTCTCTTCTTCACGCTTTCTTCCACCCCCTTCAGCCACCTGTCTCTCGGTCTTCCTCTCGGTCTCTTTCCTTCCCACTTCGTCTCGTGTACTCTCCTGGGTATCCTCTTCTCCTCCATTCGCTTTACATGTCCATACCATCTAAGTCTAGATTTCTCTATACCATCCTGTAATGGTTCCTCCTTCATTAATTCTCTGGTCCTCTCATTTCTTATTCTGTCCATCTTTGTAGCTCCAATACTGCTTCTCAAGAACCTCATCTCACTGGCCTGTATTTTGCTCTTCTCCCTTCCTTTCATAATCCTGGTCTCCGAGGCATACGTCAGGATAGGGACATAGTACGTCCGATATATGATCTTTTTGCTGTTCTGAGGGACATCCTTGCTCCATAACATGCTTCTCACACTCCTCCGAAATGCTTCTGCCTGCCTCCCCCGCTCATTTATTTCTCTATAGTTTCTTCCATTATCTTGTATCAGGCTTCCCAGATACTTGAAACTCTCCACTTTCTTCAGCTGTTCCCCACCAATTGTTATTCCCGTTGTGGTTCTTTCCTTCTTCCTTGTTGTGATCACCATCTCACTCTTATTTATGCTAAATTTCATCCCATATCCTTGTATTATTCCTTCCCACACGTCCAACTGTTCCTGTACCTCCTCCTCCTTGTTTCCCCAAATCATCAAATCATCTGCAAACACCATTGCTTTCATCTTTCCTTCCCCAATTACTTGTGCCACTCAGGTCATTATGTCATCCATCACCACAATGAAAAGTACGGGTGACAGTGCACTTCCTTGTTTCAGGCCGTTTCTCTGTTCCAACCAGTCCGATCTCTCTCCTCCCACTTCCACACAGCTCACGCTTCCCTTGTACATCTCCTTTATCCTCTTTATAGTCCATTTCTCTACTCCTCTATCCTCCAGGGACTTCCATACTTTGTTTCTGCATACACTGTCATATGCTTTCTCAATGTCCAGGAAGGCCATCAGTAGATCTGTTCCATACTCATAGTGCTGTTCTTGTAACTGCCTTACAGCAAAAATCAAATCCACTGTGGACCTTCCTGCTCTGAAGCCATGTTGTTCTTCCCTCATCCCTCCTTCTATCCTTGTCCTAATTCTCCTTTCCAAAACTTTCTCAAAGATCTTTGCACAATGATCATCAGTGTTATTCCCCGATAGTTTCTGCAATCTGTTCTACTACCTTTCTTGAAGATCGGGACAATTATTCCTTTTTTTCCAGTCCTCTGGGGTCTTCCTTTCCTTCCATGCTGTCCTCATCACTCGGTACAACCATTGTATCCCCACCTCTCCTGCTGCTCTCACCATCTCCACACTCAACTCATCCACACCCGGTGCCTTCCCTCCTTTCATCTTTTTCACTGCATCTTCCACTTCTTTCCATGTTAAGTCCTTTTCTGTTTGCAGTTCATCTTCCTCTTCCCCGATTTCTTCCTCCTCACCATCGTTTCCATTTGGGTTCAGAAGTTCTTCAAAATATTCTTTCCACATTTTCTTCAGTTCTTCCCTATTTTCTATCTCTTGTCCCCTTTTGTTCACCATTCTAACATAATCCGTAGGATCCTTCAGCCTCTTATTTTTTACCATCCCATACAGGACCTTTTTTTGTACCTTCACTATCCTCCTTCATCATCTTTGTCCACTCTTCCATCCACTTTCTTCTCTCCTCAGCCACTACTCTCTTCGCCTCCTTCTTTCTTTCCTGGTACTCTTCCCTTGTCTCTACCGTCCTATTTCGATACCACCTCCTAAAGGCTCCATTCTTTTCCCTTACTATATCTTTTGTCTTCTCATTCCACCATGTTGTTTCCTTCCACCTCTTCTTACTACTTGTCCTCCCACATACTGCTTCTGCTGCACCTACTAGTGTCTTCTTAAATCTAGCCCATTCCTCTTCCACCCCTCTTTCTTCATCTGTTGGAATTCCTTCCTTTACCATTTTGAGGTACTCGACCCTTCTATCCCCTTCTTTCAGTTTCCATATCCTTATACGTCTTTCCTGGTTCTCAGTCCCTTTCTTCTCCTTACTCCCTCTCAGGTTCATTACCAGCAATCGATGGTCGCTGTCCAGGTTCTCCGATGGTATAGCCTTGATGTCCGTGATGTTCTTATTTAGTTCTTTCTCATACAGTATATAGTCGACCACCGACTTCCTGGTCAAGTCATCACTGTACCATGTGATTGTGAGGCTCTCTCTTTTCTTAAACCAGGAGTTCCCAACTAGCAGGCTGTTCCTTTGGCAGAAGTCCAACAGTCTCTTTCCTTCCTCATTTCTTCCGCCCCAACCCTCTGGTCCTAGAACACTCTCATAACCTTGTCTTTGCATGTAGTAATAATAACAATTGTGGACGTTCTTACTATATTTTTGCAGTATCTAATGCAGATTAACCAAATGCTTCAACATTAACATAAGCTCCAGAAGCAATAATCTTCAGCACTAATATCTCTGATTCAGTGGGTTTGAGAGAAATCACAGAGCTAGGTTACCATAATTTGAAGTAACATTCCTCATCCATTTTCTTCCCTAAACTTATCTTAAATCTGCTTCGCCTTTAGACCAGACCTGTGGTAAAGAGTGTGGGTTAAATGGATCACCTGAGAGGTGGTTGCAGCACTATGTGTGTAACATATGAGTGTCATGACCAGAATCCCTTAGTCTTGGTGGACATGAGTTCACTTTCAGTTATCTCTTAACAGAATTGCTTTTTAGTCGATCAGCAAGACTTGATTAGGCGGGGAATGATGGTTATTTTAGCACCCTAATACCCAAAACAAATTTTTACACGGATTATTTACACACTTATTAACACATACCTGGAACAAATGGGGGGGGGGGGGGAATTAATCGGATGACATGTTTCGTTCATCAAGGGAACATCATAAGATCCTGTTCACTTAGGCTTAAATTAATTTCAGTGGATAGTTATATACTGTACTAGGTATAAACAGTTTTGCCCGGCTAGAGGACAGACTTCCCGTGCCACACCTGGTTAGTTGGCCGCGGGACTGTCCTCGCAAACAAAAGCCCCTGTTGAGTCATGCAGGTCATTGACATTCCAGGTGTTACTAGACTGTTCTATTTCTGGAAGCAGCTGGACGAAGGCTAGCCTCCAGATAGTTCGGGACACAGGTCAATGCCCAATAGCTCTGAGGTCGGCAAGAAATTTCTGGAGAGTCCGTTAGGTATAAAACCATCCGTGAGATAAGGGCGAGTTGAGTTGACTCGACAGTTCAGTTGAGGTCTGAGTTGAGTACAACAGTGATTGACAGCTGTGAGTAGTCGGTGACAGTATGCTCAGTGGAGTAGGCCAGTATGCTTGTGTGAGTAGTGTTTCGCCACGGAGTGTTGTGTGGGTGTGCTGGAGACCTGGGTTCCACGTGACGCATAGGCAGACACGGAGGACTACGAAGTGGGACTTTAGCGGAAACTTCACGGCAGAGCACCACCGAGCAGGGAGCGGTGAACTGTGGACTTGGCATCTTGCTTCGTGAGAATTGTGTACAGTAGTAATAATAAAGTTTTGTGATTAGTAACAAACGCTATGAGTTGTGATTTTATTTAGTGAGTGAACCCTGGTTCCTGTCACAACTGGTAATATAGTAGTAGCATAACCGTTAGGCGATTAGTAGAGGGAACAAACATGGAAGCAGTGCTTCAGCTGTTAATCGAACTTAAATCCAGTAAGAACGATCTAAAGGCACAGTTTACAGCAAGTCAGGATGAACTTAAGATTGAGTTACGATTAAAACAGGACGAGATTAAATCAGAGTTGAATAAGTTAGAAAGGGAATTGCATGGCTATGAATAGAAATTGAAAAGCGACTTTACGGATGGCGTTGTTGGATAAATGATTTGAGGCAGTTCCTCAGATCATCAAGGCTGGGGTTCGGGAGATTGTGTGGTGGACGAGCTACAAGGGGGAGTGACAACCTTGAAAATCAGGCCGAGGCTTACCGGCAATGACAGTGGGACCAGTGACACGAGAGTTAAACCTCTGCGCATTGACAGGTCCACGTCCTGGCAATCCTTCAGGATCCAGTCTCAATGGGTGGACAGCGGATGATAGGGCTGCCGAACTCATCGCAGGTATTCATGGGCACGCCACTGAGGTAATTACAACTTGAGGCTGGGGGAAATGAAGAAATTGTCGATGCGTTAGAAGGGTGCTTCAGGGACCACCAACTAGCAGCCGCTTACCGTATACAGCTCAAAGAGAAGACCCAGTGAGCGAACGAGTCACTTCAGGAGTTTGTGGCCGAGGTGGAAGATCTGGCCCATAAGGCACTAGCCGGCTTGCCCACTGAGCATGTGCAGCAGGAGGATGTCTACACCTTCATGGACGGACTTCGCAATGCCAAAATACGCCAGCACCTGTGGACTGTGGAGAGCACAGCTGCAGGAAAGTCCTATATTAAGAACAAAGTTCCAAATGGTTCCGCCTCGTGAATACTATAAACCAAGAAAGACTGTCAAGCCCGGCTGAGGGTTTTATTGAGCTTTTAACATAAGAAAATGTTTTAACAACTTTTTAATGTGTTACAGTGTATACTTTTAGTGATCTGTGTCTGTTTCCATGTACGATTTTTAAACTACATCCAGAATGTAAAGTGAATGTTTTAAGTGCTGCCCAATCAAAATAGGCTGATGAAGACATCAATATGTATTAGACGCCGAAACATGTACCATGTGTCAAAAGACAAGTGATTGTATCACGAAATTTTAATAAATAGTATTGACGAGGCGGAACCATTTGGAACTTTGTTCTTAATATCATCATCTTCTTTGCATTTTCCCACTTATGTGGGGTCTGCCTTCCTGCAATGTTTCCTCCACTTCAATCGATCCATAGCGTCTCGGGGCGGAGTTTAGTGAGCCGCATGTCATTTCTCACCCTATCCAACCAGCGTGTTTGAGGTCGCCCTCGAGGTCGACGACCCTCCACATTTAGTTGAAGGGCAGTCTTAGCAACTGAGGTTTCACTGCTACGGAGCACATGTCCATACCACCGCAGACGTGATTCACGCATTTTCTCTGTGATTGGGGCAACCTTGAAATCCTTCCGCACGTCATCATTCCTAATATGGTCCAGTCGAGTCATACCATTGGACCACCGCAACATCTTCATTTCCATTACATGAAGCACCTGTTCGTGCTTCGATGTTGTAGGCCAGCATTCAGATCCATAAAGGGCCACCGGTCTAATCACTGTGCGATATACCTTAGATTTTAAATGCAATGGAATTTTCTTATCGCATAGGACTCCAGTAACTTGGCGCCATTTCATCCATGCGGCAGTGACTCTTGTTTTGACATCAGGAATCGTGCTGTAGTCTGAGGTGATGCATGACCCAAGGTATTTGAATTGGGTCACTTTATTAAGTTGAACCTCACCAACAGTGATCGTGCCATCAGTTTGGTCACCGCATTCCAGATATTCCGTCTTCTTCAGATTCAATTTCATCCCAAATTCTTCAAGACGTATCTTCCACTCTTGTACTTGCTGTTCGAGGCGCCCACGGGTCTCGTTAGCTAACATGACATCATCCGCATATAATAATGTCCATGGATGCCTGGTTTGGATGTCATTTGTGATGGCGTTCATGCAGAGTATGAAGAGCAAGGGGGACAAGGCTGATCCTTGATGGACACCAACAGTGATTAGGAAGGTATCGGATATTCCTGCTGCGCACCGCACTGAGCTTGTTGTCTTTCAATACAGAAGTTTCACCCAGTTTACATAGGCTTCTGGTACACTGTGTAGCCTCAGTGCCAGCCAGATGAGATCATGTGGTACTCCATCGAACGCCTTTTCCAAATCAAGAAAGGCTAAGTGAACTGTCTTCCTTTTCTCATGGTGTCGTTCCATCAATAGACGAAGTGCATGGAGAGCGTCTGTTGTTCCGCTGTTTTTAACAAAGCCACACTGGTTAGATGAAACAGTGATGATGTTTCGTAACCTCTCATCAAGAACACGTTCAAAAATTTTCATAGTATGGCATAGGAGGCGGATTGGCCTATAATTTGAGCATTCCAGTATATCTCCTTTTCCTTTCCAAATAGGAATTGTGATACTGGTTATCCAGGCCTCTGGTACTGTGTCTTCCATAATAATTTTGTTGAAGAAGTCAGTAAGCCATACTACACCTTGTTCCTCCAGGAGATTCCATACTTCGGCTGGTATATCATCTGCACCAGGCGCTTTCCCCGACTTCATTTTTCTTAATATAATTCAGTCAATACAGAAAAAAAATGTGCGACTCTCAGAGTCAAAAAGGAAAGTCCTAACCATCGCCCTGAGGATGGAGGTGGCGAAAGGGACAGCTGCTGTGACGCTATCAGCGAGAGTGCGATCCATGAGGGGAGAAGAGATGCCGGAGACTGACTTTTCGCCATCAGAGAGGTGCATACCGCCGTCAAGATGCAGGGACCTCAGAGAAGTCACCAGCTGGCTATGCTGTGGACGTGGCCATTTCAAGAGGGATTATCAGCAGGAGACAGCCCCCACACAGGGAAACGAGTAAGAGCCGTCAAGAAGAGGATCTCGTCAGCACCGTAATTACCATCCCCTCCCTTTACACTCAATGTGGTCACCGAGAGGAGCGACGATAGCCTGATCATGGATGGATGGCTCAAGGACAAGCCATGTTTGGCCACAATTTACACGAGAGCGGCGCTAACTGTCGTCAGGCCGGATATCATCGCGGGATAGCAGGAAAGGGAGCTGGGTCGATGTACGTGCTTTAAATGGCCTCGGGAGACCCCATTCCTGCCCTGAAGGAGGCACTACTGAACCTGACACTAGGGTGAAAGAGTGCGGGTTTGGGCCTTCGTCGCGGATATTACGGACGACGTTATATTAAGTCTTGACACGCTCATGAGGCTATTGTCAATTTCGGATGACATGTGCTGTGGCTGGATTGCCAGGAGATGATGCTGTGACGTTCAGGAGCATGTCCCCGTGTAGACAAGGTCATGCTGTGCGAAGAGGAGATGATACCGGCCCACAGCGAGGTGGTGGTGATGGCTTTGCTCGAGCCACTTCTCGGAGAAGATAGCAAACTTATAGAACCCAGACAGACCACTACCATTACTGACTAGGACGCTCGTACTGGTGAGGATTTTGAACTTGATGTCGAGGGACCAGTGGATGCCCAGGGGAACGGAGCTGGGAACATGTGAAGCGGTTTCTTGTGTGGTGCCACTAGAGGAAGAGCGTACATAAGCAGTCGTCGCTAGGGAGCTGGATGACAAACTCCAGAAGCTCACCTCCAACACCGGTCAACCTGGATTCAGGCCAAATTAAGCAGGTCAAAGGACTGCCGAAAGAATTTCGAGATATTTTCATGGCAAAGGGAGATGACTGTGTGAGGACTGACAGGGTTTTCCACTGCATTAACACCGGCAACCCATCACCCCTGGCCAAGAGGGTGGAGATTGACCAGATGTTGAACAAAATGAAGCAGAAAGAGTCTCGAAGAGGCTTAACAGCCTATGGTCCTCTCCAGTGGTGCTGGTGAAGAAGAGGAACCAATCTGTATCATTCGCTATGCCCTAGACATTGGTCTTTAATGGTTGAGAAGTGTCATACTCCACAATTTGATAGGGTTCTTAGCCTGCTCATATTTATACAAATGACAAGTAACTTTGCATGAGGCAGCAAGAGATGGTGGTAATATTGTTCAGGTTCACAAACAACAAAATAGATCATCTGAACATGTAGGCCGAGCTGAGCTCCGTTGTGAGATGTGGTGTGATATGGACCCAGAAACAGAACCAGTTAAGTTTACGCATCCATATTTTAAATTCTATCGCATTACTGGTGTATGTGCGCATGTTATATTAATCCATCTTACTGTATTATTAAAGGATCATCAATGAAATAGATTTGTTGAACAGAAACCAACATTAACAACATACCTGTGACAGCAATCACATTACAAGCTTGTTACATTAGACATTAATGAATTCACTCAACCACATATACTGTAGCCTAATAACAACAAAATAACGCAGCATTTGCAAAAGTGCTATAGACTAACGGAACAAAACTTTATTCTTATAATAGAAAGCTTTTTAGTCGGTCAACACAATTTATGCACAATTACATTAGGTGGGAAAACTAAGTATTCCAATGCCCTAACCTGAAAGAAATATTTATCACTGTAATCACTTTTATGAACAAGAAAACAAGGGGGACTATTTAATTGGATGACATGTTTCCATTGTCACAGATCCCATTCACTTACGCTTAGATAAGGTACAATGGTTTTGTTTTACCCTTATGTAAAAATATTATAGAATCTTTAAATTACCAAAGTTTATAACAACTTGTGAAATGTGTCAATCTTATTACGGTAGTATTGCTCATTTGGTCTAAAGCACTTCTACAGTTGTTGCGTTATTATTAATACAGTTTAAGTATGTTAACCTGTGATTTATTGAATCTTTTTGTGGCGAACTTCAGGTATGACAGTTGTCTACACTATTTTGTTGTGTCTGTTTCTATTTTAAACGTTCCCATTTAAACTGGTGGCCTATTGTAATGTGTTTAGTTTGTCAATGTAGATATTACACAAATGATACAATACACTTCGATTGAATAAGGTTATGTACAGTTAGCTCGTATTTGAATCTAGCACAGTGTCCATTATCACACACTACCTGCTTCGGACTGGCAGTTACATGCTTTGTCAGCTTCCTCTTTTGAATATTGTTGCACCATTTACTTGTTATTCTGTGGACTGTATTACTAATGGTACGTCTAAGTACAGCCTGCGCCATCTGTTGTTTTTTTATTAAAACCTTGCTTGGTATGATTAGCTTGTGTCTTGAGCTGGCACTGCCCTAACCTGTGATAATGTATGCTAATGGTTCAGGACAATGTTAACAATTAATGACCAATCTCTTCCCCACCTCGCATAAACTAATGAGTCCTCTTGAAGCAGAACGGATTTATTGGAGCATGTTGAACTCATTAATACTGCCTAACCCAGCCCTTGGTTTATTGAGAATAAGGTACAACGTACATCCTCCCTGCTTAGCATTCTAAATGAACACACATTTTTGCAGAGTTCACCACTATTCACAATATTTGGCAATATTCCCGTCAATAAAAAGGAAACAACATAACAAAAGAAGCCAGGTAATTAATAAAAACAGTGGGGGATAATCAAAAATTAAAGCGAAAGAATAATGTAGAAAACAGTCATACCTGAAGTTCATCACAATGATAGTCAATAAATAACAGGTTAACATACTTAAACTATATTAATAATAATGCAACAACTGTAGTAGAAGTGCTTCAGACCAACTGAACAATGATAATAAGATTGACACATTTCGCAAGTTGTTATAAACTTTGGTAATTTAAAGATTCTATAATATTTGTACATAAGGGTAGAACAAAACCATCATACCTTATCTAAGTGTAAGTGAACAGGATCTGATGATGATCGCATGACGATCGAAACATGTCATCCAATTAAATACCACCACCCATTTTTATGTACATAAAAGTGTGTTATTTTAGCGATAAATATTTCTTTCAGATTCCCCAATGATGATTTGGACTGAGTAAAGGCTTGTTGGAATTCTCATATGTCTGCATCAGATCTTTCTTTTCTTCCCACTTAATGCAATTGGGCACAATTTGTTTTGACCGACTGAAAAGTTTTCTATAATAGAAGTAGGCAACACTGAAAAAATGGCTTCTAATACTTCTATACGTGTTACAAGTTCCATCAAGAATTTATGTAACTTATAATTATAAATATCGTACATAAAGGTTGTCTAAATATCCCCTAAACAAGATCTGTTTGCTTGATGAACGAAACATGAAATTTCTCCCAATTGTTCCAGAAATGTATTAATAAGTGTATAAATTCATTTTTTTTTCAGGTAAAGTGTTAAAATAATTGTTATTCCCCGCCCATTCCAATTCATGTTGGCCGACTGAAAAGCATTTCTGTTAATAGATTACTTAGGAAATACTGGAAATGGCTTCTAGCTTTTCAATAATCCTTTTTAGTTTCCCAATTTCTTCTCTTTGAAGGATGGCCCCTTATGGTTGGATGTTGAATTCCTCCCTCCTTTATTGATATTGCTTGCCTCTACTAAGGCAGAACAGGTTCGATTCCCAGTTAGTGCATGTATGATTTTTGAGCTGAATATCATGTCTCGTGGTTTGGGCTCCAACCGAACCTCGAGGCGTGTAATATCTTTCTTGATCATTTCTGTGATGTTTCCCAACCAACTGAAGACAGTGCGGTATCACTATTTTTCTCAAGGATTGCTGTGTTCATTCTGGCTTGTGCTGCTTTTCTAATACAGATATATGAGCGTTCCAAGAAGGCTTTACATAGATCTAAAGAGGAAAGTCCAAGCTATTGATCTGAACTAAATCATCATTGGGGAATCTCCCTTTTATTTCTTAGTATGACATACAGCTGAGACGGTCCACAGTACAAGTACAAACCGGGATGTCAATGAGATTTGTGCAATCACAATATTTTGTAGGATCTAGTGTTTTGGGATGTTGAAAAAAGTTATACTACTGGTACAAGTGCTATTCGGGAGAAGAATGTTAAAGAGAACCTATGATGTGGGACTGTTTTCAGATGTACCAAACAAAGAACTGTAATCTGCTGGTACAGGCCTTCACTGGCAGGGTAGGAATGTTAAAAATGGCTTTCCAGGTTGATTCTGATGTCTCTGCAGCAAGTGCAGCAGTCTTTGCACTTGTTGGAGGAACGCTGGATATAATAGCCCAACAATCCGTTCTGAAGTTATAACAAGGTAAGGTCGGTTCCTGACATGTTTCAAGGATCCACTCTCTTTGTCCCCTGTTGTTAAACTCTCCAATTCTCTGCTCACTCGTCAATATTTAACTTGAATGGCCAGAAGTGTATCCTATGTTTTTGTTATGGTATAATGTAGGAATATGGCTGCTTTATTTTTTTCTTTTAGATCGAGTGAGAGTCCGCAATATGCACAGACCATGAAACTGTCGATGACTACAGTGCAAGCTACACCACCCTCCTTAGTGAGTAAATGTGGCCCAAATGGTGCTAGGTACTCTTACCAACAACACCATCATCATAATAACGCTTCTCAAAGTTCACGCCCATTTCCCTTCAATTCCATGAAGCTTTCTGCTCCCTCCTCTATTGCTGTAAATAGGCATTGGGATGATAACTCTTCAGTGGGCTATGTGGGAGCTTCTGGTGGCATGGCAGGGTCTAACAGCCGACGAGGGCCAGGGCCGGGGCCGCTCTATTTCCAGCAGGCTACCAGCACACTCAGGGAATCCAACAGATTCAATGTGAGTATTGAGTTTGAGATCTTTATCTAATGTGGCATCCTGCATGGGAATTGTAAACTAGATATAATGTGTACCAGCGTAAGGACACACCTGCATGGGAGATGTTTCATTAATTTACTGTACGTTGTCAACTCGAACAATAACCAAAGACATGCCCAACTCCATTTAGCTCGGTGGAAGACTTTTGAAGTACCTGACCACCCCCACGTTATTGTAACATGGTTGTTTATTTATCAGTGAATCAGCGAATGAGAGGTACAGTATTATATTATGTAGAAGTTTCCAAAGGATGGTTACACTGTTGAATTGTCCAAGCACATCGATCGGCACAAGCTTGTATTGCGCTCTGGTATGACGTTCAGAGAGATCTTGTCCGATAGGCTCTCGGGGCAGGACTACATTCGTCATGGTTTCAAGAAGTACTGTCTCCGATCCTAATGCAGCTCATGAGAGAACAAGATATTCCTACATACTAGTTTTGTCATGTTTTGGCACTGCAATGTTGGTCAACGCTCATTCATTACAAGTAAAACCACTGCTTGGATTGAATATGACTAAAACATTGCAGGTGGAAATTTAGCCAGTTTCTCTAATAACAGGCATAAGTGGTGAAATTAAATTATGGCCTAGTCACCATGAGTACAGCCTACTCTTTGTATAAGCTATGTACTTTTAAATGGGTAAAGATACAATGTTGTGATATTTTGCTGCATATAGGTTGCCTGTTATGACTATTTAGAGCCATGCTGGCACATAACTGGATGTGACATGTCATGGAATACAGCAGAACCTTAGTCTCTGTAAAAGAAAGACTTCACTTAATTATCTGGTCTTAACAGCGTGGTACATACATTCCATACATTTTCATTTCCGACTACTTTGCATTTCAGTGTCCAGTCTAGTCTGCAAGTCTCGTTTGCAAACAAGTCGCCTTCATGATCCCCTATTATCAGTTAGCACTGTGGTATTCTCTCCTTCTACACCATTTACTTTAAAATAATTCAATACTAGGTCTACCTCTATAGTCGAACTCATTAACCTCTTAGGTAATCTCTCCTCTCCCATTCTCTTCACATGACCTCACCATCTGAGTCGGCTTCACCTAGCGTGTTCATTTCCAACTTAGCTTTTATCTCTCCATTACGAGTACCTACTTTCCATTGCTTCCATCTATTTATCCTGGGAATCATTTGTGCTACCCTCATATCAGTTACCTCTAGCTTATGTGTCAGATATCCTGAATCCACCCAGCTTTCACTTCCATACTGCAAGGTCAGTCTAAATACTGAGTGATGTCGGGAGAGCTTCGTCGCTGAACTAACTTCTTTCTGGCAGAATACTGTAGATTGCAACTGAGTACTCACTGCATTGGCTTTTCTGTACCTTGACTCTATTTCTTTCACCATATGACCATCCTGAGAGAATACACAGCCTAATACCTGCTCCAATTTAGTTCCTCCTACCTGGCATTCAATTTTCTTGCATTTCTTCCCTACCGACATAACCTTCGTCTTTGAAATACTGATTTTCATTCCATAACCCCTACATTTCTGTTCAAGTTCTAACATGTTGGCTTGCAAACTTTTGGCAGAGTCCGATATTACAACCAAATCATCAGCATAGGCCAGAATACTTCCCTGGTTTCCAAATAATTGAATCCCATCCAGCCAGTTTATGCCCTTCAGCAAATGTCCATATATAAAATAAACAGTACCGTAGTGGTGAGAGGTTACAGCCTTGCCTCATCCCTGTAACAACCTTGAACCAAAAACTCATCCTACCATCAGCTCTCACTGCAGCCTGATTATCAACATAAATACTGTTGATTGCCTGTAACAGCCTTCCCTTGATACCATATTCCATCGTATGCCTTCTCTAGATCTACAAAACACAAGCACAACTGTCTATTTTCATCCATCTTACTCTCAGTCAATGATCAAACTTTCCTTCCTACTATGCCTGAGTACTCTTGGCCTGGGATGCATATCAAAGAAATACCTCTATAATTTTTGCAATCATTCCTGTTACCTTACTTATAAATTGAGGCGATTACTGCTTTTGTCCAGTTAGAGGGTAGCTTTCCTAAATCCCATGCCAATTTGATTATTCTATGCAATCATTTCATCCTTGCTTTCCCACTACTCTAGCCTGTAATGATTTCCTGGTTTTGGCGAAAATGAGTGGTTCATTTGAAATACGATGTGCTGATTTCGAAAACACCAACCATTATGCCGTGTAATGTACAAAGTTTGTGTTTGAGATTTAATGTAAATTTGAGATAATTGAAATTCATTTTCATTGTGTTTTGAAAATTTTTACCAGGCATCAAAATATGTAAACAATGCTAATGTGCAGAATTCGGTGAAAATAAAACAGAAATGCTTCATCGTGTACCGTTTACAAGATAGCAATAAAAAGGATGCCCTAAATTTCTAATATTATGCAAATTTATGGAAACATGAAAACAATTTTATCACATTCAAAAGAAAATTGCCAGTCATGATAATTGGTGGAATACATAACATTATGTCTTATTATCCGGAAAAGAATGCTACAGGGGGAAAGACACCCCTAGCACCTTTAGGTAGAAAATAAAATACAACCTCAATGTTTTATTGTATTGAATGCTTTGGAAACTTTACAGTGTATTACACAATAAAAAATAGAAGAAAGCAAACCTACGCACAGAATATTGTCATGAAACAAAACACCCGTTTCACAAGTCTTGAGTGTACCCCATTCCAGCCCTCAAACCAGAATTAAAATTTCTTGTCAGAGTCGGGAATCGAACACGGACCTCCAGGGTTTTATTTAATGCAGATAAATCATTTCCCTATGTTGATATAAACTTCCCTTATTACATCCAATACTACCCAGATATTGCAAATTCTTTTGAACATACTTTCATTGTCATGATCAAAGACTTCATTTAGATTGTGGGAGTTACTTCCTCCATTTTTGGTCCGTATTGACTTTGATGATTTATAGCAAAAAAAATGTTATTCCGTCGATCAATACATTAGGTTACAAATAATTTAAAATTGGTAGGCCTACATGTTTCGGGCAATCGTGTAGCCCTTCATCAGCCACATCTTGTCGAATACAAAGAAACAATCAACATAACATCAAAGACATCAGCCATGTCTTGTCGAATACAAAGAAACAATCAACATAACATCAAAGACATCAATACATCTTGTCGAATACAAAGAAACAATCAACATAACATCAAAGACATCAGCCACGTCTTGTCGAATACAAAGAAACAATCAACATAACATCAAAGACATCAGCCACATCTTGTCGAATACAAAGAAACAATCAACATAACATCAAAGACATTTTGACCACATTAAAAACATGCATAAAAAACAGGTCAACAAACATTAATATCAAGAAATGAACAGTGATTGGCTGACTACACACAGTGCAAATATTTATGTGACCTTACTCACTTCTACGAACTCATGGACCGGAGAGCCGTTTTAGTGTTATTTTAACAATGTGCACATATATTTTATTTCCATGTTTGTTGACCTGTTTTTTATGCATGTTTTTAATGTGGTCAAAATGTCTTTGATGTTATGTTGATTGTTTCTTTGTATTCGACAAGATGTGGCTGATGAAGGGCTACATGATTGCCCGAAACATGTACCACTTTTAAATTATTTGTAACCTAATGTATTGATCGACGGAATAACATTTTTTGCTATAAAACTTCATTTAGATTCTTTTCAAGAATTAGTAAGATGGAAGTAATCTGTGCCATTCACGTTACATGCAATAGTTGTAAAGTTATTCTCTATACAATATTTGTAATGACAGTCTGTATGGTAATTTAAGTTCATCCATACTGAGTAATTACAACAGAAAGTCAGATATTCATTCCATGATTTGGTAAGTTTAATTTTCCATGATGCATGGGTGTTGTTTACTTTTTCTTTTTACTAATTAACCTACAAGAAAACAGCATGAAAATACATAATGAAACGGAACTGATGTACAGAGATGAAAATATGAATTTAACTCAACTCTTGGAGATGGTAAAATAGGCCTACAGTCTTGAGCAGTGCACAATCGCTGCTAAAAGATGGTAAGGTGTGTGGATAATAAGAGATAATGTATGGAAGGGCTGTAAGTTCACCAGCTACACCACTGCCACCATAAGCTGTGAAGTACAAACTACATATTCATTCAAGCACTAAAATCTTGTACAGTGTCTCTTTGATAAGATATACTTGTTAAATCTGTCATTTGAAAGCAGAGCAGTTTCATACAAACATAAAAAGAATACTCTCATCACTTTTCAACTTTATTCTGGCAGGACACTTGAATATAGTACCGTATCCCCATATGTATAGAGTTGTTGCCTTTCTGGATGATTTTGCTGGGAGTTTCTCATAATTCTTAAAAAAAACTATTTCTGTGTCTTTGTAGATTAATTTTATATATACAGCATTTTTGACAACCTTACTAAACATCTCTACAAGAATAAGTTATCTTAGATTTATTTACAGTATAGTACAGTAGAATATTACTGAATCCCATACACCCTCAAAGTTCAGCTTTACATTGGTCCTAAAAAAATCTTATAGAATAATATTCTTTTTCCACTGATGACGTTTCTATTTCTTACCACCCCTTGGCTAAGCAGCAATATATTTTCAATGCTGAACATATAATGCATACACATTACATTTTTGGAACCCTATATGAGTTTCTCTGTGCCAAACAAAATTTTGAAGGTACTACGAGCTACCTAATTCATATCATCTTCCAGCAATGTTTAACTTTTATTACCCAAAGGTATGTAGTTCTAAACATGTTGTGATGAGAGGAATGAGTCATCCAGATAGCTGCATCAATGAGGATATTACTTCAAAAGATTTCTTCCTTCTTCTTTGTTGAGAAGATGCTCAGATATCACAACAGGTCAGCAGTGGAAACTTAAACTGATCTCAGATTGAATTGATATTTTAATTGTTCAGTTACTCCTCAAAGACCACTAGACACTCATGTGCGATAAAACACTAGTCTTCCTGTCAGTGACCTTCACTTTCACCATTCAGTAATATCGGGATGAAACACATGGTGGATATGGGGATGAAATAGAACCATATTGACTTACCAAAATTGAAAATATTTCCCCTGTCAATACATTCCTTTTATATAGAAAGGGAAATACCTTTAATATTACTATATACAAAAATCACAATTCATTAGGTACGAAGCATTTAAAAAAAAGAAAGGAAGCATGATCAAAATATTAAAATTTTAAATATCTATGCAATCATGTTGCTCTTAACTTTCCACATTTGTGTGAATATTTCTAAAGTACTGGATACGGCTTCTTTCTTCTGATGTGCCACAAGTATTGACTCATGCTCACACTGTCATTGAATGTTGGCTTAAGCTTCCTGGAATAGGCCTACCGGATTTCTTTTCTTTTTCTCTTGCAATTGTTAACTCAGCTTGGCACGTTTGAACTGGCTTTGCTGTTGATGCTTAAGTGAACTTCTCTGTAATGCTTTGTACAAGTAGCAACATTTAGATGTAACTCATAATATTTGCTGTATACGACTAGTACGACCAGACTGTTATGTGTTATATGTGTGTATGAAATGTGCCAAATGACAAGACTCCAACAGAAGAAGACAATGGACATGTACAGTGACCATGACAGTGAGGGAATACACTGATAGAACAAGTGTCGAGATATTTGGAGCTAAGAATGTTGTGATGCAGACAGGAGGTTCGGACGCAAGACCCAGACGAGGCCAGGGAGGGGACGACCCAGGACTGATCCAGCGGCTTTCTCGTTCGGCCAGCTTAGAGCTAATACTCTCACCCATCATCCAAAGCACGTACCAGTGAGTATCAGGACCTGTTGCAACATGACACAGTGGTTTTCAACCTGTATTAGCAGACAGGAGCTCCGCTCATTCTAACCGACTGCAGACGTCACCCCTTCCTTCTCTGCATGCAGACTGCTCTACTCGCAATGCTTCACAACTTGACTGACTAGAAAGCTTAGCCTATTTCTTTAAAACCTCTGTATGCTGTAGCAAAGGTTGAAAACCATTGTGCATGTTCCTGTCATATGTATTTTTGTAGTAGTAGTTGCATAAAATAGAGTATTTATATGGCTTTAAGATTTTTTTTAACTGTTGGCTTTTTGCAATCAAGTCTCTTAACACTCACCATTAAATTTCATAGGTACTGTACTTGACTAAATTTCTTCCATGTCATGGTCTTTGAAATCTCGCCTAGGGTTGTACACGAACGAATACGAGGTGCAATCAAACTGTAACTTGACTAATTTAAAGTTCACCACCATCCCCTCCTGCATTGATACAGTGATCCCACCGCTTCTGCTTGCTGGTAGTCCTGGTCTCGAACCCTGCAAAGGACCTGTTGCGATTCTCCAAGGTATGAAAACACCATCCCTTGAACTTCAATTTCAGTTTAGGAAACAAGAAGTCACCAGGGGGTAATTCTGGTGAATAAAGGGAATTGTTATGTTGACAAGGTGTTCTTAGGAATACCATACACTGATTATTAATGGGGATGCAGAATGACTGTCAAAGAATCACAGCTTTTGTAGGCCAAGTGAGCGGGAGCATTGCCATAATACAAAAGCCAATTTCTGTTGCTCCAAGTAGCCACTTCAAAACTTTACATTAGAATTGTGCATTACTTGAGGATTGATATTGTCAAGAGTCCGCAGTATATCTTAATCACATGTAATTTATTTCAGGTTATTTTTTCACAGTAATTGGAATGTTACGGTATTGTGTTGACCAACTGAAAGTTACAATATCAATTGTTAATATGGCAACACTGAAAGCAAAGCTCTCTTTGGACCATGAGGAGTCAATTCCTGGTGTACAACTCCATTAATGTAAGTGATCGTGATCTTCTTGACTCCTCATTTTCTTTCACCGATGTTTGGCTGTTTTCAAATAAGAGTGCTACTCAAAACACTGAGCTTCACAAACATTTCTGTGTGGCACATTTCCCCAATTGTAACACAAAATTTAACTTTCACTCTTTGTTCTAATTATTTATCCATTTAATTCAAAATCACACCTTCAAGAAATTGTGTTTAGCATACCCACAAATGAGCACAACTGGATGCCACACTGACGCACAATTGCTAGCACAGTTTGGTTACAATTAGGTTGCACCTCGTATGTTCTTCAATTCAATACTTCATTATAGCTATATTTCGATTGTTACAGGGGCTTGCACATGATCATATGTTCTTTAATTCAAAATTGTCCAAGAGAGGTCATCATTGGAAATGATTTGACAAGTTGCCAGAAGCTGATTCTGTGGTGTGCTCTTAACATGTAATAAGGTAGAACATTAGGTTTTTGCCCAATTACCATTAAATGTGAATGTGGCTAAGATATCTGTCAACTATATTCTTGTGGGTATTAGTTTTATTTCTTTAATAAGGGTTTTTCATTGAAATGGAGCCACAGAGGAATCAGTTCATTACACAGAACCTAATTAGCTTTAAAAATTTCTCTAAACTATAATTTTATACAAAGCTGTTTTTCTAAAGAATTTTACCAAATGTCATTATGTGCATTTTCCTTTAAAGTGTTAAATATTTTATTTAAAGGTCAATGAACTCAGAGTAACAACATCTGAGTAATGTGAATTTTAGTGCATTTAACTACTTGTATAAATTGAGTCTGTTCAAGCGGTCTCTGGAACATATACTGATCAGGTGGACCAATCACTATCCTTGCATTGGATTGGTTGATTCCTCCTTGGATGGTTTAGACCATGTTCAAATTCTATCTGAAGGCCTTCAAAGACTTCCAAACACATGCCAAGTCTTGATAAGGTCTTGTGAAGTATTGAATTTGATGGAACTTTCATTGTGTACAAGGGGCTTAGGACATGGCCCTAATTTAGAGTCTGTGTTGAAACCCAGTTGACTTTTCTAAATCACACAACTATTGGGTCATCCATATAGCATGTCTCCGCAGCTGAGGTGGGGTTCCGCTTGGCTGGTAAGCTACCGTGTCCCATTTGCCGGAGC
Organism: Meconema thalassinum; assembly: GCA_946902985.2. Lineage (NCBI taxonomy): Eukaryota > Metazoa > Arthropoda > Insecta > Orthoptera > Tettigoniidae > Meconema > Meconema thalassinum. Next base: position 1,139,533,971 of record OX336389.2, read on the forward strand.
AGTGTTTGTGTGAGAAGGGAGGAAGCGGTACCGATAACAAGTTTATTTAAGGCCTTGCAACTCCGTTTGTATCATGTTTAAGTTGGAGCAACTTGTGAAGTGAAAGTAATAGTAAATAACATTGTTGGGGAGTAACATGTTACTCATAACGTCACTACTTTTACGGTAATGAGAGGATAAGCAGCTTCGGTGGCGTAGTTGGTAGCATGCTGAGCTTCTATGCCCAAGATCGCGGGTTCAAACCCGGCCAAAGTCGTCGGATTTTATAAGAAAGTTAAAAATCCCTCAGTATGCCTTTCTTCGGAGGGGAAGTAAAGCCGGCGGTCCCATGTCATAGATTTATGGCATGTTAAAGAACCTTCCACTAATTACACCTGTGTGAAGCTAAATTATATATAGGTTAAACATTTGACTAACGTTCTAAGGTTCCTACGTTCGTCATCAAGAGCCAACTGCGGTGGCATCTGGTAACTAAGTTCTGAAATAGTTGGTCTTTGACATTGGTGTTTGGCGGCAAAAGTAGGAACTACTCTAAAAAATTCAATGTCTGCAGTCCTTACTTGAATTAAAAACAGATACACACACTAGTACAGTCATCACAATTAACACCGGTTATCAGACAAATTCTACACACACGCAAAGTACACGAGGCTACATGACCGCGTTGTCGCAGCCCCTAAACTGAGGAACCAACCAAACAACGAGAGGATACTGATGTTACTTTTCAAATTAAGTAACTGTTACGCCACTACTTTGAAGAGTAACGAAGTAACGAAAATGCTTGTTACTTTTTCAAGATGGAGCAATGAATTGTCAATAGCACGAGGGAATGGGACCAACAACCAGCCCATCTCTAAATTCAACACAAACAATAATCATAAACGAACCATCTTTGGTAATTTTATGATGAATTTGCAAGGTCTGAGTATCTGCGCCTTTCTGTAGCCTTTACATACGCCCGCACTGGTGCCATAAACATTCGCAATGCTCTTTGAGTCGCAATAATTCTGACATGTCTTGGTGTAGACCATTTACTTGGTGGCCTGGGAATACAAAACTTCCCACAATCTTCCGTGATGCATTTCTGGTCTAGGTCCGACTCGAAATCACGGTTTAGGAAGTATTCTCGAGTCAAAACGTGTGAGCTATATTCCGTACACGTTCCTGCATTCAATTCTGAGAAATACATTTTTACTAGAGAGGCTGAGAATACAAAGCAACATTTTATTACTTCCGACCTGTTTAAAGGGTTTGGGGATGGTAGGGATTGAAAACAAACCCCTGTCCTCTGTTATGATGTATGCCAAATGTCTTGTTAAAATCATTTGTGAGGTTTACTTTACTGGTGAGATAGAAGTAAGAACCTGTTTGTGTTGAGAGTTGTGCCATTGTTATGGAGGCAGAAAGAAGAGATACACCGGTATATTTAATTTCCTAAAATCAGATGGGAAGAATGACACCTTTAAATGTAAAGTTCATGCAGGTGGAACAAAAATACCACATGATGAGTGCCAGATTTTTGTAGCGTTGTAGTGATAGATTTGTTTTGTTATTCCATATTACTGGGATCCACTATTCCATTCAAATGAAGTACATTATAGTAGCATGGAAAATGTTACTAAGCAACAATATTTTTATACAAATTACAATTGTTACTATTTTCAACAAGTAACTGTATGTAGTTACACTTGGAAAGTAACTTACCCAACCCCAATTATTGTATTTCACATAGAGTGTTTGTTTATGACTCGTATGTCTGTACAGAATCCGTGCTGTCGTGAGATTATTTGAAGAGACTTTCCTAGGTGAGTTTTGAGTCCCAAGCCACAGAATGACATAGTCACCAACCAGGATTCATTAATGAATGGGCAGGATTCCTTACATTGTAATCCAACAACAAAGAAAGATTCTAATAGTATAAAATTAAATTTATTTAATAAAGAAAACATGAAGAAAATTGCGTGAAATTAAAAAAAAATTAAAAATAGGAGAAAAACTAGTTCATTGAATAGTCATAATCATAAATTCCATGAAACTGGAAGTGTTCTTGCCAAGAAGTGATAAAGGCGATGGACGGTGCTCACAGAAGAAACTCTGGATGACATTGGACAATGCTTGGAGAAATCCCCAAGAAATCTTTGAGCCATTTTTCTCAGCAAATGGGAATTTATTGTGGCTGTTAAAACCCTATAAATGTGCAGTGGAGCAAGAACTTCCTGAGTGTATGGTTAGATTTTGTCAATGGATTTTAATAATATTCATGATGGTGAAATTGATCCTAATATCAAAACTACCGATATTGGAGTGATGAAACCTAATCTGTTTCATGAGGAACCTCAGACAAGAAAGTAGGATTTTATGGTGACAGAATAATAGGTCCAAATGTTTTAGGACACAATTAACAGTGATAGATATGTGAATAACATTTGGTAACCCTCTTTGCTGAATTAGCTGAGTGAGAACATAGTTTAGCATTTTCTCAGCAGGATTTGGGTGCGGCTCATACAGCCAACATTTCATTGGTGGCAATTTTACAAAGGTACGATTTGTTACTTACTACACATAGCCCATATCTAACTACCTGTGACTTATCTGGGGGATCATTATAAGATAGTGTATAAAATGAATTCACATACTTATAACAAACTTAACGATAATATTCGCCAAGAGATCAATTCAATATCTCAAAGAGAACTAAGAAAAGTAAAAGCTAATTTCTTAGAAGATGCCAGAAATGTGTTGGAAGTAGGGGCAAGCATTTGGTGGCAGGGGTGAGTGCATGGACTTTTAAAGTGCATTTGAATTTATCAGCAGTCGCTCTACCTTGTTAAACAGCGGGCACTCATATTAACTGGCAGGTGGGAAGCGATAGATTATCGGCTACCTCGAACGCACAGACACTATATGTCGATGACCCAGCATATCTGGGTTAAGCAATTATGGTATCTTTTACATCTGTGGTGTTCTGGATATTTTGAATTGCAGGCCATAACATGCATTTGCCTTTAATAACAAGCGGCATGCTAGTGCTTGAAAGCTGTTGGTGGAAACAAAATAAAGCTGTGAAATCATATTTTAATTGCTGTATTATTATGGACCAAGCTACATCATAACCATAATCATCACTTAAGATAGGTTTGCAAAAACATTTATGAAACGATTTTGCTTGCTTTTACCTAGGATTGAACTTTTATTAAAGCATTTGTTTTTAGGTCATTAAGAGCAGAGTAGTTCCCATCTGCATTTCTTACACATGGTGATGTAATAAATGTGCAGATGCAGATATCAGCAACATTTTTCGTCATGCAGATATAGTTTGCATGGCTGTGCGGATAGCGGATAAGCTGCGGATAATTTTTAGAGTAAATTTGCGTTGTTTTTTTTTAAGTTTTTGCCAAGATCTGAGTCATACACGTTTCTTGTTATTTCCCTATTTGCTTCCGCTTGGATTCTATGAGAATAATAAAGAGTAGTGAGAGAAACCAGTCATGGAAATACCCTCAATGAATGTTGACTTATGCCTAAATAAGTTATCAATACCTGCGCTTGCCTGCGTGGGTATATCCAAAGACTAAGTAAGTGCTATAATTGGCCACCCGCTGTTTGACATGCTGTTGCTCAGAGGGACAAAACTCCGTCAACATTGTCTTGTGATTCATACATAGCCTTGGGGAACGAATTTCTCCTCAAATGTCTAAATGTGTTGCTATAATACTTTACGCTTTATCTGATGAATTAAAAATATCATTGTAATGTCAGCAGATTTGGATAGCAGACATGCGGATGCGGGTAAAAGTCGTGCGGATGCGGGCCAGATGCGGATAATATTTTTTTATCTACCTATAGCCTAGCCTATAGTGTATGTTGAGTATTTGTATCATAGCCACCATAGCTCTCAGAATCTGGGGCTCGACATGTTTCAGCCCCCCTCTCCTCAGTAATTCTTACACAAAGGTACTGTAATAATTTTGGCTTGTACTTTGTTTTATCATCATCTTCCACTCTCCTCTGTCCATGTACGTCTTGTTCTTCAAGACATCATGTAGTGTCCTTCCCTTGGTTGCAATGTCTGACTTGACCCTGTCTATCCAACGAGTTCTTAGTCTTCCCACCCTTCGTTTACCATCCACCTCTCTTTCTAGCTGTATTCTTGCTGACCTCGTAGGTTCCATTCTCATCACATGTCCAAACCACTGAAGTCGTGATGAGCTGACTCTGGCAAGTAGACATGTCTTGATCCCAGCTTCCCTTCTTACCACTTCACTCCTTCGGTGGTTTAGTTGGTAGCATGGTGAACTGCTGTGCCCAAGATAGCGGGTTCAAACCCGGCCGAAGTCGTCTAATTTTTTAAGAGCGTTAAAAATCTTTCAGTATGCCTTCCTTCGGAGGGGAAGTAAAGCCGGCGGTCCCATGTCATAGATTTATGGCATGTTAAAGATCCTTTCACAGACTAAACTTGTGTAAAGCTAAATTGTTAGGTTAGATTTCGTCAGAACGCTCTATCAAAGTTCCAATGTCCACCACTAGGTATCATTGAAATCTAGTGGCTAAAATTTGAACTACTTGAAATTGAACGGAACTTGTAGTTCACCCTAATAAGGGTGTCCGCTGGAAGCAGCTACAGACTCAGGTGAGCCGAACATGTTCCAGGAACACTCCCGGCACTAAAAGCCATACGATAAATAAATAAATAAATAAATAAATAAATAAACTCCTTAACTTATCCATCTTGGTTCTCTGGATGGTGGATCTCTGTTATATCTGTTATTTTTAATGGGTGGTGATCAAATTAATGGAAATGTCTGATTTAATATGACAATGGGCCAATTATAGACTGTGGTACAGCTGATAATCAGCATGGAATGTATGCATATAAACCATGAATTGATTCAGGAGGATTTTTGTTCCATTTACTCTGTAAGGCATCACTTGGTTCTGTTGGTGATGATGGAGGTAAACATCTGCACTGAATTCTGTGTCCTAAAACTGAGTTCAAGTAAGGGGGGTGAGTGGGTCAGGGAAAGTTTTGAAGTTCATCTTTATGTTTGTTATGCCTGCCTGAACAGATCTAGCAGTATGAATTGATGCATTCTCATTTTAGAGAACAGAGTCCTTGTTGGTTACTGTATCTAAAATGTTCACATAATCACAGGCTGTAAATCATCTTTTATCATTTTAAATGATCTAGTCGACTTCGTCGTTACGTTATGGCAACGTTACGAAATGTACCGAGGATGCACTGAGGTGTGTGACATCATAGTACCGCTTGGAGCATGTGTACTGAGTTCACTGGTGAGCTCTGGCGTTACGAGACAGCAACGACATGGCGAGCGTGATGTCATCCAGCCAGCTCCCTCCTTTCACCGCGCGCTCGCTCGAAGCCTCCAGCCTTTCTAGCACATGTCAGCATTTGTAGCATTTAAAATGATATAAAGTCCAGTCTTTCTGTCTGTCTCTTTTAACAGTAGTAATGGCATAGAATGAAGTTGCAGCCCACACCATCACAAAGCTAGGCAGTTCGGAGCATAAACCTGTATGGGGGTTTGCCATTCTCTGGGCTGTTTAGAAAAAAGGTGGAGGATGACTCATTGAACCATATTACTCCCTTCCAATCATTGTGTCCATGTAACAATACGACACGCATGTCATATGATGTTGGCATGTCAAAGAACCTATTTGAATTCAGTAGGCTGTGTTCATAATTGCAAAATTAATCTCAGGAGTTTCCGCCAACACAAAGTTCCTCATTTCTCTACTAGAAAACGTTATAGTGTTCAAGGAGCTTAGATATCTAACCTCCTTGACTTTCATAGTGCTTCAAGGAACAACAAAATTTGACATGCAAGCTACCCTCTGGGTGTCAAATAACAAAGCTTGCACCCGGCACCCGAGGCCATACGATATTATTATTATTATTATTATTATTATTATCAGTGCCCAACCTTGATTCACTTCCACCATCACATGAAGAAATAGTGGACATAATCAAGTCATTAAAAAACAATAGAGCCCCTGGTGAAGATGGACTTATTGCAGAAGTTTGGAAATTGGATCATGAACACATAACACCAAAAATTCACAGAATAATATCAGATGTCTGGAAAACAGAGAAAATCCCAAAAGAATGGAAGAGTGCTTTGATACACCCACTCCATAAGAAGGGAAGCAAAACTGATCCGAATAATTATAGAGGAATTTCGCTTCTTCCAGTCGCTTATAAAATTCTCGCTAAAGCTTTGCTGAATCGACTCGAGCCACAGGTGGACCACCATATTGGAGAATATCAGGCAGGTTTCAGGAAGGGAAGGTCCTGTATTGAGCAGATCTGGAACCTCAAGACCATACTGCACATCCGACGATGCAGGAACACTACAGTCACATTTGTGGATTTCAAAAAGGCTTACGATTCGGTTGACAGACAAACCTTGTTTAACAGACTAGAAGAATTAGGAGTTGACAGGAAGACGAGGGCCATCATCCAGGAAACATTATTGGGAACTACCTCAAAGGTGAAATTCATGGGAGAAATCTCTAACTCTTTTGCAATACATACTGGAGTTCGACAAGGGGATGGTTTATCACCACTCTTGTTCAACATCGTACTGGACAAAATCATCACAGAATGGGAAAAGCATGTGAAAGGTATCCAAATTGGAAAGGAGAAAGGGAAAAGAGTCACTGTGAAATGCTTGGCCTTTGCAGATGATCTGGCCATCTTAACAAACAACAAGGATGAAGCCATATTAGCGCTAGAGAAACTACATGAAATCTCCAGTAAAACGGGACTTGATATTTCCTATGAAAAAACACAGTATATGGATACCAAATCAACAGGAAACATCACCTTGCGAACGCAATATGGAAAAATCTCGCAGGTCACTCACTTCAAATATTTAGGAGAAGCCATCCAACCCACAGGATTGAACACAATTTCTAATGCAGATAGAATAGTAAAATTGCAGAAGGCGTACAAGCTGACATGGAATCATTATAACAAAAGAGCAGTATCTCGCAATGCAAAATTGCGCCATTATAACACAGTTGTCTTGCCTGAAGCCTTGTACGCGGCAGAAACAATCGTCATTAGAGGAATGACAAGAATTCATGATATTGAGAAACAGGAACGAAAAATTCTTAGGAAAATCCATGGCGCTGTTTTCCGTAATGGAATTTGGGTCAGGAGACCAACAAAGGAACTTTATGAAAATACAGACACCATTGTAGATAAATTTAGGAAGAGACGTCTGCAGTTCTATGGACACATATATAGGATGGATGAGAACAGACTCACTAAGAAGATTTTCAATATCGTGAATGCAAGTAAATTAAAGACCAGTTGGATTAAAGAAGTACATGAAGACATGGAATTACTTAAAATCTCTGAAGACGACATTAAGAACAGAGAACAATTTAGAAATAAAATCAGAAACACGAAAATTGTACAAGTTTCAAGGAAAGATACATCAGGGAAAAAATGGACAGAGGAAAGGAAGAAAAAGCACAGTGAACTAATGAAGAGGTTTTGGGAAGAAAAGAAGAGAGGAAAAGGAAGTGAAGCTGTGATTGGCTCAAGTTCTCACGCTCTCCTGAAGGGGAATAATCGGAAATAATAATTATTATTGTGTCCATGTTGCATGTTTTCTGTACTATTTTCATTGTGTTAACACGTTCTTGGTAGGGACATATGACAACAATCATCCCCACATTCTTTGCGGTTATCAGGGATGTGGGATTTGTGCAAAGCTTGTTCTTAATGCCACTCGTATTTGAAGCCATTTCCAGTGTTGTCTAATTAACAAAAATTGATAGCTTTTCACTCGGTGTGCCCACTTGGATTAGGTGGGAAATTAAACTGAAAACCTGATTAAAATCTACGTGTGGTTAGTTATTAAGCACTGATTTGACACAGAATTTTCAGGGATGACATCTTCAGATATGTTGGTAAGGCTTCATATATGTTGAAGGTGATAATGATTCGTGAAAAATGAAAATCCACAGCCTGCTTCCAGTCGACCGACCGGGTCAGGGAATGGAATGAATGAAGCCCCCATCTAGCGGCGAGGATATGAACTGTGCCGGCCGCCGAAGCCTGTCGCACTCCCCTGGGGCAATGATTAAATGAATGACAGATGAAATAAAATGACAGTGGAGAGTGTTGCTGGAATGAAATTGTGACAGGGAAAACCAGAGTACCCGGAGAAAAACCTGTCTGCCTCCGCTTTGTCCAGATCAAATCTCATATGGAGTGACCGGGATTTGAACCACGGACCCAGCAGTGAGAGGCCGGCGTGCTGCCGCATAAGCCACGGAGGCTACTCAATGATTAGTGAATTGTTTGAAATTTAAATGTTATAAAATCTTCATGATAAGTTATTGAAACATAAGTTTGATTTGAACTGGATTACGTTCTGAGTATTAGCTATGCAGAATGTGTTTAAATATTTACACTGACTCACTGTTAACTACTGTAACACAATTTAGGTGTCTGTGAGATGAGCACATAATGAACAGATGTGTCTCACAGCAACCAGCAAGTCGAATAGGTGCTCAGCCTTCACAGCAATAAGAAACAACTGTTCACACCTGCATGTATTGACTAAGGCTTAGTTTTATATCAAATTCTTGTTGCTCTCAATTCAGAGTAATGGTAAGTTGATATGCTCACCTCAGTGATGATCATCAGAAGGAACTGCTTCCTTTTCTACCAACTGGATTGAATGATGGAGCTTGGGGCAGGCTCAGCATTCTCTGGTACTTATAGCATATTTTCTGCAGAATTCAGCTCCGCCTGCAAATCATAAAAGGGCTAATATTTACCTCCTTTCTAAAATTTTCATTCACATGTTCACTAGGATGATGATGATAGTTGTTGTTTTAAGGGGTGGAACAGCAAGGTCATCTGCCCCTATGTTACCATGTAACCACTTATGAAACTTTCTACTTGCATCACGAAGAGAAGGAAGAAACAATAGGCAGATGGGGACGAGCCAGAAACACACAGGGATACTCATAAAGCTGTTCTGATGTCTCACCTGTTTTAGCTTGGATAGGAGTATGTTCAGGTAAATTGTGAGAGAATAGGCTAATCCACGGAAATCATGCAACATCGTGTAGAATTCTGTACCCGTGTCAAGTCCAACTGTCCATATTCCCTTCCTAACTCTGTATGACTTGGTATCATCTATGTGATTTGTGTACAGTTTCAATTTTCCCATTCCCTTTCTGCTGCCAGCTGGCCCCGTGGTGTTGGAGTAGTGCCCCTGCCTCGCATCCGGAGGCACCGGGTTCGATTCCCGGCTCCATGAGCGCTGGAATGGGGTGCACTCAGCCTCGTGAGGACAAGTGAGTAGCTGTCTGACAGCGCCTTGGTCACGGAGACCAAGATTAAAAGCCGAAGGGACCCTACGTGCTGACCACGCGTCACCCCATAATCTACGTACAGGCCAAATGGCTGGGCGGCGGTTGCTTGGTAGGCTTAGACCTTTCATGGGCTGTAGCGCCATGTTTTTTGTTGTTGTTTTTTTTCTGCTGCCATCTATCACAACACAGAACCTAATCTGGGCACCTGTGTAACATGCCGAGACTACTTCAACCAAGATTAAGGTCTGTTTCCAATCCATAGACAACGGTGCCAATAAAAAGCAATGACATGTTCCGTATGGATTCCTCCATTCGATTCATATAAGTTCTTACTTATTGTACATGTTTCGACTCTACTTCAGCTTTTATCTAATGTACAATCTATTCTAATTAAAACTTAAGAGTAAAAATGACTAAACTGTAAATAAATAAATACAAAAGAGGATATCCTAACTAAAACATTAAATTAAAAATTAATTGAAACATTATAATTTTGAATTCTGTTAAAGATGTTAAAAGCTAAAAAAAATGTGCATCCAGTTGTCAATATGGAAAGTTAGATCTTATGACAAACTGGGTTGTTGACTGAAAGATGACCATTGAAAACATAGTTTATCATCTAGGCTTACAGGATGGAGCCGCGTTGTGTATCGGTGATTGGTTCCCTACGTTTCGGCTGTCATTGCAGCAGCCTTAATCATGCATATGAGTTCGTGTCTGTGCTCAAACTGACCGTTGGTTGCCAGTCAGACGTGCCTGCTTGATCTGCATTGTCGTAACGCTGCTCTGTGATTGGTCCGAGCCCCAGCCAGTCACGCGTTATGAGAACTTTCCATGTGTTGCTAAGCCAGAATCCGTCTTCACGATTGAAATTATTGGGATGCTTCACGATCTCTATTTGATATCTAGGAACTTAAGCAACAGTTTCGGCATTATTGAATTCTATAGCGTGTCTCGTGACGTCAGCTATTGCAGATCTGTAGTTTATTTGTTTTGTGCCTCAAATGTGCTCTGAAATCCTATGTATACCTGTCCACAAGAACATGGCACTTTGTAAACTCCTGCGTCCTCGATTGGCTGTTTTACGCACCACTTGCGTCAGCTTGTTTATTGGTGGCATGACCGTTGTCACATTGTGTTCCCTTAGCAACCTGGGGATTCAATCTGTCAACCCCTGTACATACGGCAGAAAGGCTTAATGGTGGGGCCTATCTTTGTTCCTTTCATCAGTTCTTCAGCTTTGTTCTATATGGCCTTATTTATCTGTTTTTGCTGTAACCATTAGCTAGGAACGTATTCCAAACTCGCTTCTTCTCTTCATTTACGCTGTCCTTATCGCAAATGTGGTTGGCTCTGGTGAAGAGTGTCCTAGCTACCATTTCCTTCTCCGATGGTGGATGACTTGAGTTTCCATGTAGGTACCGATCTTTATGAGTGTCTTTCCTTTAAACCCTGTAACGTATTATCTGTTCACCTATAGAACAGACCGTGAAGCATCCCAATAATTTCAATCGCGAAGACGGATTCTGGATTAGCAACACATGGAATGTTCTCTTAGCGCGTGACTGGCTGGGACTCGCACTAATCAGGGAGCAGTGTGACGACAATGCAGATTGAGCAGGCACGTCTGACTGACAACCAACAGTCAGTTTGAGTATAGACACAAACTCGTGCCCATGATTAAGGCTGCTACAATGACAGCCGAAACGTCGAGATCCAATCACGGATACACGCTGCAGCTCCATCCTGTAAGCCTAGATGATAAACTATACACCAGCAGCGAAAGCCTACGATCTAAAAAAAAGATACATTCAGTCTGAGAGACTAGACTTTATATCATTTCAAATGACGCATGCTACAAATGCTACACATGTTAGAAATGCTCAGGAGCCCCAGGACTCTTTCAACAGACTCCATTACCCTTTAACTTAGGCTTCCCGCATGGGGAACTGAGAGAGGGAGGTGCACTCAGCTGCATGACGTCACGCACTCGCCGTCTCCGTATCGCATAACACCAGACCCCAGGAGTAAACTCAGACTCGGTGCATATGCACTGAACAACATGATGATGTCATACACGCCGTAACCGCAACTCATAACGGTAGACCAAAGCATAACGATGAAGCCGACAAGATCATTTGAAATGAAAAAAAAAAAATGATTACATTATGTTTCTTTATCGTGGTGTTTGAAGCCATTTTCAGTGTTGCCTTAGTAAATGAAAGTTTGATGCTTTTCAGTTGGTCAACACGATTGTACCCAAGTGAGGTACAACCCTTATATTATGGTTATTCCCTAATCCTGAAAAATATTTATATGAAATTAATAAGTACACTTGGATGACCAGTTTCGATCGTCAAGCGATCATCATCAGATCCATTACACTTAGCCTCTAAAATTTATGTCTGAAAGTATGGGTGAAAATATTTACAATATGTACACTTATTTGGTTGGAGTATAAGTTGAGGTAATTCTACTCGTCTGTATTTGTTACAGTTTATGTGATGTTTTGTTAAAATAGTGGAAGTGGCGATTGACCTCCAAACTTGCTTGTTTAGAGTGAATATGTGAATGTAGTTAAATGATCAATTCAATTTGTATTGTGCAGGCTACTTATCTGATTGAGTCCTGCGCTGCTCTGGTAAGAGCAGTTATCTTTGTCACTATCTACTCTCAACTGGGGGAGCTTCCTGTGTGCCAAGGTCTCTTATATACCTGGGCATTTCCCCTCTCGCATTCGTATGTTTCTGAATTGATCGTTTAACTACAGTCACATATTCACTCTAAACAAGCAAGTTTTGAGGTCAAGCACCACTTCCAGTATTTTAACAAAACATCAGATTGACTATAACTAACATACTGATGAGTTGAATTGCCTCAACTAATACTGCAACTAAATTATTAAGTGTACATATTGTAAATATTTTCACGCATACTTTCAGACATAAATTTTAGAGCCTACGTGTAATGGATCTGATGATGATCGCTTGACAACCGAAACTGGTCATCCAAGTGTCTTTATTAATCTCATGTAAATTTTTTTCAGGATTAGGGAATAACCCACCTCACTTGGGTGCAATCGTGTTGACCGACTGAAAAGCATCAAACTTTCCTACGTTTCTCCTGAAGCCAAACTCTGTTTCTATCTGTCTTTCCATCCTCTTGTAAATTACTCTGGTCAGGATCTTTGAAGCATGAGTGATCAAGCATATGTACGGTAATCTTCACATCTGTCAGCTCCAATTTTCTTCGGTATAGGGATGATAACATTCTTCTTGAAATCAGATGGTACCTCACCTGTCTGATAAATCCTACACACTGTGATGAGTTCATTTTTAGCATTTAATTCACAATTTTATCGAGATATTTTTTAGGGACAATTTATATGTGAATCATTTAATCCACATATAAGGAATTATTGAAGTATAGGGTTAGCACAAACGATTTAAGTCATTTCAAGTACCGGTACATGCATTATTGAAAGTATATAGCTTGCAGCTTGGACACATATACCAATTAAAAGAGAAACTCATCAAGGTTTTTGAGTTTGCTTGCAACAAATGCTCTGTGTCTCCTCGCGTCACGTGGCAAATATCGCTACGGTAGTCCAACTCCGACCACACATGCTGGAGCATATCCTGGTCAATTTTATCTACAGCCGCATGGATCAGATTCCTCAGTTCAACAAGATTAACCGGCATGGGTGGTACATAAACTTCATCTTTGATATACCCCCATTAAAAGAAATCACACGGGGTCTGATCAAGCGATCGGGGAGGTTTAAGCATAAGATGCCGATCTGCACCTGTCGCAAGATGACAACAATTTACGCTATCAGTTTTGCACCGAATTCCAGCAAATGTTTGAGGACGACGACGACACAAGTAAACTAATTTTCAGTGACGAGGCCACTTTTCATCTAAGCGGACATGTAAACAGACTTAATGTTAGAGTGTGGGGAACGAAAGATTCTCATCTGGTTTTAGAGCATGTATGGGACTCGCAGAAAGTCAATGTGTTTTGTGCGGTGTTATGTAAGATACGTGTATGGGGACTTTCTTTATTGCTGAGAACCGTGAGACAGTCCTCTCTTATCTAGACATGCTGACAGAGTGGTTATGCCTCAGTTACATGAAGATAACCCAGGGCTTTTTATTTCAACAAGACGGGGCTCCCCCACATTTCCACCTGGCAGTGTGCCACATAATGAACACCTCCTTGAACGTTGGATTGGACAGGTCTAGATCACAGATTGGTGTCTTATGCTTTGGTCTCCCCGGTCGCCTGATCTGACCCTGTGTGATTTCTTTTAATGGGGGTATATAGTTAGTTAGTAATTGTTGTTTTAAGGGGTGGAACTACGAGGTCATCTGCCCCAAATGGGGGTACATCAAAGATAAAGTTTTTGTACCAGCCATGCCAGTTAATCTTTTTGAACTGAGGAATCGGATCCATGTGGCTGTAGCTAAAATTGACCGGATATACTCCAGTGTGTGTGGTCGGAGTTAGACTACTGTATCAGTAATTGCCGTGTGATGGGAGGAGGGCACATCGAGCATTTGTAGCAAGCTGACTCAAACTTGATGAGTTTCTCTTTTAATTGGTATATGTGTCAATGCTCTAAGCTATATACTTCCAATAATACATGTACATGAAATCACTTAAGTCATTTGTGCTAACCCAGTATATATTGTATATTAACTTCTTTCAACATAAAATGGAAAATATTTTCTGCGTGAACTGTGCAGTCATTTGCGCTACTCAATGACATCTGTGGACAGACTCATCAATCACTCAGCGGGGACCGATGAAGTTAGAAGAGTAGATTTACCCATTTGTAATACTTTCCAAGAAGCTATTAGATTAGGACCTGACAAACAATTCTCTGAATTGAGCAGTATTTTGGAAACATGGATACATATTTAGATTTTCTGGAATATTGGTAAAGTTATTATCAAAGAAGGAGCAAAACAAATGTGTGGTCTCTTCGTTAAATCAGACCAGGAAGGTGCATATCATTAAGGAGTGGGGGAGCGTGGTGCTCGGAGAGCGCTACCTGATTGGAAGATGGAAAGGGGGAGAAGTGGTGGAATCTGGATCGATATACTTGATTGACAAGTCAGAAATGGACTACAGTACTTCAATTATTATTCTTGTGAATTTTACACTTGAATGACTGAATGACCATCCACCAGATTCACCTGACATGTGCTACGAATACCTATACTCCTACTCATTATTATTATTATGATGTCTGTACATATACTCATTATTTATTTATTTCTGCCTACATTGTCAGATAACCATTTTTATCGACTTCGATTGTTGACAACAGTAGGTGCCAAGATATTGAAAGAATGGCTGATACAAGTTATTATACGATTGAGGAACGTTTGCTGGCTGCTGTCAATTAAAAATGTGAAAGAAGATTTTGATGCACGGTTTGTGAAAGCAGCACCGACAAAGAAGACTTTGTTAGCGTAGGAAAAGAAATCCTTTTTAACAGTTAGTGCACGCCGCGCTGAGAAGTGGAAGACCATCCACCAGACTTGAACTTTGTGCTGACGTAGAAAAATCTATCAAACAATCTCCGGTCAAATCCATTCGGACACATGCGTCAGAGTTGGGGGTGCCGGAATCAACCATGAGGATACACATCAAGTGGATCTGAAAATGAGGTGTTGGCATCCATTGAATGTCTGAATTATCAGATGATGAGCTTGAGAGACGTGTTGATGCTTGTAGTAGCTTCTGCAACAATTCCAAAGAATGGCTCAGTAGGCAAAAGTCATGTTCACTGACGAATGTGTGATTTATCGCAGCCCCCGTGGTCACAATGTTTACTTTCGGGGAAAAGAGAATCCTCATTTTTTTTCAAGAAATCTAGCGAAACCCACCTCACGTCATGATCTGGGCCTGAATGACACAAACGCATCTGTTTGGCCCATATTCTTTTGATCGTTCTGTTAATCAGAACTCTTACCTCCAGATGATTAATGACTGGCTCATTCTGCAGCTGCAAAGTGCGGGAATCTTAGACGGTGTTTGGTTTCAACGCGATGGGGCGCCAGCTCACTTCGCAGTGGCTGTTCGACAACGTCTGACCGCAGTCTTTGGGAATTGCTTGATCGGTCAAGCATCGGACAATGATCCAGCTCCTCTGAGCCCTGATCTAACAACACCCGATAATACACTCTGGGGTTACATCAAGGAACAGGTGAGGAAGCAGCGGTATGTTGGAATTGATGATCTGAAAAATGTAGTGCGCAAAGCTATCCAGACAGTGACCACAAGGATGTTGCTTAATATGAGCATCAGAACATGGTGGCGTATTCAGCTGTGCAGAGACCATGGAGGGACACATACGGATGCTTTAGATTCCTAAGATGTAAGTACAAATGTATATGTACTGACAATAGAAATAAATAATAATAATAATAATGAGTAGGGGTATACGGACTTTTTGCTCACACTGTATAATCGAGCGAGACTCAATACGTTATCTTCCGATAACACTGCAGTTGGCAAACCATCATGTTTCTGCTAAATTACTTGCAATATAGTAATTAAATCAGATCTCAATCTTCAAAACTGCTACAACCAAACCCGCATTTACGAGTAATTGGGGAAGGAAAGATGAAAGCAATGGTGTTTGCAGATGATTTGATGATTTGGGGAAACAAGGAGGAGGAGGTACAGGAACAGTTGGACGTGTGGGAAGGAATAATACAAGGATATGGGATGAAATTTAGCATAAATAAGAGTGAGATGGTGATCACAACAAGGAAGAAGGAATGAACCACAACGGGAATAACAATTGGTGGGGAACAGCTGAAGAAAGTGGAGAGTTTCAAGTATCTGGGAAGCCTGATACAAGATAATGGAAGAAACGATAGAGAAATAAATGAGCGGGGGAGACAGGCAGAAGCATTCCGGAGGAGTGTGAGAAGCATGTTATGGAGCAAGGATGTCCCTCAGAACAGCAAAAAGATCATATATCGGACGTACTATGTCCCTATCCTGAAGTATGCCTCGGAGACCTGGGTTATGAAAGGAAGGGAGAAGAGCAAAATACAGGCCAGTGAGATGAGGTTCTTGAGAAGCAGTATTGGACCTACAAAGATGGACAGAATAAGAAATGAGAGGATCAGAGAATTAATGAAGGAGGAACCATTATAGGATGGTATAGAGAAATCTAGACTTAGATGGTATGGACATGTAAAACGAATGGAGGAGAAGAGGATACCCAGGAGGATACACGAGACGAAGTGGGAAGGAAAAAGACCGAGAGGGAGACCAAGAGACAGGTGGCTGAAGGGGGTGGAAGAAAGCGTGAAGAAGAGAGGAGAAGACTGGACAAAGGTGGTGGCTGAGAGATGGTGGGAAGACAGAAGACGTTGGAGAGGCTTGTGTTCCAAAAAGACCCGGCAAGTGGCTGGAAACTGTGCAAGATGATGATGATGATGATCAGCAATGACTCCAAGCGTAAACCTGGTGAGACCATGGTTGAAACACATCAGCAACGAGATATCAACGTCAGTGAGCTTTCAACATGCACTAGTACAAGCTCCATCTGTAGGTTTTCTTCGTAAATTCTATAATTTATCCTTAACTTCAATTTTTTAATTAACGTAACTTGCTTCCATTTTCAGTCTATTCTTTTAACAGAACTTAATTGAAAATTCTTGTTCTTATTGCATAAATTCTATATCTTTATACTAGTAGAATCTTTTTCTGTAATTAGATTACCTTATAAGGCATCTTACCCCATCACATATGAATCCTGGTTGGTGACTGCATCACTCTACGGCTCGATAGAGAGAGAGAGCGGTCTCAAGTGCTCTCCCAAGTATATTTTCTATGTATTTCGTTCACAATCCCTTTCCTTGTGAACTGCCGCACACCCTGAATTTTATCAGTATTCTTATTAAAAAGGTATCACGTAAGTATCACATTTGTCACAACAAAGTGGAAAGGGCAGTACCAACCTATTACAACACCAAGTGATATAACCTGATCAGGCCTTCATCACCTATGCGGTGTAGCAAATCACTCGGTATAAATCATCTATGCCCAGTGCTTTGTTCCTGCTTGAGACTTCCAATGCTCTGTCAAATTCTGATCTCAATATTAAATCTCCTTTCTCATCCTCATCAATTTCCTCTTCTCTTTCCATTACATTATTCCCAATCTCTTTTCCCTTATACACACACTCTATGTAAGCTTTCCATCACTCAACCTTTTTTTTCCTATCTGTTAGAGGTTTTCCATCTGAGTCTTTAATATTACAGCACTTATTCTTCCTTTCCCAAAAAGTACTCTTCATCATTGGATAAGCCGTATCTACTTTTCCTGCTTTCAGACAATTTTCTATCCCTGCACATTTCTCTTTCAACCATGCTTCTTTGCACTTCTCGTTTACCTCATTTCTTAGATGTCTTTATTCTTTTCCCATTTCATCTCTTGCATTCTTGTGCTTCCGCCTTTCGTCCATTAATCCTAGTATATCCTGAGTAATCCACGGTTTTTTACCTATTCTTTCTTTCCTACCAATGTTTTCCTCTGAGGATTTTGTTATTTCGTTCTTCAAAAGTGCCCATTCGTCTGTAATTGAAGTTTGTTTAGGGTTTTTCATTAGTCCTCCCTTTATACTCTTCTTGAATCCTTTGTTTCCGTGTTTCTTTTTCAGTCTGTCTATTGCCCACCTTTTTGGCTTTTGACTTTTCTTCAGTTTCTTCAACTTAAGTCTGCATTTCATAACAACCAGATTGTGGTCAGAGTTTATGCCACCTCCGAGATATGTTTTGCAATCCAAAATCTGGTTCAAAATCTCTGCTTGACCATAATGAAGTCGATTTGGTAATGCCCTGTATGTACTGGTCTCATCCATGTGTATATTCTTCTATTGTGGTTATTGAATAAGGTGTTAGCTATGACCAGCTCATGCTCGGTGTAGAATTCCATCAGCCTGCTTCCTCAGTCATTCTTTTACACCTAATCTGAATTCTCCTACTATCTTCCCTTCTCTTCCTTTTCCTACCACAGGAATCCAATCTCTCATTACTATAACATTCTCATCACACTTGACATATCTCAAAATTTCATCTATTTCTTTGTAGACCTTTTCAACATCATCATTATCAGCTTGACTGGTAGGCATATAGACTTGTACCACTCTGGTGCACTTTGGTTTTGTATTGATTTTAGCTACAATAATCCGTTCAGTATATTGCTCATAATATTCTACCCGCTGTCGAAGTCTTAGTCAATATGAGACCTGCTCCTGCTTGGCGATTGCTTGATTTAGTGCTTATGATCCTATAGTCTCCTGACCTAAAGTCCTGTTCTTCCTGCCAGAGCATTTCACTAATCCCAACCAAATCCAACTTACACCTATCCATTTCCCTTTCTAAGTTTTCTAACGTTCCACTGCTTATCAGACTTCTAACATTCCACACTCCAATCTGTAGAATATCAGATTTCCTCTTTGTCACTTCTGTGATGTTAGGACACAAGAATAATAAGCATGTTTTTAAAATTTTGTACAGCAGCCATTTACAAATTCTCATAAAAAATGAATTAAATTAGTTACCAGTATATTAAGTCTTGTATAAAGATTTACTGTTCCAAGTTTCACTACGCTCGGATCAATAAAACGAGCTAAACCCATTTAAATATTTAAAATTTGCATGGCCGCTATGTTGATTTTGTGCTCAACAGGTTTTTGAAAGTTGCATAGGTGAACTTATTTTAATGACCTCTAACAACTTATAAAATTTCAGTTTGATTACTGTAATAAATTTATTGATATTGAGAACCTGTGAAATAGGTTACACTCGCTAGAAATAATCAACTTCATAATGGTCCGTATTGACTTAGTATTATAATTTAAAACACTTTTCAATACATTATATTTATTTGAAATTATGGAGTCGATTATTCCCAGTGATCAAATGGCAAGCCAAGCTAAAAGGTAAAGATGCAAATTCAAAGATCTTAAAACTAAACTTTCTAACATCATTAAAGACATTGAATTTATGAAAAAATGTAGGAATTTCAAATTAATATAAATTATTGAAAAGGCGGACTATTCAAGTGTTTTAAATTATAATAGTTCACATTGCCACCGTATTGGATTGCTTTATATGTAGGCCATAAAGCTATGAGCCAGTAGATGAAGATTATAATAGTGGTTCATTATACAAACTTTCACTTCGATTGCCTGATTTTATCAAACCGATTATTGAATTAAATTAGATGCCAGTATATTAAATCTTCTTATAAAGATATTGGGATCAGTTCCACTGCAGTTTGATGACTAAATTATTAGGAAGGTCCATTTAAATATTTGAACTTTGCTTGGTTACCTTGTTAGTTTTGTGCTTATCTGTTTTTAGCCTATTTTCATTTATGAAATATGAAACAAGTAGTTCTGTGAAGAACTATACAGACTATTTTCATATATCCTATTTATGTTAATTGCCTCCACCAACATATAAAATTTCAGTTTAATTGCTGTAATAGATTCGTAGATATTGAGAACGATCTAAATATTTCGGATGATCGCCATGTTGGATTTTTATATATGTAGGACTTAGAGTTATTTACTATTATATGAAGATTATTGTGTAGGTGTGGTATTCAAACTTCAATCGCATGATTAGGACACAAGATATGAAAATCAGATTTTTATATTTTGCACAGCTGCCATTTTGTGGTTATGAAAGCAATTGAAATAAATTAGATGCCAGTGGATTAAAATTTGTATAAGCATTTACCGTACCAAGTTTTACTGCACTCGGATGCTTAAATCGCGAGAAACATCCACTTCGCATCGCCGCCATGTTGGATTAGGCTCACCAGGTAATTGAAAGTCCTGAAGGTGAACTTATTATGTTCATTGCCTCTATCAACATACAAAATGCCAGTTTGATTGCTATCATAGATTAGTAGATATTGAGAACTGTCTAAATATTTTAGTTGGTTGCCATGTTGGATTTTTATATATGTAGGCCATATGGTTAGGTACTATTAGATGACAATTTCCGCGTAGTTTCATTATTCAAACGTTCACTTCGATCGCTTGATTAATACACATGAAATAAAAACTTAATTTCAAAATTGCGCACAGCCACCATCTTGAGGTAATGTGAACAATTGAACTAAATTAGATGCCAGTGCATTACAATGTGTTTAAACATTTGCTGTTTCATTGCGTTTGGATGGTTAAGTCGCGAGAAAAATCTATTTAAATGTTTCAACTTCGCTTGACCGCCATGTTCGTATTGTAGTCAACAGGTTTTTGAAATTCTCATAGGTGACCATTTAGTAGTGCCCTTTATCACCGTACAAAATTTCAGGGCGATTTCGGTAATAGTTTTGGAGATATAGAATGCCGGTGAAATATTTCGTGCAGCCGCCATGTTGAATTGGTGAGACTTAATTAAATTTAAAGGGAATGGTCGGGGTCGGCCGAAATAGTACTATGAGCTTACTGGGTTTCATTGAAATCGCTCCAGCCGATTAGAAGTTATTAGGGGGACACGGACAAAAGGTGATCTCATAAGCCTTTTTTTTTTTTTTTTTCATAATGAAAATAGGCTTATGAGACCACCTTTTGTCAGTGTGTGTGTGTGTGTGTGTACTGTATGTCCCTAATAAAATCTAAACGGTGGAGCGATTTCAATGAAACTCTGTAAATTCATAGTACTGTTTCGGCCAATCCCCGACCGCACCCTTAAAATGTTATTATGCCTCACCAATCCAACATGGCGGCTGTGAGAAATATTTTACCGGCATTTTATATCTCCAAAACTATTACTGATATCTCCAAAACTATTACTGATATCGCCCTGAAATTTTGTATGGAGATTAAGGACACTACTAGAAGTTCACCCTGTGACTTTCTAAAACCTGGTAACTACAAATCGAATGGCCAAGCGATTTTGAAACATTTTAATAGACTTTTCTCGCGTTTTAACCATCGGAATGCAGTGAAAGTTGGTACAGCACATTTCTCATACACATTGTACTGCAATGACATCTCATTTAGTTAAATTGTTTACATAACCTCAAGATAGCGGCTGTGCGAAATTTTAAAAGTTTTTATTTCTTGTGTCCTAATCATACGATCGAAGTCAACGTTTGAATAATGAACTTACTTAATAATTGTCATCTAACAGTACATAACTCTATGGCCTATATATATAAAAATCCAACATGGCGACCATCTGAAATATTTAGACAGTTCTCAATATCTACTACTCTATGACAGATGGGACTTTCAATAACCGTGTGAGCCCAAATCCAACATGGCAGCGACGCGAAATGTAAATATTCAAATGGACGTTTCTCAAGATTTAACCATCTGAGCGCAGTGAAACTTGGTACGGTAAATGCTTATACAAATTTTAATCCATTGGCATCTAATTTATTTCAATTTTTTCATAACCACAAGATGGCAGCTGTGCGAAATTTTAATGTCCCGTTTTTATTTTTTGTGTCCTAATTATGCGATTCAAGTTTGAATAATACACCTGCACAATAATCTTCATTTAATAATACATACCGTAACTCTAAGGCTTACTTACATATATAAAAATCCAACATGGCGACCATCCGAAATATTTAGACGATTCTCAATATCTACGAATCTATGACTGCAATCAAACTTAAATTTTGTATATTGATAGAGGCAATTAACGTAAGTAGGATATATGGAAATAGGCTATTTAGTTCTTCACGGAACTACTTGTTTGTAAATAACATAGGTGACCTTATCTTAGTATCCTTATTACCATACAAAATATCAGGTTGGTTTTTGTTATGGTTTTGGAGATCTTGAATGCCAGTGTATGGCCACTGTGTTGGAATGGGAAAACTTATTATATTTTGAATGGCACAGCAGAGGTCGGGGAAAATATTAATTGGTTCTTACCGAGTTCCATCAAAATTGCTCCAGTTATTTAGATTTTATTAATAGATAGCCTACACACACAGACCAAAGGTGATCTCATAAGCCTGTATTTCATGTGTGGAAATATGCTGCTGCCATTGCTATAGCTATGAGAGAGAGGTAGTAACTCATTGCTGGTGAAAAATATTATGGAAGTTATATTAAGCACCTTTGCTCTCTTTATTTTATGTTCCTATGTGGAATTGGGTTTCAAATTTAATTTGAATACTTGAAAAGATACTCAATCACTACAATTTGTTACTGAAGGGTAGCCCAGTTCCTGTATTAACACATATACATGTAAAGATTTGAAGCCATTCTTTCAGGGTTGTCTATACAAACTGTCATTTGTAGCTCTTCAGGCGGTCACCACGAATTTGTCCAATGAATGGGCGGGGTACACAGTATAAATATGTAAATATACTCCTGGAAAAACATACATGTATTAGGTAACTATCACTATTGCGGCAGGAGTGTATTTAGATATTTATACTCTGTACCCCGCCCAGTCCTTGGGCAAATTCGTGCTGACCGACTGAAGTGCTACAAATGACATACCGTATAGATCAGAGATGGGCACAATTCGGCTCATTGAGCAGCGCTCTCACCTTGTAGCTGCTTGCACAGCTTGCCGTTACAAGCGGCGTATCACAACAGTTTTATACTTGTGCCCTGTTTGTTGTGCATTAGATTAGATTATCGTGTTACATACATACGTTTAACTATATTCCTTTTATTAGGTTCTGTGTAGGAAACATTAATAATTACTATGACAGCTGACAAGTACACACTCCTTTGCACACTAATGATAGTCCTGAAACTACAATAAGCCAACCTAACAACTTGTTTGGAACACAAGGAACGAAAACTTACTGTAGGAGTAGAAGTAAGTACATACATGAATAAATATCATTCACTATATACAAAACATAGGCCTATGTGTTCTTATCTGAACTGTCATTCTGCAGATGATGAGGAGGTGTGCGTATCTTTTCTCTGAAGCAGACGGGTTACATTTGGAGCGATCGATCTTGCACTTGCAATTCGAAGAACGGCAGTGAGATGTGCGGCAGTTAGAGTGGCTCTTCATGGAGATTTATTTATCTTCATTAGAGAGAACAGTTTCTTACACAGATATGTTGAACCAAACATTGATAGAAGTTTGGCAGTCATTTTGTGCATGTTTGGGAAATCTGTTTGCGAAAACTGTTCATAAAAATGTGCTAAGCTTGTTCGTGATTCATATTTAGCGTACAGCCGTACACATAATATAGGCCTACTCCGCCCGGTACAATGCTGTACCTAAGCTTGTGCCTTGACTGTGCATATTGCCATCTAGTCGTTCCAGCACAAACTACTAGCGAGCAGTCAGCTGGTCCCGGCTCCTTGGCTCCGCTCGCGCTCATGCAGTTGGCTCCAGGAGCTGCGCTCTCTCATTGCCCACCTATGGTATAGATGTTATGTTGCTAAAAGCATTATTGCAATGGTCACTGATATTAGAATAGCCAACATGCAGAGACATAATACCGTTCGCGTTAATGCAGCCAGCATCAACCCACCAAAATTCAGTTTTGACCAATAACCTAACCTTTCAGCAATGATTGTGATATGTAGTAGCCCAAGGAGTAACTTTGCCGAAGCCATAAGATTTATACTGTACATTAAGTTGGGAGTTGTTGTCCCTCACATTTACCCTGAGATTGAAAAACAGACCCTAAGTCATGTTCATGTAATGAGGTATTCCTCGTTTCCCTGCATCTTCCATGATCTTCATTTTCCAGTTTGAAGCCCCTCCACAATCATTGGAGGGAGATAGAAGGGGCACTAGTCTGCCACCAGATAGAATGTATATCTCTGCTTCTTTCAGGCAACCACGGTGATCAGTCCTGGCTGGTGTGAAGGGGATACTATAGAAGAGGAGAGGATCTGCAGCCCTAGTGTTGAAACAGTAAATAGCAATGGACGTGAAGTGACTCACGAGATGAGCACCGAACTATAGACCAGGAGATTGCCATTCCATGTGTGCTCTGTGTTCAAATATAGCCTGGATTTCCAGGACTGATAAGTAAGATGTTTTATAAGTTTCCACATTTTGTACAAGGTATGGATATACTGTACATACCTTTATAAATGAGCAATACTGCATATTGGATGTGCAAGTCAGATGTATTCTCTCTAGAAAATGTCATGCAAGTGTTTTGTCAAAGTTTACAAGGCAGGGTAAACGTGTGTATATAGAGATGATTTGTATATAAATGCATGACTTGTAAATATATGTATTAAGGTTGGAATGAATTGCAGACTGAATTTACCGAGTGTATCACAATATGAGGGATCCGCATCGCTAGCAGATAGCAGACATCGATACAAAGAGAAATATCTACGAGTATATGAATATGTGCCCCATCGTACTACATTTCCGAGTAATCATTCCATTTCTGTTGTAGTAGTGGCAGGGAGGAAATGATCACCTGCGACATTGCCGTCTCGTAGAAACCAGCTCTCTTTCAAATGTACCAGGCGTTGTATCTGCTGGTGTAGTATGTCAGTGGTGGGAATGGTTTCTGAATAACAAAAGTTATTGGAAATTCAAACGGTGCTGACATGCATTGCAGAAAATCACTTTCCAAAATCCAGCAGAACTCGACGAGATGTATTGATTCATGTCTCCTATGACGTGAATCCCACATATTATGATACACCCTGCACCAAAAGCATGGCAATTGGTGGAGGCCTCGTGTCACCTTCCTCCTCCCACTCCCCCTTATGTTATATTTATTGTCTATAGTAACTCGTGTTGTTGTCTCTACTGTGATTTTCAATTGTAATACTGTAATTGTTCATTTTGACAAGTATGTTCAGTGCCATATTTATCATGTGAATTGGAGAAGATGAACTGAAAAATCAGCAGGAATAAATACTGTTACTGTAATCATTGTGTTTGTGTTCTTATTGATGTTGACTTTAATAATAGCTCATTCATTGTTAAGGAAGACAGCTTCATTTGGAACTGTACAGAAGAAGAAAGGTGTAAATGATGGAAAATTTAGATTAATTCTGAATAAAATATTATGGCAATGGAAGGGGCAGCGGGTGGGTCACTGATGGAGTGTCCACTTCTTGATCCCAAGATTGCAGGTTCATGTCAGTCATGGGTCGCCCACTTGAGGTGCTAGTAGAACATCAACATTGGAGAGCCTAAATGGATCCATCTCACAAGGGATGTATCAGGTAAGACAGTTCGAAACCTATCTTGAAACTTTGCGGACACAATCGTTGTACTATCGTGCGGAAAATCAGCTGCCAGATTGAACTGCAAGGCGCTGAAATCATACCTGACATCCTGATACGCAGGCATGACGGCTGGTGGAGCTGGACATCTCTACAGCACTGGGAGTTGTTGCGTGGCGGGGCGTATATGCAGGTGTTCGCATGACCTGCTCTGAAGCTGTATTGTTTCACTCACTTGTCACTCACGCATAAAAGTAGAGCAGAAAGGACTGGTATTAATGGCATGATGAAAATCAGTTTTTGGTACACCAACCACAACGAATAAGAACGTCAGTGTAGCACTGTTCTTCACACGTTTCTTTCATCTTCTCCAAACAAAATTTAGTGGGCAAGACGAACGTCGGAGGTCATCCTCTTGTGTAATTTGTTGCGAACCATGAATATTTTATCATATCCCGGAATCATGGAGATGAAAACTGAAACTGGATGAAGAACTGGAGTTCAAGGATTGTGTCTCTGTGGTGAACGTCAACGTTAACATCATTACGATACATTAGAATTTTTGTTAGTCGGCGGTACAATACTTTCCACTGCTGGAAGAAGAATTTGTCCAACGGTTGAATTTTACCCGTGGTACCTGGAGGAATCCGAAGCATTTCGATTGTTTTGCATGGAGGGGTGTCTTCAAGACAAGTTGTTTCACTGTATGTGGTCCAGGAATCAAAGAGCAGACCACAGATATCTTCAGAGAACGGGAAGAAGAGGCGTCTCTATGCCATATTTTCAGTTCAGTTTTCCCCATTTTTGCTGATCTTCTGGCTGTGACAATGATGTTATCCGCTTTAACCCCATTAGTGCCATGTGCCGATCAGATCGGCTCTCTCTGCTCACACCAAAAGTTCCAAAGCTGATTGAATCGGCACACTGTTTATCTTATATTTGTAGATTTCTGTAGGCGTATGTCCGTGATTATTTCATACTGTTGGAAATGCGAGGTTCCAAGCCTGTATGGCGTCTACTTTTTTCCTTCGAAGTCCGTTACGTGATAGGTTTGAGTTTGTATTCACGCCCTCCCTTACCGCTCCCCAAATCACACACGTTCCCGCCAAAATTGCGATGCAGTTGTTTTCTCGTTGAAGTTTTCTGCCTACAGAACTTTATACAGCTGGAAACTTAGTGTTTCTTCGAATATGACTCTTAGGTGTCCTTAATTTAGACTCAAAATTGATTTTTTGCAAAACAAATTGAAAAATTGAACAATTATCATAATAACCTCCATTAAAAACGTTTAGATGCAGTATATACTTTTACGAACATAATGTATGAAAGAATAAGGTATTGGTTATAAAACAAAGCAAAAGTAATGATTCTATCGTTGAAAATGTGATATTTATGATTTGTTTGCAAATAGTCTGCATGATCATTCAAAATGGCTTGGCATTCTTGGCAAGCATTTCAGGAAATGGCTTGGCACTAAGAGGGTTAAACATTCTTTTTAAAACCAGAGGACCGAAGGTTCCGGTCGGCTCCTGCAGTACAATAAATAATTTAGGGAACAAAGAACCATCCATACTGATTGTTGGCATTATGGTGTGTGATTGTGTGAGGGAACTAACCAATTGGGCTATAGTCTGCGTGTGTTTCTCACCTACAAACGAGAGTCATTTTCTATCGCATTTCGCGCTTTAACCCGCTTTGATCAGTGTTGTAAATGGAGGATGGGGTGTAATGAAGAAATCGCTCTCGAGCCATCTCCACAAATTCTTCTGCAGCATTATTCTTTTGTTGTTTGTCCTCAGTATGCGAACAGGATATAAATTTCATTATTTTCCTACTCCCTATTCTGTGTTGTTTCTTGAAAGAGCTGTTCCAGGCATGAGAGGCTGTGAAATTACGTCTGTCGATAGTTCACGTCAGTGAGACAGCTCCAGGAACACCACTACGAATTTGGAGAGGATCTGTTGATGGCCTTCCTGGACATCGAAAAGGCCTATGATAGTGTGTGTAGGGAGAAGGTTTGGAAAGCAATGGAAAACATTGGAGTGGAAAAAGGGACTGTAGGCAGAGTGAAGGAGATGTATTGTGGAAGTGTGAGTTGTTTGAAAGTTGGAGGGAAAAGAACAGACTGGTTCAGACAAATGAGTGGCCTGAAACAGGGTAGCTCGCTGTCACCCCTTCTCTTTATTGTGGTTATGGACGAGGTAATGGCACGGATAGCAGGAAAGATAGGAGAAGATAAGATGAAAGCAATGGTGTTTGCAGATGATCTCATGGTCTGGGGAAACAAGGAGGAGGAAATTCAGGAGCAACTGAAGGCTTGGGAAGAAACAGTGGGAGAGTACGGATGGAAGTTCAACATCAGTAAATGTGAGATCCTGTTAACGACCAGGAAAAAGGACAGACCAATGAGTGGGATAACACTTGGAGGTGGACAGCTGAAGAAGGTGGAATGTCTCAAGTACTTGGGAAGTATAGTGGAGGAAAATGGGAGAAATGACAAAGAGATTACGGAACGTGGCAGACAGGCAGAAGCATTTCTGAGAAGCATTAGGAGCTTAGTGTGGAATAAAGATGTCCCACAAAAAAGCAAGGAAGTGTTATACAGAAGCTACTATATCCCGATACTGACCTATGCTTCAGAAACTTGGACAATGAAGAAAAGAGACATAAGCAGAATACAGGCAGGTGAAATGAAGTTCCTGCGAAGTAGGATCGGAGTAACAAGAAGAGACAGGGTGAGGAATGAAAAGGTCAGGGAAATGGTGAAAGAGGAGCCCTTGCAAGGTAGGATTGAGACATCAAGACTGAGGTGGTATGGACACTTAAAGAGAATGGATGAGAAGAAGATTCCCAAGAGGATACATGAGATGCAGATGCAGAAGAAACGACCAAGGGGAAGACCAAGAGATAGATGGCTGAAAGGAGTGGAGGAATGTGTCAAGAAAAGAGGCGAGGACTGGACTAGAGTGACAGCGGAGAGGTGGTATGAAGAAAGGACTAAGTGGCGAGGCTTATGTTCCAAACAGACCCAGCCTGGGGCTGGAAACTGTACAAGATGATGATGATGATGATAGTTGACGTGCAATTTCTAAAGCCCACAGTCTTAAATCTTCATCACTAACACTTCGCCTTCCCCTTCTTGCCTCCTGGAAATGGGATTAGCGTTTTTCATACATACGTTTTCTATGTTCAATTGGACTTGCCGACATACCCGTATGTTCCAACTGCTTCTTCCACAAGTAAAGATATCGCTCCGACTTCACTGAACGAAACGATTTGCCGATGTGTGCAACCTCCTTTGTTAAGCTATAATTGTACAGCCCTCCTTTTGTACTCCTTACTGATGTTTTTTTGCACACTTTTTACTGGACTAGGAACATAACTCGAACTGGACGACATGCATGGCAGCAAACTCATAGCATCACCTTATTTCGGAGAGTCATATTCTAGTTGCAAATTTGGCCCCGGCACTTCACTTGCGAACAGCAAACTGTTTTGGCAAATGGAAGCACTTGATTGTGCGTCGCTTTCACTGTCTCCACTGTGTACATCAAGAGTAACCTCCTCAATACGTTGCACTCCTCGACGATTCGTTTCCATCAAATCAATCAGTAAGTGTCCCATTTCCTTTTATTTCGCGCTAATTTCCCCGGAAAACTAAAACCCCTTTTCACGGAAATAACTCATTATAAACTCTGTTACGTTATTAGCATTTAACATGTCCTGCTCCGAGGCACTCATTTTCACTGTCTTGCTTTTTTTAAAACAACCGCCAGAACCTTTCTGTTATTGCTGGACGCAGATAACTGGAGCGTGCGGCTGCTTCCCACCGGCCTTGAGTGTCAGGGCTGTCCCTTCCAACATGTACTGTACTCTCTACTTCCCATTGATTTATATGAGAGATTCTCCACATGATTTCAGAGCCTTGCAATTCAATCTGGCAGCTGATTTTCCGCACGTTGTCCTCTTCTAGTACAACGATTGTGTCCACAAAGTTTCAAGATAGGTTTCGACCTGTCTTACCTGATACTTCTCCTTGTCAGTAGTTCTACACCAGGTAGTTGAGACCATGCAATTATAATCTATTACCTTCTAGTCTTCTTAATGACCAGCCGCGAGGAGTCTCCAAGCTGAAGGCAAGTCTCCATTTCATATTTATAACACATCACTTACCAATTGAAGGGATCTATACACCTAGTTCCCTATACACTTCTTTTTACAATTCTTTTCTAGAGGAAGTGCTCCATTCTTATATGCTCAACAAGATAAATGAATTTTTAAGCATGAGCCAAAAAGTTCTTATCAAGAACAGGCTTTTTACTATAACATTTTCACTGGCCAAGAAAAAAAAAGGCAAAGTATACTTGGGCAAAATAATGTGTGTGTGTGTGCGAAGCGTGCCCCACTATCAATTCCCAGACAATGAACCAAATTGAATCAAGCAAGCCTCACACCTATGGGAGGGACAGAATATCACTCCCATCTGACAGATCAGGGACTCCTGGGACATAAACAGGCAATCGAACTGGTATTCGATGGGATGCTATTAATATTGAGGGGAAGAAAGTAGGACAATCAGAGTCAGCAAGTAGGATGGGATTGGATATTCTAGGGATTAGTGAAGTTCAGATAAAGGGAGTAGAGGACGAAGTAGGGGTTTACAAGGTGTCAAACGAGGCAGAACAAAGTGAGGAGTAGGACTCAGAACGTTACATAGTTTCTGTGTGATACATAAATGAACAATGAGGATAGATATGGAAGTCTCAGGAACTTGAGTCAGGATTGTTTCTGTGTACGCTCCATGTGAAGGGGTAGATCGAGACGAATCAAGACAGATTTTATGAGGCACTGAGTGATGTGGTACTGGGAGTTAGCTATAAAGATAGTGCAGTACTGATGGGGGATTTCGATGCTAGGATAGGAAATGGAACTGAGGGGTATGAGAAGGTAATGGGTAAGTGGGGTGAGGATAGGGAAGCTAACACCAATGGGAAATGTTTACTGGACTTCTGTGCTAGCATGAGGATATCTGTTGCAAACCCATTCTCGAAGCATAAGGAAATTCTTGAACAACCAAGTCAATAATAATGTCGACTATATCATAACTGACTTTCAATTTAGGAAATTGATAAGGAATTGTAGAGTATTCAGGGGATATTTTTATGAAACAAATCACAAACTGATCTGCTGTGAATCAAGCACAGTTAGACCTAGAGTGAAGAACGTGAAGCCTGTTTGCAGATGGATTAGGGTTAGAAATCTCCATGCTAAGGAACTTGGGCAGAAATACATTGAAATGATTGATGACAAATTCCAAAGAGTAAAGTTGCAGGACATTGAAACGCAGTGGTCAGGATACAGGAATGCATTATTAGAAGTACCAAAGGCATGTCTTGGGACAACAGTGTGTAAAGGCAGAAGAAGACGCACATCCTGGAGGTATGTAAAGTTTTCTAGTGTTGCCTATACAAACTGTTGGTCATAACTCAACACGAATTTGGCCATTGATTGGGCAGGGGTACAATGTGTATAATATAAGTAAATTAAAACTCGATCACTATTAATAATGTGGTAATTTAGAGTACACAAGAACCTCGTTTATCCGGCCATCATTAATCCAGATCTCCGGTTTATCCGAACCGAAACTAATGAAAAATTATTTTTACTGGGTACAGTACAGTATTTCTTTTACGGGGTCAACTCTTCTGAAATGTCATTTCCACCAAGGATGGTTCAGGACAGGAATTGGAAGTATTCGGCCACGGTCTATCACACATTTTTTTAGTGCATAAAACAGTCGTAAATGTAAGAAAAGTGTTCTTGTATTTTTTATACAGTTGAAAAAAGGTTTTACAACTTATGTTAATAGATTATTATAACATGTATTTGTCTTTTAGTTTTTTCCCGATTATCCAGATTTTTGATAATCCGGATCAGTTCCAGTCCCACTTAATCCAGATAAATGAGGTTTTTGTATACTTACTTTCGTCAGCAAAGATCGATTATCACGAGCAGAAAGACATGGTGTAAGCTAGCCAAGTGTGGCCTCCGTGTGACGACGTTCTTGAATAGGTTAGGTAGAAATTAGTGTGCATGCTCTAATTTTATTATATTGTTGTGCAGCGTAACTATTCAAACTTGCATAATATTCAGACATACATCGCATAAAATACATCATACAATAGACTAGCCTTATCAAATAAAGAGATTCACTGTGAATCATCAATACAAACATTAACAAGACAAGCTATACAAAGTAAAGCAAACATATACGTTATATCTAAATATTTGTATAATTTTTCGGTGTGTGCTGTGCAAACTATCCCTCCCCTGCCTAGTGATCAGGTGTATGCTGTACACACTATCCCCTCCCCTGCCTAGTGATCAGGTGTGCACTGTGCACACACTATCCCCTCCCCTGCCTAGTGATCAGGTGTGCGCTGTACAAACTATCCCCCCCCCCCTGCCTAGTGATCAGGTGTGCACTGTGCACACACTATCCCCTCCCCTGCCTAGTGATCAGGTGTGCGCTGTACACACTATCCCCTCCCATGCCTAGTAATCAGGTGTGCGCTGTACAAACTATCCCCTCCCCTGCCTAGTGATCAGGTATGTGCGGGGAGCTGACGCAAGGGGATCACCCTGATGGTAGGCAGTCCGTGAGGTGAGGAGTGCACTTCGACCTGGCTGAGTCCACTCCAAGCCCCCACTGCGCATGCGCTATGATGGTCCCCATGCCAACCCCATGCTCGCATGCACTAACAATAAAATAATAATGCATGCACTGGTCTGTTATTTGAAGACGTAAAATTAAAAGCATTTTAATATAATTCAACATTTTAGACTAGGACTATTTCGTTGTATACAACGGTGATGTAACATGGGTTTTAGACCTGCATCCCGCGTAACTGAAGTGTTGGTAGCAGTGAGTTCGTTCATTTTCCTTCTCAAGACTTCATTGTTGTGGCGGTAGTAATACTGCATTATTATCGTATCGCAACAACTTCACTGTATGAAGGAGCGGTCAGTGAATTTTACTAGAAAATCCGTTAAGGTAGCCCCATTTATTATTATTATTATTATTATTATCGACCTGGATTGACATAGCCTACCTGTTAGCTCTTGTACTGTCGAGAGCCAAGGATTCTACCAAAACACTCCGTTACAGTTATTTAATTTAATTGCTTGTTTCGCCAGAATGAAATTTATTCGAACCCGGGCCTTCTGGTGGTGCTATCCACTACACCACGAGCCGTATAGAACTTGGCCGATGATTTATATAAAGTACAACAACAAGTTCCGTAATTTAAACAGGAAATTATTTCCCGGTCTAGAAATGAATAAGGATGCAGCCTATGTACAGGCCGGATGTTTGTTTTATACAAGTTACAACAGTACCTGTGTTGTTGTCAGCTGCCCCATGAGCTCAGATGATGGACAAAACTATCTCACGCTACTGCCAAAATACAGTCATTGTCAAATATAATGGCGTTTTGTTCGTAGCTATGTAACGTGTACTTCCGCGTCACACAATACTTCAACGTGGACTGTACTGTTCTGCACGGTGGTGTCGTCACATGCTCAAATCTGGAATTCCATTACATTAGACCGGTGGTGACAACTGTGAAGCGAAAGGGCGAGAGAGAGAGACTGTGTATAGGCTCACCCACAAGCTTCAAAGTCAGGGGTAATCTTCTAAAACAAACGTCCGGCTTGTACCATGGATGAGTCGGGAAGTACAATTTATGTCCCTATTTATTTCTGTCTGCCAGTTCGAACACTATTTAATAATAATTGAATGATTAATTTATTGATTGTTGTTTTCTTTGCATACCGAGCATTTATTAGGCGGCATTCTTTTTAAAACAAAAAACATATTCCATACGGGATTTGAATGTGAACGCGTACTGTAATCTATAAATTTAGATACATAAAATAATTAAGTAATTTGGCTTATTAAGTAGACTACTCTAGTCTATGTTAATTTGTTCAGAAGCGCAGCTATTTCCTTTATTTCCATGAATGTATGTGAATCTATTTATTTCTGCCTCCGTGCATTGATATTTACCACCTCGTCGCGCAGTGGCTAACATTTTTGGCTGTCACCCCTTAGGTTCGGGTCTGATTTCCGGCTCTGCCAAGAAATATAATTGTGGTCTGTGAGGGTTGGAACGGAATTCACTCAGCCTCGAGAGGCAGAACTGAAAGGAGGTGAGCTCGTTTCCCACCTCAGCCATTCTTGAAGTGGTTTTCCATTGTTTCCCACATCTACTACAAGCAAATTAACGACACGGCTGCCTCCTTCCCAATCCTCATCTCAATTACAAATACACACCAATACTGCCATCACAATAATGCAAGTCATCAGACAAATTCCATACACACGCAAGTACACTGGGTTTTATGTCGCAAAGCCCCTAAATAATCATCATCAAAACCAAAGCATTGATATTCCTCTAGCATAGTGTATGGTATGTTTTCAGGATTTTCTGCAAGAAAAGAAGTTTCTCTGAAATAAGGCAGTTAGAAAAGAGTCAACTTTTTTCTTCTTCTTTTTTTTTTTTTAGCGTGGGTACGTGTTCATGAATTACCGGCATTGCACAAGAATGATGATATACCGTCCCCCACATTTTGGTAACACCCCAAATCCTCAACTGACCTTGTAAAGTTCCAAACGTCACTATCTGGATAGAATGCCTGCAGTATGGTATTCGTTGCCACTGCAGCAAGCTTCCTTGTCTAAATCAACAGCGTATTCAGTGGCGTAACTATGTGGGGGGGATTAGAGGGATCAATCTCTCCCAGAGAAAATTATTAAAAATAGGAAATTTCATTGAGTGTTACACTGTGCACAGGAGAATCAACTTACAGGTTCAATAGAACACAGGAGAACATGTGCTCAAAGTTACACGACGAGGCTAAGGAATTGTGTACTGGAGTATCAACTTACAGATTCGGTAAAACACAGTAAAACATGTGCCCAAAGTTACACGATGAGGTAAAGGAATTGTGTACTGGAGTATAAACTTACGCCGGCCCCTTGGTGTTGGGGTAGAGCGCCTGCCTCTCACCCCAGATTCCCGGCTCCGTCAGGTATTTTAGAAATTGACTTGAGGGCTGGAACAGGGTGCACTCAGCCTCGTGAGGACAATTGAGTAGCTGTCTGACAGTTAGGCAGCGCCCCGATCACGAAAACTAAGATTAACGGCTGAGGGGACCCGATGCGCTGATCCCGCGTCACCAAATGGCAGGGCAGCTGTCGCTTGGTAGGCCTAGGCCCTTCGTGGGCTGTAGTGCCAGGGTTTTTTTTTGTATAAACTTACAGGTTCAATAGAACACAGTAAAACATGTGCCGAAAAATACACGACGATGTAAGGAATTGTGTACTGGAGTATAAACATAGGCTTCAATCACATTGGATGCATGCTTGCACAAGTAATTTGGTGGCGCAAGCATGCGCAAGCGTGCGCAAGCTGGCGTGAACAGCAATGTGCTCACACTAAATGCAAGCAGGTGCAAGTTAATTATTATACAAGTCAGTCGAAATGGAGATGTCAGACGATGAGGACATTGTTTTGTAAAATGGTGTTTTAAAGTTTTTATTTTTGGATGAGCAGGAAATCAGGGAAGAGTGGGTGAATGAGTATTTTTGGACGGAGAGGAAGATGGAGAGTATGCACGAATATTCAACGATTTGCTTAGATAAGTTTTTTGAATACTTCAGAATGATACCTGACACTTTCTACTATATACAGGACAAAACACTCCTCGAATAAGGAGGCAATCTAATTTCCGAAAGTGTGTGTCACCTGAAGAGAAGCTGATGGTGACTTTAAAGTAAGACTTGAAGATTTATTAACTACGGTATTTACTTGAAAATATTATTTTGATGAATTTAAAAATGATATTCAATCTGCCAATATTAAAAATGTTGTAGGCCTTTCTCTCCCCAAAAAGTTAATGTAACATATTAATTATAGGAAAAGTAGACACTGCATATCGAAGGATTAAGAACACTTTTGGGGAAAAGAAGACTAAATACTGTAATATTAAGGACACAAATGGAAAGCCTCTAACAGATAGGGAAGAGAAGGTTGAGAGATGGAAAGCCTACATAGTGTGTTTGTATAAGAGAAAGGAGATTGAGAATCATGTAAAGGAGAGGGATGAGGAAATTGATGAGGATGAAAAAGGAGATTTAATATTGAGATCAGAATTTGACAGAGCATTGGAAGACTTAAGCAGGAACAAAGCACCAGGCATAGATGATATACCAATTGAGTTGCTACGCTGCCTAGAGATGAAGGTCTGATCAGGTTATTTCACTTGGTGAGTAGGATTTAATAAATATTTATTGCAGCCAAGTGGCCATAATGGACAGTTATAAGGTGTGCTTACAAATAATTATTACAGGTAGATTAATCTTTACTGTATTCAACTATGCTCTTTGTCCGTTTGCTGCATGATGTGATGTGGTATTTGTCGCAGGGGTTATTGCACAGAGAACATATGCATTCCTCATTCGCTTCATGGTATTTAACATTTTTACAGATCTTGTGGTGGAAACCGTGGATGGCGAGTCTTGTTACCACATTTCTCATCTCCTGGTTCTCGTTTGTCCATCTTCTGTCCACCATTGCTTCTGTTGCGTAGAATTCAAGCCGGATTTCGTTCTGCTTCTGATGTCTTATCTCGAGGAGTTTCTTCATATGCTTAGTAGATGGCAGTTGTAGTCTTAATCTGAGATCTTCAATGTAGTATGTTTCTTTTGTTAGGACATATGCCAGCCTGGACTGGGACGTTCCTGCAATTCCTAGCACCCTTTTCAGGAAAGAAGCCTTTACTTTTTCAATTGTGATTAGGTCGGTCATGGATAGCCTTTCCCATATCAGTTCTAGACCATATGTAATGACGGGGGTTATTTTCGCGTGGAAGAGAATCATTGCTGTTTGTAGAGATAGTTTGGTAATATTGTTCAAATCGTACATTCCTCTAATGGCTGCTGCTGCTTGTTCCTTTATATGTAGTCTAAAGGATTGGCACGTTGTCTGTAGGGTGAGGCCGAGGTATTTGTAGGAATTGACTGTCTCAAGTTCAGTCTCTCCCAGGATCATTTTGTTTTTGGCGGCTAGTTTTCCTCCTTTTCGGAAGGCCATATGCACTGTCTCCTTTTCATTTATACTGAGCTCATTTTCCTCCGCCCAGTCTTGCAAGTTGTTGAGCACTTCCTGTAGCTCCTGTCTGTTTGTAGACCCCAGAACCATGTCATCTGCGTACAGGTAAAGGGATACTGATTTTGTGTTTTCAATAGTCCGTATAACATCCGCTGTCGCGACGTTGAACAGAGTGGGACTCAGTGGGTCGCCTTGGAGTACTCCGTTGGTTTGGGTGATCTCTCTTGAGGTTGATATCCCATCATTTATCTCTACTTTGTTGAAAGCCAGGATGTTTTTTATCATATACATGATTTCGGATTTTTCATCCATCATTTGCTCCAGTTTTATAATGAGCTTCGATCTGTTTAGTAGGTCGAAGGCCTTCGAGAAGTCGACAAATATTGCATGGAAAATTCCTTTAGGGTGTCTAAGCGCTTGTTCTATGTCATTCAGTAGATTGTTGATAGCTTGAAGGGTGGACCTTCCTTTCCTGAACCCGAATTGTTGATCGGGAATCAGTTGATCGACTGTCGGGGTGAGCCTTTTGAGCAGAATGTTTGAAAATACTTTGAATATATTGTTCTCTAGAGCGATTCCTCGGTATGAGTTTGGGTCGTTGTCTTCTCCTTTGCCTTTGTGTAGAACCTTAATTATGGATTTTCTCCATTCGTCAGGTATTTCCCCTGTTGCTAGGCATCTGTTAAACAGATCTGACCATAGTTCACTTAGAATTACAGCCGAGTCTTTCAGGATCTCATTGGAGATGCCGTCTGGGCCTGTCGCTTTCTTGTTTTTTGTCTTGCTGATTGTCGCAATTACTTCTTCCGATGTGATGGGTGTGCCCAATTCTACGCTTGTGTGATATGGTGCGTTATACGCCGCTTGTGACTGAGTTAGGTTCAGTACTTGTGAGAAGTGGTTTTCCCATATGTCCATATGAATTTGGCCAGATTTCCTCG
Source organism: Meconema thalassinum (assembly GCA_946902985.2). Lineage (NCBI taxonomy): Eukaryota > Metazoa > Arthropoda > Insecta > Orthoptera > Tettigoniidae > Meconema > Meconema thalassinum. The sequence goes on from OX336389.2 coordinate 1,139,571,632, forward strand.
TAGTCTTTTTTCTGATGGCTATGAAGGGGTCTTTTAGTGCTTCTTCTGCCTCCATTAAGGCTTGTTTTTCTATGTAATGAGCCTTTTTCTTTTTCAGGAGAGTTTTATATTCCTTTCTTTGTGCTGCATATTCTTCTAGAAGACCTTTTGTGTTGTGGAGTTTGGCCATGTGTAGTTTTAGGAGGACTTCATTTCTAAGGGTGTAGCATTCCGTATCAAACCATGGTTTAGCTCTTCTTTGGTTGATTGGGATTGTTGATGCTCATATGGCCTCCTGAATTGTTGTCAGGGCTTGGTTGAGATTGGTTTCGTTAAGGCATTGTTTTGTTGCCTCCATTGCTTGTGCGTCGTTGCTTAGGGCATTTGCATCAATCTTCCTGGAGCTCTTGTGGATTAGTAGGTTCGGTATTTCCTCTTCAGTATTTCCGAGTACAATATTGGTCCTGATAGGTATATGTTTTGTCAGTGGGGAGCAGGATGACTTCCAGAGTCCCTGTTGGTTTTTGATGGAGATGTTGCTTCCTCTGTAAAAAACTAGGTCAATGGTACTTGTGCCATTGTGGGCTATGTACGTTATTTCATTTGCTTTATTTATAAGAGAGTAGCCTTCTTCTTGTAACATATCCAACATAGCTCTTGTTTTGTTGTTGGGCTTGTCTATTCTGCAGTTAAAATCTCCTGCCAGGATGACGTTTTTGTCTGTCTTTGTTCGGGCAATCGCCCCTGCTATTATTTCTATTGTCTTCTAGGGAAGATCCGTATGTGATGTATATACCTATTATTGTTAGGTTTGGGGTTTTCATTATTACTAGGTTCTCTTCTTTTATCGAGCCTTCAATTTTCCCTATGGAAGGTTTGAAAATTATGGAGACTCCTCCCTCTGGTCTGCCTCTTGGGTTTGACTTGGCGAGAGAGTGAATTGCGTAGTGGCTCGTGAAGTTCAGAGGTTCTGTCAGGAAGGTTTCAGTGGCCACCATTATGTCGCTCTTTATCCAGATATCTTCAGGTGGTGTGCAGATTTTGCCTCTCAGACCCTTTACATTCCACAAAAGTATTTCCAGATTTCTTTCGGCGTTTTTCAGTTTGGGGCTTCCGTTGGGGTTATTGCCTTCGAAATCGAAAGGTACGATATATTACCCTATCCGGCCAAAGACTTGTTTGCATAACAGAGTCCCTTTCTTCCATGGGCACCCCTATTTTAAAGGCTTTGCTGGTGCCACGGAATGGGAGCTGTTCGCAGCTGATTACCTTAGAGATGCCGTTTTGAGTAAGGTGTCCTTTTATGTCATCTTCGGTTACGTCGATGTCAAGTCTCCCAATGAATATCCAGGCGGTTCGTGGAGCTGCTCTCAGCCTGCCAATTTCGGAGCCTCCCGTGCCATGTTGTGGGGGTTTTCTCATCGTGTCGTCTAGTTTTCTTGTGTTTATGTTTGTTGAGGCGTCTTCGTTGGTATGTTTGCTAGGCAGATCTGGCCACTCTTTGTTTGCTGAAGGTCTGTCTCTATATTTGTTTTTGTTTGTATCTCTAATTGGCGGTAGTGGTTTGGTGGTAGGTGGGTGCAGCAGCGTTGCTGTTTTTGGAGTTTCAGTGAGGTCTTGGGTTTTGGGGTGGTCTAAGTCTTGTTGTTTTACAAGTATGTCTGCTTGTTGCAGTTGCGTCTCGAGAATTAGGGTCATTTTTTTCATAAGGTTTTCAGACAGCTCGTCTAGCTTTTCTTTGATGTTTTCACATGATGTTTTATTTTCCAAGGCTATCTCTCTTACTTCTTTATTTAATTCTTGGTTGCTTGTCGCCGTTGGGGCCAAACCATTTGATTTCAGGCGTAGTCTACAGGTCTCGCACATCCATAGTAGAGATCTCTTTTTTGAGTGAAGGGCGTTATACTCCGTTGTAGTCATCAAGGTGCACTCCTTGTGGAACCATTGGTTGCAACCTCCGTCGCAACTCACTGCTGTGTCTTCTAGTGGTGTGTCCGAATCACATTTGGCACATCTTTTGTAGTCCATTGCGGGTAGCATTGTTTGTAGTGATGTTCGTACGGTTCGGAATTGGTGAGTCTGTTTAAGTGCAGGTGTGGTTGGTATTGAGATTGGTTTGATTCTTATAGGTCCTGTCTACTTTGATTGTACCTGCTTTGCTGTAAGGGGTTTGTTGAGAAGGTCTTATTGCACTTGCGACAGGAAGGTGGTCTTAGTCCGAAATGGATCACTGATGTGCTTGTGTGCGTTTTGTGTGATAAGACTTTCGGCGAAGGGTTGTGCGTTGTGTGCGCTTCGTGCGGGAAAGCATTCAGCCGAGATTGTTCTCCAAGTGAGCGGTATGTATAATTTTACTGTTAGTGGTACTTAACCTAACTAATATTTTATCGGAGAGGGTCTTCTTTTGTGCTTGTGTACTTGCAAATTACCTTTGATGTGGTTGGTCTTTTGTTGTCTTCAGCACTGGCGTTCCTTTTTACCTACTTTATCACTCATTTGAGCACACTAACACTGCGATTGACATTATAAATTTCAAAATTCCGGGAGCTCGAAATCGCCGCGTCACTCAACTCAACTAAACAGCCGCAGGCTTCGTGTAGGATTTATGAGACAGGTGAGGTACCCTCTGATTTCAAGAAGAATGTTATCATCCCTATACCGAAGAAAGTAGGAGCTGACAGATGTGAGGATTATCGTACAAACAGTTTGATTACTCATGCTTCAAAGATCCTGTCTAGAATAATTTACAAGAGGATGGAAAGCCAGATAGAAACGGAGTTTGGTGAAGACCAGTTTGGTTTCAGGAGAAATGTAGGAACAAGGGAAGCTGTACTGAGTCTTAGGCTGATTTTGGAAGGTAGAATAAGGAAAGATAAGAGAACGTTCATGGCATTTCTAGACCTAGAAAAGGCTTTTGATAACGTTGATTGGACTAAATTGTTTGACATTTTGAAAATGATTGGAATAAATTACAGGGATAGGAGGGTGATCTACAATCTATACAGAAACCAGACAGCAGTCATTAGTGCTGAAGGACATGAGAGAGAAGCTGGTGTTTAGAAAGGTGTGAGGCAAGGCTGCAGCTTATCACCCACACTTTTCAATCTTTACATTGAACAAGCAATGAAGGACATTAGAGAGAAATTTGAAGTGGGAGTGAAGATTCAAGGAGAAATAATTTCGACTCTGAGATTTGTTGATGACATCGTCATCTTGGCCGACACGCCTGAGGATTTGAATCAGTTTTTGAATAGTATGGACTCCATCCTGAGGAAAGAATTCATGATGAAAATTGATAAATGTAAAACAAAAATATAGGAATGCAGCCGAAATAAATCAGAAAACTCTATGGACATCAAATTGGCAGGTGAAAAACTAAAGGAAGTAGGAGACTTCTGTTACTAAGGAAGCAAAATAACCAGTGATGGACGAAGCAAAGAGGATATAAAAAGTAGGATGGCTCAGGCAAGGAAAGCATTTCTACAGAAAAGGAATCTGTTGACATCAAATATAGATTTAACTATTAGGAAGGCATTTTTGAAAGCCTTTGTCTGGAGCGTGGCGCACTAGAGAAGTGAAACTTGGACTATTGGTGCAGCAGAAAAGAGGAGAATTGAAGCATTTGAAATGTGGTGTTACAGGAGAATGATGAAGATCAGATGGGCAGATAAGGTTACAAACGAAGAAGTATTAAGACTAGTGGGAGAGGAGAGATGTTTCTGGCGACTGCTAATGAAGATTGGTTGGTAGGACACATAATAAGACACCCAGGAATAGCAAGCTTAGTTATGGAAGGAAGGGTCGAGAACAAGAACTGTAGAGGTAGTCCAAGGTTAGCATATGTTAAACAGATTGCCACGGATGTAGGGTGTGGTAGCTATGTAGAGATGAAACGATTAGCTCAGGACAGGGAGGCATGGTCAGCTGCATCAAACCAGTCAAAAGACTGAAGACTCAAACAACAACATTAATTATAACCGATATATTTTCAGTGAATAGTTTATGAAAATAACCTGGATATCAGGTTTGGAAAATAAAACACTCGTTTTTAATATGCTTGGTCAAAAACTTTATTACATGAAATCACCACTAGACTGTCACTGCCTCGATGGTCAGAAATCAACCGAGATTGCGCACGCTTGCAACTACGAAACAAATATTTTTGTTTCGATGTGGAGTCGGAGCAAGCTTGCGCAAGCGTGCACTTGCTTGTGGCGGGCAGTGTGAGCGACGATGGACACGTCACCATTTGTTTCTGTCGCTCTCCTACAGATTTTGTTTATATGTGCAAGCTTGCGCACGCTTGCGCCACCAAATTACTTGCGCAAGCATGCATCCAATGTGATCGAAGCCTTACAAGTTCAATAGAACACAGTCAACATGTGCCCAAAGTTGAGGCTAAGAAATTGTGTACTGGAGTATCAACTTACAAGTTCAATAGAACACAGTAAAATATGTGCACAAAATTCCATGATGAGGCTAAGGAATTGTGTACTGGAGTATCAACTTACGAGTTCAATACAACACAGTAAACATGTGCCCAAAGTTACATGACGAGGCTAAGGGGGCTTAATCCTACGAATATCTATGCTCACAACGGAGTGCGCACATTTTTAGTCTACTTTTCACATTTTGCAAAAATGAGGAAAAAGTAGACTTATGAGATCGGGCAAATGTGTGTGTGTCTTTCTGTCTGTCTGTCTGGCTGTGTGTGTGTGTGTGTGTCCCCCCCCCCCCCTATCAACTCCTAAACGGCTGCAGCAATCAAAACAAAATTTGGTGGGAGTAAAGATCTATACCTGAATATCTCACGGCCATATTTGCAAATGATGTCAGTGCTACCAACTGCTGAAAAATCGCAATTGAAATTTGAGCTCCATGTTGAATATCTTGGAAGGTATACATGGGAGCTATTTCAAAATTGGCACACGTATAGATAATAATATTGCAGTTTAATTTCCAGGAGGCCATATATGGCAGTGTTGCCAAAATGATTATAAGCCTGCTGATAGGTTCAAATTTTAAATGCATATAACTTCTACACTATCAATTGGATTTCAACCAAATTTCGTATGTGCTATGTGTACATAAACAGATATGACTGAACGTATTCTTAAGAGCCACCAGGGCTGCCAACTGTTAATAAATGCTCTCAATTTATTTTATCCAAATACCATTATATCAGTAAGTATGCAAGCCGACAGCTTTAAACTATGCACACGTATAGTACCTGGCATTCTAGATTAATTTGGAGTATCTTATATACGTCAGTGCTACCAACATGACTCTAAGCCTGCTGAGAGGTCCAACTTTAAATACATGTAACTTCTATACTATCATTTGGATTTCAACCAAATTTCGTGTGTGATATGTGTACCATAACAGATATGACTATGCCGATTCTTAAGAGTAACCAGGGCTTCCAACTGTTAATAAATACTGTCTCTATTTTTGTTACCCTAATATCAATATATCAGAAAGTATGCAAGCCAATAGCTCTAAACTTTGCACACGTATAGTACCTGGCATTCTAGATTAATTTGGAGTAACTAATATAGGCCTACGCCAGTGCTGCCAACATGGTTCTAAGCCTGCTGATAGGTCCAATTTTAAAATACATGTTACTTCTATACTAACAAATGGATTTCATCCAAAATTGGTGCAACACGAGATCATAATATTTCAGAGTATTTCTGACCAACACATGCATGACATTGTTGCCAACATAATTTTACGCGCGCTGATAAATCCAAGGTCTAACTGCATGTAACGTGCATGCTATCCATTGGACTTCAACCAAATTTTGTATTCTGTACCTTAAAAGATGCAACTAACAATATCCTATATTCAGTCACCAGGGCTGCCAACTGTACTGCTCTATTAGGCTACATTATATAAGGTATATTTCGAACTAATTAGGAATTTCGATATTACCAACTTAATTTCCTCATTATTCTAGATAGGTCTATATAGATTGGCAAGAATCTTAAATTTCAAGAAAAGTAGGCTCTTTAATTCGTCATGGAACTTCTTGTTATAATTGTGATATGAGGCAGATATAAGATATCACACAAACGTTATTCGTGCACTCCTGGTGTAGCGACCAGCATTCTTGGCTGTGGCCCAGGAGGTCCGAGTTCGATTCTCGGCTCTGCCAAGCAATTTAATTCTGGTCTGAGGGCTGGAACAGGGTACACTCAGCCTCGTGATGCAAAACTGGGAAGATGTGGGTTGGATTCCGACCTCAGCCATCCTGGAAGTGGTTTTGGTGTGGATTCGCACCTCTACTCCAGGCAAATGCCGGGATGGTACCTAACGTGCCACGGCCTCTTCCTACCTGAATTACAAAGGTGGACCGGGTTCAATTCCCGGTCAATGCATGTGAGATTTTCGATGTGAAATGCCATGTCCTGTGGTTCGGATTCCACGTTAAAAGGAGGTCCCGTGGCTCATGATCTCAAGATTAACGGTCACGTTAAACTACAAGCTTCCTTCCTACCTGAATTACAAATACACACACTAGTACAGACATCAAAGTGACACAGGTTATCAGACAAATTCCACACACACCCAAATACACGAGGCTACATGACCACGATGTCGCAAAGCTCCTAAAACGATCATTATCATCATCATCGACAACAACAACAACCACCCGTGAGGTCCGGATTCGATTCACGGCTCAATCAAGACATTTAGTTCTGGTCTCAGGGTTAGAACTGGGTACGCTATGCCTCGTGAGATAAATTTTATTCGTCTCAATTACAACAACAAAAACATAATTGCTGACACCAAAATAACACAGGTTTTCAGATTTTGTGTTTTCACGTTCTTCTGTATTCGAAAACTTATTTTAAAGGCCATATACTCTGAAAATGATATTTCTTGCCTGGCTGTGTAAAATTGTTCGGCTGCCACTCGGCTTGCTAAGTGACATTGTTATGAGTTCAAAACTTCAGCTCACAACACTTGTTAAATTTAAGCTCCACTGCTGAATTGATACAGCAATGCCGTCACTCTTCGTCATCTTCCCTAGCGAACCTAAATATTTCATCACCTAAATCATTCTCTTTCTAATTATCACTTAAGTTCAAGGGCAGATGTTATCTCCCGAACGGCTGGTCGTAGCGTAACGGGATTTGGACAGTCAGCTTCAAAATTTTTAGCTCTGTAACATAGGGTCATTAAAATAATTGAAGAATTTTCGTGCGCGGAGAGAAATAACTATTTCGTACGGCGCAGCGAGCCCTGCAGGCTGAGTTATCTAGGCAACGCCGCGCTATGCTATTGGCTGGCGCGAGTGAGCGAGGTAATCTGGCTGCTCCCTCATGCTCTCAGTTGTTTTGGGTCTGGTATAGACTGCAGGTGCATCGTATTATTCGAATTGGCTAGCATTCTTGGCTGTCAGCACGGAGGCTCGGGTTCGATTTCCGGCTCTGCCAAGATAATTAATTCTGGTCTGAGGCCTGGAACAGGGCACACTTAGCCTCGTGAGGAAAAACTGAGAAGAGGTGGGTTCGATTCCTATCTCAGCCATCCTAGAAGTGGTTTTCCTTGGTTTACCACTTCTACTCCAAAGAAATGCCGGTATGGTACCTAACTTAAGGCCACGGCCGCTTCCTACCCAAATCCAATCTCAAATATATATATATATATATATACTTACACACACTAGTAGGTCTACAGACATCACAGTGACACAGGTTATCAGACAAATTCTACACACACCCCAGGAAACGAGGATGCATGACTCCGATGTCGCAGAGTCCCTAAAGAATCAAAAACATATTATTATTATTATTATTATTATTATTATTATTAATGGGGAGCGTGATGGCGCAGTGGCTTAGCTGCTCGTCTTTCACCCGGACGGCCGGGGTTCGAATCCCGGTGACAGCGGGGTGGAATTTTCACCTGAAAAATCACGTGGCGTCAGAAAGGGCATCCGGCCTTAAATCCCCGGCCAAAACCGAAATGAGCCTGGTTGGCTCCGGTGATCCCAATTAATTGGGAAAAGCCGAAGAAAGTTATTATTATTATTATTATTAATATTATTATTATTCGAACGGTCTGTAGTCACAACGAGGGAAAACAATAGTGTTCAGTATTGTTAGCGGGATATGTTTGCAGTGCATTAGTACCATACGAGATGCAAGCAGAGAAATATCGACCTTCATGATAACAACGCTAGTTGGGCTGCATAGAACAATATTATTAGGGGCAGCTGATTCACCTGGAATATACGGTAAGGTGTATGTTTCACTAAAAAAGCAAGCTCTTATATCAGAGCGAGTTAGTCTCAGTCGTCAACGGAAATATATTTGTTTAAAAAGTGCTTTTAAACAAATAAACAAGCCCGCATAACAGTAAAGCCGGGCGGGTCCCCTAGTTTATTGCCGCGCCTACTGCAGACATGGCGCTCAGAGTTGTTGAAGGCGCTCGAGAGGAATGAAGTGCATTGCAGCTGATTGCAACCGAATATTTCCGAGCAGTTCCCCGAGTGGGATGTCACTCTCAGGCTGTGACGCAAGTGGTAGAATATCGGCGGTGGTCTCGTTTTCACCTCTTGCGCTTCAAGACATTGATAGCGACGTCTTGTTTTCATGAAACAGCGCTGTGCGTGCATTTCCCTTCTTCCAGTCCAAACCCATTTGCACTCTTTTGACTTTAAACTGATCAGAATGTTCCAGCCAGGCGCCAACATTATGACATTAGACCGGATCAAGGTGCAGTGGCTAGCATTCTTGCTAGACTGCAGGTTCGATTCTTAGCTCTTCCAATAAATATCTGGTATGAAGGATGGAATGGTCAGCCTCGTGGGGCAGAGTATCTCACTAGGGAGGGTTCCTAACTTACGGCCATGAGTACCACCAAAACAAGTACATGGGGCTGCTGATCACGATGTCGTAAGACCCTAAATGAATCAACAACAATAATACAAAACTGAGGTATTTTAACTTGATTTTTCAAGTATAAGTTTGTTTTTCTAGCTCACGCGCACATACTGTATTTCTGTGGGAACGACAAACACAGTAACTTCCTGTTATTAGAGCTGTGAACCGTGGCGGAGCGCGGACCGCAGTCGTGGGACAACTTGCTCATTGTCTAAGACACGCACTTCATTTCTCACTCTTTCTGGCTGCCAGCATTTGGAATGAACCCATTTCTTTTTATAACGTTAGTTTGTTTGGGCCTAGGTATGGAAAAAGTGACAGTCAGTCTGAAAGACTAGACTTTGTATAATTTTAAATGCTACAAATGCTGAAAAATGCTAGAAAGGCTGGAGGCTTCTCGCTTCGCTCGAAGCCAAAGACTCTTGTCATGTTAGAAAATTATCTGCATAATACTTATCTTGCTTTATAATACTTTACCTTGTTTCAAATTACTCGCGAACGGCAAGTGCAAACCAAGGGCAAAACAAAGTCAAGCGCGCGGGGACGTGCCCCTTCCATCCAGTCTAAAAACAGTTATAGTGGGCGATGTATTGAAGATAGAGATATGCTCTCGCGGACTTTTTTGTAGAACTTTTCATGCTGACCAATTCTTACTCTCATAGTATATTGATATTTTAAACGGTTTGCCCAGCGTAAGCTTAAGAAGCGCACGAACGCCAAGTGTGTTTTCGACTTTTTTACTGAAATCGGTACTGCTTGGCTTCCTTAGATCATACATAAATTATTTTCTACAGAATCTTTCCTCGAGATATCCTTTAGAGAATGGTGAAAACCGCATCAAAATCTATCCAGTGGTTCTCGAGATACTAACGAAGTAGAGATTGTCGGGGAACACATGCACCAAGCGGTACTATGACGTCACACACCTCAGTGCATCTGGGTACATTTCGTCCCGTCACCGTAACGTAACGCCAGACCCCAGCGTAACGACGAAGTCGACAAGATCATTTAAAATGATAAAATCTGTGCGAATGCCCATATTTGAAGCAATAACCACACAAACAGTTGTTAAATATACCAGGTGAGTCAGCCGCCCCTTATAATATTGCTTGTATGCAGCCCAACAAACGTGTATTATCATGAAGGTCGATATGTCTCTGCTTGCATCCCATATGGTAATAATGCACTGTAAGCATATCTCGCAAACGATACTGAACCTTATTATTCCCCCACCCGATGTGACTACAGACCGTTCGAATAATATGTTGTACCTGCAATCAATTATTGCAGTGCAACATATCATCTGCGTCAAGATGTCGTGCCAAGTGGCTGGGTATCGCAAATCATGAAATTAACGCTTAAAGCTGTGATATAATGACGTGGCGAGCGTTTGAAACAGCGAACTGGAGGAGTAACGTACGGTACTCTAAGGGCCGGGTTCACCAACGCAGCGTTAACAGGCCGTCACTAAATGCGCTGTTAACTTTAACATAGGCATTCAGCTCGTTGGCGTTTCACCAGCACATTCGCCGATTGGCATTAGCAAATGAAGTGTTATGTTTAAGGGCTGTACAAACCTCATTGAAAGATGATGAGTGTGGTGGTATTTGTTTATTCTTTGGTGTAATCAAGCAGGCCGTTAACCGAAAAAGCTTAAAAGTTACATACTCCTTGGTTAAAATTAAACATGGCTGATGAGGAAAAGAGCAATAAGAGCCGGGGACTGGGAAATTTTCGTTAAATGAAAGAAACATAATTATCCACCCTTATCTACTAGGTGGATGAGTGTCGTGAAAACGTTGAAAATACGAGGACTGATGCTGTGACGCTTAGGTAGTCTTTTATTAAATTAAATTAACTAGGATGTTTTATAACGTAATGCATCACACGATATTACACGTACAAAGAAATAAGAGGACTGATGTTGTGACGTCTAGGTAGTCTTTTATTAAATTAACTACATGTACTACACCATAATGCATCACGCGATATTACACATAAATGAGGAATGGTAGTCTACATAGGCCTAGGCTATCTTACTTATCAGATGGGAATTCAGGATAGGTTCTGTCATCTGTAGAACATTCAACACGGAAGGTATTGACAACCGAAATCTCATGATAAATTATATGTCGTCGCATTCGTTCAAGTAATTCCTTCGCTATTTATAAGTTAGTGGTCGAAGAAAATCTAGCATGTCTTCAAAAACATCGTCATCGTTCAGAATAAAGTTTGATGCACGACTATTCCGCCTTTCGCCGCACGCCATTTTGGATTGGATGCTACGTAAATCGACCGTCAAGTCGTTAATTCCATGTTGACAGACCAATTAGTTTTGACGGCTTGTTAGGGAAGCTAATGGATTGTTATAGTTTGGTGAACCACGACATTTCGGTATTCGTCCGTCAACGGCCTTAATTGGTTTGTTAACATTTTGACGAACCATGGTGAACCCGGCACTAAGAGGCTCTTAATACAGACATATTTCAAAGCGGACTGGAGTAGAGAAGGATAGAATCCTCCATTGGAATAATATTTTTGCAACGTTATGAGGCTTCAATGCTACATTCAAATGTCATTGTGTGCCATAACATGCAGTCTAATGCCGTTATTACAGTGTTTGTGCTCTAACCACTCTGCGCAGCTATACAGTGGGATTGAAGTCACTTCATTCATTCGCCATGTACTCCACGGACACATACGTTGGCATGTTTCTTGTTTACGGGGAGGCAAGGGGGAATTCCTTGCAGGCACTACGTCTGTATCGGGAAAGATACCCAGACAGGCGACATCCGAGTGTAAATACTGTACGCAATATTAAAAGACATTTACTAACAACAGGGGAACTTGGAGCGATAACACCTGTCCGACCGAGGACCATAACGTCCTGTGAGAATGAGGAGGCAGTTATGGACGCAGCTCGCTATGACCCTCACACTAGTACAAGAGCAATTGCACAACAGGTGAACATTAGCCAGTCGTCCGTAAGCCGTATATTGCATGCGCATAAATATCATCCCTACCGTCAACAACTAAACCAGGAGCTCCATGGGAGAGATTTCGAAGCTCGGATGAATTTCAGTCAGTGGCTGTTAGGAAATGTGGAAGATGATGTAGCATTCTTACCAACAATCCTATTCTTGGACGAATCGAGATTCCACAATAATGGTACCGTCAACCGCCAAACATGCGCTACTGGAGTACTGACAATCCCCACTGGGTTCGATTGGCGGACCATCAAGTGCAATGGGGAGTGAATGTATTATGGTGTGGAATTTTGGGTGATCGCCTTATTGTATCGTATTTTTTGAAGGCCATTTGACAGGCACACGCTATCTACATTTTCTACGCCATGAGCTCCCACTTCTGCTGGAGAATGTGCCACTTGGGGAACGTTTAACAATGTGGTTTCAACATGAGGGAGCTCCACCACATGGTACGATAGCTGTCCGCAACCATCTCAATAACAAACATCCAGGAAAATGGTTAGGAAGAGGACCTGTCCTTTGGCCCGCCAGGTCACATGATTTTACGCCATTAGACTTCTTCCTGTGGGGGTATTTGAAACAAGCATTCTACACCCAGCAGCCAGAAAATCCAGAGCGCCTTCAATAACTCATCGTCGAAACGTGTAATTCAATAACACCGGCCATGCTACAGGACTCTAGAATGTCCATTCAGCAGCGTGTGCAGATGTGTATAAACCAAGAAGGTCATCACTTCGAGAATTTGCAACCGTAACAAACCATTCTTAGTGCAGTTTGGTCCCCCTGCCTCCCCCCTCCTCACACCACCTATTCATATTGTCGTAGTCTGACCCTGATGACAAATCGGCCCTTCTTAAGGCCACGTACACTTTCATTCACTGACAATTTGCATACAAGGGGATATTTCACGAAGATTACGAGATGGTAACCAACTAAATAAAACTTCAATAAGGAATAAAAGAATATCCTCGCCCGTACTCGAAATTCTCACATGTAGGACGGGCTCTTTGTCATTTTCGACACGTGTTTACCACATGAGCCATGCTGCACCAATTCATTATATCATAGTTTTTAGCGTTAATTTCATGATTTGCGATACCCAGCCACTTGGCCCGACATAACGCAGATGATATGTTGCACTGCAATAATTTACTGCAGGTACATCATATTATTCGAACGGTCTGTAGTCATATCGGGTGGGGGAATAATAAGGTTCAGTATCGTTTGCGAGATATGCTTACAGTGCATTAGTACCATATGGGATGCAAGCACAGACATATCGACCATCATGATAATACACGTCAGTTGGGCTGCATACAAGCAATATTGCTGACTCACCTGGTATATACAGTGGTCCACCGACCCGTTACTTTATTTTATTTTATTTTATCATTTCAAATGATCTTGTCGACTTCGTCGTTATGCTTGGGTCCAACGTTATGCGTTACGGAGACGGAGACGGAAGTGACGTCATGCAGCCGCGCGGGAAGTGACATCATGCAGCCACGCGGGAAGCAGAAGCTAATGGTTATTTGAATCTGTTGAGAGAGTCCTGGGGCGTCGAGCGACCTGAGGCTTTGAGCGAAGCGAACACAAGAATACAGGGTGACTTCTAAAGAGATATACAAGATGCCATATAAGAATACAGGGTGCCTCCTAAAGAGGTGTGCAGGATGTCAGAGCAAAATACAGTACAAGATGCCAGATAAGAATACAGGCTGACTCTTATAAAGAGGTGTACAAGATGGCAGAGAAGAATACAGGGTGACTCTTAAAGAGGTGTACAAGATGGCAGAGAAGAATACAGGGTGACTCCTAAAGAGGTGCACAAGATGGCAGATAAGAATACAGGGTGACTCCTAAAGGGGTGTACAAGATGGCAGAGAAGAATACAGGGTGACTCTTAAAGAGGTGTACAAGATGGCAGAGAAGAATACAGGGTGACTCCTAAAGAGGTGCACAAGATGGCAGATAAGAATACAGGGTGACTCTTAAAGAGGTGTACAAGATGGCAGAGAAGAATACAGGGTGACTCTTATAAAGAGGTGTACAAGATGGCAGAGAAGAATACAGGGTGACTCTTAAAGAGGTGTACAAGATGGCAGAGAAGAATACAGGGTGACTCTTAAAGAGGTGTACAAGATGGCAGAGAAGAATACAGGGTGACTCCTAAAGAGGTGCACAAGATGGCAGATAAGAATACAGGGTGACTCCTAAAGGGGTGTACAAGATGGCAGAGAAGAATACAGGGTGACTCCTAAAGAGGTGTACAAGATGGCAGAGAAGAATACAGGGTGACTCCTAAAGAGGTGCACAAGATGGCAGATAAGAATACAGGGTGACTCTTAAAGAGGTGTACAAGATGGCAGAGAAGAATACAGGGTGACTCTTATAAAGAGGTGTACAAGATGGCAGAGAAGAATACAGGGTGACTCCTAAAGAGGTGCACAAGATGGCAGATAAGAATACAGGGTGACTCCTAAAGGGGTGTACAAGATGGCAGAGAAGAATACAGGGTGACTCTTAAAGAGGTGTACAAGATGGCAGAGAAGAATACAGGGTGACTCCTAAAGAGGTGCACAAGATGGCAGAGAAGAATACAGGGTGACTCTTAAAGAGGTGTACAAGATGGCAGAGAAGAATACAGGGTGACTCCTAAAGCGGTGCACAAGATGGCAGATAAGAATACAGGGTGACTCTTAAAGAGGTGTACAAGATGGCAGAGAAGAATACAGGGTGACTCCTAAAGAGGTGCACAAGATGTCAGACAAGAATACAGGGTGACTCCTAAAGAGGTGCAAAAGATGTCAGACAACAATACAGGGTGACTCCTAAAGAGATATACAAGATGCCAGATAAGAATACAAGGTGACTCTTAAAGAGGTGTACAAGATGGCAGAGAAGAACACAGGGTGACTCCTAAAGAGGTGCACAATATGTCAGACAAGAATACAGGGTGACTCCTAAAGAGGTGTACAAGATGTCAGACAAGAATACAGGGTGACTTCTAAAGAGATATACAACATGCCAGATAAGAATACAGGGAGTCTCCTAAAGAGGTGTGCTGGAAGGAAGGAAGGAAGATTGTAGTTTTACGTGACCGTGAATCTTGTGAATATGAGCCACGGGACCTCCTTTTTACGTGGAATCCGAACCACAGGACATGGCATTTCACATCGAAAATCTCACATGCATTGACCGGGAATCGAACCCGGACCGCCTTGGTGAGAGGCATACAGCTAGACCGCTGAGCCACCACGCCCCAGAGGTGTGCTGGATGTCAGAGCAAATTACAGGGTGACACTTAACGAGGTGTACAGTATGTTAGATTCAATTCAAATACAGGGTGACCCTTAAAGAGGTTTGCGAGATATCAGATTCAAATAATGGGTGACTCTTAACGAGTTGTAAAAGATGTCAGACTCAAATACAGTGTGGCCCTTAAAGAGGTGCCCGCGCGGGAAGCCAAAGTTAAAGGGTAACGGAGTCCTTTGAAAGAGTCCTGGGGCTTCGAGCGAAGCGAGAAGCCCTCCTGAGCCTTTCTAACTTGTGTAGCATTTGTAGTATGCGTCATTTGAAATGATATAACGTCTAGTCTTTCAGAATGACTGTATTTTTTTTTTCGGAGAAAGGCTACCCAACTAACGCGTATATCATAGTCATCCTAAAACATTAATACCTGCTCCTTGACGGCCGTAGTACAACTACCGTTGAGTTCATGCTCAATAACAATGTTATTGGTTTTATGTCTTATGTGTTATTTCAAAGACCTTAACTATAATGCATGTTTAAAACCATCACAGCTCCGAATAACACCACCTTACGTTTGAACAGGAAGTGTCTATGAAGGCTACGAATAGATGCAATACGTGCCAGCATTACACCAAGGCTGTCAGTAGCTAATCATGCCTCTCTGCTGTTGTGTCAGGCAAGCTGCCTGTTAGCAGGCTCGATCCACAGGCTGGAATATATATTTTCATTTAATGCCATTTACAACGGATGTAATATGGTCACATATCTCCCTGTTCCAACGAGTGATATTTTCTTTGGTCCTGAAAAGGGCCGTTTTAATCTCATGGTACGTGGCCAGGTTGGACGACGACACAATGGTCTGTAGGACGAAAGCAGGACACCCTGCATATTCAGGGTAGCAAGGGGTTTAACCTTCCGTCGGGCGCAATGAGCCTGTGAGTGTGAGGCACACTTTAACGAAATATCACACTAAAATAATTTATAATATTTGCTGAAGAAAACTTCTATAGCCTAATACTTAAATATTTGCCCTTTAAGCTATACATAACACTTATGTTTACATAAAAATTATCATAAGAAGGACGATTTTTAAGTGTGATAAAAGTTCCTTCAGAAATACTGTTTTATCATTTCAAATGGTCTTGTCGACTTCGTCGTTATGCTTGGGTCCAACGTTATGCGTTACGGAGGCGGAGACGGAAGTGACGTCATGCAGCGGCGCGGGAAGTGACGTCATGCAGCCGCGCGGGAAGCGAGTGCGTGACTCATGCAGCCACGCGGGAAGCAGAAGCTATGGTTATTGAAGTCTGTTGAAAGAGAGAAAAGTACAGGGTGACTCCTAAAGAGGTGCACAAGATGTCACACAAGAATACAGGGTGCCTCCCAAAGAGGTGTGCAGCATGTCAGAGCAAAATACAGTACAACATGCCAGATAAGAATACAGGGTGACTCATAAAGAGATATACAAGATGCCAGATAAGAATATAAGGTGACTCTTAAAGAGGTGTACAAGATGGCAGAGAAGACTACAGGGTGACCCCTAAAGAGGTGCACAAGATGTCAGACAAGATTACAGGGTGACTCCTAAAGAGGTGTACAAGATGTCACACAAGAATACAGGGTGACTCCTAAAGAGATATACAAGATGTCAGATAAGAATACAAGGTTACTCTTAAAGAGGTGTACAAGATGGGAGAAGGATACAGGGTGACTCCTAAAGAGGTGCACAAGATGTCAGACAAGAATACAGGGTGACTCCTAAAGAGGTGTACAAGATGTCACACAAGAATACAGAGTGACTTCTAAAGAGATATACAAGATGCCAGGTAAGAATACAGGGTGCCTCCTAAAGAGGTGTGCAGGATGTCAGAGCAAATTACAGGGTGACACTTAACGGGTGTACAGTATGTTAGATTCAATTCAAATACAGGGTGACCCTTAAAGAGGTTTGCGAGATATCAGATTCAAATAATGGGTGACACCTAAAGAGTTGCAAAAGATGTCAGACTCAAATACAGGGTGACCCTTAAAGAGGTGCCCGCGCGGGAAGCCTGAGTTAATGGGTAATGGGGTCTGTTGAAAGAGTCCTGGGGCTTCGATCGAAGCGAGAAGCCCTCCTGAGCCTTTCTCACATGTGTAGCATTTGTATCATGCGTCATTTGAAATGATATAACGTCTAGTCTTTCAGACTGACTGTATTTTTTTTTCCAGTATTCATTTTCATTTTCATAGGTAATAACACCAACTTCATTGTTTTTACATAGCCCATAGTGAACAACGGTCGTCACAATAATCAGTTTTTGTACAATAGTGAATACATGGTGCAGGATCAGGCGCAATGTGCCTGGCAGATCACTTTTGCAACAACAGCACGTGTGGAGGGTCATCGACAAACTGACCGATATGGGCTTGAAGGTCATGCGGAAACAGCTACTGAAAACGGGAAGTAGCTCCGACCCCACGAATGACATATACGAAGTAAGAATTAACACGTGTGCTTGTCAGAGCAGTTGTGCCCGACGGAAGATTAAAGAGAAAATCAGACTCACTCAGGCTGCCGTACGTGTCAAATCAAAGACCTCTGTAACCCCGGGATGTAAAGCATTTCTCAATTTTATGTTCGACAAATATAAAACCGTATTAATTGAACCACTTGTGAGGAATACCGATATGTATTGAGATCATTAGATTGCTAACATAACTTTTCTCACTAAAGAGATGGTAACAGAGAAACTGAAGTTATTAGAAAAGAATGCTACAGAACGAATGAGTGCCTGATGAATGAATTTTCAGGTAGTATTATTTTTATATAAATAAAATAAAGTGTGCTGAAATGCTTGTGGAATTAATTTTTAATCTTTATCATCTATTTTAGACCAACCTAGGCCCTATGCCATCCTAGAAGTGGTTTACCGTGGTATCCCACTTCTACTCCAGGTAAACTGCCGGGATGATTCCAAATTTAGGACCACTGCCAACTCTTTAACACTCCTACTTTCTGTTACAAATGCACAAACTAGCACTGACACAGTAATAACATAAGTTATTAAACAAATTTAAACACTTACAAGAATGTGATTATCACGATGTCAAAGCCCCTAAAGTTTAAAAAGAAACTTAAATTTTGACGCAGCGGAGAACAGCCATATGAAAGTCTCACGAGCATTGGGCACATGGCCAGGGATGGCAAATGGAATGAGATTAAAATAAAAAGGAATGAAATTAAATGGTATAAACACACACAATTCTGGAATGAAATTATATGTGAAGAGGAATTAAAATAGAAGTACGGTATGTTAATTTGAACAGTATTGAAAGGAACGAAATTATACGCGATTCGTAGAACTGTATTAAAGGGATAAGGTTTTGTGAATGCAATTAGAAGAGGGATTAAATCAGGAATAGAATGTGAAGAATGAAATGTAAGGAGCGAAATGTGCAAACGAATCCATTTCGTGAATTAAAAGGAATTAAATTCGGGATTAAAATAATCCGCAATTACACATTTTCATTAAACTCTGAGTGAATTTAAATTCGTAGGTCGAATGAAATTAAATGTGGAGTAAAATTAAACCTTGGAATCGGAATGAAATTAAATCTTTTTGGACTCGGAATGAAAATAAAGTGGATTGAAATTAAATCCTCATGACAGAATGAAATTAAACGTGGAATAAAATTCAACCTTGGTGGGCACAAATTTAAGTGGGCGCAAATAATGTGGGCGCAAATTAAAGTGGGCGCAGTTTAAAGTGGGTGCTAATTTTAAGTGGGCGCAAATTAAAGTGGACGAAATATAAAGTGGGCGCAAATTAAAGTGGGTGCAGTTTTAAATGGGAGCAAAATAAAGTGGGCGCAAATTAAAGTGAGTGCAGTTTTAAGCCGGCGCAGTTTAATTGGGCTCAAATTAAAGTGGGCGCAAAATAAAGTGAGCGCAGATTAAAGTGAGCGCAGATTAAAGTGGGCGCAAACTAAAGTGGGCGCAAATTAAAGTAGGCGCACTTTAAAGTGGGCGCAAATAAAGGTGGGCGCAAATTTTAAGCGGGTGCAAATTTAAGTGGGCACAAATTTTAAGTGGGCACAAATTAAAGTGGGCGCAAAATAAAGTGGGCGCAGTTAAAAGTGGGCGCAAACTTAAGCGGGCGCAGTATCAAGTGGGCGCAAATTAAAGTGGACATCTTACTCCCCTCCTCCTCCTCCAAGATAGTGGCCATAGAATAACTTAACCTAGCCTAACCTAACAAGATGTGCATTCGCGGCTCTTGTAAAACGGTGAGCTTTCTTGAAATTAATATTTATCGATTATTTACTATTGATATATCGATTATTGGTTAACTAATAAGTAATTGACTTCGGTTCTGCAACCTCTACCTCTGCACACCTCCACACAAGATGGCGGCTGTATTTTAACTTAACCTTGCCTAACCTAACAAGATGACGGCCGTAGCTTAACTAAACCTAACCTAACTTAACCAAACCTAACCTACGCTAACCTAAACTAACCTAAGCTAACCTAACCTAACGTAAACTAACCTAATCTAACCTAACCGAATCTAACCTATGCTATGCTTAGCTAACCTAAGCTAACCTAACGTCCCCTTTCCCGAGGACAAGTCATGGGCCTAAGTGCAAAACTCGGTAGGTGGATGCTCTCATTGGGGATGATGAGAGTGGTCAGTGACGGTAGCTGAGCATGATATCTTGAGTCGATCAGCCAAATATGGTGGCGGCAAGGGAGTGGTGGTTAAGGTGATATTTCTTGCAGAGACAGGTCGAATAAGGTCCCCCTCCCCAACCATCACCGGGAACTGCCGAAGGTTTACGATTGACACACACCTCTCACTCCCACTCCTCATCCAATTGTTAAAAGTTCGGCAGTTCCCGGTGATGGTTTGGGGGAGTGACCATATACAACCTGTCTCTGCAAGAAATATTAACTCAACCACCCTTCCCTAGCCACCACCATATTTGGTTGGACTGAAGATATCACCCACCAAGTTTTGCAGTTAGGTCCAAGACTTGTCCTAGGGAATGGGGAAGTTAGGTTAGGTTAGCTTAGCTTAGGTTAGCATAACTTAGGTTAGGTTAGCTTAGGTTAGTTTAGGTTAGCGTAGGTTAAGTTTGGTTAAGTTAAGCTACGGCCGTCATCTTGTTAGGTTAGGCTAGGTTAAGTTAAGCTACAGCCGCCATCTTGCGTGGACGTGTGTAGAGGTGGATACTGTAGTACCGAGGTCAATGACTTAGTAGTTGATCAATAATCGATATATCAGTAGTAAATAATCGATAAATAATCATTTCAAAAAAGCTCACCGTCTTACAAGAGCCGCGAATGCATATCTTTTTAGATATAATAATATCGTATGGCCTCGGGTGCCGGGTGCAAGCTTTGTAATTTGACACCCAGAGGGTAGCTTGCATGTCGAATTTCGTTGTTCCTCGACTATGAAAGTCAAGGAGGTTAGATGTTAGATATCTAAGCTCCTTGAACACTATAGCGCTTTCTAGTAGAGAAATGAGGAACTTTGTGTTGGCGGAAACTCCCGAGATTAATTTTGCCATTATGAACTCGGCTTACTGAATTCAAATGGGTTCTTTGACATGCCAACATCGTATGACATGCGTATCGTATTTTTGCCGCCTTTCAAAAAAAAAAACCACTTACCACGGCCAGGAGCGAACCTGCAATCTTGGGGTTAGTAGACCGACACGATATCCACTCACCCACCGTGGCAAGCTATCTTTTTAGATTAGGCTAGGTTAAGTTTAGCTATGGCCACTATCTTGGAGGGGGGGGGGGGGGAAGAGGTCCACCTTTTGCGCCCACTTTAAATTGCGCCCAATTTAACTCAACCCTTCCTTCCAGAAATAAGTTTGCTATTCCTGGGTGTCTTTATATATCCTACCAACCTATCTTTTCTCTTCATTAGCAGTCACCAGAAACATCTCTCTTTTCCAACCGCCCACTTCATTTTGTAACATTATCGACCCAATCTTCATCATTTTCCTGTAACACCACATTTCAAACGCTTCAATTCTCCTCTTCTTCTGCTACGTCAACAGTGCAATTTTCACTTCCTTAGAGTACCACGCTCTAGACAAAGGCTTTCAAAAATTACTTCCGAATACCTAAATCTATATTTGATGTCAACAAATGTATTTTCTGTAACAAATGCATTCCTTGTCTGAGCCAAACTACCTTAGATATCCTCTTTGCTTCGTCCATCACTGGTTATTTTGCTTCCTAAGTAGTAGAAGATTTCTACTTCCTTTAGCTTTTTCACCTGCCAATTTAACATCAATAGGGGTTTCTGATTTTATTTGGCTGCATTTTATTATTTTGTTTTACATTTTTTAAAATTGATTTTCATCATGAATCCTTTCCTCGAGACAGAGTCCTTACCATTTAAAAACTCTCTCAAATTCTCTGATCAATCAGCTAAGATCACAATATCATCAGCAAATCTCAGAGTTGAATTATTTCTTCTTGAAACTTTACTCTACTTTAAATGCTCCCATAATTTCCTTCATTGCATGTCCAATGTATACATTGAAAACTAAGGGTGACAAGTCGCAGCTTTGCCTTACACCTTTATGAATACCAGCTTCTGTCTCATGTTCTTCGGGTCGAATAACTGCCGTCTGGTTTGAGTATAGATTGTACACTAGTGGCCAAAGGTTAAGCATAAGTTACGAATAGGCAGGGCAACAGGAAATAGACGGCAAATTGCACGTCATATGCACCTACCAACCTTACGTGTTCGCTCTGTATAGGAAAGGAGTATTCCCTGCTTTGAGTAGCGGCGTAACCGCAAGGTAAACACAGCCAGTCCCTGCGCTCCATATTCCCTCAGACGTGTTTGCCCTGTTATAGTGCGCGGAGTGTAGCCTCGTGGTGAACGTGACACCATAATGGCACAACGACGCCATTTGGACCCCGTTTTGCAGGGTAGAATACTCGGCCGCCTGGAAGCAGGTCAGACACAGACCGAAGTCGCCATATCCTTGAATGTGTCACAATGTGTCATTTCCAGGCTTTGGGGACGATTTCGAGACACAGGAGATGTTAGTCATAGGCCAGTACCAGGTCGACCAAGAGTAACCACCCCACAGGAGGACCGATATTTTGCCTTAACCGCCCGACGAAATCGGAGTGCACCTGCAAGACCATATTGTCAGCGGAGCTTGCAGCCGTCTCAGGGGTTGCCGTTTCCCGGCAAACTGTATATCGGAGGCTCAAAACAGCAGGGCTGATTGCCAGCCGTCCAGCGGTGTGCGTCCCGCTCACTCCAGCACAGAGACGGGCCCGTGTACTGTGGAGCCGTCAACGTCGAAACTGGACCATGAATGAATGGAGGCATGTGCTCTTCACAGATGAATCCCGCTTCAGTTTGCAGAACGATTCCTGTCGCACATTAATCTGGAGAGAACCTGGTAGTCGATACAACCACAGGAACATCGTGGAACGGGACCAGTATGGTGGTGGTGGCGTCATGGTGTGGGGCGGCATCATGTTGAATGGCTGTACGGACCTGCACATCTTCATGGGGGGGGGGGGGGGGGGGTCCGACGAACACTGTGAACGCTCGGAGGTACAGGGATGAGGTACTGAGATCACATGTTCGACTCTTCAGAGGTGCGGTTTGTCCAGACTTCCTCTTAATGAACGATAATGCCCGACCGCACCGCGCTGCTCTGGTGGATGAAATTCTGGCTGGGGAAGACATTCATCGCATGGACTGGCCTGCGAGGTGTGCGGATATCTGAATCCTATAGAACATGCCTGGGATGCATTGGGGAGGCGAATTGCATCCCGTCAGCCTCCGCCGAGATAGAGAGATATCCTACATAAAAATGAGGGGGACTTGGTATATCAGATGTTAAAATCGATGACCTTAATTGGTTCGACAACCACCCAGTTGCACTAATATCAGGTAAATAAGGGTTTCACCCTGTTGGCGTTTGGGATAGATTTTCGTGAATTGCTGTACATTTGATTAATTTTATGGATTTTTTTAAATTTTGAGGTAAATATGATGTATTTAATTGTATGCTAGATAATCTGTGTTATTGTAGTGCCTGTAGACAGTAGCAGAGAAATTTAGCAATTATAGATAGGATTGAGAGAGAGGTAGCATGACTTGGTAATTAGCTAGTGGGTAAGTAGACATAGAAAATAAAAGACTCCCTAGGCCTTGGATATCCTAATACAGACGGGGATGGAATATAGCAAAAGTTGCTCCAGTGAGGTCTATAAAAACATGACAAAGAAGAATTCCGCACCAGCAAGTGGTTGAAATCTGGTTAATTTAATGATAAATCCCAGAAAATCACGTGCACAATAGTGAAGTAAGAATCTGTTCCAGCAGTCGCTAGCAATGAGTCGTCTTCTCTAGTACGTTTTGGCACACGGATATTATATTACTGATAATATAACATATATCTCAAGCGAGGCTAGTAGCTGTGTGGAACATCGCTAATATTTATTCTTGTATACTTTAGTAAGTGTAGAGGTTGTGGAACATCTGGGTCATCACCTCTGTTTACTTAAGTGAGTGAGGAAACTTGGGGTTATGAGTCATCAAACGGTTAACATGATAGCTATATACAGGTAAGTGAAAACAATAAACGTTTTTAGAAATGGATGTGTAAACGTTTGTGATTGCCCGCTCGGGTACGATGTCGTGTTAGTCAGGTGTGGTAACGCTTATCTGCTTTGGGTAAAAACCATCTCTCTAGGGACCTACAACAGTACCCAGTGTTGCCAATACAGTGTTGTAATTAGTCTATATTCAGCTTTCTGCTAGATACAGTACTGCCAATGTTGTTGTTGATTGAGTCTTTTGATTGGTTTGATGCAGCACTCTATGCATTCCCTGTCCTGAGCTGTTTCATCTCTACATAGCTAGCAAACCTTGCATCCGAGGCAAACTGTTTAATATATTCTAACCTTGGTCTACCCCTACATTTCTTGGTCTCAACCCTTCTTTCCATAATTACGTTTGCTATTCCTAGGTGTCTTAGTATGTGTCCTACCAACCTATCTCTTTTCTTCGTTAGCAGTTGCCATAAACACCTCGCCCAATCGTTTTAATACCTCTGGATGCGGATGTCCGCGGCTTCATCATTCTCCAACACCATATTTTGAACGCTTGAATTCTCTTCTTTTCTAATGCGTTAACATTCCAAGTTTCACTTCCATAGAGCACCACCCTCCATACAAAGGCTTTCAAAATGACTTTCAAATACCTAAATCTATATTTGATGGCAATTATTTATTTTCCCTAGAAAGGCTTTTGTTGTTGTTGTTGTTGTTGTTGTTGATTGAGTCTTTTGATTGGTTTAATACAGCTGTCCATACTTTTCCTGTCCTAAGCTAATTATTTCATCTCTACATAGCTAGCACACCTTACAGTACATCCGAGGCAATCTGTTTAACATATTCTAACCTTAGTCTACCCCTACAGTTCTTGGTCTCAACCCTTCTTTCCATAACTAAGTTTGCTATTCCTGGATGTCTTAGTAAGCATACTACCAACCTATCTCTTCTCTTCTTTTGCAGACGCCGAAAACCCCTCGCACACTCGTTTTGGTGCGCCAACAATGGATGAAAATGTATTATGTCAGTTGTGCTCGAAATTATAAAATTAATATTTCTATATAAATTAAAATTTTACACAAATTTTACAGCAAGTAACTAGATGTAATCCACTAACCATCATTCACCTATCAACCTCTTGTATTGCTAGCTATATATCTAATCTGAGCTAACAGAAGCTACTTCGAAGATAATCTGTTTAGCTTATTCGAACCTTGTCCTACCCTGCAGTTCTTAGCCTCGACCCTCATTTCCATAACTATGTTTCCTATTCACATAACATATTAAAATCCCTAAGTGTGAAACCCAAGTCCCTTGTTGTGTCTTGGTGGTCGAAATGCACACGATATAAATGAAGTGAGAACACACAATTGGACTTATAACTTTATATACTTATAACTTAATATGATACATATAATACAGTTACGTGTTGATAGCACCATGGCTATTTCTGAATGTTTGAAAAAGGTCAGAGAGTATAGACTCTGTATGTAGCTTCCACAACCGACACCAGAGTGCTCTTTAACTGGATATATGCAGTTGTTAGCCTCGACCCTTATTTCCATAACTACGTTTCCTATTCACCTAACATATTAAAATCCCTAAGAGTGAAACCCAAGTCCCTTACGGCCAAAGGCTAGCATGCTAACCAATTAGCCACGGGGCTGCAGGGGCTTACACGATATCGTGACCATTTAAACCCATGTACATGATGTTTGTGGAATCTGTCTGATTACCTGTGTCATTGTGGTGTCTGTTGGAATTTACGTATTTTGTAATTCAGGTGGGGGTTGGGGAATAAACAAATCTTAGTATCCGCTAACAGGTATTCACCTATCCACCACTTAGATTGCTAGCTATATATCAATCTTGTCGAATAAAGTTGTGACAGTGAGAGAGATTGAGACATCCTGTTTTCCTGAATAATTTTTGTTGGTCATCGACACCATATAGTTGGGTGTGTGTAATTCACCAATTTCCCAGCGGTTACCAAATAAAGGGGGATGGAATTACTTTATAATGGTTAGAATATGCTACATTGCATAGTATGCCTCATTATAGTGCTGTCTTAGGTTTCTCTGTGTATCTACCGACCTAACTTGTAGCGGTATTTTTATCATTTCAAATGATCTTGTCGACTTCGTCGTTATGCTTGGGTCCAACGTTATGCGTTACGGAGACGGAGACGGAAGTGACGTCATGCAGCCGCGCGGGAAGTGACGTCATGCAGCCACGCGGGAAGCAGAAGCTAATGGTTATTGGAGTCTGTTGAAAGAGTCCTGGGGCGTCGAGCGACCTGGGGCTTTGAGCAAAGCGAACACAAGAATACAGGGTGATTTCTAAAGAGATATACAAGATGCCATATAAGAATACAGGGTGCCTCCTAAAGAGGGTGCAGGATGTCAGAGCAAAATACAGTACAAGATGCCAGATAACAATACAGGGTGACTCCTAAAGAGATATACAAGATGCCAGATAAGAATACAAGGTGACTCTTAAAGCGGTGTACAAAATGGCAGAGAAGAATACAGGGTGACTCCTAAAGAGGTGCACAAGATGGCAGACAAGAATACAGGGTGCCTCCTAAAGAGGTGTGCAGGATGTCAGAGCAAAATACAGTACAAGATGCCAGATAACAATACAGGGTGACTCCTAAAGAGATATACAAGATGCCAGATAAGAATACAAGGTGACTCTTAAAGCGGTGTACAAAATGGCAGAGAAGAATACAGGGTGACTCCTAAAGAGGTGCACAAGATGGCAGACAAGAATACAGGGTGCCTCCTAAAGAGGTGTGCAGGATGTCAGAGCAAAATACAGTACAAGATGCCAGAGAAGAACACAGGGTTACTTCTAAAGAGGTGCACGATGTCACACAAGAATACAGGGTGACTTCTAAAGAGATATACAAGATGCCAGATAAGAATACAAGGTGACTCTTAAAGAGGTGTACAAGATGGCAGAGAAGAATACAGGATGACTCATAAGAGGTGTACAAGATGTCACACAAGAATACAGGGTGACTTCTAAAGAGATATACAAGATGCCAGATAAGAATACAAGGTGACTCTTAAAGAGGTGTACAAGATGGCAGAGAAGAATACAGGGTGACTCCTAAAGAGGTGCACAAGATGTCAGACAAGAATACAGGGTGACTCCTAAAGAGGTGTACAAGATGTCACACAAGAATACAGGGTGACTTCTAAAGAGATATACAAGATGCCAGATAAGAATACAGGGTGCCTCCTAAAGAGGTGTGCAGGATGTCATAGCAAATTACATGGTGACACTTAACGAGGTGTACTGTATGTTAGATTCAATTCAAATACAGGGTGACCCTTAAAGAGGTTTACGAGATATCAGATTTAAATAATGGGTGACTCTTAAAGAGTTGTAAATGATGTCAGACTCAAATACAGGGTGACCCTTAAAGAGGTGCCCGTGCGGGAAACCTACGTTAATGGGTAATGGAGTCTGTTGAAAGAGTCCTGGGGCTTCGAGCGAAGCGAGTAGCCCTCCGGAGCCTTTCCAACATGTGTAGCATTTGTAGCATGCGTCATTTGAAATAATATAACGTCTAGTCTTTCAGACTGACTGTACTTATTTAAAGATTCAACCGGCCTCTGGGTTGACTACCTCACAGAGAACGTGTAACCACCATCCCGGTATTCGCATAGTCCAACCACAGAAAAAACAACTTCTAAAAATTGCTAACGTTGCTTCCTATTACGTCAAATGCTGCTTTGTGACAAGCTTCAGCTTGTCTCTACAAAAATGACACCTCAGCGCTGCTCGACAAGCGTTGGGTTAGACCCTTGTGCAAAAATGGAAAAATGACATGTCCTAGAAAAAGAGCACGTTTCGCCCTTTTGTTTAATCCGTTTAACATAGGTAAGGTTCATTTCGGTTCGATTTTGGTTTGGTTAATTCGGTTTGGTTTCGGTTTCCGTTAGGTTCGGTTTAGTTTCAGTTCCGTTTGGTTCGGTTCGGTTGTGGTTTGGTACGGTTTCGTTTTGGTACGGTTTCAGTTCAGTTTCAGTTCGGTTCGGTCCCGCTCAGCTACCCTGACTGTCCGCTTCATCATCCCCCAAACATGGAAAACGACTTCTAAATATACTCTACCATAATCATCCCCTCCATAGCCACACACGTGACCGTCACCATCTTTAGTTGACCGATAATGATACTCCCTGCTCGGCTACCCCGTCAAATAAATAAATAAATAAATAAATAAATAAATAATAACTATTAAAATAAAATAATAATAATAATAAAACCCTCACCGTCCCCTCCCTAGCCGTCACCATCTTTGCTCGACCGATTAAAGATACCTCGCTTGAACACCTCATTTTGATCACACCTCTTAGGTTAGGTTAGGTTAACATAGGTTAGGTTAGGTTAGGTTAGGTTTGGCTAGGTTAGGTTACTTTTTGACTTTTAAAGTCGCACATTTTTCCGTATTGACAGAATGAAATAATAAACAAAGTTTTTTTTATGGTTCCGCCTAGTCAATACTATTGTCAATGCTATAAGACACCGAAACATGTACCAACATACTTCAAGACAAGTGATTATGTGACGATAAAATCTTTAATAAAACAAGTATTGACTAGGCGGAATCATAAAAAAAACTTTGTTTATTATTAGGTAAGGCTAAGTAAAGCCATTGATAACCATTTTGAAACGTTTTGATCACACCCCGTAGGTTAGGTAAGGTTAAGTTAAGTTAAGCTATGGCCAACATCTTGTTAAGTTAAGCTACGGCCGCCATCTTGTTAGGTTAGGCTAGGTTAAGTTAAGTTATGGCCGCCATCTTGTATGGAGGAATGTGGAGGAATGTGGAGGTGGAGGGCGCGAAACCCCCACAAAACCACTACTCAACTCATCAATTTGTCAGTGAATTATTACCTTTTACGGAACTAACCTTGGGGAGGTGTCTTTAGTTTTCTGCATGTGGCCTTTAATGTGATGAGAGGGCAGGAGAGCATTCTACCGACCATCTCGTGCTGTGCGGCTAGCATTCTTGGCAGTTGGTCCGGGTTCGATTCCCCGCTTTACTAAGAAATTTTAATTTTGGTCCGAGGGCTGGAACAGGGTACACTGAGCTTCGTGAGGTCAAACTGAGAAGAGGAGTGTTCGATTCCCATCTCAGCCATCTTGGAAGTGGTTTTCCGTGGTTTCCCCACTTCTTCTACAGGCAAATGCCGGGATGGTTCCTAACCTAAGGCCATGGCCGCCTCCCTCCCAATCGTCATCTGAATTACTAATGCACGCACTAATACACCCATCACAATAACACATGTTATCAGACAAATTCCACACACCCGAGTACACGGGTCTAAATGATCATGATGTCGCAGAGCCCTTAAATCAATCAACAACAACTGCATTCTACCATTCCAAGAATGGTTGTCATTGCAGTATTATGCCCCGAAAGTCCACGACTAGTTCGAGTGGTCTTTGGCCTAATCATTGGAACAACCATCTTCGTGCATCTCAATGGGGAATTGCCACGAGGCTTTCAGCAGCTTGTCTCAATTCTGCCTCCATGTAGCCTATGTAGGCCTATACCTAGGTACATGCAATAAATTAGGACTTTTCTGGCTTTCAGCAACTTTTCTCAATTCTGCCTCCATGTATGTTGGCCTATACATGCAAGAAATTAGCACTTTTCAAAAATAAAGAAATAATAAGCATATGTACCCTACTATTTTGATTCTCTCCAACTCCTGAATCCTTCCCTGAACATTCATCTTAAAAATAGAACGGTCTGCATTTTTGGACCAATTACTATTATTCAGGAGTAGGAGAGAATGTTAATGTTGATAAATATTTCACTAACGCTACTGACGCCTCCTACATAATACTCATGTTCTACCAAGTTTCGACGTAATTGTGCAATAATACTAATTTGTATACTTAAATAGTACGCCTAGCTGCCATCTTCGATGTATGTAATCGCTGTTCTTTCGCTTTGGGCATACGGAGTGAATTATGTTCTTTTTTATTACTAAATTTCGTTAGCTCTAGGATAGCGAAAGTTATAAATTTACTGTATTTTGAAATTTCAAGATGGTCGCTGTGCGCTTTATTCAGTGTAGGCTATTAACCTTTTGATTAACCAGAGTGAGAGCTTCTATATAGTACTCAACTCTTGGCAAGATTCGCCTTAGATACCGTACCCAATTTCATTCTGAGTTGTCGATGTTAATGTTCCAATATTTCGCACAGCCGCCATAGTTCACATATGGAGATTTTCTTCTTTTGAGTTGGCCATACAAGGCCACATATACGGTCTTATCTTGTCGCTAATTTTCGTTACTTTAGCTCTTAATTTGTGAGAGTTTCTTCTTTTTATATTTCATGTCAAGAAAAAAAAGGAAGCTTGTAGTTTAACGTGACCGTTAATCTCGCGATCATAAGCCACGGGACCTCCATTTTACGTGGAATCCGAACCACAGGACATGGCATTTCACATCGAAAATCTCACTTGCAGTGACCGGGAATAGAACCCGGTCCGCCTTGGTGAGAGGCATACAGATAATGTCAAGATGACGGCAGTGCGTATTTTTGCCGGTCAGGAACTCGTAACGTTGGTAACAGAGGGTTATTATATACAACCATCTAACAAGTACTGTGAGGATTGATGCATTGCATAATTCATACGACACCATCTTAAAATTCTTAGCTGATTACCTTGTAAATTGCGCATTCTACATACAGGTATGTTTCTTTAACACTTGGTAGAAATACAGTGATTAGTTTAGTCGTAATTTTATTTAAGCTTTAAATATTTGGGATGCCGCCATTCTGTTTCTGTTAAAATGGTGGCGATATAAAACAAGATACCGAGGTGCCCTTTGCTAGTGCTACATCTGTACCAAGTTTGGTTCAATTCCGTTTCGTCGTGTTTGAATTGATAGGGAGGGGGTGGGGGCAGACATACAGACACACACGCGGACATTGGGCCCGTTTAGATCTCAAGCCTACTTCCATTTTCAACAGTAATCAAAAGTAGGGTAATAAAAATAGGCTATATCTGTACATAGTTCGTAAGAAATAGTAATCGATAAAACAGGACATCATGAGTTCGGTTTCGTCTTGGTGCATTTGAGCAGGCAGGTGAGCACTCTCTCTTAGTCACGAGCAGGCTGACAAGGAAGCAGTCTGCATTCCCCTCAATATGTCCACTTCTCCCCATTGCGCTGCAGTTATCATCTCCCCCAACTCAAACTTCCAAAGGCAAGAAGTCTTGATTGTCCTCAGACTGCCCCATACCCCTCACAATCTCTGCCACTCTTATTGTCAGGCAGTCTGGAGGGAAGGCTGCCTTGTCTGCAGCTTATTACTCGTACCAATTATGCAGATGGCGATATGGAGGAGGTGTAGTTTTGACATCTGGTGGCAGGGGTGCTCCCAGGATTCCTCTTGGAGAGGGGGGAGCAATACACAGAACCCACTCTTACTGTTGTTGCGTGGATATTCGTAAATAACGTAGGCTGATTGAGGTGAAGATCATTAACTGGTAGTGTAGTTCAATAAGCTCTCCTGTCTACGTCTGTCTACCTACGATAAAGCTCAAATAGATGCGAAAATTATTCTATTTTACAGTTATAGTAAAATGCTAAACTATTTAATTTAATATTGATAAATACTGCTTTCAGTTTCTAATGTCCTAATGTTGAGGTTCATGGGTTCGATCTATGGGCACCGCACATATGCCTATCGCAAAAGGCGAAATTCTATCTGAAGCTACTGAGAAAACTGAACAAAAAGGCTGAATGACGGGCCGGATATGTCCACCGGACCTCTAGCACGTCGTCGTTCAGGAGACAAAATTCTGATCTAATGTTAAAAACAGTGGCGGCCGACAGACTCTCGGGTCGGCAGAGCAATCACAGTATTTTTCCCTGCACTTCTTTATAGCTTGGCAGGAGAGAAAAAAAAAAAGTAAAATCGAGTTGTTTTTTTAGTCGTTTACCCTCCAGGTTGGTGGAACCCACAGACTCAGCGAGGGAACTCTCACCACTACCGTCTCTACGGTCAGTGTCCTAGAGCTGGGAACATCGAATCGGAAGGGATACAACTGGTGAGGTGGGATTGGCACCTCGCCCAGACGGCCTAACCTGCAAAGCGAACAGGGGCCTCATGAGGGAAGGTAAGGATGGATAGACAAGGAAGAGGGAAGAAGGCGACCGTGGCCTTGAAGAAGTTACCATCCCGGCATTTGCCCGAAGACGAAGTGGGAAACCACGGAAAACCACTTCGAGGACGGCTGAGGAGGAATCGAACCCCCTCAACTCATTTGGGCCACCCGAGGCTGAGTAGACGCCGTTCCAGTCCTCGTACCACTTTTCAAATTTTGTGGCAGAGCCGGGAATCGAACCCAGGACCTCCGGGGCGGCAGCTAACCATGCTGACCGCTACGCTACGGAGGCGACGAGTTATTTTATATGCAATGAAAATATCACGTTATTGCTCAATATTCTAGATGTCGGATCCTAAGACTGCCCTAATCACTGGTTTTTATCATTTGGTAACTCAACAATGATTTCATAGTGTAACAACACTGAGAATCTGATGTGAAAATTACGTATAGAACTTAACGCAAAACGTGAATCCAAGGGAGCTTGTGTTCGAGTCTCTTTTATCATTACATTATCCTTGTGTTGTGAGCTCAAAACTGGAGAAATCCCTGCTTCCACTAAAACAACATAGCCTATCGCCATCTGAGAATAGCAATAACAAACACCCTGTCTTCGAGTGCATGCTGTCGTTCTACCAGAAAGGTTGCTTCAGCTCAAGCCTTGGCTTCAGCTAGGGGCAGCAAATAACGTACAAGCCAGCGCAGACAGTGTGTCGCCTTTTACCCTTGCAAGCCATCCTCCTCTACTTTGTTTTTTTGCTGGCTGCGTGGCTCAGCGGTAACGTTCTCGCTTGCTGTGCTCAAGGTTGCAAGATCGAATCCTGGCGCAGTCAGCTGGCATTTGAGGGTGCGCAAATGCGAGGGAGCCGCGTGTTAGTAGATTTACTGGCACGTTAAAGATCCCCTTTGGGGCAAAATTCTGGCATCCCGGCGTCTCTAAAAGCCGCAGTAGTTAAAAGGGACGTAGTAACATGAGTAGTAAAATGAGACGGACGGGATATAACCACATTGACAGTCCTTCAACGCGCAGTCACAGATGGCTTACTCCACTTAGCTTGTCGCACGCAATAATCCTACATTATGATGAATCAAAGTCGATGGATGTGTAGCCTATAATTCATGTTAATAACAGTACCTTAGAAGAAATGCAGGGATGAATTAAACAACGATTTATCCAGTACATAACAGCATAGAATATTTAATTAGGCTACACTACAGACTGGAAAGTGTTGGCTGTTAAGATGTGGACATTGAATTATCACTTGAATTCAGCATAGAACACAAGATTCCTTTCCTTTAATATTCAAATGAAATAGGCTATACAAGTGCAAGTAACAATCAATGTCAGTGTTCGAGCTGACAGATGAAAGTTAGGAAAATAGGCTATACCTCCCCAGTCACATTATGTTTCATTTTCATTGTTAAATTGCTTTTTATTTTGATAAACTACTTAAATCACTAGCAGAGAGTGAATTTGACTACAAATTAAACACTGGAATAATAATAATAAAAATAATAATATGTCGCCTCCGTAGCGTAGCGGTCAGCATGGTTAGCTGCCGCCCCGGAGGTCCTGGGTTCGATTCCCAGCTCTGCCACGAAATTTGAAAAGTGGTATGAGGACTGGAACGGGGTCTACTCAGCCTCGGGTGGTCCAAATGAGTAGAGGGGGTTCAATTCCCACCTCAGCCATCCTCGAAGTGGTTTTCCGTGATTTACCACTTCGTCTTCGGGCAAATGCCGGGATGGTACCTACTGTAAGGCCACGGCCGCCTCCTTCCCTCTTCCTAGCCTATCCATCCCAATCTTCCATCCCATCCCATCCCTCATGAGGCCCCTGTTCGCTTTGCAGGTGAGACCGCCTGGGCGAAGTGCTGATCACATCTCCCCAATTGTATCCATCCCAACCAGATGTTCCAAGCTCCAGGACACTGCCCATAGAGGCGGTAGTGGTGAGTTCCCTCGCTGAGTCCGTGGGAACCACCAACCTAGAGGGTAAATTGACTAAATAAAAAAATAATAATAATGTGACAGCAGATTAAGCGTAACATTTATTAGTCTACACATGGACAGAGGTTGACAATACTTGCCCAACTCTTTACTTTTATAGTTTTCAGTTTGAATACGGTTATGAATTCAATCACGTAAAGTAAGTTATACCGCACTGGTTGTGTCAGTTAATAAAAGAAACACTTGCAACGATGTTTTTCGATAGACTATATCATTGCCGGCAATTCACGAACTACACACATCAAAAAAAAGTTTTGCATATTGCTAGCAAGAGTCGTAGTGGTCTCAAACCCATTAGTCGTTCTTGCGTGCGTGTATATCGGCTGTGTACACTCGTCTGTGTCAATGAGAATACTGTAGATATGTGCGAGTGTGGAGACAGCTCGGTGAACGTATGCATGACCAATACATCTGTCAAGGGGAGGATACGATGCATGGGTCACCGATTCGAACCATCTAGGCGTATACGAGGTGCAAGTAGTAAGTTGCGCTTCTCAGCCGATTCCGAGAAATTAATTATTAATTATTCGTAATTGCTGTACTGCGTTCATGTGCGTTGTAAGTTAACATGAAACCAAAGAGCGCATGGTGCAGCGGCAAGAGCCCTGCTTCGTAAGCGCGGTATCACTGGATCGAATCCCACCGGTGAGCCTTTTTGTTGTTGTTGGTAAACATAGGCAATCCGTACAACTGTAGGTGTCGTGAATAATGTTCATTTTGCAGTCAATTGTAATAACGTGTTATGTGAGCGGGAAAAGGGAGTCGGAATAAATCGTACAGGAGATTGATGAAAGAATACCTTTATTCACAGTATTTGCTGTTAGTACAACTGCCCACCGTTATCGTTAGTTTGTGTGCAGGTGACCTCGCCAGGTCCGAACACTTTCCAACCAATACCCATAGCATGAGACACTACTTGCGGGGTTCGGAGTGGTCTGATGGTTCACTCACGTGCAATGAACGGAACAGACTGGGTATTCAGTGTATAAACGTATACATGTAATAGAACACACCTGACCATGTATAATACCAATGTATTTGCAATGCCCCGACAGTACATTATGTAATGTCACAAACGTTCACCCCCATACGATGATTTCAGAATCCCTTTTGCCGCTCACAAAACACGTTATTGCAATTGACTGCAAAATGAACTCTATTCCACGACACCTACAGTTATACGAATTGCCTATGTTTACAAAAACAAAAAAAAGGCTCACCGGTGGGATTCGATCCAGTGATCCCACGCTTACGAAGCAGGGCTCTTCCCGCTGCACCACGCGCTCCTTGGCTACAAGTTAACGTACAACGCACATGATCGCCGTACAGCAATTACGAATAATTTATAATTAATTTCTCGGAATCGGCAGAGAACCTTACTACTTGCACCTGGTATACGCCTAGTCATGCCCTACAAGTTTACTAAAGATGGTTCGAATCGGTGACTCATGCATCGTATCCTCCCCTTGTGAGACCGATACATACAGGGAGGAGTGGTGCAATGTTTTGGGGGTGGCATCATGTATGGTTGCCGAACCCTTCTTGTGTACCTCCCAGGGTGTATGACAGGCATTTGTTACAGGGATACTATCCTGGTACCTCTAGTGAAAGGCTATGCTGACAATTTCGGGTCAAATTTCACTTTCGTGGACGATAACGCTCGCCCGCACAGAGCTGGCATTGTCAATGCCTTTCTTCAAGAGAATGGTATTCGCAGAATGGAATGGCCTGCCTATGCTCCCGATCTTAATTGTGTAGAGCAGGCGTGGACACTGCTTAATAAATAAGTCCGTCCTCACTTTCATCCCCACTGTGTTCAATGGCAATATGCAAAACTTTATTTTGATGTGTGTATGAAAGGCAAGAAAATTACCAGGACAGGAGAATGTTCAAGTAAATAGACCTACCTTACGCACCGATAGAGAAATCACGAGAATATCACTTTCACCACAAGCACTTCCAAACCACAGTCGCACCGGTTAATTTAAAAAGAACACTATTTTCAAAGCTTAATGATTTACAGAATAATCATCACCAACACAGAGATTACAACTGCTAAATATTACCACCGCACTCATTCAAGTCTTCAGCGCAAAGCAGAATAACTCACTGGTACCATCCCTAACTAACCACAGGATGCAAGCCAGAGGTCCGTTTTACTTCACCCTTACAATATGAATCGAGATTCCTGGTCTCAGTTAGAGTTTTTTTTTTAAATTTAGTCGATTTACCCTCTAGGTTGGTGGTTCCCACGGACTCAGCGTGGGAACTCACCACTACCGCCTCTACGGACAGTGTCCTGGAGCTTGGAACATCTGGTAGGGGTGGATACAACTGGGGAGGTGTGATCAGCACGTCGCCCAGGCGGCCTCACCTGCAAAGCGAACAGGGGCCTCATGAGGGGAGGGTTTGGAAGGTTAGGATGGATAGGCAAGGAAGAGAGAAGGAGGTGGCCGTGGCCTTGCAGAGGTACTGCCCCCGTAAATTGAATTATATTGAGACCACGATGGCTGTATTGGCAAAAATGAATAAAGTTATGGCTGTCATAGTTGTGACGTGTATATTCATGACGTAGGCACGGATGACGCAGATTTCATGCAAGTAGGCTGATTGAGCTGAGATTCTTGGTGACGTCATGATTTTGTTCGAGAAAGATCTGAAATTTACGACGCAGTCGCAGGAAACAAGGTATTGTGCTAAGGAAGAAGTTACGCTATTGGAGGAGAGACTCGAACCAATGAACGATAGTTTGGAAGGAAGACGGAGATTGCTGAAACTACGATATTTGATTGCTTTTGGCATGCAGATTTGTGGAAATCTATTTTCAGTTATGGCATTGATTTGGAATTTTGAAGAAATTAATTTTGAGTTTTTGAAATTTGAAAATCCGTCAAGTATAGCCAAAGTTAAAACTTCTAGCAATGACGGAGCAACAGGCTATGGAAGGGATGGATACGCCCCTTAAGAAGTTGATAAAAGGTCGTGCACAGGAGAGAGGAGCTCTCATATCTCTCATACCGCTGATACCGCATATATATTTCAGATGTTATATAGTCATTGTCGAGTGAATAAGTGAAGCAAGTTGTCTTTAGCGTGTGGTTAAAGCCCGGCGCATCGAACGAACACGGAGCAGTTCCATTTTACGCTGTTCGAAACTAAGTGAAGTTGAAACGCTCACATTAACGTTTCTACGAGATAAGATATAAAGAGTTAACTTCTGCCTTCATTATAATTCAATTGGGCAGTACAACATTGAGGTGTGTAGAAGATTTGAACAATTTCACAGTTATACTTTGAAAGATATTGGCATTTTAAGGCTGCAGACAAAAGTGATTTTCTCGCCACCTGAGAGGCACTTTTAAATTTCCACATTATACACTACGGCTGACACGTGTTACAACCGTGATATTGGAGAATACGTTTGGTAATACAACGATACATTCTACTATGGAACATTATAATCTTGCAGTGCTTTCAATGATTATAACAGAAGTTGAGATGGAAGGCTAAGGCTTTAATGCAATTGGGACATATATCGATGGAGTGAAGTAACAGCATGGAACTTCGTTAATCGTCATTCTACAAAAGCGAGCATGTAGTGAACATCAAACTACACTCATGCATCGTGAATCCATCGCTGAATTATATCAAATGACAGTGGAAATATCATCATACTCCACGATTATGAATATTTCTGCGGAAATAACTGCAATAAACTTCATGGCGAATTACGACTGGAACTTCAGGGAACTTTCAAGAGAGGCCAGGGAGGACCCGGCTCATAAAGAAGAGTTTTGCCAGAGGGATGTCTTTCGTATACATGGAGCAGTGCAATTTCCGGAGGAGGAAGCAGTTCGATTCTCCGAGGACGCTGATTCCAGGTTCGAGGTCGGAGCACATCTTCACGCTGGTGAAATGGAACCAACAGCCGTTTTCTTTGAAAACTTTCCTCTAGAACTTCAATCAACAGATAAGGTAGTCGTGAACGTTTCTTGTATTATTTGAGTCATGTAGCGATATCTGAGCAACCATTTTCCCCATATTTTTTGTCCTATCTTTTGCCCCATTTTCTTGATTAACATTTCTGTACTCAGTACACTTCGATGATTTTTGCCTTTTTCTACGATTTATTGAGACATTGTTATGTCATTGGCATAGTTAAATAATTTTGGATCAGTTGAGACTGATAATTTAGATTCTTTCAATAATTTGCATATTTTTGTAGTCACGATTTGACTGTAAAGTTAACGATTTGCTATGGCAGATTTGAATTCAGACAGCGTGTCATTTTATTAAAGTAATTCTATTCAGTAAATTACTTTGACCAATTTTCTGTCATCCTCAAGAAAGAAGAATGATTAAATGATTTTAGAGCGTTAAAATCTAATACGTTATCGACGATCTTTGAAATACTAGTCGTCTTATGAACATGATTGCAACATAGACATTTATCATTGCATTATAGACAATTTTATGAAATATGAACTTTGATTACGATTTATTGAATACACTATAGTAATGAACATTTGATAGGAGTTTTTCTCAATTATAGATTGGAACAATAATGTTTGCATTCCACAGTCTAATTGTATTCTATTCGACTATTTATGCAGTTTAGATGAACTTTGATTGAAGATAGTATTTTTATACTGCGTTACTTTGAAGATAGTAATCTCAATTTTGATAGACCAGGGAGGAGTGTCTAATCGTATTTGCTATTAAATTTATTTGTGATTGGCAAATTTTTACTTCATATCGATTCATGAATGAAACCCACGAAGGTTAAATAATAACAGACATTAATACAATTGATGAATATAAGAATTTTTGAAGAGGAACAATGGATGTATAATCGTTAGTTCAGTGGACCTGTAAAAGTCGCTGATGAGTAATGCCCTTGAATATGAAGGAGGTTCCCACAGTAATAAATGAAGTTGTTGAATTTATGAGTGGAGGTTTTTGTATGTAATTTGGAAGATTTTGATGCCATATATATGAAGATATATGATGAATTCTGGGCCTATTGTTGAGCAATTTTGTGCGTTTTGAGCGAAGTATTTTTCCGCTGAATGTATTGTCCTGGTTCTTTGAAAGTTATTCATGTGAAGATACTGTTAAAAGTTAACAAGAGTGTTAAATAATTTGAGATGAAGATTTTGAATGGAGGTTACCGTCACAAATATTAATAATTATTATTAAACTTTATTAAACCTGAATTTGACAATTAAATATAACTAACCTTTATTGGTCGATTATATCAACACGATTTGAGTAATTATCAACCGGATAAACGTGTGGTTTAATGTATTTCTTGTATAAATAATATAAACAATATTAATATTGTAAATAAATTTGTAAATATCTTTGATAACAATTTGTAATGAAAGGGATTAATAGAGGCGTGTATAAAATTTTCAATTGTCGTTTGACATTGTTATAAACAATTTATTATTGTTATAAATAATTAATGAACTTTTGTTATTAACATTTGGAGTTTTGTTTTTATACTCTAAACAACGCTAATTAAACAAGTGGTTTGAACAATTAAACATGATTTGGGATTGTTGGAGTATTCCACTGGTGTTTGAATGGAGCATTTAAAGGATTTGCGTGATAATATTTCAGTTGAGATGTGGACATTTAACGTGTTTTGAAAGGAGAGCTAAGCTCTGATGTAACTCGCTTATGCTAGGGTTGAACGGAGGGGTGAGTCCACTTTGATGATGCAGGTGCATTGCAGCTGGCCCGGACAACTGTATGATAGAGGCCAAGGACGTCTACATAATAGCCGTGTGGCTATAAATAAAATGTGATATGTATAAACACGCAAACCAATTGATATATGTGTCTCGTCCCAAATCCCGTTTCCATTCCAAGTGCACTATTATAATTACGTTATTTTGAGCTTGAGAAAGCTGAAACATTGTATGTAGAGTATACAAGTCCGACAGGAGGACATGGTTATGTGGTCGATGGCTTCTGATTGCCACGTGGATTTTGTTGTTTTATTTTTGTTAAATTCATTCTTTTAGTGAAATAAATTATTGTGCAGTTTAAAGTTTCTCGACTTCGTTCTGGTTCATTTTTAATATCATGGTGGAGGTTATTGTGAGGGCATACTTTAAGTGATCCAGTTGACAACCCAGTCCCCGAGATAAATTTAAGAGGTAAGTAAAGGTAAGTATGAACCCCCGTATATTTTGGTGTGTTCCACAATAATTTTCTTGTTAACTATTGTGCTCTAATCTCGATAGTATCTGTCAGTGCCATTTTCATTGATGTAGCTGTGCCGGTGCGTTTGAATATTGGCAATCCGATTGAGGGGGCGGATATCTGACAGCCTACTATCCTGAGATCGGGGACAGTAGGATTGGCGCAATCAACGTGTGGGGCTCGATTGGCACGATCAGCAAAACATTGGATTACCAAGTTATTGCAGTAGAATTGACACCGCAATTTTGGAGTGTTCGAATAACATTGGATTACCAAGTTATCGATGTCAAAGGGATTGTGAAGACTCAAATAAAGAGGTTGATTCTTTGTTAGATGTCTTAGCCAATTGTAGAATTTTAGAGTGTGATTATATAGGAATTAAATGTTGTGTTGTATTAGGAAAATTACACTCAGAAAAGATCAGATCTTATACAACTTGAGAGAGGTTAAATAGGCTGGAAACTTAGAAATATCGCCTATGATCTGGAATCTTATTTTATTTGACCGGCTTATGACATGGGTAGTCATATTAAAGATAAAATTAAACTCTTTGGATTGTAAATGTAAATTATTTGTGTTAGGATATTTTAAAATGAACCAAAGAAACTTGAACATGTGCTTGAGTTTATTTCAACATGAAGTGTCTACGAAGGTTAATTATAAGGTAATTATAAGTTAGATTTAAGACAGAAAATTGCTCAAATTTATATATGGTGAAAAATGTTGCTCAGATGTTGTTATTTTGCTCTGTTTGATGTATGTCCCTAAAGCAGTTTATTATTGAAATATTATTGAAATGGCAGATGAGAGTCTGAGAATGATGTTGGAAGAAATGAAAGCTAGCATTAATGAAAGCATGAAGGAGATGGAAGCTAGGAATACTAGTCGTATGGAGGAGAATGCTAGTAACATGTCTGCTAATTTGAAAGCTAGCATGAATAGCAGTATGAAGCAGATGATGGAGGAGAATGCTAGTAATTTGAAAGATAGCATGAATGAAAGTTTGAAAGTTATTCAGACCAGTTCTGCAAACCTAGAAAATAATGTGTCGCGTTTACAGATCAATACCCAGGGAATCGAGAATGCTGTAACTGACATGCGCACAGACGTGTCCAATGTCCATAAAGATTTATCCAATATGCATAAAGATGTGTCTGATGTTAAAATTGATGTTTCTAAGGTACAGAAAGATCTTACTATGTTGAATCTTGATGTTGCCAATGTCCGGGGTGATATTTCATGTGCTAGAGCTGAAGTAATTGTTGTTAGGAATGATGTTGCTACTGTACAAGACAAAGTAGAGGAAGTTCAAAGAGAGGTTAGAAATGCTCGAACTGATGTGTCAAATGTCCAAGTTGACATCAATAAAATTCATTCAGATGTCAATGATATGCAAAGCGATATCAATAAAATACAAGTAGAAGTCAATACTGTTTTTGTAGACATTGCTAAAGTTCAAACTGATGTTAACAAAGTTAGGGAAGAAATTGAAACTTCAAAAACGCTTTGTACTCGTAACATTAGTGCATTAACAACTCGGTTAGTTGACGAGTCTGTTAGGACAACAGCTTCTTTAGCTGGTTTAAAATACGATGTAGAGGTCATGAGAACCCAAGTATTAGATCGCAATCGTTTACTTAAGGAAGCCATTGAGGTAGATATCGCGGAAATGTTAACTGCAAATGTAACGGTTTGGAAAGATGAATGAAACAGGTCAAGTGGGGAACATGTCGATCAGATTCAGGAGCGAATTGAAAGAAAACTTGCCAGTACACAAGTAGACATAAATAATGAAGTAGTTCAGATCAGGAAAGACTTGAATGTAAGGATGGATTCGCTATCCGAAAAGCAGGTAGAGGATAGAACTCAGATAGGTCAGGACGTGCAAGCATTAAAAACTGCGTTAGAGGAACAGATTCATAAGGTTGTCTCTGATGTTAATGAAACTACGAGCAAACTGCAGAATTTGAAACTAGGAGAAGCTAGCATGATGGAAACCTATAAGGAAGAGTTGATTAGGAAAGTCATCACGGAAATCACAGACAAGGATACTGAAGGATTGACTGGTGAAGAGGATAGAAATTACGTAAGAAGATTTAACCTCGCTACAGAAGAGAGAGATATTAGTCCTGAGGAACGTATATCCAGATTCAGGGAAGAAGAAGAGGATCGGAATATTGAACCTGAATGGAAGTACCGTGATAGTGGGAAACATTATATGGATTCATATCCGAGAAATGTGACAGTCATCCGGAATTTTGAAGACAAACCTCAAAAATTTAGCAACACTGATAGTCTCACACCGATCGAATATATCAGGAATCTTAAAGACTATTTCATAGAATCCCACATTCCTAGAGAGAGAGAGATGAGAATCGTAGAAAGATTTCTAGCTGGAGGACCCCTTGAATGGTTTAGAGCATTTCGGTACACTTTCAGCAATTTTGACGAA
Organism: Meconema thalassinum; assembly: GCA_946902985.2. Classification (NCBI taxonomy): domain Eukaryota; kingdom Metazoa; phylum Arthropoda; class Insecta; order Orthoptera; family Tettigoniidae; genus Meconema; species Meconema thalassinum. The sequence continues at coordinate 1,139,614,158 of OX336389.2, forward strand.
TTTGCAGAGGCACTGATAAAACGATTCTGGTCAATAGAAGCTCAGAATTCATTAAGAGCTGAGGTATACTCGAGGAAGTATTCAGGTACTCTTCCAACACGGTACGCTGATTTCTTCACGAGTCAGTTATCACGCTTGAGATTTTTGCAACCCCCGTTGTCAACAAAGCAGTTGATAGATGCGATTTCACGTATGCTACCTGTGGAGGTAAGAAGACTGATCATATCGTCAAATATCAGAGATTTGACCAGTATGGACGAATTATTGAGAAGGCTTGACTACACGAGTCCAATGCCAAATTTGGTACAAAAAGGTCAGAGGCACGAATTCAAAGACGTTAATACAGTCTACATGGATCAAGTGCAGCAAACTGATAAGCCTGAGGAAGAAAAACTGAAAATGTAGGTCCTCACAGGAATAATTATTTCCGCAACAACAGATCCCAAGGTTACCGTCCATATCAGCAAAGACGAGGCTGGAATAATAATAGAGGGAATTACAACAACGGAAGAGGTAGATACTATAACAATGGTTATAATAGAAACTACAATAGAAATAACCAGTATCAGAATCAGAATCAGAATTCTCAAGGTCAGGTTATGACACCCGACAAGTATCAAGAGAGAGAGAAAGAAAGTCAGCAGTATCTGAAGGAATTACGAGAAAAGGAAGCTGAAAACCAAAAGAAAAGACAGGATGTAGTGATCGATCCAGGTCCTTCTACAAGTCAGCAGAACTTAGAAAACAGGAATTCAGGACAGAAGAGACAGTAGAAAGGAGAGAATGCATTAGCCACACACAAACCAGAGAAGAAGAGACTTATGATTAAGGAACATAGTAGAAATATCATACAAGAGTAAGCCAATAATAATTCAATTTCGAGTTCAAGTGAATTGAGATATTTATAACACAGAGTTTAAAAACAATTTGCAACTGTTTTTAAAACGGGGTGAAGGGAGAATGCCCCCGTAAATTGAATTATATTGAGACCACGATGGCTGTATTGGCAAAAATGAATCAAGTTATGGCTGTCATAGTTGTGACGTGTATATTCATGACGTAGGCACGGATGACGCAGATTTCATGCAAGTAGGCTGATTGAGCTGAGATTCTTGGTGACGTCATGATTTTTTTCGAGAAAGATCTGAAATTTACGACGCAGTCGCAGGAAACAAGGTATTGTGCTAAGGAAGAAGTTACGCTATTGGAGGAGAGACTCGAACCAATGAACGATAGTTTGGAAGGAAGACGGAGATTGCTGAAACTACGATATTTGATTGCTTTTGGCATGCAGATTTGTGGAAATCTATTTTCAGTTATGGCATTGATTTGGAATTTTGAAGAAATTAATTTTGAGTTTTTGAAATTTGAAAATCCGTCAAGTATAGCCAAAGTTAAAACTTCTAGCACTGACGGAGCAACAGGCTATGGAAGGGATGGATACGCCCCTTAAGAAGTTGATAAAAGGTCGTGCACAGGAGAGAGGAGCTCTCATATCTCTCATACCGCTGATACCGCATATATATTTCAGATGTTATATAGTCATTGTCGAGTGAATAAGTGAAGCAAGTTGTCTTTAGCGTGTGGTTAAAGCCCGGCGTATCGAACGAACACGGAGCAGTTCCATTTTACGCTGTTCGAAACTAAGTGAAGTTGAAACGCTCACATTAACGTTTCTACGAGATAAGATATAAAGAGTTAACTTCTGCCTTCATTATAATTCAATTGGGCAGTACAACATTGAGGTGTGTAGAAGATTTGAACAATTTCACAGTTATACTTTGAAAGATATTGGCATTTTAAGGCTGCAGACAAAAGTGATTTTCTCGCCACCTGAGAGGCACTTTTAAATTTCCACATTATACACTACGGCTGACACGTGTTACAACCGTGATATTGGAGAATACGTTTGGTAATACAACGATACATTCTACTATGGAACATTATAATCTTGCAGTGCTTTCAATGATTATAACAGAAGTTGAGATGGAAGGCTAAGGCTTTAATGCAATTGGGACATATATCGATGGAGTGAAGTAACAGCATGGAACTTCGTTAATCGTCATTCTACAAAAGCGAGCATGTAGTGAACATCAAACTACACTCATGCATCGTGAATCCATCGCTGAATTATATCAAATGATAGTGGAAATATCATCATACTCCACGATTATGAATATTTCTGCGGAAATAACTGCAATAAACTTCATGGCGAATTACGACTGGAACTTCAGGGAACTTTCAAGAGAGGCCAGGGAGGACCCGGCTCATAAAGAAGAGTTTTGCCAGAGGGATGTCTTTCGTATACATGGAGCAGTGCAATTTCCGGAGGAGGAAGCAGTTCGATTCTCCGAGGACGCTGATTCCAGGTTCGAGTTCGGAGCACATCTTCACGCTGGTGAAATGGAACCAACAGCAGTTTTCTTTGAAAACTTTCCTCTAGAACTTCAATCAACAGATAAGGTAGTCGTGAACGTTTCTTGTATTATTTGAGTCATGTAGCGATATCTGAGCAACCATTTTTCCCATATTTTTTGTCCTATCTTTTGCCCCATTTTCTTGATTAACATTTCTGTACTCAGTACACTTCGATGATTTTTGCCTTTTTCTACGATTTATTGAGACATTGTTATGTCATTGGCATAGTTAAATAATTTTGGATCAGTTGAGACTGATAATTTAGATTCTTTCAATAATTTGCATATTTTTGTAGTCACGATTTGACTGTAAAGTTAACGATTTGCTATGGCAGATTTGAATTCAGACAGCGTGTCATTTTATTAAAGTAATTCTATTCAGTAAATTACTTTGACCAATTTTCTGTCATCCTCAAGAAAGAAGAATGATTAAATGATTTTAGAGCGTTAAAATCTAATACGTTATCGACGATCTTTGAAATACTAGTCGTCTTATGAACATGATTGCAACATAGACATTTATCATTGCATTATAGACAATTTTATGAAATATGAACTTTGATTACGATTTATTGAATACACTATAGTAATGAACATTTGATAGGAGTTTTTCTCAATTATAGATTGGAACAATAATGTTTGCATTCCACAGTCTAATTGTATTCTATTCGACTATTTATGCAGTTTAGATGAACTTTGATTGAAGATAGTATTTTTTATACTGCGTTACTTTGAAGATAGTAATCTCAATTTTGATAGACCAGGGAGGAGTGTCTAATCGTATTTGCTATTAAATTTATTTGTGATTGGCAAATTTTTACTTCATATCGATTCATGAATGAAACCCACGAAGGTTAAATAATAACAGACATTAATACAATTGATGAATATAAGAATTTTTGAAGAGGAACAATGGATGTATAATCGTTAGTTCAGTGGACCTGTAAAAGTCGCTGATGAGTAATGCCCTTGAATATGAAGGAGGTTCCCACAGTAATAAATGAAGTTGTTGAATTTATGAGTGGAGGTTTTTGTATGTAATTTGGAAGATTTTGATGCCATATATATGAAGATATATGATGAATTCTGGGCCATTTGTTGAGCAATTTTGTGCGTTTTGAGCGAAGTATTTTTCCGCTGAATGTATTGTCCTGGTTCTTTGAAAGTTATTCATGTGAAGATACTGTTAAAAGTTAACAAGAGTGTTAAATAATTTGAGATGAAGATTTTGAATGGAGGTTACCGTCACAAATATTAATAATTATTATTAAACTTTATTAAACCTGAATTTGACAATTAAATATAACTAACCTTCATTGGTCGATTATATCAACACGATTTGAGTAATTATCAACCGGATAAACGTGTGGTTTAATGTATTTCTTGTATAAATAATATAAACAATATTAATATTGTAAATAATTTTGTAAATATCTTTGATAACAATTTGTAATGAAAGGGATTAATAGAGGCGTGTATAAAATTTTCAATTGTCGTTTGACATTGTTATAAACAATTTATTATTGTTATAAATAATTAATGAACTTTTGTTATTAACATTTGGAGTTTTGTTTTTATACTCTAAACAACGCTAATTAAACAAGTGGTTTGAACAATTAAACATGATTTGGGATTGTTGGAGTATTCCACTGGTGTTTGAATGGAGCATTTAAAGGATTTGCGTGATAATATTTCAGTTGAGATGTGGACATTTAACGTGTTTTGAAAGGAGAGCTAAGCTCTGATGTAACTCGCTTATGCTAGGGTTGAACGGAGGGGTGAGTCCACTTTGACGATGCAGGTGCATTGCAGCTGGCCCGGACAACTGTATGATAGAGGCCAAGGACGTCTACATAATAGCCGTGTGGCTATAAATAAAATGTGATATGTATAAACACGCAAACCAATTGATATATGTGTCTCGTCCCAAATCCCGTTTCCATTCCAAGTGCACTATTATAATTACGTTATTTTGAGCTTGAGAAAGCTGAAACATTGTATGTAGAGTATACAAGTCCGACAGGAGGACATGGTTATGTGGTCGATGGCTTCTGATTGCCACGTGGATTTTGTTGTTTTATTTTTGTTAAATTCATTCTTTTAGTGAAATAAATTATTGTGCAGTTTAAAGTTTCTCGACTTCGTTCTGGTTCATTTTTAATATCATGGTGGAGGTTATTGTGAGGGCATACTTTAAGTGATCCAGTTGACAACCCAGTCCCCGAGATAAATTTAAGAGGTAAGTAAAGGTAAGTATGAACCCCCGTATATTTTGGTGTGTTCCACAATAATTTTCTTGTTAACTATTGTGCTCTAATCTCGATAGTATCTGTCAGTGCCATTTTCATTGATGTAGCTGTGCCGGTGCGTTTGATTATTGGCAATCCGATTGAGGGGGCGGATATCTGACAGCCTACTATCCTGAGATCGGGGACAGTACCATCCCGGCATTTGCCCGAAGACGAAGTGGGAAACCACGGAAAACCACTTCGAGGATGGCTGAGGTGGGAATCGACCCCTCTCTACTCATTTGGACCACCCGAGGCTGAGTAGACCCCGTTCCAGTCCTCATACCACTTTTCAAATTTCGTGGCAGAGCCGGGAATCGAACCCAGGACCTCCGGGGCGGCAGCTAACCATGCTGACCGCTACGCTACGGAGGCGACTATTTAATTTTTATTATATGCAAAAAGCAAAAGCAAAGCCAACTCCGTACAGGCCATGCAGGCCCTGGGAGTAGTGGAAGGTAGAGGCTTCCACTCTTTGCGACATCGGCGCTAGATGGGATGGGGTTGTCAGCTCCACGCCCGGCCGTCTTTGCTCCCAGGAATTACCCTGGAACACATTTCTGGTGTAGGCTGAGTGAACCCCAGGGCTATTTGCGTTTCCGAAAGTGGTAGTTTTGTTTCTAATATCCACTACCTGGGTGGGGATAGAACTCACTCCCTTTCAGTTAGAAGTTCAGCGCCTCTACCAACTGCGCCACGCAGCCCCCTTTTAATACATGCAACCATGGAGATTTGGCTGGTGCATGCTCGTAGAGGGATTAGTGAGGACGCATTTACTAATGCTACTGTTGTTCACTCTTGTCAAACCTTCAATTATAGGGACACAGCGGGTTTTGTGATCAGGCCACAGTGGTTGCTAAGTGAAGTTAACCTTGCGGCAGCTGACAGCGGAATGACAATATAATGAAACATCTGCCAATGCTGAACGATCTACTTCTAATTGGCTTCTGATGCCAGTCACACCTTTCACGACAGCAAATAGTAGTAGATCTTGTTACATGATGACCAGAGGGGCAAGGGGAGATGAAATATTTTCCAGTGCTACAGAGCTGTACGGACTCTGCCCGGCTTGAAACAACTTTTCGCACACTTCGTCCCTCTCAAACCGCCAACAAGAGCGCCAGTCTCCTTACGTCTCAACCCCCCCTCCTGACATTGGCACATCTTCGGACGGAAGGCTGAGAGTCCGTAACTCCATCCTGACCAGTGAATTGCACGCTGAGCTTGATATCACCAAACACAGTCTTCCGTATTGATAGACTAGAGCTAGAGACATGCAATTTTCTTAGCATTATTAGAGTTCAATTTTTGACTTAAAATATCAAGAGAAAATGAAAACCACTTTTCGTTCTCTGGGAAGGACACCGTCCTTATGGGCCAGCCGCTACTGGTTAAAAACAATACATGAATGAGCGAGACAATACTGCTTTGGGATCGACCTAGCAATTAAGTTGTTTTCCTTGAGACGCAGAGGCCATATGTCGAAGCTGTTTCTCTCCAGTAACTACACCAGCTGCTCATACCAGCTTATGATGGTCAACGGCGGGCCGCAGTGTCTCGAATAGAATCATAGCGCGCAATGCCAAACACATGATTATTTAATGTCTTATGCCTGTATTGCTAATATCTCGTAGATATAATGATGTCCAAAGTCTCGTGGATATGATAATGTCTGATGTCTATGTTAGGAAGGATCTCGTGGACAGAATGTCAAGCATACGCTTACTGAATGCTTGACAATCTCTGTTCCTTTGAAGAAGGGCTGGGAAGATGAACGAAGATACAATAATGTCAAGCGTATACTTACTGAATGTCTCATAGTCTCTTGAAGTAGGACAGGGAAGATAAACTACGGTACAATAATATCAAGCGCTTGCTTACTGAATGTCTGATAGTCTCTTCTCTTTGGAAATAGGGCTGGGAAGATGCACTATGGCACAATTATGTCAAGCGCACGCATACTGAATGTCTGATAGTCTCTAATAATAACCCCTGGCACTACAGCCCATGAAGGGCCTAGGCCTACCAAGCGACCGCTGCCCAGCCATTTGGCTTGCAGATATTGGGGTGATACGCGGTCAGCGCATCGAGTCCCTTTGGCCGTTAATCTTGGTTTTCGTGACCGGGGCGCTGCCTCACTGCCAGACAGCTACTCAATTGTCCTCACGAGGCTGAGTGCACCCCGTTCCAGCCCTCACGTTAGTTTCTAAAATCCCTGACGGAGCTGGGAATCGAACCCGGGGACTCCGGGTGAGAGGCAGGTGCGCTACCCCAACACCACGGGTCTCATAGTCTCTGCTCTTTGGAAATAGGGCTGGGATGATGCACTAGGGTAAAATAATGTCAAGCGCATGCTTACTGAATGTCTGATAGTCTCTGCTCTTTGGAAGTAGGGCTGGGAAGATGCACTAGGATACAACAATGTGAAGCGCACGCTTACTCAATGTCTCATTGTCTCTGCTCTTTGGAAATAGGGCTGGGAATATGCACTAGGGTAAAATAATGTCAAGCGCACGCTTACTGAAAGTCTGATAGTCTCTGCTTTTTGGAAATAGGGCTGGGTAGATGCACTAAGGTACAATAATGTCAAGCGCACACTTGCTGAATGTCTCATAGTCTCTGTTCTTTGGAAGTAGGGCTGGGAAGATACACTAGGGTGCAATAATGTAAAGTGCACGCTTACAGAATGTCTCATAGTCTCTGCTCTTGGAAGTAGGGCTGGGAAGATACACTAGGGTGCAATAATGTAAAGTGCACGCTTACAGAATGTCTCATAGTCTCTGCTCTTGGAAGTAGGGCTGGGAATATGCACTAGGGTACACTAATGTAAAGTGCACGCTTACTGAATGTCTCATAGTCTCTGCTCTTGGAAGTAGGGCTGGGAAGATACACTAGGGTGCAATAATGTAAAGTTCACGCTTACAGAATGTCTCATAGTCTCTGCTCTTGGAAATAGGGCTGGGAATATGCACTAGGGTACAATAATGTAAAGTGCACGCTTACTGAATGTCTCATAGTCTCTGCTCTTGGAAGTAGGGCTGGGAAGATACACTAGGGTGCAATAATGTAAAGTTCACGCTTACAGAATGTCTCATAGTCTCTGCTCTTGGAAATAGGGCTGGGAATATGCACTAGGGTACAATAATGTAAAGTGCACGCTTACTGAATGTCTCATAGTCTCTGCTCTTGGAAGTAGGGCTGGGAAGATACACTAGGGTGCAATAATGTAAAGTTCACGCTTACAGAATGTCTCATAGTCTCTGCTCTTGGAAATAGGGCTGGGAATATGCACTAGGGTACAATAATGTAAAGTGCACGCTTACTGAATGTCTCATAGTCTCTGCTCTTGGAAGTAGGGCTGGGAAGATACACTAGGGTGCAATAATGTAAAGTTCACGCTTACAGAATGTCTCATAGTCTCTGCTCTTGGAAATAGGGCTGGGAATATGCACTAGGGTACAATAATGTAAAGTGCACGCTTACTGAATGTCTCATAGTCTCTGCTCTTGGAAGTAGGGCTGGGAAGATACACTAGGGTGCAATAATGTTAAGTGCACGCTTACTGAATGTCTCATAGTCTCTGCTCTTTGTAAATAGGGCTGGGAATATGCACTAGGGTACAATAAAGTCAAGTGCTCGCTTACTAAATGTCTCATTGTCTCTTTATTTAAAATCGATTTTACCCTCCAGGTTGGTGTTTCCCACGGACTCAGCGAGGGAACTCACCACTACCGCCTCTACGGGTAGTATCCTGAGGAGGTGTGATCAGCACCTCGCCCAGGCGGCCTCACCTGCAAAGCGAACAGGGGCCTCATGAGGGATGTGAAGGGAGGGGAAGATGGGGATGGATAGGCGAGGAAGCGGGAAGGAGGCGGCCGTGGCCTTACAGTAGGTAGCATCCCAGCATTTGCCCGAAGACGAAGAGGGGAAACCACGGAAAACCACTTCGAGGTGGGAATCGAAACCCCTCCACTCGTTTGGGCCTCCCGAGGCTGAGTAGACCCCGTTCCAGTCCTCATACCGCTTTTCAAATTTCGTGGCAGAGCCGGGAATCGAACCCAGGACCTCCGGGGCGGCAGCTTACCATGCTGACCGCGACGCTACGGAGGCGACGTCACATAGTCTCTGCTCTTTGGAAATAGGGCTAGGAAGATACACTAGGGTACAATAATGTCAAGCGCTTGCTTACTGAATGTCTGATCGTCAGTGGACGATGTGATAAGGTGGGGACAACAACAATACGAAATAATAAAAATCAAAAAATCAAATGGAAAATAGTTTTGTAATAATAATAAAATAAAGAATACTAACAATATTTTGAATACACTACAGTACATTTTTTTAATAATATGAAAGAAACCTTTTAAGTCCCATTGAAGAAGATTATGAAAACTATGAAATATTAAAATATTACTTTGCGACTTTTTTCCGGCTGAAGGCTTCTATTATTTCACTGATATCTAAACTTGCTAAACGGTCACGGGAGGTGATAGCTGTACTGAAAAAAGAATATGAATTATAAATTAGTTTAAAAAGTATAATTAATTAATCAATTAAATTTAAAACAATCCATGGCGCGGGGCCTCCCAGACCGCGGGGCCCTGGGCGGTCGCCCTCCTAGCCCTCCCCTAGATCCACCCCTGCTGATAGTCTCTCTTTGGATTTAGTGCTGGGAAGATACACTAGGGTAGAATAATGTTAAGCACACGTTTGCTGAATGTCTCATAGTCCACGGTCTTGGGAGGATACATTTGACATTTTTTGTTAAGTTTTTAATTTTAAATGGGATGATTTTCCAAATTTCAGCGGAAGGTCGTTTTCGATAAATGTAAGTTCAGCACGTCACCTCTTTTATTCTTTGAAACATACAGTGAGTGTCTCTCACGACTCGGCAGGCCGGCGCGTCCAGCTTATCTGTCTCCCGTTGACTCATCACTTCCCGCTCGGCAAAACAGCACTTCGCTCACTTTATCCGTGCATGACATGAGATAACAATTAAAATTAAGAAAATAACAATCAATTAAATAAGCTCGTACCTTATGACAGGAGATGTTGGAAATTTTCTCCTCATACATCCACACATTTCAGGCATCGTCTTAGGAAACTCCGATTCACACGCATAAGTTCGTTTTCCGCTTTATATCTCTCCGGATATGTACTTTCAGTTCGCCCAATGTGTGAGGGTTTCTTGCATACACTTTATTCTTTAAGCACCCATATAAATAAAAGTCACAAACAGTTAAATATGGGGACTGTGACAGCCATAAGTCCGTACTAATTACACGGTATTCAAAAATTTCCTCAGTTAAGTTTAATGTGTCATGAGCTGTATGCGCGGTGGCAGAGTCTTGCTGAATATATCCATTTCGAGAGTTAGCGTCAGTCAGTTCGTCAATTAATTGCATTAATTGTGCCTTGAAAAAGGATAGGCCCGATAATAATGTATCCATTCACTGCGCACCATACTCCAACCCATTCGTTATGTAGAGGAATTTCGTATATGCGATGGGGGTTTCTCTACTCCAATATCCGTCATTCTGCGTCGTCGAACCATAACCGTGTAAATGGAACCAAGCTTCGTCCGAGAAAAATATTAACATATTCGGAGAGAAATAGCCTCAATTACGAAAGACGAACATATGCGTGTGAATCGGAGTTTCCTAAGACGATGCCGGAAATGTGTGGATGTAGGAGGAGAACATTTAGAACATCTCCTGTCATAAGGTAGTAGCAGCTTATTTTATTAATTTTAATTGTTAGCTCATGTCATGCACGGATAACGTTAGTGAAGTGCTATGTTATGCCGAGTGGGGAGTGATGAGACAACGGGAGACAGATAGGCTGGGTGCGCCGGCCGAGTCGTGAGAGAGACTCACTGTATAACTCGGCTCCAGGACTGATAAAAATCAGATCATTGCAAAATTCATTGTTTACAATACAATCCTTTTAAACCCCTAAGGTTTGATGTTGTTGTATCTACTGTATGGTCGCCTCCGTAGCGTAGCGGTCAGCATGATTAGCTGCCACCCCGGAGGTCCTGGGTTCGATTCCCGGTTCTGCCACGAAATTTGAAAGGTGGTACTGCCCCCGGAAATTGAATTATAATGAGACCACGATGGCTGTATTGGAAAATTTCAGTAAAGTTATGGATGTCATAGTTATGACGTGGATATTCATGACGTAGGCACGGATGACGTAGAATTCATGCCAGTAGGCTGATTGAGCTGAGATTCTTGGTGACGTCATGATTTTCTTCGAGAAAGATCCGAGATTTACGACGCAGTCGCAGGAAACAAGGTATTGTGCTAAGGAAGAAGCTACGCTATTGGAGGAGAGACGCAAACCAATGAACGATAGTTTGGAAGGAAGACGGAGATTGCTGAAACTGCGATATTCGATTACTTTTGGCATGCAGATTTGTGGAAATCTATTTTCAGTTATGGCATTGATTTGGAATTTTGAAGAAATTAATTTTGAGTTTTTGAATTTTGAAAATCCGTCAAGTATAGCCAAAGTTAAAACTTCCAGCAATGACGCAGCAACATGCTATGGAAGGGATGAATACGCCCCTTAAGAAGTTGATAAAAGGTCGTGCACAGGAGAGAGGAGCTCTCATACTCATACTGATACTGATACGCTCAGATCTTATACTTGTGATCGCATATATATTTCTGGTGATATAGAGTTATTTTCAAGTGATTCAGTGAAGTAAGGTGTCTTTAGCGTGAGGTGAAAGCCTTGCCGCATCGAACGAACTCGGGGCAGTTCCATTTCACGCTGCTCAAAACTAGGTGAAGTTGAAACGCGCACATTAACGTTTCCACCAGTCAAGATATCCAGCGCTAACTTCAGCCTGTATGATAATTCTATTAGGCAGTATAACATTAAGGTGTATACAAGATTTGAACGATTTCACAGTGATACTTCGAAAGATATTGGAACTTTTAGGCTGCCAACAAAAGTGATTTTCTCGCCACAGGAGAAACACTTTTATATTCCATATTATACACTACGGCTGACACGTGGAGTGCAACAGTTTGGTATTACAACGATACATTCGACTATGGAACATTATAATACTGCAGTGCTTTTGATCATTATAACTGTAGTTGAGATGAAAGGCTAAGGCTTTGATGCAATTGGGACATATGTCATTGGAGTAAAGTAACAGCATGGAACTTCGTTAATCGTCTTTCTACAAAAGCGAGCATGTAGTGAACATCCAACTACACTCATGCATCGTTAATCCATCGCTGAATTATACCAGATAACAGTGGAAATATTTTCATACTCCACAACTATGAATATTTCTGCGGAAATAACTACACTAAACTTCATGACGATTTCCTGCAAGAACTTCAGAGAACTTTCAAGAGAGGCCAGGGTTATCCCGGCGCACAATGAAGAATTTTGCCGGAAGGATGTTTCTCGTATCCACGGAGCAGTGCAATTTCGGAGGAGGAAGCAGTTCGATTCTCCGAGGACGCTGATTCCTGTTTCGAGGATGGAGCTCATCTTTAAGTTGGTGAAATGGATCCATCAGCAGTCTTCTTTGGGGAATTTTTCTCTGGAACTTCAATCGGCAGATAAGGTAGTTGTGAACGTTTCTTGTATTATTTGAGTATTGTAGCGATATTTGAGCAACCATTTTTCCCATATTTTCTGTCCTACCTTTTGCCCCATTTTATTGATTGATATTTTTGTACGCAGTACACTTCGATGATTTATGCCTTTTTCTTCGATTTTTGAGACATTGTTATGTCATTGGCATACTTAAATAATTTTGGATCAGTTGAGACTGATGATTTAGATTCTTTTAGTAATTTGCATATTTTTGTAGTCACGATTTGACTGTAAAGTTAACGATTTGCTATGGCAGATTTGAATTCAGACAGCGTGTCATTTTATTAAAGTAATTCTATTCAGTAAATTACTTTGACCAATTTTCTGTCATCCTCAAGAAAGAAGAATAATTAAAAGATTTTAGAGCATTAAAATCTTTTTCGATATCGACGATCTTGGAAATACTAGTCGTCTTATGAACATGATTGCAACATAGACATTTATCATTGCATTATAGACAATTTTATGAAATACGAACGTTAATTACAATTTATTGAATACACTATAGTAATGAACATTTGACAGGAATTTTTCTCAATTATAGATTGGAACAATAATGTTTGCATTCCACAATCTAATTGTATTCTATTCGACTATTTTGCAGTTTAGTTGAACTTTGTTTGAAGATAGTATTTTTATACTGCGTTACTTTGAAGATGTTAATCTCAATTTTGATAGACCAGGCAGGAGTGTCTAACCGTATTTGCTATTAAATTTATTTGTGATTGGCAAATTTTTACTTCATATCGATTCATGAATGAAACCCACGAAGGTTAAATAATAACAGTCATTATTACAATTGATGAATATAAGAATTTTTAAAGAGGAACAATGGATGTATAATCGATAGTTCAGTGGACGTGTAAAAGTCGCTGTTGAGTAATGCCCTTCAATAATGAAGGAGGTTCCCACGATAATTAATGAAGTTGATGAATTAATAGTGAAGGTTTTTGTGTGTAGTTTGGAAGATTTTTATGCCATATATATAAAGATATATGATGAATTTTGGGCCAATTGTTGTGCCATTTTTGTGCATTATGAGCGAAGTATTTTCCCGCTGAATGTTGTTCTTGTTCTTTGAAAGATTATTCATATGAAGATACTGTTAAAATTAACAAGAGTGTTAAATAATTTGAGATAAAGATTTTGAATGGAGGTTACAGTCACAAATATTAATAATTATTATTAAACATTATTAAACCTGAATTTGACAGTAAAATATAACTAACCTTCATTGGTCGATTATATCAACACGATTTGAGTAATTATCAACCGGATAAACGTGTGGTTCAATGTATTCCTTGTATAAATTAATATAAACAATTTAATAGTGTAAAATAATTCTGTAAATATCTTTGTTAAATAATTTGAAATGATAGTGATTAATAGAAGCGTGTATTAAATTTCCAATTGTTATAAACAATTTATTATTGTTATAAATAATTAATGAACTTTTGATATTAACATTTAGAGTTTTTTTATACTCTAAACAATGCAAGTTAAGCAAGTGGTTTAAACAAATAATCATGATTTGGGATTGTTGGAGGAATCCACTGGTGTTTGAAGGAAGCATGTAAGACATTTGCGTGATAATATTTCAGTTGAGATGTGAACATTTACGTGTTTAAAGGAGAGAGCCGAGCTCTGAGGTAACACGCTTATGGTAGGGTTGAACGAACGGGTGTCCGCTTTGACGACACAGGTGTTTTGCAGCTGGTCCGGACAACTGTGTTACTGAGACCAAGGGCGTTTCATAATAGCCTTGTGGCTATAAATAAAATGTGCAGGATATAAACACGCAAAGCAATTGATATTTGTGTCTCATCCCAAATCCCGTTTCCATTCCCAGTGCATTGTTATATTTTCGTTGCTAGGAGCTTGAGAAAGCTAAAACATTATATGTAGAGAATACAGGTCCTACAGGAGGACATGGTTATGTGGTCGATGGCTTCTGATTGCCGCGTATTTTTTGTTGTTTCATTTTGTTAAAAATCATTCTTTATGTGAAATAAATTATTGTGCAGTTTAAAGTTTCTCGTCTTCGTTCTGGTTCATTTTAAATATCATGGTGGAGGTTATTGTGAGGACATACTTTTAAGTGATCCAGTTGACAACCCAGTCCCCGAGATATATTTAAGAGGTAAGTCAAGGTAAGTATGAACCCCCGTATATTTTGGTGTGTTCCACAATAATTTTCTTGTTAGCTATTGTGCTCTAATCTCGATAGTGTCTGTCAGTGCCATTTTCATTGATGTAGCTATGCCGGCGCGTTTGATTATTGGCAATCCGATTGAGGGGGCGGATATCTGACAGCCTACTATCCGGATATCGGGTACAGTAGGATTGTTTTTTTTTTTTTTTTTTTTTTTTTATATATAAATATTCCTCTAACATCATTCTCATACTCATACTGATACTGATACGCTCAGATCTTATACTTGTGATCGCATATATATTTCTGGTGATATAGAGTTATTTTCAAGTGATTCAGTGAAGTAAGGTGTCTTTAGCGTGAGGTGAAAGCCTTGCCGCATCGAACGAACTCGGGGCAGTTCCATTTCACGCTGCTCAAAACTAGGTGAAGTTGAAACGCGCACATTAACGTTTCCACCAGTCAAGATATCCAGCGCTAACTTCAGCCTGTATGATAATTCTATTAGGCAGTATAACATTAAGGTGTATACAAGATTTGAACGATTTCACAGTGATACTTCGAAAGATATTGGAACTTTTAGGCTGCCAACAAAAGTGATTTTCTCGCCACAGGAGAAACACTTTTATATTCCATATTATACACTACGGCTGACACGTGGAGTGCAACAGTTTGGTATTACAACGATACATTCGACTATGGAACATTATAATACTGCAGTGCTTTTGATCATTATAACTGTAGTTGAGATGAAAGGCTAAGGCTTTGATGCAATTGGGACATATGTCATTGGAGTAAAGTAACAGCATGGAACTTCGTTAATCGTCTTTCTACAAAAGCGAGCATGTAGTGAACATCCAACTACACTCATGCATCGTTAATCCATCGCTGAATTATACCAGATAACAGTGGAAATATTTTCATACTCCACAACTATGAATATTTCTGCGGAAATAACTACACTAAACTTCATGACGATTTCCTGCAAGAACTTCAGAGAACTTTCAAGAGAGGCCAGGGTTATCCCGGCGCACAATGAAGAATTTTGCCGGAAGGATGTTTCTCGTATCCACGGAGCAGTGCAATTTCGGAGGAGGAAGCAGTTCGATTCTCCGAGGACGCTGATTCCTGTTTCGAGGATGGAGCTCATCTTTAAGTTGGTGAAATGGATCCATCAGCAGTCTTCTTTGGGGAATTTTTCTCTGGAACTTCAATCGGCAGATAAGGTAGTTGTGAACGTTTCTTGTATTATTTGAGTATTGTAGCGATATTTGAGCAACCATTTTTCCCATATTTTCTGTCCTACCTTTTGCCCCATTTTATTGATTGATATTTTTGTACTCAGTACACTTCGATGATTTATGCCTTTTTCTTCGATTTTTGAGACATTGTTATGTCATTGGCATACTTAAATAATTTTGGATCAGTTGAGACTGATGATTTAGATTCTTTTAGTAATTTGCATATTTTTGTAGTCACGATTTGACTGTAAAGTTAACGATTTGCTATGGCAGATTTGAATTCAGACAGCGTGTCATTTTATTAAAGTAATTCTATTCAGTAAATTACTTTGACCAATTTTCTGTCATCCTCAAGAAAGAAGAATAATTAAAAGATTTTAGAGCATTAAAATCTTTTTCGATATCGACGATCTTGGAAATACTAGTCGTCTTATGAACATGATTGCAACATAGACATTTATCATTGCATTATAGACAATTTTATGAAATACGAACGTTAATTACAATTTATTGAATACACTATAGTAATGAACATTTGACAGGAATTTTTCTCAATTATAGATTGGAACAATAATGTTTGCATTCCACAATCTAATTGTATTCTATTCGACTATTTTGCAGTTTAGTTGAACTTTGTTTGAAGATAGTATTTTTATACTGCGTTACTTTGAAGATGTTAATCTCAATTTTGATAGACCAGGCAGGAGTGTCTAACCGTATTTGCTATTAAATTTATTTGTGATTGGCAAATTTTTACTTCATATCGATTCATGAATGAAACCCACGAAGGTTAAATAATAACAGTCATTATTACAATTGACGAATATAAGAATTTTTAAAGAGGAACAATGGATGTATAATCGATAGTTCAGTGGACGTGTAAAAGTCGCTGTTGAGTAATGCCCTTGAATAATGAAGGAGGTTCCCACAATAATTAATGAAGTTGATGAATTAATAGTGAAGGTTTTTGTGTGTAGTTTGGAAGATTTTTATGCCATATATATAAAGATATATGATGAATTTTGGGCCAATTGTTGTGCCATTTTTGTGCATTATGAGCGAAGTATTTTCCCGCTGAATGTTGTTCTTGTTCTTTGAAAGATTATTCATATGAAGATACTGTTAAAATTAACAAGAGTGTTAAATAATTTGAGATAAAGATTTTGAATGGAGGTTACAGTCACAAATATTAATAATTATTATTAAACATTATTAAACCTGAATTTGACAGTAAAATATAACTAACCTTCATTGGTCGATTATATCAACACGATTTGAGTAATTATCAACCGGATAAACGTGTGGTTCAATGTATTCCTTGTATAAATTAATATAAACAATTTAATAGTGTAAAATAATTCTGTAAATATCTTTGTTAAATAATTTGAAATGATAGTGATTAATAGAAGCGTGTATTAAATTTCCAATTGTTATAAACAATTTATTATTGTTATAAATAATTAATGAACTTTTGTTATTAACATTTAGAGTTTTTTTATACTCTAAACAATGCAAGTTAAGCAAGTGGTTTAAACAAATAATCATGATTTGGGATTGTTGGAGGAATCCACTGGTGTTTGAAGGGAGCATGTAAGACATTTGCGTGATAATATTTCAGTTGAGATGTGAACATTTACGTGTTTAAAGGAGAGAGCCGAGCTCTGAGGTAACACGCTTATGGTAGGGTTGAACGAACGGGTGTCCGCTTTGACGACACAGGTGTTTTGCAGCTGGTCCGGACAACTGTGTTACTGAGACCAAGGGCGTTTCATAATAGCCTTGTGGCTATAAATAAAATGTGCAGGATATAAACACGCAAAGCAATTGATATTTGTGTCTCATCCCAAATCCCGTTTCCATTCCCAGTGCATTGTTATATTTTCGTTGCTAGGAGCTTGAGAAAGCTAAAACATTATATGTAGAGAATACAGGTCCTACAGGAGGACATGGTTATGTGGTCGATGGCTTCTGATTGCCGCGTATTTTTTGTTGTTTCATTTTGTTAAAAATCATTCTTTATGTGAAATAAATTATTGTGCAGTTTAAAGTTTCTCGTCTTCGTTCTGGTTCATTTTAAATATCATGGTGGAGGTTATTGTGAGGACATACTTTTAAGTGATCCAGTTGACAACCCAGTCCCCGAGATATATTTAAGAGGTAAGTCAAGGTAAGTATGAACCCCCGTATATTTTGGTGTGTTCCACAATAATTTTCTTGTTAGCTATTGTGCTCTAATCTCGATAGTGTCTGTCAGTGCCATTTTCATTGATGTAGCTATGCCGGCGCGTTTGATTATTGGCAATCCGATTGAGGGGGCGGATATCTGACAGCCTACTATCCGGATATCGGGTACAGTACGAGGACTGGAACGGAGTCTACTCAGCCTCGGGTGGCCCAAATGAGTAGAGGGGGGTTCGATTCCCACCTCAGCCATCCTCGAAGTGGTTCTCCGTGGTTTCCCACTCCGTCTTCGGGAAAATGCCGGGATGGACCCTACCGTAAGTCCACGGCCGCCTCCTTCCCACTTCCTTGCCAAACCCTCCCACTCCTTCCTATCCCTTCATCAGGCCCCTGTTCGCTTTGCAGGTGAGGCCGCCTGGGCGTCGTGCTGGTCACACACCACAGTTGTATCCCCTACCCATAGTATCAAACTCCAGGACACTGCCCTCAGTGGCGGTAGAGGTGGGATCCCTCGCCTATTCCGTGGCAAAAGCCGATCCTGGAGGGTAAAATGATAGCGGAAGAAAAAAAAGCGTATCTACTGTATAATAGAGTGTGCAAAAATATAACCCTGGGAATACCTCTATGTACAGACGCTTCCCATGACGTGTCCTCAAACATGGAACTAACCTCAATTCCAACGCCCCAGAGCCGGAAATCAATCCCGTACATCACGATGGTATCGCCGCTACACAAGGCTATCTCCGGACTCGGCATACCAGTGTGTTCGAACCCAACATCACGATGGTATCGCCGCTACACAAGGCTATCTCCGGACTCGGTGTACCAGTGTGCTCGAACCCAACACCACGATGGTATCGCCGCTACTCAAGGCTATCTCCGGACTCGGCATACCAGTGTGTTCGAACCCAACATCACGATGGTATCGCCGCTACACAAGGCTATCTCTGGACTCGGCATACAAGTGTGTTCAAACCCAACACCACGATGGTATCGCCGCTACACAAGGCTATCTTCGGACTCGGCATACCAGTGTGTTCGAACCCAACACCATGATGGTATCGCCGCTACACAAGGCTATCTCCGGACTCGGCATACTAGTGTGTTCGAACCCAACATTCCTCCCTATTTCATTTATTTATTCTCTCATTAACTCCTTTTGTGAGGTTGGTATCATGAAAGAGCATCCGGCCGTAAATATAATACACCACGTAGAAAATCATCTCACCTCATCCCCGACCCCATAATGTTCTAGCTCATTCACTTGATGGTGAAACATGGGAATGTGTTTCCACGCTCGCTGTCCTGCCGACTCTTGCGCTCCCAATGCGACATCTTATTGAGAAGTTTGAAACGCCCAACAAGAAAATCGATCAGTGATAAAATAAGCACAGACTTAAAATTGAAATGCATTTTTGTGGTTTCATTTCAGGGGCTTTGACATCGTGGTCTTTTAGCCCCGAGTACTTGGGTGTCTGTAGAATTTGTCTGATAACATTCAATATTGTGGTGTCTTTAGTAGTAGTGTGTATTTGTAATTCAGAAGAGATTTGGGAAGGAAGCGGCCGTGCCTTTAATTTAGAAACCATCCCGGTTTTTGCCTGGGGTAGAAGTAGGAAACCACGGAAAACCACTTCCAGGATGGCTGAGGTAAGAACCGAGTCCACCTCTTCTCAGTTGTGCCCCACGAGGCTTAGTGTACACCGTTCCAGCCCTCAGACCAGATGACATTTCTTGGCAGATCCGGAATTCGAACCCAAACCTCCGAAGCGATAGCCGACAACGCGAGCCGTTACACCAGTAGAGGGACGAAATATATTTTGTAGAAAGAACACTGTTGAACATTGTGTTACAATCCCAGCATTCCAGTATCTACTGTTCATGCTCTCATATTTGGGTTGTGCAATACGGCGTACGTATCATGGTGTAGTGCTTAGCGTACTTGGTGGGTTCACATTGAATAATCCTAGCTTCCGTTAATTAGTGATGAACACAATACAAGAGAAGGCCCCTACACCTTCATTGGGGTTTCTACACACTCCTCCAAGTCCCGAGGCACCTAGCTTTTCAGATATTGTTCATTTCATAATTTATTAATTTAGAAATTAGTACCATAGAAGAACGGTACCGTGGACGATGGGTACGCATTTGAGCATCCATCGAGAATGTTCACATATAGCCTATCACGGCGTAGAAAATCACAGAAACGTGGATTCAGCGATTTGTCATAAATTATCTTTCTGCTCGGCATTAACAAGAGATGGATCTAACTTCAAATACTTTTTATGTTAATGTGGCACATCACAAGTCTCAAGTAACAACAACAACAACAACAACAATCAATGCGAACTTCCAATAGTAACACTGTGCGACATCGCGACCATGCAGCCCCGCGTATTGGGTGTATTTGTAACTGAGGGTAAGAAGCGACCGTGGCCTTAAATTACGTTCCATCTTGGCATTTCCCTGGAGTAAAATTGGGAATGTACTTCTGAGTTGGCTGAGGTTGGTATCCAACCCACCTCTTCCCAGTTGTGCCTCACGAGACTGAACGTATCCCGTTCCAGCCCTCAGACCAGAGTCGGGAATTGAACCCGGAACTTTGGGGCGACACCACGACGTGGTCCAAGAAAACTAAACAAGAGCTTAGCAATAAGTCACAAAGAAAATCTCACGCAAATAATTCATTAGAGAGAAGGGGAGAACCATTAGTGGTTGAATTAGTTTGTTCCTCCCTCCTACATCCTCGTCATGAAGATTCTTTCTTCACTTGGTGCAGCTCCAGAACCAAGGGAATTCGAAATCCCATGGCCCGGTCGGGAACTCAAACAGTTAGCCACGAAGTCAGATGGCTTGGGGTTCGCGGCAAATGCCCAGTCATGACGACAGATACGACAGGTGCGTGATAGTGATTCCTGGTAAATGTGAGTCAGATTTTCGAGGGGGAAATGTCATGCTCAGTGG
Organism: Meconema thalassinum; assembly: GCA_946902985.2. Classification (NCBI taxonomy): domain Eukaryota; kingdom Metazoa; phylum Arthropoda; class Insecta; order Orthoptera; family Tettigoniidae; genus Meconema; species Meconema thalassinum. Next base: position 1,139,635,024 of record OX336389.2, read on the forward strand.
TTCGGAATCCACGTTAAAGATGTCCCAAGGTCACCTAAAGCTACAAGCTAGCTTCTTGGCATAGAACAATACAACACAGAATAGATGTCCCACAAAAGACTATTGCTAGAACAAAGTACATCTCTTACCTTCTAGCGGTAAGCCATTGCTCTCTCTTCTGTGAAGCTCTTGAGTTGGAATGAAGTCGTTGGCCGCACTGCACAGTCCCCCCACCTGTCCCGCCGTAACAGCTGGCTGCACGGCACAGGTCTTGCTGGCACGAGTGCCATATGTGGTGCAGCAATTAGCACCCCGTCCCGCCCCTCCATCTTCCCCTCCAGCCATCTTCTCGCAGAAGATTAGTCCCAGCCGTCTTTTCTTACGATTCCAATTTCTCGCTAACTTAGTCTACAGCTTATTCCATTACATTTTTTTCGTGCGCCAAACGAAGTTCTTCTCTTCTAATTACCTTTGTGCACTTCTGCTTTCTCCACAACGAGAGTTTGTAAGCTTTTGTTGATTGTTTTAGGGGCCTTGCGACATCGTGCTCATGTAGCTCCGTGTACTTGGGTGTGCGTAGAATTTGTCTGATAGCCTGTGTTATTGTAATGGCAGTATTAGTGTAGTGTGTGTGTGTGTGTGTGTGTGCACACGCCTCGTTGCGTAGTAACTAGCACTCTTGGCTGCCACCGCGGAGGCCCGGGTTCGAGTCCCGGATGTGCCAAAAAGTTTAATTCTGGTCTGAGGGCTGGATCAAGGCTGGAACATACATATATTTATTTGCAAATGTGGACGCTGTCCAGAATGGTTTCTAACTTAAGGCCACGGCCGTCTCCTTCCCAATCATCACCTGAATTACAAATACACACACTAATAGGTCCATCACAATAACATGGGTTATCAGACAAATTCCACACACACCCAAGTACACGGGACAACATGACCACGGTATTGCAAAACTCCTAAATGAATCAACAACAACTTTATTAGTGTGTGTAATTGTAATTCAGATGAGGATTGCGAAGGAGGCGGCCGTGGCTTTAAGTTAGGAACCATCCCGGCATTTGACTGGAGTAGAAGTGGGAAACCACGGAAAACCAATTCCAGGATGACTGAGGTAGGAATCGAACCTGCCTCTTCTCAGTTTTACCTCACGAGGCTGAGTGTACCCCGCTCCAGCCCTCAGACCAGAATTAAGTTTCTTGGAATCGAACCCGGGCCTCCGCAGTGACAGCCATTACGCCACGAGACGGAAGAGTTTGTAAGCAGACAGTGTCTTGCTACTGTATATCGCGATGTGTAGGCCTACTGAGTGCAACCAGTCTGTGCTATAGGATTACGGTACACCAAACCCACATCTGATATCGCGTAGGCTTGTGTCAGTCAAACGCAACAATCGTTCTTGGAGTTCAACGGCGATGGCGCGGCGTCTAGCCTGTTCTAAAATCGATACCACGATTCAAACCCTTAGTGGCAGGCCGCAGGACTGGGAAATGAACTCAAGCCCTCTGTGGGGCGTTACGTCAAAACGACGGTTCTAATTAAAATATTTGCTCATTAGGGATACCGTACTGAAGATGCCTGATGACGTGTTTGTGGGGGTTGGCAGATTAGCTTCCTGGACAAGAGTCACTCGGGGTAGCCTATATTTTGTTGTTGTTGTAGTTGGTTTATTTGGATAGGGGCATGTACAACGTGGTCATCACTCCCATGCATTTGGGTGTGTGTAGGATTTGTATGATAACGTGTGATATTGTGGTGTATGTAGTAGTAGTGTGTGTTTGTAACTGAAGCTAGGATTGGGAAGGAGGCAACCGTGGCCTTAAATTAAGAAACATCAAGGTATTTGCCAGGAATTGAAGTTCGAAATGAGAATGGAAGCCACCTCTCACGAGACTGAGGTTTCAGTCCGCAGACGGGAAGCGAACCCAGGACATTTGGAACTAGAGTATCACTTCGTACACCGAGACAACAGAAAACGACAATGTATACCTCGCCGCTCGGCTTTGGCCGATATCACCAAAACCAATAATCGGAGGAAGTCATGCGAGGATTCAAATTAAAGCTCGCAACGCCCTCTTCGCAGTGGACAATTTAATCTTTCAAATTTTGCCAAAGGACTTAACTACACATTTCGTTATTTTTTTAGCTATATTTATTCAAGGAGAAATAATTTCAACTCTGAGATTTGCTGATGCCATCGTCATCTTTGGAGCAACTGGAGGAGTCCGATCGCCACCACAGGGATGTAGTAAGAATAAGGAAACCGGTTAGGGGAAGAAATCAGAAGAATTGGATTAATGGGATGAACCGATTCAAAACAAGTTTATTCAGTTTTAACCAAGCAAGCAAGGTGAATAGACGTGCAGTGTAGTGTAAGGAAGAACGGGAATCGCTATTCAGCAGTACCGGGCGGTCATCGGCCGCTGGCAGGCTAGAGTGAAGTGCGATTTCGGTGTCGGGAAGGTGATAGTGGGCAACGTCACTGAACAGATGGGGGTCTTGGCGATGGGGATGGTAGCGCTGGTTGTCTCGACGCTACTATTAATTGGAGGAGTGGAGTCAAACTCAGGGCTTGGGCAGCTAGGATGGCAAGAAATGGAATAAATAAGAGAAATTGTGAAGGAAGTGTCACAAAATGACCAGATCCGGGACATTCTTCGAGAACAATGTAAGGAATTCCGGGAGATGAAGACATGTATAAGAGAAGAGATGGGAATAGTGACAGAAAGGCTGGCCGAGAATAGTAGAGAGGTAAAGGACCTAAGAGAAAAGGTGAAGATATTATAAGTGGAGGTAAAAGAATTAAGGAAGACCAAGCTGGATGAGAGAAAGAGAAACGTCTTCAGTTACGGAATAAAGGAAGATACCAATGAAAGCACCGAGGATCTAGTATCCAAGGTGCTCCGTGTGATTTGTGAAGGCATGCGGATAAACATCGGGGTTTCAGAGATTGACAATGTGACCAGGATAGGGCGGGGAAAGGGCACGAGACCCGTAAAAGTGTCGTTAGTTTCTGCGCTGATGGCTCACAGAATTCTGGCGAACACAAGGATCCTGAAAGGGAAGAAGATATGGGTAAGAAGAGAAATGAGCAAAGAAGAGGTAATCGAGCAGCAGACCTTGTAGTTTCATTTAAGGAAGGCAAGGAACTCGGGTCTCAAGGCTTATGTAAAAGGCAATAGACTGGCGGTTAGCGGCAACAACTGGGAGCGGGTTTGGACAGTGGCACAACTCCAGGATATGGAGAAACAACAACAGGAGCCAATTAGACCTAGCATTCAGGTGGAAGCAGCTGTCGGTTCAGAGGGAAGTGCGATGGTGACTCAACAGAGAACTTCGACCTCAAAGTCCAATACGGAAGTGGCGCGAGCAGGAACAACTAACGTCAGCTCCAAGAGCACCGGAGAAGAGCGTGGTTTGCAGAAAGGCGAGACTGTGAAACAACGAGTTACTAGTTTAAAGGAACTTTGGGGCAAGGAAACTTTGGTAGAGCAGTACCATGTGGAGAAGGAGGTAATTTCTTCTCTAGCTGGTAGTATACTTGAGGTAGAGAAAGCTAGAGTTACTAGAAGCAAAGCCACCGCCAGCGAAGAGGGTAGGGATAAAAAATAACTAAACTGGAATATTGCAAGCGTAAATATAGGGGATTTTTAAATAAGAGAGGGAACGATGTAGTTTTGGCCCTAATAGAAGAGATGCAGATTGTAGGATTTGTTGAGAGTTGGCTCCCTGCAGGTTGCGAGGTTAAAATAGATGGCTTCAATATATATACAAAACCTAAGATTAGGAAAGCTAGGACCGATAGGTTCCCGGGGGGATTGTTGTTCTAATTAAAGAACAGGTGAGCGAATTATCAGAATTTATTAGTTCAGAACTTGAAGAAGTAGTGTGGGTGAAAACAGATATTAGGGGGCAGGGGGAAGGAATGGTATGTTTTGGTTTTGTCTACAACCCTCCCGAGAATTCCCCGTATGCAAGAGAAAGCTTCTTCGATGAATTAGCAATTGAAATAAACAGAATTCAAAATATATATGAAGAGACAGATATTGTGCTTTTAGGGGACTTCAATGCGAGGATTGCAGACAGAAAGCATCTTTACAGCAAGGGGGTTGCCGAGGCCTCATGTGGGGATAGGCACAGCAAAGACAGGGAGTGCAACAAGAACGGAGAAAAGATTTTGGAACTATGTGGTGCAGAAGAGTTATATATACTAAATGGCGTCTGTGTGGGGGATGAAGGAGGTAACTTAACATATATAACAGAGAATGGAGGAAGTGTAATAGACTTTGCAATATGTTCCAGAGGAGCACTAGCCCTAATTAAGAGGTTCACTGTTGAAGAATGGGGGGAATCACATCATCTACCAATTGTCGTCAACATGCAGGGAGCGGTGACAAAATCAAAAGGGAATCCACGAATAGATTCAGATGGAGGGAGGAAAACTGCAGAGAGTTCCGGAACTACTTCCAAGGAGAGAATTTTGAGCTGATAAGAATTAAAGGATGGTACGATGAATCTTATAGAAGGAAGAAAACCGAAGTTATGAGGGCACTGAAGTTATACAAGAGAGGAGGGGATGATACGATGAGAGTAGAATTTTGTCGTCTAAGGAAAGAATATAGGGAACTGCTCAACAAAACGAAAAATGAGTGGCAGGGTAAGGAAGCAACAGCACTTAACAAGGATTCTAAAGCTAACGACTGTAGGAAAGTGTGGAGCAGGATAAATTCTTACTGCAGGGGGCGCATAAGTGGTGGTGGGAACTCTATTAGTGATGAAGTATGGATTAAATATTATGAAAATCTGTTGAATGCTGAAGGTAATTGGAGAAAGAGAGATGGGTTTGGCGTCCCGAGGGGGCTGAAGGTCGTTCCGCCTGTGCTAGACCAAGTCATATCAATAGATGAAGTTAAGGAAGTAATGGCAAAAAGTAAAGGAGGAAAGTCAGGTGCTATTTGGGGGATAACAAATGAATTTTGGCAAGAGTTGAGTAAGAATGGTTTCATGATGGAAAGCTTGGTAAAAATCTTTAACAAGATTTTTGAACGAGGTAGATTTCCGAGGGTGTGGCGGGAGGGGATAATTTGTCCAATATATAAGAAGCGTGGGGACAAGCTAGAGCCAGGCAACTATAGAGGCATAACTTTGCTTGACAATTTGAGCAAAATGTACACCGGGGTCATATCCAAGCGTTTAATAGCATGGGCAGAAGGCTGTTCGGTGTTCTCGAGACTACAGACAGGGTTCAGAAAAGGGATGAGGACCAGTGACAATATAATGGTGGTGAAAACGGTGATGGACAAGTACATGAGGAGGAAAAGATGATGATGATGATAATTGTTGTTTTAAGGGGCCTAACATCGATGTTATCGGCCCCTTGGGAGGAAAAGAGGTAAGCTGTATATCACAGCTATTGATTTGGAGAAGGCGTTTGATTCAGTGAGCAGGGGAGCTGTCATGGCTAAACTGAAAAAAATCGGGGTGTCACATAAAATGATAAGAGCAATTGAGAATGTGTATTCCGAAGTGAAATGTGCTACTAAAACTAAAGAGGATGTAATTGTAGGAGAGATAATGTCTAATATAGGATTAAAACAGGGATGCAAATTATCCCCGGTGCTTTTTTTTGTGCTATTTATCAATGATATTATCGATTCAAAGGGCTTTGAGCAACGGTCCAACCCTTGCTTGGACAATTATGATATCGCGGGCCTAGCTTTTGCTGATGACATCCTTCTGCTCGCTCTATCACCCCCATAATATGCAACATAGTATTGACGAGATTGTAAAATACTGTGAGGACTGTAACTTAAAAATTAACCCGCGTAAGACCAAAGTCATGGTGTGCAAAAAGGGAGTTAAACTGGCTAAGAATGAAAAGTGGGTCATGTATGGGTCAAAGTTAGAGACAGTGAAAAAACTTGAGTATCTAGGGACGATAATGGCGAGTAGTGGAAAATGGACCGAACAAATTAAAAGGGTAAAATCGAAAGGGCTAGTGGCATTGGCGAGTGTTAAAGTGTTAGAGCGTAAGTTACCGAATCTTGACTACAAAGTGTATAAGAATGTGTTTAACGCACTCATCATTTCAAGAGCACTTTATGGAGTGGAAGTATGGGGTTTAGAGGAAGAAACGGCAAACCTGGACAGTATTGTAAGTAGGTTTGCCAAGATAATTTTGGTTCTACCTAGTTGCACGGCGAATTGTGGAGCGAGAATGTTGTGTGAGGATGTAAGCATTCGACAACATATCATAAAATGGGTCATAAAGCCTTGGATTCGTTTGAAAGTAGGTGGAGGGAGGGGGATGCTAAAGGTAGCCTACCTGCACCAAATGAAGCATCAGCAAGAGGGCTACTGGGTGGACGGGGAGGGAAGTGTACTGGAAAGATTAGGAATGGGTTATCTATGGGATAGGGACTTACGAGGAGAGGAAGGTAGGGTGTGTAAAAAAGTGTGCAGAAGGGTTAATGACGTAGAGTTGCAGGTGCTAAGAGAAGAGTGCACCAACAGGAGAACCTTAACAGAGTTCTGCGAAATTAGGAACTTTATGAGCATGAAGCCTCAATGTCTAATGAAAAGAGAAATGAGAGGGATAATTTGGTGATTAATGGGGGTGTATAAGAACAACGCGTTGAGGGAAGTAGGAAAAGAGGACCTTTGCCTGTTTTGCGGGAAGGTTACGGGTGCAGCACACCTGATCTGGGAATGCAAAGAGATTAAAACGATGAGAGCAAAGTTTGTAGACAAATCAGATCTAAACAGAATAGAAAATGTAAATGAGTATCACACTTTAATAAAATTACTAAAAAGGGAAAGGGGGAAGTCAGGCCAATTAGCAAAATATTTTAATATCATCAGGGCAATGTGGAATAGGAAAGCGTCGGATGAGATTCAGAACAGAGGTGCATGTGATTTAAGCATACAAGTACAGGAGATGGCTTCCTAAGCTATAAATCTTGTTAAAGCCTAGGAGAGCCTGTCGGTATTAACTAGGTGTACTACTACTACTATAGTAAATAGTAAAAAATAAAAATAAATAAAATAAAATAAACAAGTTTATTCACAAAAAGGGTGAACAACAATAAAAATGTAATAAAGAATATGCTAATTTAGTAGTGATATTAATGTGAAAACACTCTGAACTTTTCAAAGCAGAGTAGTGAGAGGGAAGGGGGTTCCGTGGCCATTTACAAGCATTGGCAGTAGTTATAAATATGATTAAGCTCAAAGCTTTTATAAAAGGAATATGTGCTCGAAAATAAAAACTAAATCTCCCACAAGAAAAATACCAATAAGAGATTTAGTGAGACTAGTCACAGTCTTGATTAAGAGAGAGCAATAATCAAGATGCATAGATTGAGAATGACCCTAGATAGGAAGTTAGCTGAGTGAACGGTACCAGCAATAAACAATCTAAAGAGATCGGTGAAAAATCACGAAATTGGCAGAAATAGTAGTTAAGCAAGTTTTCGTCTGAGCACAAGCAAAGGAAATAATTGTGAAAGTTCACGTGGAGCATCTCAAGTTGCTACCGTAAGTGAAGATCAAGGGAAAGAATAGTGAGAATAGAAATTAGCTTCAACAATATTCGATAAAACCTCAAACATCAAGCATTTGAAAAAAAAATGCAAAACACAAAAAGGGGCTAAAAATTGAATGTTAGGCCACGAATACAAAAATGCAGCAGTTGCTAGTTTAAATAGTCGGTCTCAGACCAAGATTAGATTTAAAGACAATATTCATAAAAGTTTGCAAAGATTGCCAAGACTAAAGTAGATAGGCCTAGGTGAAAGAGGGAAGTTAACGTGCCCCAAGAGACACAACGTCGATCACAACGCAGAATATATACTGCAGAAGTTATTCTTGATCCCAAGAACTTGGAACCGCAGCAATCACTCCGAGAACTTGAAGCACAAAGATTAAGCCAGCACCCAATGAAAAAGAACATTAAATTTAAAGTGATTAAGCGTCAGAATTAGCTCCAACAATCTTTCAGTTGGACAAAGGGAAGTGGTTTACAATACCACTGAGTAAGCAAAAATTACAATAGTGAAACATTTGAGTGTGTGGAGGACAACCTAGATCGAACCTCAATGTTACAACAACAACAACAACAACAACAACAAAAAAGCAAAGTTTATTTAAGTGTAGTCGCCTCCATAGCGTAGCGGTCAGCATGGTTAGCTGCCGTCCCGGAGGTCCTGGGTTCGATTCCCGGCTCTGCCACGAAATTTGAAAAGTGGTATGAGGACTGGAACGGGGTCTACTCAGCATCGGGTGGTCCAAATGAGTAGAGGGGGTTCGATTCCCACCTCAGCCATCCTCGAAGTGGTTTTCCGTGGTTTCCCACTTCGTCTTCGGGCAAATGCCGGGATGGTACTGTACCCGATAATCCGTAAAGGATCCTGTTGGAATATCCATTGCCCCCGCTGGATTGCCTATTTCTAACTGCTCCGGCAAATACTACATTAGAAATCGCTTCCAACATGGTCTTTAGGGATTTACAGACAGCAGTTACAAGAACATTGTGGATCAACAACTAACTACACGGGGCACTCACATTTACTTACCTCAGGGACTGGTACTTCAGCTTCACCTACACTACATCCACAATACTCTGCTCCTTATATTTAAAATGAATCACACTCCAACAACAATGGAAAACAATTTGAACCAATTTATTAACAAAGGGGTAAACTAATCTAGTAAAAACAAAATAACAATAAACGAATTTAACAATAGACACTAAAATTAAAAACACGCAATCATTCACACCTCCTTTCAACTCTACATCTTATTACAATGCTGTATTAAAAATTGTGAGTATAAAACTTGGCTTGTTCTAGGCCTACACAGCGTAAAATAAAAACGTTTAATGAAGCCTCTTAATGGCATTCCAGACACATGGTTTCATTCACAAACCTGCGTAGTAGAACGCACGTGCAGAAACTTGGTTTCATCAATGAAATATTGGCACCACGCCGAACTCGAAACTGGTTTATACAATAAATAGAAGGCTGTGAGTCTACACCTGTTTATATTATGTCATCGCTCTCCAATGCTAACGGTGAATCATTCTCGCTAGCCCACAGAGGCTGCTTGTGTGTGCATTTATAAAACACGTAAAAATTAACATTTAGATCTTACTAAAGTTCACATAACTACTTTGTTTCTTAAACAATTATTCTAAAATTTTTATACACACTTTCATTCGCACTCCGTCATTGTTCTAACCAATACGGTTCCACATTTGCTCTTAACAATGAATAATCATTCACACCAAAAACATCCGCTCATAAAACACACACTATTCCGAAACAATTGATTAATAAATCCTATTAAATTATTTAACTAATTAAATCATTTCCACAAAAATATTTACATGTGATATGTTTATAATAATATCCATTATCTAGTGTTACTAACGCGACACTTTCGAGATTCTAACTTCTCGGTTACAATATAAATCTTAACTAAATATATACACTGGTTTTTCACATAACCATCCTTCTCTAACGTTCTGTAGTATTAATATACTGCTTACACATCGTCTTATATAGGTTTCATTACATTATCGGTATAATACAGTCGACTAATTAAGGTAAACTGTACGTAATTACATAAATTCGGGTTTAATAAAATTTAATAATTGTATTATAGACGTGAGTAGACAATCTTTCTCATGTTGCATTTCCGCTGAAACCCTCGTGTTAACACAGCTAAATCGTTAATTCACAAGAACTTGACTACTTGTATACAACGGCTCTTATCATGATACATACCTTTTATCAAAGAACAACAATACTTTGACTTCTTTAAAATGCGGAATTCCCTCGCCTGAGCACTCCATAGCTCTACAAACCCTCATATAACAGTATATATGGCATAAACAAATATCATCTACTATGTTAAACAATAACCAAAAGGGATTAATTTTTATTAACATATCTTATGTAGGAACTTCTCTCAAATACTGGCAAGACCCTCAGTATCATTGCACATGACTACTAGACTACAATTATACATACGTAAGTTCTTCAAACAAAACTTCCAATTGTAATGAACGATATTAGACAGTCGTGATTAACCTCCTAAAGTTTACTCCACAACAAGATAATTAATTGTTAACTCGTCTGTCGCAAATACATATAATAAAAATAATACTCCTGTCTCATCTCACTTGTCAAGCTATAAATTGTTTATCGTTGTAATATCATGTCCACAAATGACGTGATGTTACACAAATAGGATAAAATAACACACATGTTATTTATAATGTCAGATAGAATTCAATATTGACCGGGATAAACTAGCTTTGAATTCCTAGCCAAAGATTTGAATAATCCTCTAACAAAGGTATTTCCTCTAACATATTAAATGAACAAAGCTCTTAGCTTTACAGATAATAAGAAAGGTTTGTCAATGTCGTGATGTTTTCCCTCTACACAAAGAATGTTCATAGGAATTAAGACTTCGGTCTTATCAAACGACTAGTATTTCTTAGATCGTCGACAGTTTATGTACAATAATGATATAACAATATCATTCGATGTTTCTTCTGTTCTTGAAGTAATATATTGTTACATTAAAGTGCTCAAATTAAATTTAATAAGAATTTAATTTGAAGCTATTACACAATGTCAGAATACTTGGTTTAAATGAAATTATTAAAATTCGAGAGTCGAAACGACTAATCTCCTATGAGGCAATATGATTCCTCAAACAAAATTTTTAATGTCAGTTCCACAACTGATCCGTAGAATAAAATTGAAAAATAGATGAAATGCAATCATCTTCTAAATAATCTTGCAGCATAAAAATCTAAACATACATCTGAAGTGTAAACTACATAAAAGCACTGAAATACATGAAATGTGAAAATATAGAAATATGGAATAAGATAGCCGAAAATATGGAATAAGATCGCTGAAATTATGGAATAAGATCGCCTGCTCAGAATGTTACTAATCAAGCTCTATATAACAATGAGATACACTAATACCTTATTTAGACGAAATCTTGAAGATCTATGTAATTATTCCCACAATACTTTAGATGTTTCCTCAGTACAAGACACTGAGATGGATCTGCATTCGAACCTCGGATCTGCGACCTCAGAGATAAGAAACGTCTCTCTCTGGAATTCGCCAACATTCGCCTGGGCTTGAACGACATCCTTCTGGCAAATTCTTCTGTGTTGCTGGGCTACCTTTCCCTAGCATCTTGACAAATCTCTTCTGTAAAGTCTCCATTCTCCGTCGTAAATATGTATCGGCTTCATCATTGGAATATAATTATGGAAATATTCATATAAATAGTGAATGAAATATTTCCATTGCTAATTGATGTTATATTAGTGTTCGTAGACTGACGAAAATGCACAAGATGGACCGTACACTACGTCTGTATTCAAGAATACGTTGTCTAACGAAGCTCCATCGTTGTATCTTAACTCCTGTTATCGAATATGTCTCTGGCGCATGACTGTTTAGTTCATCATATCAACAATATTAATTAAGTTGAAGGATAATAATTGAAGAATAATAATAGTCATTCTATTAATGTTTATGTGTTGCGCCAATACTAAAAGTTCTCCGCCACTGTTCACTTGAACTGCGTTCGTCAACTTCACGTTGCAATTTATAATGATCTTCAGCTTTGTTTCCAACACATTTGGAAATCTAACTTGACAGGCTGATATTGTCGAAACGGTGAATATTAAAATGCTCGACTTTTCACAATATATAGTAGGCGACCTGTTCTTAATATATATTCGCTTATTTAACTTCAGATCTCAACTATATATGAGATATAATCAATACTATGTTCCTCGCAACTTCACGTAGAATGGAAGTGAGGTGATCTCTAACGCTCCACCTAGCTATCCCCGCGTCTCCACAAGTCGACAGTCGTCGCACTCGGACTAAGCCTTGGGATCTCCGTGAACCCAGTTAAAACACTTCCTCACTCTTCAAAGTCTGCTGGAATAAGAACCTCGATCCTTGGATCTCCCATGTCGAATTTTTGGCAGCCATATCAAGCTCCCATCATAATTTTAGCGCGTAGATTACCAATGCTTATTATTGCGTAGATTAACTGATCTGCGGTTTTTAAAGTATCAGACATAATTTCTCTTAATATTCTCTTCATTACCAAATAAGAAAATCTTCTTCTAAGGGCCTAAATGCATAATTTCATCATATTGTGTAATTAAAGTGGATCCCGTCTTCAATAAGACCTGTTCTCATTGGTTCTGGGCTGGGATCCAATAGCATAATTTATAACAATATTTATAATATTAAATTCCAAACTCGCTGTTGCTATGCTAAATATAGCCTTCTAGAAGCGTTCATTGTGCAATATATCACGTGATCGGGCTCTCCCACAGCGTCGAGTTTGTAACACTACACTCTCGTGTCACACTTCCAGAAATTATATTTGCTAGTTAAATTTTATCATGGGGACGGAAAATACTCTCATTTTGTCCCTAAATAATTCAATTTACGGGGGCAGTACTGTCTCCGTATATTCTAGAGGCGGTCTGTTGGATATCCGAAGCAAGGCTGGATTCGTAGACCCTGACAGCTCCAGCGCAAATACTTGTCAAGGATCCACTGCAACAAGACCCTCATGAATATCCGTAGCGGAAATTACGACACAACTGTGAATTACATAAAATGCACTTATCTCGAAGTAGAACACCTACCTTTCGTTCTCGGGGATCTCGTGGCCAGCCTCTGAACCTATAATGGGTTTCACAGTTGCATCTCCTTATATCTAAAATAAATCAAAAGGACGCGGCTTCTAATAAACTAAACAATTTAATAACAAATGTGTAAACTGAATCTAAACATTCATACAGTAAATAAAAATACACTCCCTTTCTTTCTTCTTCACATTTACGCCACTGATAATACTGCATTCCATGAACGCTGTGACAAATTTTGGGGTAGCTTGTGTCAATACAACAAGCTATACATCAATTAGAAACCCCTGTGTATTTACATTCCTCTGGCGCGCTTCACAATGAACATCTGGGCGCTAAGAGCACGCGACCTTCGCCACGTGTCGGATGACATAACAAACTCCGTTACATTCACAGAGCTGGCTGGTTTAAAGGCTGCTTGCCTGTCGGTCCGCAACAACTCTCCACATTTGTGCGCGGCCGAACAGTGGCCTTGGATGGAAACGAGTTTTAAACAAACCCTCGCTATTCCAACCTTGCCCACAAATACACCTCTCTATTTAATCACAAGCTATGTTAAAATGGAACAGATTCACGTCAGACAAATACGCGAACCATACACACATTCTACACGCTAATGAAACAAAACTTCTATACACTATTCCTTTCATACTCTCGCATTGTGACGTCCCAATGGAGTTCATTTCATTCGCACTGAACAAGAAACAAACCACATCCAGTCACATCAACATTCATACGCTAACCACTACGCTAAACAATCAATAAACTTCCTATACCTAACATATCATACCCTCGATTGGCAAATAAAGAAAGTTAATACTGAATGACTTTACAATGACACTAATAGCATAGGCTATAATCCTTTTAAAATAAATAGTGTCTATATACACATGAGCCTGAGCTCCGATCTCACAGTTATGTCAAATACAATTAACTGGGATCCTCATAAGCTTCTACAGCTTCAGAAATACTACCACCATTCTCTCCTTTCTGATCTGGTGTCATAATAGATTAAATACGTTCGACCACTCAAGGTGAAACATATGTCGTTACATACTTGGGTTTAATAATCTTAATAAGAATACAACATAACAGATGTCAATATCTATTTCCCGTTTCAATTTCAATCGTGACCCACCTGTCTTCTCTAATCCAAAGCCGTGTATAAAATAAGGAGTACGGTCAACTCACACCTTTATGCCTTGCCAAACCTAGTCATGCCCACGCAATGACTGTAATATAAAATGCGGAAACACCTTCGCAACACCCTCGTATGCCAACTACATACTGAATTACATACATATATAACCACTATCAAAGGGTTATCACCTTCACTTCTTTCAAACTGGCATTCCTTAAAAAGGGAATAATTCCTCAGCGTTGTCACCACAATCGCTGGTCTAATGAACGATAACATCAATATTAAACCATTAATCTATACATGTTAACGACCTTTTGACTAATCGATACAGACCTCCTCACTATTACTTTTAAAACGTTACTCAGATAAATTTAAACTGTTGTGTATACATTTAATAAAAATACTGAATCTTAACTTCACACTTCTGGGTTCAACTTTTACCGATGAAGGAATATGATGTCTACAACGTGACATTATATTACTCCTCGTAAATACTTAATCACAAAATTATATATGTGTGTCCAACAAGAATCAATCACGACGAGGATATCAAACAAGAACTTCCCTAACGTCGGATAATAATAAATCTTCCAAGAAGATTCTAACTTCAAATTATTTTAAATGACTGAAAGTTCATAGCTTTCATCAATAAAACATACAATTAGTCATATTCGTATTCTCTCCATTCTGAAGGAATGTCTATGAGTTCTGACGATAATAATCGTTTCCACGTTAGATGTTTCTCTTCCAAATGATGCCATGATATTTCACAATATATCACTACCAATATCTTCTCTCTTGATGTTTCTTCTCGACGGATAAAATGCCCAATTTAAACTAATACAAATTAATTTAATCGGTAACATAGACGAAAATGTCTATCACCTGAATTCAAAATGAATTCATAAACGTCGAAAATAAATTACTATTCCTTGAAGGAAATGACAAAACGCTTGTTCCTCGAACAAGAAAAATACTCAGTTCAGAAACTGGATTTCAGACAGACAAAGCTAAAAGCGTCGAAAGACGATCACTACAAATAATCTCGAAGAATAAAATGATTATGCATGGAGTACATAAATATTGTGTCGAAATATGGAAATGTCACTACAAAGCTCTAACTACTAGGTTAGTGAACACTGCTACCTGGTCTGGAAGTCTAGAAGCTCAAGATAGAGTATTACAAAATACTCAGTTGTTATATCTTCCAAAGATTCGGGTTGGATCCTAGCTCGTCTCCAAGAACTCGTGACCTCAGGAAAGGAACTAATTCCCCTACTAGAAAACAGCAAGCTCCAACCGGGATCGAACTGCGGGCCTCCAATCATCATCTTCATTGTGACCGGGTTTACCCTGGACCTCTTGATAATCTTGTCTCTTCTTACTCCGTCACAGTACAGTTTCATCAAAACAACGAGCAGTGTCAAAAGTTCAGCTTCCCATTTCGAAAGACATTCGAAAAGAAGTCGTAGACCTCACTCGCATCACGAACATTCATGTAGATGGAATATGAACATCGCTCTGTAGTCGCTGGTGTTAATGTCGAGCTCATGTCTGACAATAATGCACTAGAATACAGTTGTACATCAAGTCTCATGTTCGCTTATCAAGAAGACATTCATGAACAAATCTCCTTTAGCGAAGCTCCATCGCTGACTATATCGCTTCTATCTGCTTATATCCCTGGCGCACATACTAATTTAGTCCATAATTAACTTCATATTAGCAGACTTAATAATGTTCTTCAACATAGAATACATCTTCATTTTATTGGTGTTGTTATACAGTTCCACAAAAGCAATGCTAACATTCACTCTTACTCACTTGTGTCTGGTGCATGCGCTGTAGTCGCTCGAACAAAAGTGTCTTATCGCGCTGGAAACAAACACTTTTCTCACGCTTCACAAAAACGTTTATATCTTCTGAAATACTCTTCTCAATTTTCTCAAAGTTCGTAATATACTAAATACGAGAGTAAGCTACAATCTTTAGTCGCAATAAAGTCTCTGAAGTGAATTGCGGCATATAAGTTCATCGCAACTTCACTTAGTTTCAAGGCGCGGTAATCTCCTAACTCTCGCCTTGCTTCTCCCTTGTCTCCACGAGTCAACCTTCTACAAGCTCGGTGAAACACTCGGAACTCCTCTCTCTTCCGGCAAAGCACGTCTGACCTCTCGAACATTCAGATAATAAAGAGCCTCAATGCTTGGCGTCTCCCCTCCAAGTCCATCGATTCTGGCCGCCTTCGCGTTCCCTCTCAAATTCGCGCGGGCTCTAGCAAATCGCTTATTCCTTCCAATAGCGACCTGCTATCGACTTATAAATTATTTCCAATATTTTATTATCATGTTCTTCTCTTTACCATTATATAAATTCACTCTCAAGGGGCTTAAATGTGTTAAATATCCATAAAAAGTTAGTTGTTGGAACTCCCGTCTTCTCTAAAACTTCTTCTGATTGGCTGTAAGCTCATATCCAATCGGATAATTTAAAACAATGTTTAAACAATTCTTGCGATTATTCGCTGTTGCTAGGTCGATTCTAAGCTTCTGGAAACTTCCATTGCTCAATACAATCACGTGACGGAATTTCCCTCCTGCTCAACGTCGCCTCTCGACTGGTTTCTGCCAACATCCAGCCTCTATATTGCTTGGTTAAATTTTATCATGGGCTTCGAAAAAAATATTCCCATTTTCATCCCAAATAATTCATTTTACGGGGGCAGTACCTACTGTAAGGCCACGGCCTCCTTCCCTCTTCCTCGCCTATCCATCCCCATCTTCCATCCCTTCCCCTCCCTCATGAGGCCCCTGTTCGCTTTGAAGGTGAGGCCGCCTGGGCGAGGTGCTGATCACACCTCCCTAGTTGTATCCATCACGACTAGATGTTCCAGGCTCCAGGACACTGCCCATAGAGGCGGTAGTGGTGAGTTCCCTCGCTGAGTCCGTGGGAAATACCAATCTAGGGGGTAAATTGACTAAATAAAAAACTAAGTGTAATTTAAATTCGTTAGTAGGGTTGAATGGGGAGAGAACGAAACAGGGATTTTATTCACTGTAAGTCCATTTTGGCCCAATACCATGACGAATAGAAGGACCTAGTGTGAGGACTCCGCCATTATAGAACAGTAGTTTGTGGTCCCGCCGCTACAAGCACTGCAAGCGATTATGTCCAACACGCTTCCTGTTGTTCCGTCGAACCGGGTCATAGAAAAGTGCGGGGGATTCTACTGTGTGAGATATTTGTGTGAATTAAATTGAATTTTCTTTGCTTTCCGTTCTTAAATTCAGTTCATTGTGTCTTGTGTACATCAGCGTTTTATGTTTTGTGTAGGCCTACTTCAAACATATTGCTTTGTTAATATTACTGTTTTGTGCCATCATCATTCCGAGTCCAGCATCCAAGCAAACTGCCCGCCACTGCTCCAGATCCGCCAACCTTGCCAGCCTTTCTACCAAGCCTAGTCCTCCCTATCGCCTCGACTGCGATATTTCAAGCCATTCCACTACGTTTCTATAGGCTTAATTTGCATTCCACGGGTAACAGTGCAGATTAAGTCACTCCTCTACCATTAAAATATCCAACACCATACCCACCCTGTAACCATCCTAGTGAAGCAACTCCTGTCTCCCTTGAGTTTTAATACAAGTTTAGCTCATCCCCTCACCCTACCAAGGAGCCATTAATGAATTATTTCAAGTAACTTAAAATTTCATCAGCGCACTCAACGTCATAGCTCCAACTGTATTTAAACTGGATAACTTTGAGTGACTGGTAAATTTGTTTTTCTCTTTCCTTATTGTCTGGTCGACATTCACGAACACAAACATGTCACGCACTGATACTTAACCTCGCACATTAATGTACCAGGGCTATAACATTCCTGATAACTCAGGACCCTGATGACCCTAAAAGCACAAATTATATCCCTGGCAATCCAAAAACACTAATTCCGAGTGGGCCTACCCACAAAGGAGATGGTACACTAGTTCCACTAAAACCAGCTTCACCAAAATCAGATTCCTCACTCTCTAGCACACCTCCTCCCTCACCGGGCCACGTCTTATTCCCGACATTTCATTTCGAGAAAGAGCTGTGAGTAGGGGGGTGAGGCGGGTTCTAACTCACCCATTTTATTTGTACCAGACTGTACAAGTTAAAATAATTAATATCTCTCAAACGCATGGTCGGATGTGGACAAATGAGCTGTCATTGAACTCGAGCTGACGTCCTCTTTGCTATGGACCACTCGTTATATATTTTATTTTTATTTTTTCGTTTTCGAAAATAGGCGATAGTTTGAAAACCAAACATGATAGAACGTTGTGCCATGGCTCAAACGAACCGCCTTTATGACCTTTATTTTTAATAAAACTTTTTTATTTTTTATGTGTTTTTGAAAACACTCGAATTTTGAAATTCCTATATTTTGGAAACTAGGAAGTTTACAAAAAAGTTTATTTGACGTACATCAATGGTCCCCACCCCCTCTATCACCAAAATAAATTTCAAGTCTCTAGGATAAAAACCTGACGTAGTAGTGTGGTAGTGGGGAAGCTGCTACACTTAGGAAGTTGTGAGCCCCTGCGACCTTCGAATGGAAGGAGTCATGCTAGGAAGGCGTGCTTGGATTCGTTTTTTTCGTCTCGTTGCGCTCGTTACGGAAATGTAGGTGTCGAAAAGGTGAAATGCTGGAAACAGGTTTTTGAGGGGTGGGGAGGGGGGGACACATGATTTTAAACTTTTTGCTATATCTCGCGAACCAATCATGCTAGAGGCGTGTACGACGGGTCCAAGGACTCGGGGTGACGTCCTGTTTGCTATGGACCACTCGTTATAATTTTAAAAAAATTGGAAACTCGATATTGGGGCAAACACGTGTTTTTTTGTGATTTTTGCCGATATCTCACGAACCAATAACGCTAGAGACGTGTACGAGGTGTCCTAGGACTCGGGCTAACGCTCCCTTTCAAATGTGGTAGATATTTTTTCCAAAAAATAATTCACAATGGGCCTAACGCCATACACGTTGAAAAACCTTTTCTTTTTCTTTACCTGTTTATAATGTTTATGAAGCGTGGTGGTTGAGAGAGACTATACTGCTGGGTGTGTGTGTTTCAACGAACCTGTCGCTAACCACAAGGACCATGCTTAATAGAACAATCGCTATTTCGGCGGGTTGGTGTATGAAAGAGCGAGGGTGCTTTTTTCTGATCTTTCCTATGGCAGACGGATGGAGGCTAATATTTGAAAATGTGTGAAGCATGCTAAGATTTTTTTAACTTTAACATGTAAACGATGATGAGAACTTGGTTCTATGTTGGTCGAAGCGAGTAGAGAAAACAAACTTGCCAAGGAGCAGGAGGTGAATGTCATTTGAGCTTATTGGAGTGCGCTGATCTGACATGACAACAGGTGCAATGGAAAATGACAAAGACGCTTGAAGGTGAAATAATCTGACCATCGTGGTGGCAGGGAAGTGCGAAATGCATGCATACACATGTGAAACCACATGCACGCTGAACAAGTTACATCCTGTCTTGCTTCGTACGTGACAAAATGCAAGTTCATGTGAAATTTGATCTGTCACAGGTGTTCGCCTGGGACGTTAGCTGTCCACGTGCGCGATAAGAGAACGTTCAAAGCGTGGGAAAAAAAGATTATACATGCAAGGTAACATATATAAAGACATGTCGTTATCATTTCCACTGTCACTTAGGTAACTAGCTTTGAACACACTGCATTGCGTGAAACACTTGGTCTTGTTTAACAGTTTTGGTGTTGGTGGAAAATACTTAACCTTGTTGTGGGGTAGGTATATATTTATTGATTTATATATTTATTGATTTTTATGTATTTACATGCAATTATTTATTGATTGTAAAAGTTATAATTAAATGTTTATTTATTTGTTTGTAGATAAGGTGTATAGCCTACCTGTTGTGTGTCTGTGGGAAAGAGATTGGAAAAGAGTGAAAGACGGACAGCTAGAAAAGGAAACCTTTACCAGACTAGTCCACGAGACGGGAATAAAGCAAAGCATTACACGTCAAGGTGAGATTTGTTTATATATAACCTGTTTGATTTTGTTTTGTTTATGACGTGCATAAACTATATGGAATGGATATACTTATGGTGGTTTATTTTATTTCTTTTTAGAGTGTTGGAAAACGCTTGACCTCTGTTCATAACCAGGAACGCGTGTGTTTGAGGCCATTGTCAAGCAGTCTACAGCTGAAAACTCAGGTGAGAGTGTTCTTTCAAAATAATGTATTTTGCCACTGCTACCGATAGCCTAACTTGGGAATCCCTAAACAGTTGTTTCAAATCGCGTGTGTGCTCTGGTCGTGTGGTCAATGTTAGAAAAACTTTGATTCCCAAGGAATTTTTACAATCTTGTTTTGAAATTTTTAAAATTGAAATTTGTACAGAGCAAGGGTTGCATACGGCTTTAAAGGTGAATACAGAACTGGTGTGCGATTTCATATATAAAAAGAAGGACGTAGAGCATAAAGAGACATTTTATATTTGCAGTAAAATGCAAGAGCTTTTGATAGCCGATAATCTGAACGAGTGGTATCTAAACCATGTGGTGAATGCCTTGCTATCAAAATTTGATAAACTGCAACAAGGACCCAGTGGTTTAGCGTTAGACAAAATTCATCATTTGCAAATCAACATTTGTCAATTCAACCCGTTGAATGCTGGGTCTAGCTATATTAAAACACCACCAGCAATAGCTTCGAAAAAGGCAGTGGTAAATATTGAGAACCATGACAATGATTGCTTTCTGTGGTCTGTGGCTGCCTATTTGCAGCCGGTACAACATAATGGTTGTCGACCAGGAAAGTACAAGGCCAAGTTTGATGAATTGAAACAAACTTTAAATTTAACTCGAGTGTTGTTCCCTTGGACTTAACCGAGATCCATAGGTTTGAACAAGATAACCAGGACTTTTCGTTCATGGTGTATGGCCTTGATGGTGATGAGATTGTGGGTCCTCTTTATGCCACAAAAGAACCGAAACGACATCACATTCTTCTTTTATATTTATCTGTAGGAGAGGTGAATCACTATTGCCCCATTAAAAGCCTGAGTAGATTGCTAAGCACTCAAATGTCTAAGGACAAGCGTTCAAAATATATTTGTGATCGTTGCTTGCAATATTTTAAAACCCCTACGCTTTTGGAACGTCATAGGGTAGATTGTGTTACTCAGGAAGCGGTGAGATTGATATTGCCACAAGGGGACAAGGCTGTGTTAAAGTTTAAGGACATTCACAAGCGTAACACTGTCCCCTATGTGGTGTATGCAGATTTTGAAGCTCTCACCACACCCATGGCGGGATGTGAACCAGATCCCACCATCAGCTCAACCACACCCATTCAAAAACATGAACCCTTTGCCATAGGATTTAATGTGGTGTGTGCCTATGACCCCACGCAATCCGTTTACAAATACCGCGAGGGGCCATATTGTGCCAAATGGTTCTTGGATGAACTTGTCAAGATGGCTCATGATGTACAGGAATTACTGGACCACCCAGTACCCATGAGACTATCTCCAGAACAGCAGCAGCAGTATGAGCATGCCACGACATGCCATATTTGCGAAAAGCCTATTTTAAGAGGAGAGGAAAAAGTCAGAGACCACTCGCACTTTACGGGGGAGTTTCGTGGAGCTGCGCATAGTAAATGCAACTTGATCTTTCCAGCTCCTCGTTTCATCAGTGTCTTTTTCCACAATCTAGCGAATTATGACATTCAGTTTTTGATTCGTGAATTGGGCCATGTCAACAAGGGCTCGTTTACCATTATTCCCCAAAACCATGAGCGTTTTACAGCCCTGACATGGAGGTTGGGTGACTTTAGCATTCGGTTTTTGGATTCCTTTAAGTTTATGGCATCCTCGCTAGACAGCCTTGTGAATGGCTTGAATGAGGAGGAATTAAAAATACTAGAATGCATATTAATGATCCTGAGCAATTTCAATTGTGCATTCGGAAAGGTATATTCCCGTATGATTTCTGCAACAGCTGGGACGTGTTAAAGCAAAGAAAACTCCCACCACAAGATAAATTTTACTCGAAACTAACACGCAGTACCGTTTCCGATGAAGACTATGCACATGCATGTCAAGTTTGGCGAGTGTTTGGCATTAAGACGCTAAGTGAATATGCTTTGCATTACCTAAAACTGGATGTATTGCTGCTCACTGATGTGTTTGAACTATTCCGTAACATGTGTCAACACATTTACGGTCTTGACCCGGCTCACTATTATACGAGTCCTGGACTCTCGTTTGATGCCGCTTTAAAATATACTCAAGTGGAATTGGATTTACTCACTGACGTAGACATGGTTCTATTTTTTGAAAAGGGCATTCGTGGCGGCTTTGTGTCACATAACCAGCGCCATGCCGAAGCAAACAATGTCTACATGCCTGATTATTCACCAGACAAACCAGAATCGTACTTAATGTACTATGACGTGCATAATTTGTACGGTTACGCCATGAGTCAGCCTTTGCCCTATGGGAAGTTTGCTTGGCTGACAGACAAACAAGTGTCAGAATTTGATGTGATCAAGGCTAGCCAAGAAACAGGCCGTGGATATGTGCTAGAAGTGGATATTGAATATCTCTCATCCTTGTATGATGAACATGCCGATTTCCCATTCTGCCTTGAGCAAATGGTTCCCCCTGACAGTAAAGTGAATATTGAAAAACTCATGGGCACACTTTACAACAAAAATCGGTATGTGCTACATAACCAAATGTTGGTGCAATGCCTCGCCCAAGGCTTGGAGTTGAAGAAAATCCATTGAGGTATTTCTTTTGCTCAAAAAGCATGGCTCAAGCCATACATGCAACTCAACACGGAGCACCGACAAATGGCAACACAGCAGTTTGAAATTATTTTTTTAAAATTAATGAACAACTGCATCTATGGCAAGTCTATGGAGAATGTCCGGAAATACCGTAACATTAAATTGGTGAATGTCTGGGAGGGGCAGTGGGGTGCCCGGCGGTACATTGCCAAGCCAAATTTCAAATCGATCAAAATTATCGATGAGGATTTGTCTACGATTGAAATGAGTAAGACCAGCGTGACCATGCATAAACCCATTTACTTGGGTCAAGTCATTTTAGACTTTTCTAAATCGGTCATGTATCGATTTCACTATGAGTTTGCCAAACGCCATTTTGAGAACGTCTCTCTTTTGTATATGGATACGGACTCATTCATTTACCACATTCGCCACTGCAACCCCTATGACGTCATGAGGCAACATAGTGACTGGTTCGACACCTCTTGCTATAGCGCTGACAACGTGTTTCAACTGCCCATAAAAACAAGAAGGAAATGGGTGTTTTAAAAGATGAATGCGGTGATTCCATTATGACGGAATTCGTAGGTTTGGCCTCAAAAATGTATGCTTACCGCACACTCGACTGTAAGGAAGCCAAAAGAGCAAAAGGTGTAGGTAGAGCAGTGGTAAAATCGCTACGTGTTGATGACTATCTAGCGGTTTTACACACTGGCAAAGCTATGTCTCATACACAGTGCAGGATACAATCCAGCAACCATCATTTGTATCTTGTGGAACAGAGACAACGCACCCTCGCCTCTATGGATAACAAGCGTGATTGGGCTGATGACCTGCTCACCAGCCTGCCCTGGGGTTATGATCGCGAGGAGGAGGAGGTGTGATTTCACTGTTTAATCGTTTTATAATTATTATTATTTATTTACCATAAATCGTACACGAAGTATGGAAGGCCTAGTGAAAAAGGGCAAGCCCCACATACATCGTTTATGGGACATAGCTTTATGTAACTTGTAGATTTAGTATTTTGTAAATATTGTTTTTTGCCATTGTAAATAGTAGATTTTGTAAATAGTGGCAACCCACTTGGACCTTTTGCTCTTTAAAAAAGTTATATGCAACCTTTTTTATTTTTATTTTTGATTGGTGAATAGTTTGATTATTTTAAGCTGTACAAAGTTTTTTTATTGTAAATATGAAATAAGTAAGATTTTTAGTAACGTTAATAACTAGTATTTAATTATTTTTCGTAATGTAAATGATAAACTAAAAAAGTTCTTTTGGAATGAGTGTGCATGTCAAGAATGTGCTTTTGGGAATAAATAAAGTGGTTGTGTTTGTTCCCAAAGACAGGTGAGAATGTATGAGTGGAGAGAGAAAGCTGGTGTGTATGGTTGACCAGAGCAAACACAGTAAGGTAGGGGGGGGGGGGGGAGGAGGTAAATGGTCACTTATATACTCATTTTGTTTTCAATAGTTTTGTTTTCTTTGAAAGTGGCAGACAATAGACATTATTTTTGTAAAAAGCAGTCTTACCTGCAGTAGTCGTAGACCTTGACGTTTCCGCAATCACATAAACTCACTGCAGCATCGCCATGGTCATGCACTTGCATCAACATCATTGTCAAATCTCAACTTTCGACATACACCAAATGGAAAAATGTGAAAACAGCAAAATGGAAAATCCATGTTTCCATATCACCAAAAAAACGCAAAACCTAAAACGGACATTTAAAAAAACTGGAAATGGCCATGTGTGAAATTTGAAAATTCAAAAAACTTCAAACGGACATTGTTTAAAATGTGTCATCAACAAACTGGAAAATTCCATATTATCAAAAACGCAAAACTTGAAACGAACTTTTTTAAAATCTGTAAATTGCAAAATGACAAATGGCAGTGTGTGAATTCATCATGTGTGAAATGTGTAAAATGAAACATAAGCCATCAACATCACGATTTCTTGAAATTAAAAATAACAAAACATCGTGCTCTGGTAAACCTTTGTTTTTATTTCATAGTCATAGTGAATTGACAAAAGAAAAATAGAATACAAACATATCCCAATTCCTCTATTCCTCAATGTTTATGTCCATGCATCATCAAATTTCCTTTCATAGCACACATGACAATCAGGGCTGCCATCCTTTCACCCACTGAGGCATCACTGGATGTGAAACGTTGTTTAGCTTTCTTCAATAACAATTTATCTGCCACATGTCTTAAACCAGGATGACTATGGCGATAAGAAAGGTCATGTTCCTTGCATGCTTGATCCAAAAGATTAATGGGTACATCACCACGTTGTAAACGTTTTTCAAGATGAGTTCCAGGGCCGCAAAAACGATAACCTGGAAGATGGATTTCGAAAGGTAGGTATTGAATCACTTTGTCAATGATGCCATTGCCAGTACAGGTCTGGCATATCCTT
This sequence comes from Meconema thalassinum, assembly GCA_946902985.2. Lineage (NCBI taxonomy): Eukaryota > Metazoa > Arthropoda > Insecta > Orthoptera > Tettigoniidae > Meconema > Meconema thalassinum. Next base: position 1,139,660,115 of record OX336389.2, read on the forward strand.
TTCCATCGATGGTAAAAAGGTTTGGTCTTCCTCCTCCTCTGTGGACGATGTTTTTGTTTGTTGTTGTTGTTGTTGTTGATTTTTCTCACCATGACACCCGTGGAATGATGATGATGATGATGATGATAATTGTTGTTTTAAGGGGCCTAACATCTAGGTTATCGGCCCCTACCCGTGGAATGATTCAACAAAGTCTTTACATGGACTTTTATGACCGTGATACAGTTTCACTAGCTGGCAAGTCGCACACTGACGCATAGACGGTATTTTTGCCATGGCCACTTGCTCATGGTGATCGTAATCCGTACAGGGATGCAATTCACTCAACACAGGGTCTTGAGTCCATGATTTTGGTACATGTTGCCAGATTTCTTTCACCGCGTTGGCGGCCACATAGTAAATGAACGACTTGGGGAGCGCCAAGAGTTCCTCTTTGGTAAAACTGTCTAGTTTCTTTTTGCACACAAAGAACTTGCCGATGGCTTTGTCCGTAGCATTGCCTTTCTCCATGGTATCACGTGCTGTAGATGTTTACACGTCGCTTGTAGAAATCTCACTGGCGTCATTCACAGGTAAATCTTGAGTTATAATTTTGTTCAACAACTCCCAGCAGGCATGGGTGGTTAACCAATGAAAGAGATGCCACGCATGCGATAGGGCTGTATGGGTAATGTTGCCACAGGAACAAGTATCCATGAGTGTTTGCAGGGAGGGGCAGCCCAACTCCATGAGGTCGATACATTGGCAGTAAGACGCCAAAAATGGTTGCAACCATTGACGTTTTTCATTACCTTTCACAAATACCACATTGGCCGAGGACAAGTGTGCTTTCATGACCACGTTCAAATATTTATAGGAAATGGTTCCCTGATTCCAGTCTAGTTGCCTATGATTTTCAATCCACTGGGTTTGTTTACGGTCTTTTTCACACAACAAATCAAAACCATGGGGTGGTTTAAATAGAAAATGCGTAGCTTGCGATATCCAAAACGTGGTACAATCGATAATGGCCACTTGTTTAAATATAAATTTGTTGTCACCAATTTTAAACCCCTGGCAATCCACAATGAGTGTGCGCAACATGTTGACGCTTGCCTGGACCAAGTTCAACTGACGACTGACTGACGATCGACCACTAAAGTGTGATCATGACATGGACTTACCTGCCATGCTAGTTTCAAATTGAGGTTAGGGTAGGACAGGGGGACATGTAAAAATAAGAATTTAAGAATTACATCATTTTATTATCATAACACGTCTTACAGGCTATTGTCATTTTGGGATAAGGACGATAGCAACTGATACAACAATATACTGTAGTCTCTTGTGTTTGTAACGTCCATAACACCGATGATGTCCCAATGTCTCTAAACTAGGCGTTCTTGATGGTGAGCTGCTCACCGAAGCACCATGGATACCATACGGTCCACATGTATCGTAACTTGTTTTTTCATCACCCAGAGACACAAGTGAGGGATACCTTGAATGACAGGGTATATTTCCCACTTCCATTCTACACAGGTAGGGGCAGGTGGATGACCAGCGCTGATGTTCCTGCATGGGTTCATCGCCCTCCTGCCATTGGTCTATGATGATGGGACAAAAGGCACATTTCACTTCATCTCTTGTTTTTAAATAGTAGAATCCAGCGGCCGCCAAGTCTTGAGGGTTTATGAAAGGCACCGGCCACGTGGCAAAAGTCTTGAAACGTTGTTCCTCAGACTTTAAATTCATGGATGTTATGTCTCTTGAGGCCTTAAAGCAAGACAAGACTGAGCGGCTTGACGTGGGTTGACCTGTTATTTATACACTCGTCACTTGGTTGGACAGTGGATAATAGTTGACTTGTTTGTGATGAATAATCAAACAGTAGGCCGTCGTATTGGCTGGTACATTGTCATGCGTTTCAGAATCTAGTCGAATGTCAATATTGGATGGCTTGACAGACTCTTCCAGGTAAGGACAGTCAAAAACAATCAGTGGTGCTCTTGCCTTAAACGCTTGGGGTAGTAGCATGGGGCCGTTCTCTTTTTGATAATACGACCTTCGAAATTTAGAAAACAAGTCGTACAGGGGGCCAAACTTATCTTTTGAAAAATCCAAATCCAGTCCTTCATAGGGAAACACAGCACCGTTGAGGAAAAGACGTGCATTTCTCAATTGCAGGTGATCAAATTGCGTGGCATCTTTGGTTTGTTGATACTTGCGATTCGTTTGAAAACCCACGATCAGGTAGAGAGGTCTCTCTGTATAGCGAGCTGTTTTTACAGACCAACTGTGTGTGTTGGTGGTGGGCAATAGCGGATACTCATGGAGTGCCCAGCTTCTAAATTCCATGGGTAGAGGCATATCTCTCTTTACCATTTTGAGTATGTCCAGTTTTTTGCTATCTTCAAGGGTCACATGGGGGACTTTCCATAGCAAGCGTTGTAGTTGAATTTTTGAATCTATGGGGGCATTGTCGGCTCCCTTGAGTGCATTATTATCACTCCTGTCTCTCACTAGGTAAAGCACTTGCCTTGCGTTAACCACAATGCGTTGGTGATCTTCGGCAAAGCCTAAAATCAGTTTAAGAGGTAAATATCCAGTAAAGGTCCCATCGGTGTGTACCATCCAGTCATTGGTCGAGTCAGGACACCAACCTGCCATGCAAAGTGTTTTACTTTCTTCCTCACTATAAGAGGGGTATAGTTTCATGACACTGGAAATGCCCACATTTCGAGTGCTATCCACCACGATATCGTTAATGACATATCGCACTTCAGAAAACAGAAAGGCCAAACCATGGTTGGCCAACTTCGATGTGGTGGGTGTAGAGCCATCGGCTTTGGTGAGCCGACCTTCAATCTGAATGACACTTTCATGTGGTAGGGTGTAAATATCTTGGTTGTTGATAACAAATTGAATTTCATCATTGTTATTGAGACCAGGTGTTTGAGCTTGATAGGAATGGAGATCAATTCTTACCACTCCTGGTTGCTCCTCGATGCGGTTCGCTATCTCTAGGATAGAATTCATTATGAGGGTTGAAGTGGTAACCCAAATGCTGTAAAATCTGCTTGCCTTGAGATGTTAACGTGTATTCACGTGGCAAACAACTAACACCATTCCTAGACGGTGTTGTTGCTTTATACACAAACTTCATAGTGGCTTTAGCACCAACTTGTAAGTCACTGGTGTGGTAGAATCTAGTTCAATGAGTTGTTGATCTCTATTGATCAGTCTTAATGTTATATTACTAATACTATCGACAGCCACAGAATGAAAAAGCACCTCTGGAGGGTTTTCACGAATAATATACCCATTGGGCGATGTCACAATAAAGTCATAAAGCGAATGCGATGGTTCTTGATTGGTGTACACTTGGCTAATAACATTACATGTCATCGACACATGATGGTCCTCAATGAATTTCACTTCATGGTCCGAATCATGTTTTTTGTTGGGCTCCAACACACGTGGTTTAAATCCTAGTAATGGACCAATGGAATCGGGGTGTGTTTTAAAGTCAATGTTGAAGGTAGAGAAAATACTGCAGCGATGAGTGTTGGTATTGCCTACAAGTTCAAACTTGTGCGTTCCGTCGAGAAATGACTTTAAACCATACTCATTGATCAACACCACATAAATGTGTTCTTAAGTGTCATCGATCGTGTATCCACCAGAGTTCAAGGTGAGCACAGAATCATCATAGTAAAACTTGTTGTTCACATTTTCACGTATGTTGTATATTCGATTGTACGTTTCAAGAGAAACAAGTCCTAAACCATAGGGTTTTTCACTCAATTCGATAGGCAGATAAAAGTCTAGGCTCACTTCAGGTCCACGTCCATGCAGTGTAAACGTCTTACTTTCCACCGACATACTGTTGACGTTTTTGCTTATGTTGCGTCTTATATAAAAAAAATAAACACAAACGTCCACACTGTTGGCTGTTAAACGTTTGCTCTCGTTTCACATTTTGATATATCTTGATCCTGTTTCCAAAATAGGTCACTAGTTCCATGGGCGGAGGCAAATTCCCAAAACTGTCAAAGTACCATACGATGGATCCCTCTTTGACATAAGCTACATAATGCGTTCCTGGTCCTCGGTGATCATCCAAATTGACAACAGCACATTCCTGTTTCCAGGGTCGTGGGGGTAATTGGTTTCGCATAAACACACCTCGAAAATGAGAAAGCTTTAGTTGTTTAGCATAGCTTTCCACTTGTTGATGCGTTAGGGCATGTCTTGCTATGGCTGAGGTAAAAAAAAATTAATACTTTGAAATGGTGAAATCCCAAATCCTTGTTGATAAAAGGCTGGCTTTAAATTGGCATTTCTAGCCCCCATGGCAATCGCTTCCATCGTTTCATTGTGTCGCTAACTTTCTTTGAGTTGTTGCTTGCCCTGCTGCGCGGCTTTAATGGTTTTCGCCACTGCACTTGCACCGCCCAAAAGTGAACCCAGAGCAGCCAAACCGGCAAATAATGCAGGTAAAAATCCCGCTCGTTTGGGGACGGAAATCACTCGCCCTTGGTTTGAAACCTGTCGCCGACGTTTTGGAATAACATGTCTCTGTGTTGCTCGAAAGGCTTTCCTTATGGTCAATACATTATTTTTTCTTTTTTTCTTTCGCAAGGGCTTGTCCACGAATGTCTTAAGCCCAGGCTTTGCCAAGGACAAAGTCCTTTTTTTGGTCTTTCTCACCGCATACCTTTGTTTCACCATGATGATAATGACCAACAACCTTTCACAAGAAAGTTTAAATCACAACTAACGTCAGATGGTTATTTCATGGCTGTATATTCCAATTCCACATAAAGTGGGAAATCGTTTATGGTTTTTCCCGCTTGCTTTTCATCCCATGTCAACATGAGATGAAAGAATAATTCGTCACCTGCATTGACCATTTCATGGTTATGGATCAACATCCTATGACCATTTATCTTTATTTGTAAATTGTTCTCATCAGGTATGGCATATTTGATGTGAATGGTTCCATCATAGTGTAATCGATAGTGGCTTAAACCCGAAGCAAGCACATAGGTCAAGTGCTGATCATGGACTAGCGGTAAATGGTTTCTGTCATTCACAGCTTTTTCATTTGTCAGATACACTAAAAATACAGATGGGATAAATTTATACTCTTTTCATTTCATAGGTCATGTAACGCTTGGTACAAACATCGTCTTCGTCTTGTGGGTCTTCCAGATGAATAATCCGATGGTGATTAGCGCTATAGCCATTCACCGTAAGCTGGGGCACATTGTCATAAAACTCATACACTTTGTTATCCACAAACCTTTTCGTAGTAACGTCTGTAGACACTTGAGGATGTTTTACATGGGTTAACCACTTTCCCTTAAAGTCATAATCTCCCTGTTTTGTGCGTGGCACTACTGACCTATCCACATAGTGTTTATTAGCAGGATCTGTTTCTTGTTTAGGATCATGTATGGGGACAGGCCTAGCTTTGGCCATCAACGCACGTCCAAAGACATCCATCGTCAACCTGTAGTATCAGTCTACTGTTTCTATGACAAGGTTCGGTGTCCTGTATATAGACAGCCTGCTAGCCTGTCTAAGCCTTAGTTGAAATGAAGATTATTAAGCAGCAAGAGTCATTCCCCGTGGGGGACATGGTTTCCCATCTCTGTCCCACATCACGTGAACAACGCCATGGTTCACTGTTTCCATCTTCCATTCGCTGCATCATTGTGGGGCCTTCCGGCTGTGGAAAGACAAATCTTTTGCTAACGCTCATTACGGCGCCCAATGGTTTATGTTTTCAAAATATTTATATTTTTGCAAAATCTCTCTACCAACTCCTCTACGTGTTTCTGGATCAAGTCATGTCTGGATTACAAAAAGAGAATATGGATTATTTTACATTTTCCATGCAAGAAAATGTGATTTCACCGGATGAGTTAAAGCCCGATTCACTCATGATTTTCGATGATGTATCCACTGAACGTCAAGGCATCATTCAAAGCTATTTCAGCATGGGTCGACACAAACATATCGATTGCTTCTATCTTGGACAAACGTATTCAAAAATGTCCAAACAGTTGATTCGTGACAATGCCAATGTCATTGTTTGATTTCGCCAGGATGAGAGGAACAGTCGTCACATTTATAATGAACATGTGAATCCGGATATGACCTTTCAAATGTTTACAGAATTGTGTGCCAAGTGCTGAAACACTCAACGTCATGCCTGTTTAGTGATTGACAAACAAAGCGAACTCAACCAAGGACGGTATCGCTTAGGGTTTGATCATTTTATTGCTATTTAAGGCCCTGTCTCATTCCCCGTCAAGTCATTTGTCAAGACACCATGGCGTTAGCAGAGAGTCAATTGAAAAAGCATATTATTAGAGCAAAAAATACTATTCGCCAAAAGTTTCGTCAATTGAAACGATCACGTGCAAATCATGCTTTGTTTATTCAGCAACATTTAGCACCTCCACTAAAAGCCATGTTGAAACCCTCTTTCAAGCCATCTGAAACGCTACCCACCGTTTCACAAGCCACGCAGACGCTGCACGAGGACCCTGAGGAAGAGGAAGAGGAACAGGAAGATTTGACTAGTGTTAGCGAAGTTGAGGATGAGGAGGAACACGTGTTTACGCCTCAAAAAAAGGCCGCACCCCTTGCAGAGTTTTTGAGAAAAAAGAAATCCTTGGCCATGGTCGAAACACCTTGCCCTTCCAGAGCGCCTCCGTTTTCACAACTCTTGGCCACCCCTCAACATAAAGCTCAACTGAAAACCATTTTAATAAAATATTATGGATCAACATTGGAACCCTATTTCACCGATCTATTTATTGGAAACACTGATACCACGTATGGTGTTCGCTATGAGGATGATAGTTTTAAAATTGGCGATTCATCCATTAAATTTGCTCGTACTAAAGCTGTTATTAAAAACATCAACTATAAATTAACGCCAGGACTGTTAAAGCTGCTCTTTTCTCGGACCTCCTCTTCCCATGATTATACACCAGAGGATCTTGACAAATATAAATCCATTTTATTGAATACCCATGCCCACAAAAGACAGTATGATCCCGCTCAACAAGTGAATGCCAATATATCTCAAAAATATAAAACCATCATTGCAAAAATGTTTCCCACCAGTCAAAGTACTCGTCGTAAAGCGTCCGCTTCGGGATTGACATTTATACCATTAAAACCCCTTGTGGATGTTACCTACTGGCACAATCCCAATAAGCTCGTCCAGCGGCTACAGTTGTTGCATGCTTCACGTCAAGCTGGCCATACCGGTCACGATTGGGAAATTCAAGAAATTGAACTTCGAAATGCCAAAATTATTGTTTAAGCCCTCACCCATTAAAATGGGTATTGCTCACGAGTTGCATCGCCCAGCTAGGCGTCACTATCCACGACTCAAGGTGATTTCACGAGGTGTGGATGAACTTTGGCAGGCTGACTTGGTTGAAATGATACCCTATGCTGGCGTTAACGACGGTGTACGTTATATGTTGACCGTAATAGGGATGTAGCCTGAGAAAGTTCGCGCCAGATAGCGCTCGTGTAGTACTGGGTAAGCGCAAGGCGATCGTCCTATATTTCCCCCAGTCAGCTACGAGGAATGTATAGATTGTGACCGAGTTTTCTAAGCTAAAGTAAATTATATCTTCTCTAATTTTACTCCAAGACTATATTAATTAATTCTATAGGTATATCCTCTAATATATTATGAACGATTTTCAGCGTTTAAGCGTTAAACAGATGTAAAATGAGCTACGGACTAGAGGCGCTAAAACTAGTGGGAGGAGGGAAGAATTAGTAGGCTACAGCGGTAATAACAAAATTCTAACACGCTTAATTATTCAAATTATGAATAGGAGTCAGCATGCTTGAGTATTGTAGGCCTATATTGACAAATAGCCTATATCTCCATAAGACTTAAATCATAAATAGAGATTTCCCGGTCAATGCATGTGAGATTTTCGAAGTGAAATGCTTTGTCCCTTTCGGATTCCACGTAAAGAGGAAGTCCTCTGTGCCTTATGATCTCTAGATTAACGGTCACGTAAAACTATAATCTTCCTTTTATAAATAGAGATTTAAATATTCACTGGCTCCCCTTGCTTATAGACTTCGATTCGTGTATTTTTTTTGGTTGATAGCGTACATGAAATGGTCTTGTTTTAAGGTAAACATAATCAAAGAAAGTTGATACCGGTATTGTTTACCTCAAAATGCATCGCAACGTTTGGTTCATTTGTAATTTGTCAATTTCTTAATACAAATCGTTTTCGTACCCCTTGGAAACGACTTAGGGGTACAGTATTTAAAAAGTTTGAGAATCCCTGTTTTAAGGCCATGAACCGTTTCCATTCATCTGGCTAACTTAGGCCTATGACTCAAGAATGTAGACGTCAGTCACTACCGGTACCACATTCTCCGTCAGGCAGATGTAAGTTGACGATTAATTCTGATTTCAAGAAACCAACCATAATACGTTTTTGACTGTTAATGTTGTGACATTTATTCTTGAAGTATTTGTCCGAGTATTGATGCCTTTGAAAAAGGGAGTCACAAATGTTACATTCACTTCTTCCTGTATATTGACGATTTCTTCCCGTACCGTACTTCAATGGAGATAATTTATGCAGATTCCGATATTGTAGGCTTATCATGGTAAACTGGCAATTTTCTTGTGTATGGCCTCTTCCTTATTTTTGTTGTGTTCGTGGTCCACGGAAAAAGCGATGGAACAGTGCCCGGTTTTAATCTTGCTCTCTCACCTTCAAATACAAACGCTTAAATTCAGTGGTTGTTATAGATATGTCTATTCAGTTTATAGGTAGGAATTATTTCCCTTTGTAAATCACACTTGCCCAACACAGTTTTCGTGAAGTCATCGAGTTGAAAACGATGGGAACACACTTTAATATTTTCGGTCAGATTTTCTTCACCGAAATGTTTCCTTCTAATAGCATGTAACCTTTTCTTCCTCATTTCTTTATTTTGTGAAAATTGGTGACCCGAAATCGGATTTCCCTGATTTTTTCAAAGAGGAACACTGCAATAGCTCGGCATAGTCACACAAATAGCAATTTAAACAACTTAAATTCGTGGATATTAGCGGCATGAGAACACAGGAGACAAATGAAGAGCGCCTTGCGCTTACCCAGTACAACAGCAGTGCGCTCTATCGGTGCTAGTTCTATACATCCCTATTGATGTCTATTCCAAAATGGCCTTTGTTGAACCTGTGCGTCGCAAGTCTGGTCTACTAGTTACCAAGGCCTTTCAACATATTATTCAACACTCCAAACGTCAACCTCAGTTGCTACAAACTGACCAGGGTAAATAATTTTTCAACAAGGATTTCTCCAGTTTTCTCAAATCTAAGGATATTCACCATTACACCACGTACAGCAATCTCAAAGCCAGTGTGGTAGAGCGGTTCAACCGAACATTGAAAACCCATATGTGGAAAGCGTTTACCGCTCAGGGCAGTTATCGCTGGTTGGACATGTTACCTGAGCTAGTATCACGTTACAAAGACACCAAACATAGAACGATTGGGACCAAGCCACGCCTCGTGACTAAAAATATTCAGCGATTGGATAAACTGTTATCCCCATAAAAACAGCCGATCCTAAACGTCACCGACTGAAAATTGGGGATTTTGTTCATGTGAGCAAATTTAAGTCTGCCTTCAATAAGGGCTACACGCCACTGAACTATTTCGAATTCGTCGAGTCAACTTGGACACTCCAGTCACCTATTTACTCGAGGACCTCAACCGTCAACCCATAAAAGGTAGATTTTATCTCCATGAACTTCAGAAAACAGCATTTCCTAAGCATTATCTTGTGGAAAAAGTGTTGAAACAAAAAGGAAATAAACTATATGTCAAATGGTTAGGGTTTAACTCTACGTTCAATTCTTGGATCAATAAATTACATGTTGTGTGAACCTGGGCAATTTTTATTTATTCACACATGTTGTACACCACCTATAGCTCTGTGTGTACAGTCCTCAGCTCCACATATTTCTTTCTCTTTCCACCTGTTTTCTCTCTTACATTACCCCTCCCCCTCTCCCTCCCTTCACCTCCCACCACTGCTGTTCGCAGCTCTTGCCTATCTATTGGTTGTGACATCATTCCCACAAGTTGCATCATACTTTTTACTGATTCAGCGATTCCCACGCTTTGAACATTCTGTTATCATGCACGTGGACAGCTAACGTCCAAGGTGAACACATGTGGCAGATCAAATTTCACGTCAACTTGCATTTTGTCACGTATAAAGCAAAACAGGATGTAACTTGTTAACAGTTATCGCGCACGTGGACTGCTAACGTCCCAGGTGAACACCTGTGCCAGATCAAATTTCACACGAACTTGCATTTTGTCACGTACGAAGCAAAACAGGATGTAACTTGTTTAGCGTACATGTGGTTTCACACATGTTCACATGCATTTCACTCTTCCCTGCCACCACGGTGGTCAGATTATTTCACCTTTAAGCGTCTTTGTCATTTTCCATTGCACTTGTTGTCAAGTCAGATCAGCGCATTCCAATAAGCTCAAATGACATTCACCTCCTGCTCGTCTGCAAGTTTGTTTTCTGTACTCGCTTCGACCAACATAGAACCAAGTTCTCATCACCGTTTACACGTTAAAGGTAAAATATCAGAAAAACGCACGCTCGCTCTGTCATACACCGACCCGCCGAAATAGCGATTGTTCTATTAAGCATGGCCCTTGTGGTTAGCGACAGGTTCGTTGAAACACACACCCAGCAGTATCGTCTCTCTCAACCACCACGCTTCATAAACATTATAAACAGGTATCGGTAAAGAATTTTTTTCAACAAGTATGGCGTTAGGCCCTTTGTGAATTACTTTTCTGGAAAAAAAAATCTGCCACATTTGAAAGGGGGCGTTAGCCCGAGTCCTAGAACACCTCGTACACGTCTCTAGCGTTATTGGTTCGTGAGATATCGGCAAAAATCACAAAAAACACGTGTTTACCCCAAAATCGAGTTTCCATTTTTTTAAATTATAACGAGTGGTCCATAGCAAAGAGGACGTCACTCCGAGTCCTTGGACCCGTCGTACACGCCTCTAGCATGATTGGTTCGCGAGATATAGCAAAAAGTTTAAAATCACGTCCCCCCCCCCAAAAAAAAACCGTGTTTCCAGCATTTCACCTTTTCGACACCTACATTTCCGTAAAGAGCGCAACGAGAAGAAAAAAACGAATCCAAGCACGCCTTCCTAGCATGACTCCTTCCATTCCAAGGTCGCAGGGGCTCACAACTTCCTAAGTGTAGCAGCTCCCCCACTACCACACTACTACGTCAGGTTTTTATCCTAGAGACTTGAAATTTATTTTGGTGATAGAGGGGGTGGGGTCCATTGATTTACGTCAAATAAACTTTTTTGTAAACTTCCTAGTTTCCAAAATATAGGAATTTCAAAATTCGAGTGTTTTCAAAAACACATAAAAAATAAAAAAGTTTTATTAAAAAAATAAAGGTCATAAAGGCCGTTCGTTTGAGCCATGGCACAACGTTCTATCATGTTTGGTTTTCAAACCATCGTCTATTTTCGAAAACGAAAAAAATCAAAAAGAAATTCAAAAATATAACGAGTGGTCCATAGCAAAGAGGACGTCAGCTTGAGTTCAATGACATCTCATTTGTCCACATCCGACCATGCGTTTGAGAGATATTAATTATTTAAACTTGTACAGCTGGTACAAATAAAATGGGTGAGTTAGAACCCGCCTCACCCCCCTACTGCTGTGGTACGCTTCACCCAATGGCAGTAACCTTCAGACCACGATGATTCTTATCCACCCACGTATTGGTATTAGCCTTTGTAAATCAGTCAGGCAAGCAGTAATTAACGCGCTCAATCCCATAGCCCAATTTATTTCCCTCATTGAGGAATTAGGTAATCACCGCATAGGCATCACTCCCTCTGAGGATAGCCATCTCAACTCTGACATTAGTGTTCTCAATAGCTGCTCTGCCATTCCCCCATTTTCATTAATTAAATTCAGACCCACAAATTCACCTTCTTTGTCTCTCAATCTGAGGAAACTAAATTGCCACAACAAGAAACAACAAAAGTAACAGTCTGTATAGCCTACTCCAGGAATCTGTGCTTTCCGTAACATGTAATGGAGACCGTAGTAGGCCTACTTATTTCCGTGAATTATATTTTCCATTGTGCCCTGCCGTGTTATTTTAATTTTCCCGGTCAGTGCATGTGAGATTTTCGAAGTGAAATGCCATGTCCTGTGGTTCGGATTCCACGTAAAAAGGAGGTCCCGTGGCTCATAATCACAAGATTCACGGTCACGTAAAACTACAATCTCCCCCTCCTGTTATTTTAATTGTAATCGTTAATTACTTTTTAAAAGAGTATCAGTTACAAAGTAATTCGTTTCCCTTGGCATTATCCCCTAAGACCAGCTGACCGGCAGCGTGAAACTTGCCCACTCTAGCACTGCCGGGCGGGGCGCACTTGAACTTGAGGAGTCCTCTCACTTTCTCTTTCATTCGTCATGCCAATACTTTAACCGTTCGTACGAAAACCAGATTTTTTGATGTGTAACATATTTCCGATCGGTTGCTGGATAGTTTTGTGGGAGTGATTTTGAAAATTGGGGACGGAAGTGGATCGGAACGATCGAGCTGGCAGTGGTGGATCGAACGGAAGTATTCACTGCCCACTCGATCGATCGATCCAGCGAGCAAGACCCAGCTAGCAGTGGTACGAGAAACAATGAGCGCGCGGTGTCGAAAATTGATACCATGACGTACTCTCGGCCATGTGGAATGTATATGACATACTGAACGGAAAACACCCATTCGAACTCTGGTGTCAAGTGATTGAAACAAATGACATGGTACATGTTCGAAGTCTTCGTATCAGTATTTAAATGGTAAAATGCCTTAATATCAAACATTGTAAGTAGTCGGCATTGCCGGTATTATGTTACTGCACAATGACTATTCAAATATTAACCCACATAACGGTAATGCAGTCATCAATATAATATAATCGTTGTGGTTATACGAGAATTGAGCAAGCCTTCATGAACTATTACTGAATACATTCTCTTTACACAAGAGGGCCTATCCATCAGGCATTTTAAACTCAATTTCACGCAGGAACATTATCGAAACAAGCAAAATATAAATGAAACTTAATTCCGTAATGCAGTATTATTGGAACATGACCGGGTGAGTTAGCCGTGGTCATTACGGCATGACTGCTGGCAGTCGCTCACATCCGGGAGGCGAGGAGATTCGAATTCCCCCGCCGGCAACCTTGAAGATGGTCTTCTGTGGTTTCCCATCTTCCTTCCAGGCAAATGCCGGGGTTGGTCCCTAACTATAGGCCACAGCCGCTACCTACCAACTCCTCGGCCTTACATTCCAACTTACCCCCCCCCCTCCAATGGTACTTGTAGCTCACCCATTGGGTGTCCGTCTCGAAGCAGCTACAAAACTGGCGAGCCGAACTTGTCCTCGGACACTCCCGGCACTAAAAGCCATACGCTAAAAAAAGAAAATGGAACATGGAAATAAGTCACCATCTTGTGCAGAAACTTTGTGTAGTCGAAATAGCCGTGGGGTTAGTGCTTATGACTGTGAATCTAGAGCTCTTGGGTTCGAATCCTGGGAGGGGTAGATATTTTTGCTACCAGATTATCATTTTAAACGATATTTATCATGTCAATATGACTCATTTTGACAGAATCCATATGAAATTACGTGTTGGTCTGTGAATGAAGAGGACCTGTTTATAAGGAATTTAAGGTTATGAGTGGTGTCGCGTCTATTAATCTAGTTGATCCATATCGTATTCTTTATTTAGGCTAGTGCTGGTGGAAGCTACAAATCATTTAATAAAATGAGTTCCGTATTATAAACATCAATATCTGTAAAACACCTCGTGCCTCGCTGGCATCGGGAGAGATTGGGTTCGAATCCCACCTCGGCCGTCCTGAAAATGGTTTTCGTGGTTTCCCATTTTCACCACCAGACAAATGCCGGGACGGTTCCTTTCTATAGGTCCACGGCCGATTTCCTTCCAATATCCCTTCCCTGACCCGTCCTGAAAAGAAAAGTACATGGCCATTGGCTGCATAAATAAAATTATTAATATTTGTGCCAATAATAGTATAAAATACCGGTGTATCATCAATTTCACGTGAGGTTTCTTCTATGTCAGATGTTACACATCATATGCGACTACTGTAAGGCTCGTTTTTTTTTTTTTTTTTGGCACGAAGCACTTAAAAGTCTGGAGGGTGGGAGCATAGATTCTTGTTACAAAATGTCACTGTTCAATATGATGAATATTTTCGAATTGAGCATTTTTGAGTTTAATTGATATTACAGGCTTGAACTTTGACGAAATTGCTTGAGGTTGAGAGTCGCGTGACATAAGCAGAGTTGAACCATTAGACAAATGCGTAGTTACATAAATCCAACTATGCGTCAAAATATTGACTTTTGACAGAGTATAGGTGAAAGAAATCAAATCCCCCGGTGAGCGTAGCCATTAAATGTAAGTTACATTTGTAGAGATTTCCCACGGCGGTTGAAATTAAGATTTGAGATCAATGCAATTATTCCTACCGGCGAAATAAACTAAAAGTATGAAGTTTCTTGCAAGTGATTTTGGTTCAAGTAGAGATTGCGATCAATTTCGGTTAGTAGGATTTTAGGGTCCCGGTGACGTCACGGATGACGTGTTGATGTTAATGCTCGGATGTTCGACGTATTCGTGGAGTTGCCTTAGTGGCCGCCATTTTGTCAGCTGTCAGTGTTTCGTTAGATTTTGGCATGTGCAGTCATGTGGCGTGCGGCATGTGTTGGTGAGTTACAATAAAATTGTTCATACATTTCTTTTAGTTGTTGAATTTATTTGAAAAGTTGCACTGTATTCTTCTAAAGCCATAGACAAAGCCATTGGTCAGGACGAAAATATTACGTTAGGCACTGTCAGGACGAAAATATTACGTTAGGCACTGTCAGGACGAAAATATTACGTTAGGCACTGTCTGGACGAAAATTACTGCTTCTACTACAAGCAAGGTTTGTTTTTGTATGTAAAGCCTTATTAACTAAATGACGGCATTGATGTCATCGACGATATCACGAAATACAGTAAATGTTTATTTGGCAAGTTTGCGGGAGTACGCATGGGCAATAGTGGGCTTTGGGTGGGTAAAACACAGACAGAAATTGGCATTTACAATAACACTTGGAAACGAGATGTGTATAGTGTTCTGTATTAGACCTATATAGGTCTAGTAAAGATGGGGAGACATTTTTCCTAAATATTAGGTAGAAGTCAAAAATTTGGATGTTTATCGGGATCTCTACCAGATCTATATAGGTGAAGTAATGAAGGGGATACATATTTTCCACTAGTACTGTATCTAAGTTCATATATTGACAACTTGTGGATGTTGCGAATATGTAGACATATGATATAAAATAGGCTAAATCATGAAATAAGGTCTGTTATATATGATTATTCCCACTGTGTGTGACAAAGATCAGGGGAATTATATACCATGATGTGTACATATCTAGGGAGATTTTTTATGAAGTGGATGACATACCGATGTAGATGGTTATGTGTTTGATGTTGTGGCTTCCATTGTCTCCATTTAGTCCCCTGTTTGTGGTTTAAAACAGTGTGTCGTTACATATCAATGTCATCACATTTGTAGAAGTGAGGTTTGATGATGACCGATGAGTAACAAGTGTTGATACATTACTCTTAGTTGTTGAATTTAATTGAAAATTTGCATTGTACTCTTCTAAAGCCATTGGTCGATACTTGGTTAGACAACGGTCTGGGCAAAATCATTGGTCGCTACTAGATCAAATGGAAATTCCTGCTATACTACAACCAAGGGGGTCTGGGGCGTAAGCCCCAGGTTAGGTTTGTGTATTCCTGGAAAGCCTCATTAACAAGTAAATTACTGCTTGTGTTACAAGCAAGGGAGTCTGGAGCATAAGCCCCAGGTTAGGTTCGTGTATGCCTGGATAGCCTTATTAAGAAGGAAATTAATGTGTGTGCTACGAACAAGGGGGTCTGGGGCGTAAGCCACAGGTTAGGTTCGTATATGTATGGAAAGCCTTATTAACAAAAAGGCTGCATTGATGAAGTATCGACGAAAGTGTCGATGTGTATCGCGATCTTTACTTGACCTATTCAGCTCAAGTAAAACTGGGGATACATATTTTATAAATATAAGCTGAAAAGTGAAAATATCAATGTGTCAATAGGTCAAGTAAAGATCGCGATACACATCTCGTTTCGAAGGTTTATTGTAAATGCTATTTTCTGTTTATGTTTCCTCCACCCAAAACCCCTACTCCCCAGGCTTTTCCCGTAAGCTTGCTAGAGGAGTATTTAGTGTCTTTCGTGACGTCGTCGATGACGTCATCAACGCCGCCATTTAGTTTATAGGGGAGTTTTATACGGAAATGTATCGCGATCTATACTATTCACGTGAGTTTAAAATAGCTCCATTGAATTAAAATTGTATGAGTAACTTATCTTGTCATGATGGCTGGCTGAAGTTTCTGGTAGGAAGGAAGGGAGGAAGAGTGTAGTTTTACGTGACCGTTAATCTCGAGATCATGAGCCACGGGACCTCCATTTTATGTGGAATCCGAACCACAGGACACGGCATTTCACTTTGAAAATCTCGCATGCATTGACCGGGAATCGAACCTGGTCCGCCGTGGTGAGAGGCCAACAGCTTGACCGCTGTGCCACCACGCCCCCTTTCTGGTAGGCAACGATCACCTCATGGTGATAACAAAATGTTGGATTGGTAACTGGCGACCCTCGAAGAACGACTGAGCACTGAGCTACTGTACTTGGCTGACTGCACTGAACGGAGTGGTTGGTTCGAAGAGAGCTCCCACCAAGCAAGGCGAGCGAGGGATGAGGGCAAGGTATGACGTAGGAGCGAAGGGATACAAACATATGATGAATAAATACACTTAAATACATAAATTACTTTTTTGAGGCAGAGTCCATAAAATGACGAAGACGCCATCTGTAGAGGGCGAGTCGAACTTCCAAGCATCATCAGTAGTCGGTGATAGCAAGTTCCAATGCTGACCACAAAACATGAGTGAGTTCAGCAAAGTGCCGTGTGATGGAGTTGCGTCGACGTTTCTGTTGAAAAAGAGAGGTAATAGATCTCGTTCGCTGCAACATACTAAAGAAAGCATAAACAAAATATACAAAGAGAGAGAGAGAGCGAACACACACAGAAATCTCTGTTGGTGATTTCCACGGAAGAGAAAATAAAGGGATAGCGAGAACCAAAGAAAAACCCAATATGGGTGCAACCTACTGCAATCGTATATTCAGAAAATATACCAAACGGGGGGGGGGGCACCGACATAGAAAAATGAGAATACAAAATCAAGAGTCAAGTGGTAAAGGTGAAATCATTGATATCGGTCTTACAATATGACCATGGCAGTGCGATACTTCACAACTCAAGTCTTTCCGTCTTGACCAGGGTAACATACGGTTACTCTGCCCGAGATCCACACAAAGAGAGGAGATACATCCCTGATGAGCACGAGGTCTCCTACCTTCACACTGGGATCAGAGAGAAGCCACACTTGCCTCATCTGAAGCGAAGTTAGATACTTCAATTTCCAGCGTTTCCAAAAACAATTGCGTAGAGCTTCAATTTTGCGCCAGAATATAGGTAGACTGATATCGCTACGAGAATCAAGCAGGGAAGAGGGGCGGGGGCAGACATAGAACAACCAATAAGAAAAGGAGTGAGAGGAGTTAAACCATCCCGATCGTTAGAAAGCGGGGTTAGAGGACGAGAATTTACGAAGCCCTCGGTGAGAATAGAATGAGAATTAAATGCTTCGTAGGTTAGGATTCGATTATCAAGAACTTTTTTCAGATTTCTTTTGGTGATTTTGACGCAAGACTCCCATCTACCTCCATGATGAGCAGAGTAGGAAGGAATAAATCTTAATTTGAAGCCATTAGAATAGAAAAATTGGGAAATCTGATCCATGGCAGGAGGAGAAGCAGGTGCTTTCTTCCAAGATAAAGCTTCACCTTGGAAAGTAGCGGAATTATCAGAAAACATCTCGGAGGGAACACCACGTCGAGCAGTGAAGCGAGAAACAGCCAAGAGAAAGTACGAAGTAGAGGCATTGGTTACTAATTCCAAATGGATAGCTCCGGTAATCATACAAACGAAAAGCGATACGTTAAGTTTCCCAAACACTTTCTTCTTAGCTTCAGGGGAATTTCGCTGATAGGAAAAGGGACCCATATAATCCACGCCAGTTAAATAAAAAGGTCGACTTGGAGAAGAGCGAAATGATGGTAAGTTACTCATAATCTGAGTGTTGACTTTGGGCTTTACTTTAAAGCAAGGAATATATTTATGGATGATGGAGGAAACTTCATGATCGCCATTGATAATCCACTACTTCTCTCGAAGTAAACAAAGCAACGTACGAGTACCAACGCGCAAATTGCGGTAATGAAACTCACGTATGATGAGAGAAGTAACATGATGTTTTGAGGATAGTATGATTGGGTGGAGAGGGAGGGGGGGGGGCAGATGACCTCGTAGTTCCGCCCCTTAAAACAACAATAACTACCTAGTATGATCGGATGTTTTTATTCTTGGACAGAGTAGAGTAAGAAAGTCTACCACCAACTCTCAGAAGACTTTCATTATCTAGAAACGGAGCTAGAGGTGGCTAGACTTCTGAAGATCTTTCTTCTTTGAATACAAGGAAAGCTCGGAGGGAAAGTCTTCTTGTTGAGTAAGTTGCAAGATTTTAGTATGATGAGAGAAGTAACATGATGTTTCGAGGGTAGAATGATCGGATGATTTTTATTCTCGGACAGAATGCAGTAAGAAAGTCTACCACCAACTCTCGGCAGACCTTCATTATCTAGTAACGGAGCTAGAGGGCTGAGGCGGCTAGACTTCGGAAGATCTTTTTTCTTTGATAACAAGGAATGCTTAGAGGGAAAAGGTTCTTGTTGAGTAAGTTGCAAGATTTTAGTTGTAGCAAGATTCAATTCACGGTTGGTTAAATGAGACTTAGGAAGAACAGGCTGATCTATTACAAAATACTTCCACCTTAGTATGTAAGCGAAAACACGGACCAGTTTATAGAAAGAAGGATATAGTTTTAACAAAGAGGAAGAGGCGCTTGTAATGTGACAGGAAGTGTTGGCTTTGACTCCTTTAGCATCAGGCAAATCGGAAATTGAAACGTGAGGATTGGAGGGCCAGCCAGTAGGATCGCCTACGAGCCACGAAGGACCTTGCCAATATAGTTTAGATTGGATTAAAAAAGGTGTACATCCGCGAGAGATAATGCCAGCAGGATTATCAGCGCTGGGAACGTGTCTCCATTGACAACCTTGGGAAAGAGTTTGAATTTTTGCGACTCAATTGGCAACAAACGTTTGCCAGTGTGTATGTGTTTTGGCTATCCAAGAAAGGGTAATCATTGAGTCACTCCACAAATTTGAGAAAACTAGATTTTTAAAACTTTACGTAATTTATCAGAAAGTTTGGCAGCCAAGAGAGTGGCACATAATTCGAGCCGAGGTATGGTAAATGTTTTAAGAGGAGTTACTTTAGATTTTGAACAAATGAGACTAGAGTGAAACAAGTTATTAGGGGGAGTGCAGTAAAGCCATAAGCCTTTTCAGAGCTATCTGCAATAACACGGAGCTCAAAAGGGTTAAAAGAGGAAGAACAGACTAGAGCACTTATAATTTCAATTGTTGAAAGTTTCAGTAAGCTATGACGAAATGAAAGCCGTCTGTTAAGGAATGACGTATGAACGGCTTCATCCCATTCGCACTTTAGGGACCATAACTCGTGTATAAATGGCTTAGCGATGACAATGACTGGAGCGAGAAATTGTAGAGGGTCGACAATTTTAGCTATTTCGCACAAAACGTGCTTTTAGTGTTGGGAAGATCTTCAGAAAGACACACATTGTATGTAAGCGTGTCGCTGTGAGTACACCAATGCACACGTAACGTTTTGACCGAATCGAAATCACCGCAAATTTCAACTGAAGAGGGGTCGTTTTCTTCAACGGGAAATTGAGAAAGGAATTCTGAGGAATTAGAGTTCCAGTTGTGAACTGGAAATCCTCTATTACTAAGCAGCACATTTAATTCACGGGAAACAAGTGAAGCTTCTTCAAGGGTTTCGCAAGACTGGAGATAATCGTCAACATAGAAAGACGAGGTCAAAGATTCTGAAGCTTTCGGGTGGAACAAGTGGCCATCCTGAGCTGCGGGCATATGCAACGAGCGACTGGCAAGAAATGATGAAGGCTTAAGCCCGTAGGTGACAGTTTTCAATCAAAAGATTTTGATTGGCTCACTGGGTTCATCGCGCCATCATGCGCTGGAGATCCTGTTGTTTCACGGTGTAAACTTCACAGATTGAGGAAGTACAGTGCATATAGTATTTTGATAGTGCAGGCTAGCTTCATGTTTGTTTGTTGACTTACTACTAAATTGTTTTTATTTGTACACACGTGTATATACATTTACATTTTTTTATTACGTAAATCATAAAATAAACCGTCAAGACAAAAACGGGATTCACCGTTGAAATAATACAACCAAGGTGAACTACTAAAATACTGTAGTAGCAACTTAAATTAAATCAGTTAATTAATTATTTAGTGTAAACTTTAACCACTACACAGTGATCAGGATCTGATGATGGCCACTTGAGGGTCGAAACGCGTAATCCTAAACTACCCCATTATTTGTGATAATCTAATTAATACATGTAATTTTTCCAGGAGTGTCGTTACATATTTATATCTTGTACCCCGCCCATTCATTGGGCACAATCATGTTGACCGACTGAAGAGCTACAAATTAACAATTTTGTATAGGCAACACTTAAAAAGAATGGCTTCAAATCTATACAATCGCATCTTCCTCCCACACCTTGTAGAAATCAAATGTGAAACACGTGAGTTTTTACATTAAAAAAAAAGATAAAAAAAGAAATAGAAGAAATTGTAAAACAACACAGCTCATTTTTCCCTTTCCAATTTCAGGCATGCCAATCCATGTAACTACATTAAATGTGGAGTAAATTATTCAAGAACAAGGTTGGCGAGCTTTCCTGATCGTGTGTCATTTGACGATTGAACAGTGTGGCCGGTTATGGGTTTTTTGTTCACATTTCTTGGTCTAAGGAGCTAAACGTTTAGGTTATTACTCGCATGAGACCTAAGTGAACATTAAAATAATAAAAATTGCCATCCTGCATCTTCATGAGCAATCCTAAAACATTCACCCAATACTGTGTGCTGGACGGTCAAAGTGGTACAGTACAAGTAGTCTACTTGGTATGAAGTGGGCCAAAGAGTTGATGTAGGGTAATGCTGAGAGTCCCGGTGCCATAACGATGAGCCATGTGCTACGGTACTTGATGGCTCACATAGTTTTCAGTTACCAAATTGAATAGGACTTTCTAGTAGCAACTCCAAACCTTTCCACATACCACATATTACGCTCAGTTTGCAGCATAAAACTGTCTCTTTCAACAGTAAGCGGCTGTATTCTGGCATTAGATTTTAACTTCTCCAATACCTTATTATACAATAGTAAAATGCATCACATAAAGTAATTGATGCATGCATGTATGGTACACTCAAGTTAGTACAGTTTGATCAGTGATTGGCCATTTGGAGGGAAGGAGGGGGAATATTATTCGACTATTCTACAAAGAATAATAATCTCCAAGGCAGGAAATTGTTCTGCATAACTATGTTCCGATCCTGTCTGTTAGGTAGTCAGCCCGAAGGCTGGTTGGATCCTCAAAAAGTACCGCCGTTAGGTAGCGCTGTAGTGAGGCCTACTAGGCGAGATGAGGAGTGAGGTAGTTTGCCATTGCTTTCCTCACTGAGTCAGAACAGCAATACTAACCCTGTGAGTAGAACCCTTCACAGCATCCACAGGCACTGACTGTGCCCTGAATGTCATTACTAAGCACCACACATACCTCAGTAGCTTCCAAACAATCACAGCCATGAGTAAGACTGAGACAGCGGTAAAAAGCCACATTTTACTCTAGCCTGTGCCAACAGACAAATAATGCAAATGTACTGCATTCATCAAGAGATGGCAAACAGGCCTCTGTTCCGATCCAAACAATGGGAATGAGGGTGATGTTTCTTATGGTTCTGAAGAGTGGGTAAAAGGTTATTAGGAAGCCCATGGAGTAAGGAAATAAAAAATATTGGGCAATGATATAGAAATTTACACCATTCCTGGTGTGAAATTTGAATGACTTACTACAAGCCTCCAATTTAACTAGCTAGCTCACTGTAAAGGTACCGGTACAGTATGATTGGGATGATATCTCTCCAGCCTTACTAATGCAGAGGTAGCCAGATTATATCTTAGGTTTGAGTTAAGCAATGATTTTAATGAGATAGGCATATACTAACAAAAACATTATCTAGAAAATATTTATGCTACCCACCCCTTCAAGATTAAAATTCATTTCTTGACCAACAGAACTAAATACAATCAGCTTACATTCCTGTTAGGGGCTAATGACCTCAATAACCTCCAACACCATCTACCTGCCATTTGGTACCGTATTACATAATCTACCACAACCTGCGATAAAATGACCTTTTACAACTCCAATTAAACTCAGTTGCTCAATAACAAAAAAAAGCCTACTGTGAGGGGCGAAAAACACATCCTGGCTTCTGCGGGAGCCTTTAAGTTGAATCGCAGGGGAGTAGCCTACTTCCCAATAATATACCAGTACTTCCTGATATCCATTAAAAATGTTTGGTATAAACATTGAAGTTAAGTATTAAACCTCGATATTTTGAGCATCAATATATTTTTATTATAACTCATAATAAATGTACAATACTGCAGCCTACCATAACTTCATTGAACTAGCCTAATTTTACTGTCCAATGTTTGAAAAATTGTCCAGATAAGTAATGCACAAGAAACTGACTAAGTACACACATAGGTTATTATATTTCCACTTTTATTGATAATTGTATAGCACCACTGACTTTTTCTCTAATACGTCATGCTGAAACGATTAAAACATTTTCTAACAATCTTGACATAATGCCATGGTAGCCTGGTTCGTCACTATCCTCATCACATCTTGACACCACTGACTTTTTCGCCGAAACTTCCCTGACAATCACAACAAGACTTGCCACTCCATCACTTCAGAAATAATGTCACTGTACGGTACAGTACATATTGCATCTTCGTTGCAAGGTATAGGCCTAGGCTACTGGTATATGATAATTGTTTTGTGCAAAAATAAAACATTTAGGCATATATTTTCAGTCTGGGATAGGCCTAATTGTTATTTGGAAACACAATTCACTGTTTAAATAAATTAAGTGAAAATAACCGCACAGAAAAGTTGTAGAAGAAATATGCTGTTAGGAATCAGCTGTAAGGTTATGGAGGTTGTCGTTTATAATACTTACAGTACAAGCCATATTTAATTACAACTACACTACCCACATGAACCAAAAATCCCTTTATGTGGCATGTTGTAATAGTCCAAATACTTCACCTTTATTGTGTGTTTTTATAAGCAGCAAATTCATTTAAATTTATTATTATAAGGTGTATTTTAATTGTCATGTAAATTCTGGATTGATTCCATCACATCGTTATATGTAAATTAGGGGTATAATCATTGGTTGGTGAAAGATAGAAAATGGAAATTTTAAGTTAGATTCAAGTTAGTAATTGTTGTGTATTTACTTGAGTTAACATGAACAATCTAGAAAATGTTGTGTAGCCTATTTACTTGAGATAACACGAACATTCTAGTCACTATGCCCAGAACATTCCAATCTGGAACATTCGAATCTGGAACCTTCCATATACTAAGTATATATGCACCCGCAGACTGTAGACGACCGTTCCGCGCATATTCTTCAGTTCCGCGCTAGTTCCGCTCAAGTTAGTCCACCTTGTGTATCGTTGTGTATCAACTAGTGTTAAATAAACCGTTGTTTTATATTAACAAGTGTGTGTTATTTATCTTGTATCTCCCACGATATAACAGTGGTGTCAGAAGTGGGATAAGATAAATAGCCTAACGTTGTGAAACCGAGTGAACTTTCTAACCTCAACGCAAGTGTTTGCACCAAACTAAGTTCATCGCAGTGCGTGTTGGAAATACTAAACCGAGTGAACTTTATAACCTCAACGCAAGTGTGTGCACTGAACTAAGTTCATCGCAAGTGCGTGTTAGAAATACTGTTCTCCACTCATCTTCACCATGCCGGACTTAACCTCTTTCACCCGCTCAAACTCAGCAAGGTACTCGCGGATCAGCATGCAAACTTTGCACGTGTTTACATGGGATCTGAACTCAATGCTGCCCTGAAGATCCTGGTGAGTCTTAATGATCCAGAAACGAGATTCAATCTAAGCTGAAAGGCTACTTCGCCGCAACATGCAACAAGTTTGCTGAGAGCATCAAATTTCGAAGTGTAATGCAGAAGCAAGGAGAAACCATCGCTAGCTTCACCTTAAGACTGCGGCATGCTGCAACTTTTTGTGAGTATGGCACATTTCTTGATCGCATGTTAATTGAACAAATGCTTGCAGGGTTGGAATCACGAGAAATGTGCGACGAGATTATTGCAAAACAACCAGAGAACTTCACCGCAGCATATGAAATCGCGCACGCACTCGAAGCTACTCGCATTACCACCGACGAGGTCAAAACAGCTGCCGCGAAGTCTGAATAAACCAATCGGATTGGATACGAGAAGCCTCTGTCCAGGAAGAACAGCAACCAGCAGCCGCCACGCAGCAAGTCAGCTCATCGAAGTCAAGGGTCTTACAACCTAACCAGGCAGCACCAAGGGACACACCAGGCAAACCGAAGTGCATCCCAGGACAACCAATCAACATGTGCACGGTGCGGTGAAGCTCACCCTCGCAGTCAGTGCAGGTTCCTCAATGCCGAGTGCCTGAAGTGTGGCAAGAAAGGTCACATTGGTAAAGTTTGCCGATCGAAATCTAAAAAACATCGAACAACAAACCACGTGACCGAAGAAGAGCTTCCAGCAGAGAACCTCGATGTCGTGGAGTACCTCAGCAAAATCGAGGTCATCGGATCGGTCAACGCTGCACCTAAGCCACTGGTTGATGTCAGCATAGAGGGAACCACCGTCAAAATGGAACTCGACACCAGCGCCTCCTGCTCAACCATGAGAAAATCAAAGCTAAGTATGATCAAACCAGGTTTTGCGTTGCAGAGAAACGATCGTAACTTCGTCAGTTACACTGGCCATCCGATTAAATGCATTGGCAAAACATCAGTGTGCACCACCATCGGAACCACAACCAGGAACCTGAATCTCTACGTGGTTGACGATGAAGTCGAATCGCTCTTTGGCCGAGAGTGGATTTCAGAGTTTGTAGGGGGAGATCGAATTTGGTCACCTCTTCGCAAAACCCGACCCAATCCACAAGCTCTCAGACAAGCAGGCTCTGACCTTGAAACAACAGAAGCAGCTCGACAACACTCTATCTCGCTACCAGGATGTGTTCAGCGACACCCCCGGGAAGGTCTCAGGTCCCCCAGCGAAGATGCTCTTGAAAGCTGGAACCACACCTCTTTTCGCCCGAGCTCGAGACATACCAGTTGCCCTCCGCGATGCCTACGCCAAGGAAATCGACAAGAAAATTGCATCTGGCGTCTGCAAAAGAGTGGACTACTCTGAGTGAGCATCGACAACGCACGTAGTCACCAAGAAGAACGGCAAACTGAGGATCACAGGCAACTACAAGCCTACACTCAACCCGCGGATCATCATCGATGAACATCCGATTCCCAAGGTGGGACATCTGTTCAACCGAATGCGCGGCGCCACTCTCTTCTGCCACCTGGATTTCACTGACGCGTACACTCATCTCGAGGTCGAGGTCGACGATGAGTTCAGCCATGCTTTCACGCTTAACACCCCAACTCACGGTCTGATCCACCCAACGCGAGCAATATATGGAGCAGCTAACATCCCCGCTGTCTGGCAGCGGCGAATGCACACAGTCCTGCAAGGTCTCCCAATCGTCGTAAGTTTTTTCGATGACAGTATAGTTTTTGCTGATAGCTTTGAAAATCTGATGCAGGCCCTCACCACCACTCTGGAACGGTTTCGGCAACACAACCTCAAGCTCAACCGAGCCAAATGTGTTTTCGCTCAAACATCCCTGGAAGCCCTTGGCCACAAAATCGATGCGTCAGTCATCCACAAGTCTGATGCACACATCCGAGCTGTGCGTGATGCACCGAAACCGACTACACCAGAAGAACTCTAACTGTTCCTTGGTAAAGCAACCTACTACAACTCGTTCATCCCTGATTTGTCCTCCAGAGACCGACCACTCAGGGACATTCTGCTCAAGGACCCTCTCACCTGGACACCAGAAGGCGACAGGGCATACAAAGACATCAAGAACGCCCTAACCTCGCCCCAGGTACTCATGCAGTATGACCCAACGTTACCACTCCTGTTGGCCACGGACGCCAGCAAGACTGGCCTGGGCGCAGTACTGTCACACCGGCTCAGCGACGGGCAAGAACGTCCAATCGCTTACGCCAGTCGAACGATGACAGCAACGGAGCAAAGATACCCTCATCTTCGCACGTGACTCAATTTGACCAGGCCACGTCGAGGTCACCGCGCAACCGACCAAGTCACCGTGCAACCGACCAAGCCACCACGCAACTAACTAGGTCACCGCGCAACCGACGAGGTCACCGCACAACCGACCAAGTCACCGTGCAACCGACCAAGTCACCGCGCATCCAACGAGGCCACCGCGCAACCGACGAGGCAACCGCACAACCGACCAAGCAACCGAGCCTGAGACGAGTTCGCTTCACCGAGACACCAGCAACAGTTCAAACACCACCAGCTACACCAGCCACACCTGTAAACAGGGCACCACCTATTTCCGAGACCTTTTTTATTCCACGCAGGAGTACTCACCGGCGAAGACCACCATTAAGATTCTCTCCTGATTAAGTTTCCAAAATCATCCATTTAAAAGAGGGAGGAAATGTTGTGTATTTACTTGAGTTAACAAGAACAATCTAGACAATATTGTGTAGCCTATTTACTTGAGATAACACGAACATTCTAGTCACTATGCTCAGAACATTCCAAACTGGAACATTCGAATCTGGAACCTTCCATATACTGTATATGCACCCGCAGACTGTAGACGACAGTTCCGCGCATATTCTTCAGTTCCGCGCTAGTTCCGCTCAAGTTAGTCCACCTTGTGTATCGTTGTGTATCAACTAGTGTTAAATAAACCGTTGTTTTATATTAACAAGTGTGTGTTATTTATCTTGTATCTCCCACGATAAAACAGTAATATAACTCAGGACTTGATTGTGAAAGATTTCGTCTGGCCTGGCGTCTACTTAACCAGGGGTAGTCTGCCAAGTTTAGACCTCATTTCCAAGAAGGGTGTATTTGTTTTTCTGAGGACGTTGGACTCAGAAACAAAGCAAGTTTGGTCAGTTGGTGCTGACGTCACGTATTCCGAGAAGAACTAAGCATCAGTACGCCAATTTAGATTTATCACAGAAGCAATACCACGTGGGTGATTCAGCTAATGAAGAAGGTTATTGAGAACTTATGGATCTGGAGAGGGGAACTAGGTTATCACACCTTATATGATTGGTGAAGATACACTGCAGAGGGGGAGAATTCCTCTTACATAAAACAACGGTTCATCTACTCTTGAGGCCCACATTCTTCTCAGATTTTCTGAAGCTGCACGTATATCAGATATCGTCGCAACATATCAATTCAACAAGTTTAAAGTAATAGCCAATTGCTGACGTGAAAATGATAGTGTCATGGATCATATTCACAAATGTGAACTCTTGGTTCAAACCATTCACATATGTCAGTTGGGAGACGGGACAAATTAGTTCCATGTCCGCATAAGATAAGATCTACATTACTTTGAATAAGAAGCAAACGACATTCCACCCCGGGAGCAGAAGGAAAACCGCACTACCACAATGAAGAAGGTGACTGTGAGTTCTGATACCAAAATCCGATCAAGTCTCTGTAGTTCTTTTTATGGCAAATTAGAGTCAAGATTTTGTTAATCATTTAAATTCATGTTCCATTTTGTAGCTTTCGCCAATTTCAATTAACTTCCAGACTCCTTTTTAGTAAATTCATTGATTTTAATTACCGGTACTTATTTTGCTGCTTAACATCTTAATTAATAAATTTTGTTCTTGATTAATGGTAGGATTTTCATTTCCAGTAGCTAGAATTAGACATAAGGCATACCTTATCCCTATAACGATAAATAATTGGTTAATGGTTAAGCTATACCACGGCTTGAGAGAGAGAGGTTTCGAATGCTCTATCACTATTTCAATTAATTACATTGGCACATCTAAAGTATTATATGTCCTGGCGTCCACACGAGCTGATTATAATCATTGCAAATGAACAGGTAAGAGGTAAGTATCCTATTGGTGGTGTGAGTAAAGCGGTACTTGTTCTTGTTGCGGTTTTTCTACTGTACTTCAGTAGAACGCAATATTGTAGCCCCGCCAGGAACGTCACACAGTGGGACCGTAAACGTTACAATGTATGTCCTAAATATATCTCTATATTAGATATACTGTATCCACTAAATGATGTTATAAATAAATATTTATAATTTGTGGTACCCGCCATGCAATTATTGCCTCAGGAATGAGCTCAACTCTATTCATACTATCTCGCAAAATTCTCGTACTTTATCCTTAAAATTTCACTTCTATTTTGTAGCTCCAACACTGTACATGATCTCCACGGAAGGGGTTTGCCTTATTTCACGCATATTACACCTTTTTATCCACAAAATTCAAGACACTGCACAGCGCTAATGCAGCTTCCTATGCATAAAAGACTTAGCCACCAGTTGTTTGGGTCCAATGTGGCTGCGCCCATGCGGTTGCTAGGCGCGTCACTTCGGCAGCGTATATACCCATTCCGTGTGTATTTTACTGTTCCTTTCCACTATTTATTTATTTATTTATTTATCGTATGACATACAGACAACAAGCATGCAAGATAAATATATACACACACAAACATTGATATATACATATTTACAGCGACACATGACAAGGCAGGCTCATATCTTTAAATCTAAATTCTGTATCCATTGCAGTGCTGTAGGTTTTGCCAACAGGAAGTCAGACCGATTACCCTGATATGCTCTTCTATGGCATTCGTGAACAATGTGGTGAACTGACTGTGAAGGAGCACCGCAGTCACATTGGGGAGAAGGAATTTTACCCCATTTGAAGACAGTAGCGGCCGATAATAAGGTTGCAGTGTTGCACAACGACCAGATTAATTCATGAAGAACAATTAATACCATAATAATATTTTTAGTAATAAAAGTTGTAAGTTTCCTTTTATATGTGTAGGAATTCATAATTCTGTTCCTTAATAATTCAGGAAATCTTATACTAAGTTACTGTGAACTGACTGAGAAAGCGTAGCGCGCCAGCCGTCAGGAGTGCTCGTCCGTTTGGTCGTTGCCAGGCCCGAGCACCGACCAGATCTCAATACTGGAGGGTATGCCAGAGGGAGAGCCCACTTACATGAGTAGGAGTGATCATCCTTTCAAAGTTAGGGGCCGACCACAGCGTACACATTATAGTAAATATTATTTCGTTAACCGTGTCATTGATAACTGGAACTCTCTACCTGCTGCAGTCTTAGAGCCTCTTTCCAAACATATTGACGTCCGAAACGGGGGAGGAGCTTACGGTCAGCTGATTCCGATATGGCGGCGAGATAGTGACGAGAAGTAAGCAAGACAGTGATTGGGTGTGCGTTTGTTATGCCTTCTAATTTATGATGGCAAAATACTACATATTTTCTTTCATTGATAGAAATATTTTTATAATCAATTTAAATGCAGTACTTAATTAGGGAGTAGCCTCCGTGGCTCAGGAGGCAGCATGCCGGCCTCTCTCCGCTTAGTCCGTGGTTCAAATCCCGGTCACTCCATGTGAGATCTGTGCTGGACAAAACGGAGGCAGACAGGTTTTTCTCCGGGTACTCCGGTTTTCCCTGTGAAAATGTCATTCCAGAAACACTCTCCACTATCATTTCACTTCATCTGTCATTCATTTAATCATTGCCCCAGAGGAGTGCGTCAGGCCTCGGCAGCCGGCACAGTTCATATCCTCGCCGCTAGATGGGGGCTTCATTCATTCCATTCCTGACCCGGTCGGAGACTGGAAGCAGGCTGTGGATTTTCATTTTCATGCCAGAGATGCTAGACCGAGTAATCCCTATCTCAACAGTTAACACGGCTGGTCGTTGCCCGCTGACTGCAACCAGGAAGCCGAGGCGCAGGCGCGGACGGAGACAAGCGAGATGCTCCGTCAACTGCATATGTCTTGCAATGTTGGGCGTACTTGTGACACTCGCAGCTCTCGCCCTCGTATATAACTTACGTTGTTTTGTTCTCGTGAAGGCTTTCATATAGACTAACTTATATTCCATTTAATCCGATGAAAATGTGATGTCTCTGAACTGCGGCATTCGTTTTACCGCGCAATTGAATACAGCCTTCTCCGATATCAAGCAGTCTTTTACCCTATCACCTCTTGGGCGCCCACAGGAGGCGGGGGCAAGGAGGGGCCGTGCCCCCATCCCGGATATCCCGAGGATATTTCGATTGTTCATTGTCACACCAGTTTATTTCATAAATTGACGTTACTGATGGTTAACTGATTTAGATGTAGGGATAATTCCACAGTTTTATTTATCTTAGTAATTTGGGATTATTTGAGAATATCTGCAGCTATTTAAAAAATCGGTGAACTAGATTAACACTACCATTTTAATGGACTGCTTGATTTTTAGCCTATTTTCATTTTATGGAAAAAAAAAATAGGCTTATGAGATCACCTTTTGTCCGTGTGTCTGTCTGTGTGTGCGTATGTGTGTGTTTGTGATTCGTGTGCGTGTCCCCCCCCTAATTAAATCTAAACGGCTGGAGCGATTTCAATGAAACTCGATAAGATCATAGCACCATTCTGGCCGACCCCGACCGTGCACTTGAATTTTTATTCAGTCGCACCAATCCAACATGGAGGCTGTGCACAAAATTTCACCAGCATTCAGTATCTCCGTAACTATTACCGATATCACCCTGAAATGTTGCACGGTGATAAAGGCCACTGCTACAAGTTTATCTATGTAACTTTCAAAATCCTGTAAAATACAAAACGAACATGGCGGCCAAGCGAAGTTGAAACATTTTAATAGACATTTCTCGTGATTTAACCATCTGAGCGCAGTGAAATGTGGTACAGTAAATTATTATACATATTGTAATGCAATGGCATTTAATTTAGTTCAATTGTTTACATAAACTCAAGATGGCGGCTGTGCGAAATGTTAAAATTAAGTTTTTATTTCTTGTGTCGCAATCATGCGTTCGAAGTGAAAGTTTGAATAATAAAGGTACGCAATAATTTTCCTTTAATGGTGCATGACTCTATGGCCTATACATTTAACAATCCAACATTGGCGACCATCCGAAATATTTTGACGGTTCTCAATATCTACGAATCTTTTACAGCAATCAAACTGATTTTTTTGTTCATAGAGGCTATAGACATAAGTTCACCTATAGGTCTTTCAGTAATCTGGTGAGCACAAATCCAACATGGCGGCGACGCGAATCTCAATGCCCTTGTCCCGAGCTAATCGTTTCATCTATATAGCTACCACACCCTGCAATTAAGACTATCTGTTTAACATATTCTAACCTTGGTCTCCCCCTACAAGCTCTTGGGTTCAATTCCTAGCTTTAACACAAAATTTTAAAAGTGGTATGAGGACTAAAACAAGTATACTCAGTCTCGGGTGGTCCAAAATAAGTAGAGAGGGTTTGATTCACACCTCAACCATACAGCACCGTGTTTCTTTTTAGTTTTTAAAATAATGATAGCCATTTGTTCAATTTCACATTTCACACATTGCAATTTGTCAGTTTCCCATTTGCATTTTTTTAAATGACAGTTTGATGTTTTTTCAATTTCATGATATGGAAACATGGATTTTCCATTTTCATATTTACGCATTTGTCAATTTCCCATTTGTACATATATTTTTTTAAATGTTCGTTTAAGGTTTTTAAATTTTGTCTATATAGAAAAATGGATTTTCCATTTTGCTGTTTACACATTTTTTATTTATTTTGTGTCTTTTGAAAAACGATATTTCAAAAACAAGATTTTTTATTTTTCATTTTATGTTTTTGTAAATGATCTTAATGTGAGTGCTTGACCATGGCACTAGTACAGTCTGTCTATGTGTGTTAGCGGAACCGTAGAGGCTTATTACTACTGCAAGTAAGAATGTTTTACAAAATAACGGCTATCTACCACTGTATTTGAAAAACAAAACTATTGAAAATAACAAAAAATACTATTTACCATTCATATATATATATAAGTGTTAATTCTCCCTATCCCCACTCTACCTCACCGTATTTTCTCTGGTCAAACAATCACACATACATACATACATAAGCTTTCTATATCTCTCTCTATATATATGTTTTCTCTGTTCCACAAGATAAAAATTATGGTTGCTGGATTGTATCCTGCACTGTTTATGCGACATACCATTGCCAGTTCATAAAACCGTTAGGTAGTTCTCTACACATAGCGATTTTACCACTGCTCTACCTACGCCTTTTGCTTGTTTGGCTTTCTTACAGGCTAGTATGCGATAGGCAGCATCAACTGTATATCAAACCCAGTCCACCTTTGTATTTGTTATCTAAGTAATAATTTGAAAAGAGACAAGTGTAATCAGTTTTAAACATAATCTCTGCTTTTTTGTTTGTTTGTTTGTTTGTTTGTTTGTTTGTTTGTTTATGACATCTATATTAACCTAAAATCAAACCATAGTCTACATTAGTGAAAGGCTAACAGTTTAACCACTGCGTCACCATACCCTTCTTTCTTAGTTTGATTCGTTCTAGGCCTTAGAGCTAGAAATCGAGTTACGATCTCCAGTGCAAGAGGCACATGTGCTCACCACTATAGCATGTAATGGTTAGCTGGTAACATTAGACAACCGAAAATGATTGTATTTCTGTCAGCCAAGCATTTCTGTCATTTGCCTACTGTGTGAGCACTGCCAGCAAGACAGTTTAGTTTAGAACAAGCGAGTGTGTGTGTGTATAGATTAATAGCCTCAAGTATTTAAAGCTTGTTGTGTGTAGCGACCATCTTGCTCAGTAACCACTGAGTAAGTTTTAACAGTCAACTCATAAAAACAGCATAGGATAGTTGTGTGTGTGTGTGTGTGTGGTTCATGTACTTGGGAATATGCATTAGCACCATGCGCTAGCTTTACCTTACCCTCTAAAGGTAGAGCGTTATCCCTTCCTTTGGACATTGCCAATGACTGCATTCCCCCACAAGTTTTACAATTAAGCCCTTGGCTTGTTCTTGATTAGGTTTGGTTTGCTTTACGCTTGGTTTGGTTCAGTTGGGTTTGATTCGACTTGGTTCAGTTTAGTTTAATGTAGTCACCATTTTTTAAATTTTTAGCTACACTCTTTAACCAATTAATTAATGATAGTCTACTCTTAATTCTTGAATCGATAAATTGAATTTTGTGTACACCGTTTGTCAATCCATGCCTACTACCTATACTCCCTATGTACTACAGTCAGATCTGAAAACAAGTTACAATGGTCAAAGACGTGTCAGTCACCATACATGTAGCCTACAATAATTCTATCTTTACCTAGCTAGGTTTCGTTACTCACAGTAAACATCTTACATTATGGGTTTGCAATATATTAAGAAAAGCAAAAGTCCATGATCTTGTTGTTTTGGGTCTTTTTTGAGGAAATTCATAAGCCATAAAAAGAATGACATCATGCCAAGTTCTGGGGGGGGGGGACCTTGTATGTCAAAATCCCATTATCAGTTTATAAAATCTCAAGGCCATACCCTAGCAGTTTTGGATTATTTCAATCAATGAGTCCACCATAGGAAAGATCGGAAAAATAAATACCCTTAAAACAAGTCGTCACATGACCCTCTCCGAACAATGCTTCGCAAAATACAAATTCATCCATTGAACATTGAACATGATTGGCGACATCATCCTCGCTTCCCCCTCCCACCATGGTTGCCATATCGTTTGACCTTCAAGTGTCCTCAGCATCTCTGTGCTTTTTTCATTGCCCTGTTGTCAAGTCAGTCAATGCATTCCAATAAGCTCAAATAACATCCACATCCTGTCAGTCTGCCCCAGCAAGTTTGTTTTCTATACTCACTTCAAGCAACATATAACCAAGTTCTGTTTGTTCTATCTAAAACCAGCTTCATCTGATCAAAGAATTATCATTTGTCATGTCACTCATAATCGTTTACATCTTAAAGACCCTCTTCAGGGGGTTTAGGAATTAGGAATTCCATCATAGGAAAAATCGGAAAACGAACCCTCGACCCGCCGTCTCATCGAAATAGCGAACAC
The DNA here is from genome assembly GCA_946902985.2 of Meconema thalassinum. Taxonomy (NCBI): domain Eukaryota; kingdom Metazoa; phylum Arthropoda; class Insecta; order Orthoptera; family Tettigoniidae; genus Meconema; species Meconema thalassinum. The sequence goes on from OX336389.2 coordinate 1,139,694,764, forward strand.
TGTATTGGTATATCACCACCGTGGCCAGTAATAGCCTCGTTGAAACACGTTCCCTGCCATATCGTCTCTCTCAACCACCACGCATCATGAACATTTTAAACAGGTAAAGAATTTTTTGTTCAACATGTATGGCGTTAGGCCCTTTGTCAAAATGTCAAACATAGTTTCAAAAAGGGGGTGCTAGCCCGAGTCCTACGGCCCCTCGTATACGTCTCTAGTGTTATGGGTTTGCGAAATAGAGCAAAAAGTCTAAAATCACGGTTTTACCTCAACATGGTTTTTCATTCCTTCTCAACACGAACATCCTCGGCAAGAGGACAACGCAACGAAAAAAATGACACCTCGTACACGTCTCTAGCGTTATTGGTTCCTGAAATATCGGCAAAAATTACAAAAAACAGATTTTTACCCCAAAATCGTGTTTCCAAATTTTTTTAAAAATATAACGAGTGGTCCCTAGCAAAGCGAACGTCATCTCGAGTCCTTGGACCCGTTGTACACGCCTCTGGCATGATTGGTTCGCGAGATAGAGCAAAATGTCTAAAATCACGTTTTTACCCCCAAAAAACCATGTTCTCAACATTTCACCTTTTCGACACCTACATTCCCGTAAAGAGCGCAACGAAACGAAAAAAAAAAACGAATCCAAGCACGCCCTCTTAGAATGACTCCTTCCATTCCAAGGTCGCAGGGGCTCACAACTTCCTACGTAGAGCAGAACCTACAACCTAGCACTATTTTAGAGTGGAAATAAAACGTCCATACGAAAGGGGGTTCACCACGATTCCTAGGACACCCCATATGCTCAGATCCAACCATGAGTTTAGGAAATATTAAAAGCGGATGACCTATTAGTTTTGGTCTTTTATTTAAATAAAGAGCCTATAGGAAAGTAGGGGGCATCACTACGAGCGCTAGGACACCCTCTATGTTCAAATCCGACCATTGGTTAGCGAGATATCACGTTCGGGGCAAATACGAGGAGGGTTAAATAAGTTGGTGGGCAGCTGTCATCATCCCACTACTGTCAGGTTTTTATCCTAGAGACTTGAAATTTATTTTTGTGGTAGAGGGGGTAGGGACCTTTCATTTATGTCAAACAAACTTTTTTGTAAACTTCCTAGTTTCCAAAATATAGGATTTTCAAAATTCGAGTGTTTTCAAAAAAACATAAAAAATAAAAAAGTTTTATTATAAAAATAAAGGACATAGAGACCGTTTGTTTGAGCCATGGCACAATATTCTATCATGTTTGGTTTTCAAACTATCACCTACTTTCGAAAACAAAAATTTTCAAAAAAACAAATTCAAAAATATAACGAGTGGTCCATACGAAAGAGGACGTCTGCTCGAGTCCAATGACACCTCATTTATCAAAATCGGACCATGCGTTCGAGAGATATTAATTATTTTAGCATGTACAGTCGGGTACAAATAAAATGGGTGAGTTAGAAGCACCACTACTCCACTACTGGAATAGTTTAATGAAATATTAATGAAGAATTTTTTGGTTAAATTCTTTAGTAGGTATTGGTTACACATGCAACTTAATACGGGAAATACTCACTTCGACAACCTTCAGCAGGTCTGATTTACCACGAGGAATTTCATGGGTGTTGAAATAGTTAGTACGAACTGCTTTTAGATGCTGTCATATCAAAATAAACGATATTTATGAATAAAACTTAGCATGTGGTCTTACGTGTTTATGGAACGTACGAGCTCTACTAAACGTTGCCAATTCTGCGAACAGCATGGCTTGAGAATTATAGACGGCGATGTACGAAGGCATTTCATATGCAGAGTGCGGACTGCGTCTGCGAGTTGTGTAAATAAAGGTGTGATAGATATCACGTACTAACTTGCCCAGAAAGACTTGAATCATTATCAAATGTCTGCACTCATCTGTATTTGTATCTATGCGCATTGTGTGCGTTTCTATTAATATTATTTCAATTCATTGACGCACGCATGTTTAATCTTTGGCGCACCCACCAGGGAAAACTCTACGCAATATTTGTAGACTGCACCAAAGTATTTGATCTAGTTGAGAGGGAAAAACTGCTGGAACGACTGGGAAATATAATAGGACTTTTGAACCCCTTGTTGAATATAATCAGGAATATCCTTGCTCATAACTACGATACATCACTGAAAATGACATTGTATCTTTCTCAAATTCGATAACGCAGATGAACGGCGTGATACTAGGAGACCCACTGAGACCAACATTGTTTAATATAGCAGTATATGATTTATTAGACAAAATAAAGGACGAAGATGAGGATATAAATGTGTAGGTATGCAGATGACATGGTACTAGTATCGAGGAGACCCGGAGTATTACAGAATACCTTCAACAAGCTGAATATTTCGACAGAGGACAATCAATTCCTAATTGTTCGCATTTGTGAAGGCTACAAATGCCGGTCATTTATTCATTTCAGCTTGTATTTCTCGAGAGAAAAAGTTAAAATTTCAGCTGTGGTTTAACCTAACTTATGTGACATTTGCTCACGTGTTTTCTAATGTTCTTTCATTTCGGTCTAGATTGACCACTTTGTTAAATGTTTACGATCTCTTTCACTTACCTGGTCTGCATTTACTCTTGCTTGGTTTTAAGACATTTTCTTTAGGCCTGTTACAGTTAAAATATTTCACCTGATCATCATTAGTTCACCGATTCAAACGACAGCCATCTTGCTGCCCTGCCCTTCGTTTTTCTTTCTACGCTTCTCATTGGTTGCCGGTGTTCAACGGACCAATCACGTCTCTTGATTCATCGATCTTTCTAGAAGTTATTCATCAGAGCTCCTATCACTGCCGGCTGGATCGCACCCCTCCTGGCTGCTTTAAACTGCCTGCCCATTCGACGATTACAGCATTGGTTTGAGCGTACAACCTCGTTTCCAAATAAAGACGCTAGGAAGCAGCACCAAATCACTGTGGCAGACCTAAGTTTTGTATTGATGTTAATGGCGAAGTTGTGTTTGGAATGTATTCTGAATGATTTTATAATGCTGTACTGCTGCATGCCCTTTTGTAAATCAGAACAGGGCAAGTTAGAATACCGGGGAATCTCATTTCATGAGATACCATCGGACAATTCACAGCGTGGGATGTGGTTACGTGCAATTTCCAGAGAAGGTGACGAAGAGGAAGCACATAAATAAATAAATACATAAATGAATGAATGATTGAGTGAGTAAATACGTGATTCAATAAATATGTAAGTAAATAAGTAAGTAAATAAATATGTAAGTAAATAAATAAATAAGTAAATAAATATGTAAGTAAATAAATAAGTAAATGAATAAATAAGTAAATAAATAATTAAATAAATATGTAAGTAAATAAGTAAATAAATAAGTGAATAAATAAGTAAATAAATAATTAAATAAATAAATATGTAAATAAATAAGTAAATAAACAAATAAGTAAATAAGCAAATAAATAAATAAGTACATAAATACCCAAATAAATAAGAAAGAAAATAAATAGATAAGAAAATAAATAATTAAGTGGATAAATATGTAAGTGAATAAGTAAATAAAGAAATAACTAAATAAACAAATAAGCAAATATATAATTAAATAAATACATAATTATGTAAGTAAATGAGCAAATAAATAATTAAATACATAAATATGTAAGTAAATAAACATGTAAGTAAATAAACAAATACGTAAATAAATAAGTAAATAAACAAATAAGCAAATAAATAAGTAAATAAGTAATAAATTAGCAAATAAATAAATAAATAATTAAAAAATAAATAAGCAAATAAATAAGTAAAGAAATAGATAAGAAAATAAATAAGTAAATAAATAATTAAATAGATAAATACGTAAGTAAATAAGTAAATAAAAAATAAGTAAATAAATAAGTAAATAAATAATTAATTAAATACATATGTAAGTGAATTAGTAAATAAATATATAAGTGAATAAATAAGTAAGTAAATAAGTAAACAAATACATAATTAAGTACATAAATATGTAAGTAAGTAAACATGTAAGTAAATAAACAAATAAGTGAATAAATAAATAAATAAATAGATAAGTAAGTAAATAAGTAAATAAATAAGCAAGTAAATAAGTAAATTAATAAGTGAATAAATAAGGAAATAAGTAAGTGAATAAATAAGTAAGAAAATAAATAAGTAAATAAATAAATAAATTTGTAAGTAAATAAATAAGTAAATAAATAAACAATCTGTCCAAAAAATCAGTAAAAATGTATAATACAGCCATCACAATAAGACGGCTTATTAGACAAATTCAACTCACACCCAAGTATATGGGGCTGCATGACCACGATGTCGCAAAGCCCCTAAATAAATCAACATCCCATTTTTTAGGGGCCGGAAGCTTTTTCTTTTCCCTGTCTTTTATTGCCCTTATTCTTTTCTTTTCATCTCGCCAATTATGTAAGTTAGATTTAAGTCAGTTAAAAGTAGTTGTATTTTTATTATCATCTGCATAATTACGGGAAAATGAGCTAGACATTTCGCCCCTTAAAACAATCGCCTCCACCACCATGTATTTTTGCTTTCCTTTATACTGAAAATTTGCCCGTAAGTATGTGCCTGAATACTTTTAGATGATTGAATAACAAAAGAAATAACTTAGTGTAATGTTTTCACGTCTGTCAATCTCGATATTAAGCCTACAAATATAACAATCCCTCGTTTCAGGTATCTTCCCCTTTAAAAAGCCGCGGCAATCTCAGTGGGTTGGTGCTGCACCTAGTGGTGAATTAATGCATATATCTTGTACGCCTGTGAGTGTCGAATAGGCAGGCAGTTTAAAGCAACCAGGAGGGGTGCGATCCAGCCGGCAGTGCTCCTATATAAAATCGCTGAGCTGAGACATCCAGCACGCATTTGCCGTCAACGTATTTGAAGTCAACTCACTTGTCATTTAGACACTATTTGCTGTGTACATAGATACTACCTACGCCATGGAACTCTAGCATATTCTTCGCCTGCTGACCTTCTCTTCAGCCTCGGCTTGAAAGTCGCTTAGTTCTTTCGGGATACTACAAGTCTGGTCACTTGCTTTGAGCATGCCTGTCTTAGACTAAAGTTTTCTTCATCTAGTCAGCATGTAACATTAGCAAAACTTTGCGTACCTTTAAACTGCTCCTCCTGGTGAGGTAGAGTTGTTATTTCTGACCTACTAGATCTCATTGCTTTATTTCTCAGCAGTTTAAAAGCTTGCGTTTCAAGTGTTATGTGCAACCATCGCTTCAAGAAGCCAAGATAAGTAACAATCTTCCTATGGCACATTGATAAACTATGTCATAATATCTATAATGATCAACATGATCCTAACTTAAAACTAGCTTCAAACGTTTTTCTGAGGGCTCGATTCACAGGCCGTTCACATTTTTCTACTGGATTTTCAGCCTCACAACTCTGTATAATCTTTGTTTCTGACGTGTCCTATATCAAAAATGTATTGTATATGTGTATTTGATCAAATGGAATTAATAAAATCTATCTATCTATCTATCTATCTATCTAAGGCTATCTTTTGCCTTACGGTTTGATATAATGAATACCATATCTTTTTTCTTGTTGTTGAGAGGCACTTTTCTGCCATTTACTAGTGTTTTCTATCAATGCTTTCTTGTTTGCATTCTAGGATTAAGCCTTTTAATGCATACACGTGGCAATTGTTCTCTTCGATACCTTTTCACATATCTACTTGTTTTTGCAATTATCAATTTTGACAATGAAGGCAATACCCAGCTTACTTTGTTCTGTTTAACATTAACTTTTTTGCGTTATTGGAGTTTCGAGATTTGTCCATCGAGCACAATAAAGACAACACATGGATTGCTTTTGCTCTGGTTAACTTTAACCTCTTCGCTTCGTCGTATTGAGATTGAGCTCTCAAGCACGCTGAATCCTAACCTGTGGTTTTCATGTTCAAATGGTACTTTGTGTTATTTTCTCCCAATATCTAACATATATTGATTGCTTTCCCTTCTGCTTTCTTTCAAACTGTTTGGGATTTGGCCCCCAACTGTTTGGAAGCAATTTACATTAATCTTGGTTCACTCGCATCTTGGGCTGGTCCCCCAAGTATATGTGATTGGAGAAAGCTCGCCTTTCTTTACTCTCCGTGTCAGTTTGCTTTAACTAATTGCAAAAACTCATAGATATTGTTTATGTTAATGTTATTGAAACTTTATATACGTTGTTAAACTTACTTGTTAATGATTTATTGGGCTCTGTCCCCTTTAATTAATTTGAGTTTGAATGTATTGCATGATGTATTAATTAATACATTTAATGAAACCCAGTAACTTGTTCTGCCTTCTTGCCCCCGTAACCTCGCTTCATTGAAACCCCCTTGTAACGCTCAACTTAATTTTAATTTAAGAGTTTTGCTTAAATTCTCTCTGATAACGGAGGTCTTACATCGACCTATCCCAACCACTAATCAACAGACAAGATACGATGCAGATGATTTTCCGCAAGGGAGGCAGAACGACATCAAGCGAGATAATTTCCTACGTGAAGGGAGGAGAATCTATAAAAATTGCAAGTAGTTTCAAATACCTCGGCATTACACTGCATACATTAGGCAGTACTGTGACCGTTTGACAGGTGTACCACGTCCACATAAGTGCGAATCCTGATAACAGCTGAGCACAAGACTCAACATGTCTCGAGGTCTATCTGGGCGCAACAGCAAAATTTGATAAGAAAAACAAAACTAGCTTGGCTGTTACCAAGACGCACACTGCAGCAAGGATAGAAGGAATTTTTCTTTTTTTTCCAAAATCATGAATAACCACAGTTTTAAAATAAAATATTTCATTTTATTTTATCCAACAACCATCCTAACATAAAATCTAATGGTTTTCCACAGGGAGAAAGCTAAACACACACCTGAAAGAAAAACCATCCTATCGCTCCCCCTGGGACCCTACTCTACTTATGTGTTCTTCAAAAACAATCTATCCATTTAACCTTCAAAGAACTAAACAATTAATTAAATACTTTACGGTTATGGATATCGATGAAATTAATAGTCCATCATGATATCCATTTCTATCCTGTACAATATTTACATCATTTCATAGTGTTCAGACAATATCAGTCCGGTCTGACACCTGAATAATTTTTTCCCACGTCACAACAAGATTCATAACTATATTTCCAAAAATATAATCAATTAATATTGATCCAGATCAGAAAATCTATCTTTAGATGTCGAGGAATGGAATTTCACTATTCCATATAATTCATTAATGCCACCAATATTATTCGGTCCCATAATACTCCAAATCCTTTAATTTGAATCAAATAATTCAAACATTGTTCAAATCTATCTCCACACATGAGATTCCAACTATCATATTACTAATATCGTTGATTTTAAATTTATTTCCATAGTGTCATCATTATCGCACTAACAATTAAAGGATCATTTACTTTTATACTGCTGGGTGCAACCCACAAATCCTATTATTATTATTATTAAATAGTTTTTAACATAATCATGGATCAGCAAAAATATTTCACCAATTATGGGAATATTATGTTCACGTCCCATGAACGCACCAATTTCCCCATGACCTGCACTATCTCCTTCACATTACATTTTATTGTGATATGGAAAGGTTTTCAACAAAGCTACTCCATTCTACTTTAATTCAGAGCATTCAAAATAACGTCAGTAATATGTCAGAGTAATAGAACGTAGAATATAAAATTCCACTGAGGCGGTAACTGGTCAAAGCTTGGGGCGGCTACATCGGTCTATTCCCTTCTTTTATGAGTGTGTGAGGCAATAACCAACCTCAAATTCACTTAAAATTATCATATTTTCACCATCATATTTATATATCTTACTGTTATACACCTTGATTCCATTCAGCCTTATTTGCTGTATTTTATGGATTATAACATCAATTTGTGGGATATCACTGCACTCATGCAGTCCCAATCAACTCATTAACCTGCCAGCTCTATCACATAGATGTTATTATAATATAATGTCTTCCCAAATACTAATTTTCACATTCAAATGTCACCAGAACATAAAACTACCCTATATTATACAAGTTTGCTCTAATTAAAACCTTCCGTTCCGAAAAATATTATTTACTCCATTACATTCTTCCTATGAGCATTAATCCATGATTTATATCGCTTAATTTTCCAATATTAATGATCCATATCCATTTATCTAATCATCAAATATTGCATTCAACTATCAACCAGTTATTATTATCATCGTTATTCGTAAATATTATAAACAATTACCATTGCTAATCAATTATCATTATTCTGATTCCCATTTCAATATTTCCAACAAGATTTCTTAAGTCCCATTGAACATTATTTTTCAGTTATTTACGTCATCTCGAAGACATGACTATAATAAATTTTCATTAAGAAAATTTCCTCAATCACAGAAAAATCGAACTCATTTATTCCAATACTGATTATTAGATCTCATTTACAATGGGTAAAAATTCCATTCTACATTACTTAACTGACACGACTATCGTCAAAACAAAATATCCAAAGACGAAATATCTACATTTAACTATCAAACTATGTGTTAACTATACAAATAAATAGGAAAACTCCTAGCAATAAAAAAGTAGAATGTCTCAAATACTAGTATCATCCGACGATCCGTCTCACCGAGGATATGCTGACTTACAAAGTGTGAAAAACATCAGAAGGCTCCAGAGATTTTATGCGTCAGCATTATTCAAAATAAATCCAAATTCTCAACAAACGATGACTCCTATATGGTTGAAGGAATAGTCTAAGGTCTGCAATTCACCAATACTAGCTACTAAAATATATAATGCTGCTCACGGGTCATCGAAGATGTTCCAAAATATGGATCCAGCTGGTGTAGAATGCCCCACTACAAGGCATTCCATGATATCAACTTGCATACCTGACATTCTACACATTTCTACACAAATTATATAAACAATACCACACAACACCTGAATTCAATTTATACTACAAAAAATACACTAGCATATTAAATAAGGTAATAAGACTAGCAAAGAAAATGCATAATGATAATTTTATTTCCCAATCATCTAATAAAAACAGGGCTATGTGGTCCGTGATAAAGAATGAAACTGGAAAATCTGCTAAAATACAAAGGAACATTACACTGACCAGAAATAATAAAGTGATAAATAATCCAGAGGAAATAGCAAACACTTTCAATGACTATTTTCTGGAAATTCCACAAAAATTATTAAATAAATCACAGGTAAATACACTAAATTCTAATCTTCTTCATTTCCCGTTTCCAGCTTCCTGGGTCGGGTTGTGAATCAAGGACCTCCAACGTTGCCTGTCTCTCCACCACTCCTCTCCCCCCCCTTTAAGTACATCTTCAGGTTTTCCTCCCTTCTTCTCCACGCACTCCCACACTGTATCTGCCCATCTCTTTCGGGGCCTTCCGCGCGGTCTCTTCCCCGAAACCTTTTCCAGAAAAGCTTTCTTTGGCACTCTCTCCTCTCCCATTCTCATCATATGTCCATACCACTTTAACTTGGTTGTTTCTATCCTGTCCTGCAGCTTCAAGATTCCTGTCCTCCTTCTTATCTCCTCGTTTCTGATTTTATCTCTTCTGGTCTTCCCTTCTATACCTCTTAGGAATTTCATCTCCGCTGCTTGTATTCTACTCTCCTCTCTTTTTGTAGTGGTCCATGCTCCAGCTGCATATGTTAGTACGGGTCCATAATAGGTTGAATATAATACCTGCTTACATTTCTTTGGGACATCTTGGTTCCACAGAATACCCCTAACACTCTGGTAGAAGCTGTTCGCTTGTTGTATTCTCTTTCCAATTTCCGCAGTAATCTTTCCATCTTCTGTGATCACACTTCCCAAGTACTTGAAACTTTTCACCACTTCTAGAATTTTTCCGTTCACTTCTATCTTTCCTCTTCCCTCCTTACTTCCCCTTGACATTACCATTGTCTTGCTCTTCTCTGTGCTAACTTTCATCCCAAACTTCTCAATCTCTTGGTTCCATACATCTACTTGTTTTTGTACTTCCTTTTCATCCTCACCCCATATCACTATATCATCTGCAAACAGCATGGCCTTTATTGCCTCTTGTCCCAATCTCTGTTTAACATTCTTGTGGATTTCATCCATGACTATGATGAATAGTAAGGGGGACAATACACTTCCTTGACGGAGACCCGTTTCCACCTTGAACCATTCTGTTTCTCCTATAGTGGTCTTTACGCTACTGACACAATATTTGTACATAGCTTTCACCATTTGCACTTCTGCACTGTTAACTTGCCTTTTTCTTAATACATCCCACACCACCTGTCTAGGCACACTGTCATAAGCTTTCTCAATATCAATAAAAGTCATCACCATGTCTTTTCCAAACTCCCATCTTTTCTCCATCATATGCCTTAGTGTAAAGATTAGATCAAAAGTTGATCTGTCTCTCCTAAAACCATACTGTTCTTCTTCCATCTCTCCATCTGTCTGCCTCCTCAGTCTACCTTCCAATACTCTCTCAAAGATCTTGGCTACATGGGCAATAAGGGTGATCCCTCTGTAATTGTTACATTCCTTTTTGTCACCTTTCTTAAAAAGTGGGATAATTAAACCCTTTCCCCATTCTTCTGGGATCTCTTTCTTCTTCCAAATTATTCTAAATAATCTATACAGCCACTGCAACCCTACTGGTCCTGCTGCTTTTATCATTTCTGTGGTCACCTCATCCACTCCAGGTGCTTTGCCACTCTTCATCTTCTTTATGGCTTCCTCTATTTCTAGCATAGATATCTCCTTTCCTTGTTCTTCTTCTTCCTCCATTGTTCCTTCTTGTTCCCTTTCTTCATCCAGTTCAATGTGTTTAACATTCAGTAGCTTTGAAAAGTATTCTTCCCATCTTTTCAATATACCATCTCTTTCATACAATATCTGTCCCGCTTCAGTTTTTACAAATTTTGTGTTTTCCCTACCTTTCACACTGTTTTTTACTAACCCATATAGAACCTTTTTACTTCCTTTGATATCCTCCTCTAGAGTTTCAGTGAAACTTTCCCAGCTTTTCCTTTTTTCTTCTTGTACAATCTTTTGACATGCCTTCTTGGCTTCTCTATATTTTTGCCATTTCTCTGCATCTTTGCTGCATATCCACTTTCTCCATGCCATTTGTTTTTCTTTAACTGCTTCCTTTACCCTGTTGTTCCACCAAGGAGTCTCCCTTTCCTTTTTCCTCCCTGATAATCTTCCACAAGTGTTTACTGCACACTTCACAAATCCATTCTTAAAACATGTCCATTCCATTTCTATGCTTTTTGCTTCATCTTTGGGAATTTCCTGTTTAAGTTCCTCTTGAAACTTTTCCATTACCTCCTTCTCTTTTAGTTTCCATACCTTTATTTTTCTTTCCCTTTTTTCTACTAGTTTTGTGATTTTACCAAGCCTTACTTTGGCTATCACCACTTTGTGGTCTCCTTCAAAATCTCCTCTGGGCATAGCTGTCACATCTACTAACTGTCTTTGTTTATCCTTTTCCACCAGAATAAGGTCAATCATTGTCTTTGTCTTCCTGTCTCCCCATCCATACCTAGTTATTTTTTGCGAGTTCTTTTTCCTAAACCACGTATTTCCAACAGTTAATCCATTCCTCCTACAGAAATCTACTAACAGGTCTCCTTCTTCATCCTGATTTCCATAGCTAAACGGGCCAATAATCTCTTCTTTTCCCTGTCTATCTGTTCCCACATGTGCATTCATGTCTCCCATTATTATCACTTCTTTGTCTTCTATACACTTTACCACCTCTTCTAGAAACTCTTCTAGACATTCATCTACCTTCCCTGTTTGGGGAGCATAAACCTGTATAAAATCTTTTGTACCACTCTCAAGTCCAAGCCTGACTTTGATAATCCGGTCACTAATCGGGTCAATTTTTTCAACATACTGGTCTAGGTCCTCTCTCAATATGACACCAACGCCATTCGTTGTCTTCTAATAATAAAATAAATAGCCTATATGTAGTGATTCTTTATTTATAAATCATGTCACAAGTGAAGAGGTAAGAATAGTTATAAAATAGCTAAAAAATAAATTTTGTGCTGGCATTGATGGCATCCCAGATGCAATTTTAAAGAAATGTGCAGAAAATATAATAAATCCACTTACACTCTTAATAAACAGTTCAATTCTCTCAGGAACTTACCCGGATATTTTGAAGTTATCAAAAGTAATTCCAGTGCACAAAAACGGTTCAAAAGATGAATTAGATAACTATCGTCCTATTACCTTACCAACTGGTATCGCAAAAATTGTGGAGAAAATCATGTATAGGAGACTGATAAGTTTTATAGAAAAAAATAAAATATTATCAAACTCACAACATGGATTCAGAACGGAAAAATCTACACAGCCAGCAATTTATGAATGTATTAATAGTATACTGAAATTAATTGACAATAAGGAACATGTAACTGGCCTATTCTTGGATTTATCGAAAGCATTTGTTGTTGTTGACCATAAAATCCTCCTTACAAAACTAAATCAATATGGTATTAGAGGTCTAGCTAATAAATGGATAGAGTCTTACTTAACAAGGAGTAAACAAATAGTAAGCTTGAGACACAAGGATGATGGAACCAAATTACTTAATGAAACATTGTCCAATGAGGGAATTATTAAATTTGGAGTACCCCAGGGATCGGTTTTGGGCCCACTACTCTTCCTTCTATATATCAATGATATAACACAGAACGATCATTCACATAAGGAAATTTTGTTTGCGGACGATACAACACTCGTAATAAAAGGTGAAACAAAACAGGTCATACAGCAGTCTGCTGACTCCGTTACAGGAGAGTTAACCAAATGGTCACAAGATAATGCCTCATAATCAACTATAAAAAACAGTATGTCTAAATTTCCACACTATACAGAATAGGAATCCTGCGAAGCCCAATATAACATTAAATGGTCATCAATTAGAAAATAAATCAGAAACAAAGTTTTTAGGACTATGGATACAACATGACTTGAAATGGAATAAACATATACAATATCTGAATACTAAACTGAACTCGATGTGCTTTGCGTTACGTATTTTGAAAACCTGCACTAGCATGCACACATTAAAAAATACTTATTTTGCTTATTTCCATTCATACTTAAGAAGGGGTCATATTTTGGGGTATGTCGCCACATGTACTAAGCACGTTTAGGATACAAAAGAGGGCGATTAGAATTATGGCAAATGTAAACACTACAGAATCATGTAGACCTCTGTTTAAAGATTTAAACATTCACCCTCTGCCCTGTATATATATCTTTGAAAGTATTTTTTTATTAATCCCTTAACGAGTCAAGGACTCATATACAAAGGCATCGTACAGTTTTATCTTGTTGGCGACAAATTACAATTCAATGTTTAGTTTACAAGTTTTCAGTATGAAAATATATACAACATTTTGTGGCTTTCATAAGTTTTTGTACACAATGTAGTCTTCTTTTGTCTTTCAGATTTTGGAATTTCTTAAACTGACATTTTATAATCATTCCACATAAACTGTTTTAGCCTCCTTTTAAAGATTGGTAGGCTAGGTGCAATTTTTATATTTTCTGATAGTCTATTGAACTTCACAAAGGCACTATACTTAATGCTATTACTGCCATATTGTTTGGAATTGATATGGAAAAGTGATATGTTATCTGCATTTCTAGTTTTGTAAGCGTGTAAATCAGATTGTTTAGTGAAGTTTATATTTGTGTGGATACATTTGTGTAGGATTTGGTACATCAGGACATTTGATTTGATTTCTGCATTTAGGGCTACTGGTTGAATTTTACTCGTAATATAAAGGTGTTTGGTAGGTGTTATGAAAGGGTAGTTATACATATTTCTTATGGCTCTATTCTGAATTACCTCAATTTCCTTTTTTAGGTAATTTGAGCATTTTATCCAAATTGTATTCAAATATTGTAAGTGGCTGTGGATTAAGGAAAAATACACTTTCCTGAGTAGATATTTTGGGATATAGTAGCTCAATTTTTTTATCATCCCAGCAGCAGGTGATATTTTTTAAACTAATGCATCAATGTGCTTTTCCCAGGAGAGATTTTCATCTATTATCAGGCCTAGGTATTTGACAGATGAGACCCTTTTAACTGCCTTACCATTCAGCATTATATTCTGAGTGATGTCTAACTTTGTTCTACGCTTAGATATTATTAAACAATTTGTTTTACCTTCATTTATTGTTAATTTATTTGGCTGGGTCCAGCCAAGTATTGTATTCATGTCCTCCTGCATGTGTGTAATCAGCGTGTTGGTGGTGTACGCATTGTAAAAGATGCTTACGTTATCTGCAAACAACGTTATATTACCATGAAAACTGAGTGTTGCTATGTCATTAATATATACTAAGAAGAGGGAAGGACCCAGTATTGATCCTTGGGGCACACCATGGGTAATATTTACCTCCTCACTTCTGTAGCCATTTATTTCAACATACTGCTTGGTAGCTAAAAAGTAACTAATTTTCACTTCATCCTTATAGTAGACACCTTGATTGTAAATTTGTGTAATCCACTGGCCTGTTGAAAGTCTTAAAAATGACCCTATTTGAGTGTCTTTTTTGTCAAAGATACTGTTCCATTACCTCAAACCAGGATTCACAAGGCATACATTGTGGGGTGTTACAAAACTAAGGAACATTAGAAATGGTATGTTTCGTTGCGATTAGAAAAGTTCAATAGCACTAGTTTTATCTTCTGTGCAAATATTTCTAATTTTATTTTTATTTGGCATCTCTATGAATGCTCTTGTGGAATTAATTTTTGCTTCATACTAAATACAATACTGAATGCTCTTCATGAGAACTCTACGCTGTGGGAACTGTGCATTGCGTTAAAGAATAGAGCTCAAAATTATCAGAATACCCAACGTTGAAATTGGCAACAATCAGTCACTTGGCCGATCCACATCCTCATTTTCTGTCCTCTCCCCTTCTTAGAGTAGATTGTCTTCAGTTCCTTCCCGAGGAATAGAAATTCCTGTATACTGAAAACTTAGCTTGTTAATTTTTTTACCGTCATCTTACTGGTTGCCAGTTGTAACTTCAGTCAGTCAACACGAATTTGCCCAACGACTGGGCGGGGTTACAATGTATATTATACCTACAGTAGGTATATGAATAATAAATAAATAACAATCCTGGAAATAATAGCATGTAATAGTTATGATCACTATTTTAATGGGACAATTTTAGGGTTACACGTTTCGGCTGTCAAGCAGCCATCATCAGATCCTAACCACTAGGGTTGAGGTATAAATTTATATACAAACGTTATGTAATTGAACTTAGTGTAATGTGTTTAGCCTGTGTTTATATTACGATTTGCAATTTGAATATCGTTACACCGTATGTGTGTTTTTTTTAAGGGTCAGATGACTAACTAAGCGTATGAGTTTAATTTGTTTTATGTGGGTTTGTTAACTACGTATGAATATTATGAACCTGTATGCAGTTGGAACAACACAATATAATAAATAAAATAAATCAGAACATGCACTTGAATTCTATTATCTGAGTGCTGACGGTTTCACAGGTGTTACGCTTTCACGTGGCATCTGTTATAAGAAATTGTAACTAGATTACTGGTATATAAATCTATAGGCTACATTATTTTTAAGAGACCCTGACTTTTCGCAAGAAGTTTATTTGCGAAATATTCCTCGACTCAAAGAAAGCCATAATTTCCATCATAGATCACTCCTGCTTCTTCTTCCTCTTCCTCTTCTTGGTGTGTTATCTTCTAACGAAGTTTGGCGATCATCATGGTTATTTGATACTTGGATACTGCCACATGGAAAAGTTCACCTGTTGTTGTCTGATACCAGGAAGTACTTTGTCGGCCAGTTTCCCGATATCCTTCAGTTTTTCCCTGCATCACCAGTTTCAGGATCCTGTACTTGTTCTGCATCAAGTGTCCAAAATTTCAAGCTTCTGTCTTTTAATGGATAGCAGTACTTCTGTACTTTTACCTAGTTTATACAATTGAAGCGTTTGAAATGTGGTGTTACAGGAGAATGATGATGATCAGATGGGTAGATACGGTTACAAACGAAGAGGTATTAAGACTAGTGGGAGAGGAGAGATGTTTTTGGCGACTGCTAATGAAGAGAAGAGATAGGTTGGTAGGACACATACTAAGACACACAGGAATAGCTAGCTTAGTTACGGAAGGAAGGGTCGAGGACAAGACCAAGGTTAGAATATGTTAAACAGATTGGCTCGGATGTAGGGTGTGGTAGCTATGTAGAGATGAAACGATTAGCTCAGGGCAGGGAGGATGGATGGCTGCATCAAACCAGTCAAAAGACGAGCAGGACATTTAGTGAGTATTTTGAATTTCAATTGCGTTTTGTATTTCGCATTTCGCAAGAATTTTAAATCTAAATTGCATTTGTAAGTATTTTGTAAGTATTGTCAATCCAAATGAGTAGTTTAAATCTACCATACATTTTGTAAGCATTTTCAATTTCAATTGCATTTTGTAAGTATTTTAAATTTCAATTGCACTTTGTGAGTATTTAGAATCTGAAATGGGCGGTTTTCCATCTAAATTGCATTGTGTATTTTCAATTTCAATTGCATTTTGTATTTCGACTCTACATTGCATTTTGTACGTATTTTGAACCTACTCTACATTTTGTGCGTATTTTGAACCTACTCTACATTTTGTGCGTATTTTTCAATCTTTTCCTTTTATGAGTCTTTCGTTCTAAATTCCCTTTTGTAAGTATTAGCGCTCTCCATTTTGTGAGTAGTTTCAATATGAGTTCCTTTTTGTAAGTATTTTCCGTCTCGCTTAATTTTCGTTCTGGTTTCCATTTCATTGTCATTTTCGATATCACCCAGACCATTAGGAGCCGATAACCTAGATGTTAGGCCCCTTAAAACAATCATCAATCATAGACGAGATGCTGTAATATGGTGCTCTTGGCGTGTTTGCTATTCCACATTTCGCACTCGGTTAGTTTTATTTAGAGCTACGCATGTAACAACATTTCATATTCATTATGTGCATTATTTGTGCGGAATATTCATTCGTATTAGCCCGATTCCAACAGCATGACTGAACATAAGAGCGATAAGCTAACTGAATTATCCCATGTGTATTGTATTGTAATCACTGAATTGGTTTCCCCGTAAACACAGGTCTGTTTGTCGTAGCTTATACCGCTACGGTTATGAGGTTTGAAGCCATTTTTCAGTGTTGCCTTAGTAAACAAAGGTTTGGTGCTTTTCAGTCGGTCAGCACGAATGTGCCCAGAAGAGCTGGGTTGTGCCCTAATCCGGAAAAAAATGCATATGATTAATAACTACACCAGGACAGCGGTTCCCAACCTTTTTTTCCTCCTGTACCCCTTTATACATATTTATCTAAAATAGTACCCCCTAAAAAGTAAACTGTACTTAATTACATAAATTCGGGTTTAATAAAAATTTAATAGTATTATTATTATTATTACTGTAAATATAGTCAATTCAAATAACAGTACAGTACGTATGTAGTTAGTTTTAGTTGTAAGTAGGTAGTTAGTTTGTCTATTAGATATATGTCGTTGTTCTATTGGACTGTGGTGTGTGAGTGTGTCTGGTAGCAGTTGCATTGTTTATTAGTTCTAGTTCATTGTTTCAGTAGACTGTGATGTGTGAGGGTGCATGTGAGTGTGCCTGGTGACAGACTGTTTTAGTGGTAGTATTTTTTGTTGGTGGAACTTAAGTATTTTTTTCGTTAGTAGAATTTTGGTATTTAATTGTTAGTACGGTAGAAGGTTAGTATTTTTGTTTAGTAGAATTGCTCTTTACTTATTCTGAAAGGGAGTAGCAGCCTTTCAGAATAAATCAATTCTTTACTAGTCTTATAGACGGTTAAGATATTGATAATATAAGCCAAATAATGGCTACACTCCGTCCTGCTGCACGGCTGAAAGCAACGGGAAACTACAGCCGTATGCCATTCCCGAGGATATGCACCTCTCTATGCATAATTACATGTGATGATGGCCTCCTCCCTTGTAAAATTTCAATCCGGAGGTAAACTAGTCCCCCGTTCAGATCTCCGGGAGGGGACTACTCGAGAGGGGGTTAACATCACAGAAGTGACAAAGAGGAAATCTGACATTCTACGGATCGGAGCGTGGAATGTTAGAAGTCTGCTAGGAAGTGGAAGGTTAGAAAACTTAGAAAGGGAAATGGATAGGTTGAGGTTGGATTTGGTTGGGATTAGTGAAATGCGCTGGCAGGAAGAACAGGACTTTTGGTCAGGAGACTATAGGGTCATTAGCACTAAATCAAACAATGGCCAAGCAGGGGTTGGCCTCATATTGAGTAGGAAACTTGGACAGCGGGTGGAATATTATGAACAATATAGTGAACGGATTATTGTAGCAAAAATCAATACTAAACCTACGTGCACCACAGTGGTACAAGTCTATATGCCTACCAGTCAAGCTGATGATGAGGATGTTGAAAAGGTCTACGAAGAAATAGACGAAATTCTGAGGTATATCAAGGGTGATGAAAATGTTATAGTAATGGGAGATTGGAATGCTGTGGTAGGAAAAGGGAGAGAAGGGAAAATAGTAGGGGATTTCGGATTAGGTGAAAGGAATGATCGAGAAAGCAGGCTGGTAGAATTCTGCACCGAGCATGAGTTGGTCATAGCTAACACCTTATTCAATAACCACAATAGAAGAATATACACATGGATGAGACCAGGAGATACAGGGCGTTACCAAATCGACTTCATTATGGTCAAGCAGAGGTTTCGAAACCAGGTTTTGGATTGTAAAGCATATCCTGGTGCTGACATAAACTCTGACCACAATCTGGTCTTAATGAAATGCAGATTAAAGTTGAAGAAACTGAAGAAAAGTCAATAGCCAAAAAGGTGGGCAATAGACAGACTGAAAGAGAAGGATGTAAACGAAAGATTCAAGAAGAGCATAAAGGAAGGACTAATGAAAAACCCTAAACAAACTTCAATTGCAGACGAATGGGCACTTTTGAAGAATGAAATAACAAAATCCGCAGAAGAAAACATTGGTAGGAAAGAAAGAATAGGTAGAAAACCGTGGATCACTCAGGATATACTAGAATTGATGGATGAAAGGCGGAAACACAAGAATGTAAGAGATAAGGGGAAAGCAGAATACAGACGTCTGAGAAATGAGGTTAACAAGAAGTGCAAGGAAGCGAAAGAAGAATGGTTGAAAGAGAAATGTGCAGGTATAGAAAATTGTCTGAAATTAGGTAAAGTAGACACAGCTTATCGAAGGATTAAGAATACTTTTGGGGAAAAGAAGACTAAGTGCTGTAATATTAAGGACACAAATGGAAAGCCTCTAACAGATAGGGAAGAAAAGGTTGAGAGATGGAAAGCTTACATAGAGAGTTTGTATAAGGGAAAGGAGATTGACAATCATATAATGGAAAGGGAGGAGGAAATTGATGAGGATGCGAAAGGAGATTTAATATTGAGATCAGAATTTGATAGAGCTTTGGAAGACTTAAGCAGGAACAAAGCACCAGGCATAGATGATATACCGATTGAGTTGCTACGCTGCATAGGAGATGAAGGTCTGATCAGGTTATTTCACTTGGTGTGTAGGATTTATGAGACAGGTGAGGTACCCCCTGATTTCAAGAAGAATGTAATCATCCCTATACCAAAGAAAGTGGGAGCTGACAGATGTGAAGATTACCGTACAATCAGCTTGATTACTCATGCTTCAAAGATCCTGTCTAGGATAATTTACAAGAGGATTGAAAGCCAGATAGAAACGGAGTTGGGTGAAGACCAGTTTGGTTTCAGGAGAAATGTAGGAACAAGGGAAGCTGTACTAAGTCTTAGGCTGATTTTGGAAGGTAGAATAAGGAAAGATAAGAGAACGTTCATGGGTTTTGTAGACTTAGAAAAGGCTTTTGATAACGTTGATTGGACTAAATTGTTTGACATTTTGAAATCGATTGGAATAAAGTACAGGGATAGGAGGGTGATATACAATCTATACAGAAACCAGACAGCAGTCATTCGAGTTGAAGGACATGAGAGAGAAGCTGGTATTCAGAAAGGTGTAAGGCAAGGCTGCAACTTATCACCCATACTTTTCAATCTTTACATTGAACAAGCAATGAAGGAAATTAGAGAAAAATTTAAAGTGGGAGTGAAGATTCAAGGAGAAATAATTTCAACTCTGAGATTTGCTGATGACATAGTCATCTTGGCCGACAAGCCTGAGGATTTGAATGAGTTTTTGAATGGTATGGACTCCGTCTTACAGAAAGAATTAATGATGAAAATTAATAAATGTAAAACAAAAATACTGGAATGCAGCCGAAATAAATCAGAAACCTCTATGGAGATCAAATTGACAGGTGAAAAGCTGAAGGAAGTAGAAGACTTCTGTTACTTAGGAAGTAGAATAACCAGTGATGGACGAAGCAAAGAGGATATAAAAAGTAGGTTGGCTCAGGCAAAGAAAGCTTTTCTACAAAAAAGGAATCTGCTGACATCGAATATAGATTTAGGTATTAGGAAGTCATTTTTGAAAGCCTTTGTCTGGAGCGTGGCGCTCTATGGAAGTGAAACTTGGACTATTGGTGCAGCAGAAAAGAGGAGAATAGAAGCATTTGAAATGTGGTGTTACAGGAGAATGATGAAGATCAGATGGGTAGATAGGGTTACAAACATAGAGGTATTAAGACGAGTGGGAGAGGAGAGATGTTTCTGGCGACTGCTAATGAAGAGAAGAGATAGGTTGGTAGGACACATACTAAGACACCCAGGAATAGCAAGCTTAGTTATGGAAGGAAGGGTCGAGGACAAGAACTGTAGGGGTAGACCAAGGTTAGAATATGTTAAACAGATTGCCTCAGATGTAGGGTGTGGTAGTTATGTAGAGATGAAACGATTAGCTCAGGACAGGGAGGCATGGAGAGCTGCATCAAACCATTCAAAAGACTGAAGACTCAAACAACAACAACAGCGATTATATCAATTGTGGCTATTTCTGTGCTTGAGTTTTCTCGGAATCCATACTGCCCTTTGTAGAAGTAATCATTTTTATTAAAAAAATTAACAATTCTGTTTTTTACTACTGTTTCGAGTACCTTGGATATGGGTGGGAGGATGGAAATGGGTCTGTGATTGTCTGGATTGCTTTTGTCACCTCCTTTATAGACTGGTATGACTCGTGCTATTTTTAGATCATCAGGTACCAGGCCAGTCTCTAACGATAAATTAATTAAAGTAGTTAGTGGGCTACTTAGTATGTCAATGGAGTTTTTTAACAATTTTACTGACATACCATCTTTGTCTTGGCTACTTTTCATTTTAAGGCTTAATATAATATTGCGAATTTCCATCTCATTAGTCGGGGTCATAAATATGGAATCTGTGTTGACATTAATTTCATTAACTTTCTTCCCTGGGAGGATGTTTTTGGCTAACTTGTGTGCTATGTTTGTAAAGTGAGTGTTTAGAGCATTGCAAATATTTTCTTTTCCTGTGGAAGATTTACCGTCAATTATTATCTCATTGGGACCATCTTTGTTTTCAGTTGTGCAGTTGTAGATCATTTCATTGATTACTTTCCAAGTATCTTTTATGCTATTGGCGTTCAATGTTAATTTATGTTCATAGTATGAGGATTTCATTTTCCGTTTTAAAGCTGTCACTTTGTTCTTACATATTATGTGCTCCTCCTTTAAGAGGTTGTTGTTTCTGTGAATGTTAGTTTTAAGTTTAGCATGTAGTAGCTCCCTTCGTTTTATTAGCTGAATTAATTCTGTTGTTATCCATGGGTTATTGTGATTCTGGTGTATTTCCTTCAAAGGTGTGTCACTGTTCTCTTTGTTGGGTGTCTGTGTCAAGATTTTGTGTTTAATGGCGATGTAAGTTTCATTTACATCATCTAAACAGTCTATTTGATTGAGATCATTGGAGAATATGTTTTTGTTCACGTACCGGTAATTTTTATTTACGTTTTTTGAACTAGACCTTTGTTTGTTGTGGGGGTATTTAAATGTCATGTTCGAGATTGGGCTTTTGCCTTGATAGTAATTTGACCAGAAAATCTCAGTTACAAGAATATTATGATCACTAATATCACTATTTATATTGCTTATCCTATAGGTATATTTACAGTTATTAGTGGCTACCTGATCAAGGAGTGTACTTGTTGATTCACATATTCTTGTTGGATACCGAGTATTGCATTGTGTGAAACCATAGCTTGATAGTAGATTGAGGTATGATTTGGTTACATTATTTTTGTTTAGTAAGTTAATATTTGTATCACCAATGCATAAGCAAAGATTGGCATTATTTTTCGAAAGAATGTGCTCTAGAGTTTGCATGAAATTTGTTGCGTTATTTATGTTAGGATTATATACTGCAATTATATTAATAGTATGCAAGTTATTGAAACGAACAGTATCACTTCTTATAAGCTCTAACTGGATGAAGCTATGGTTACTCTCAACTAGGTTAAGAACTTTTATATTCCATTTTTTGTGGACATAAACTCCCACACCTCCACCGTCCTGATTGTCTCTGTGTACAAAAGCAACAGAATAGTTGTTTAGGTTGAAGTATTTAGCTTCATTACTTTTTACCCAAGTCTCGGTTACCACTATGACATCTAGATTTTCAACAATATGAATTAGTATCTCGATATCTTCTAGTTTATTTTTGATGCTTCTGCTATTTAGGTAAAGACACTTGATTTGGCTAACCTCATTTTTAGTGTGTGCTACGTAGTCGTGGATACAGTCATATTTACGCTCATCAATTGATGAGTGTAAGACAACATCAACTAGTAGGTCCATGTTTTGATTCATTATTATTTCTGCGAATGGGATGGCTGAGCCTTGTTTATGGAAGAGTCTCTTACTAGCCTTTCAATGTCTTCCGGTGAGCTGATCCTGACAGCCTTGTCACTATCTGATTTACGGACGAATATTTTGCAGTCCCGGGTCCAGACGTATTTAAAACCTAATTTACGGAGATCTCTTGCCTGTTTGTGGAGTACTTTATTAGCTGGCGTCAAATGCTCGTTTATGTAGATAGGCCTAGCCCTTGCATTGATTCCAGCATCACTTGAGTTCAGGTTGTGTTTGGACCTTTTACCTTTTAAAATTGCCTCCTTTTTAGCCGGCTGCAGAATTTGACTAGTAAAGGAGGTGGAAGACCTTCTCTGCTTTGTGGTAGCCGATGGCAGGCGTCAATATCGGACTCAACAACTGTGACACCCAGTTGGTCAGCGATAGTCTGGACAATCTGAACGGTGTTTTCGTTTGAAGTGTGCGGCACGCCATGAAGCTCTAGGTTGTTTCGCCGAACGTACTGTTGAAGCTCGAGATTCTCTTGCTTTAACATTTTAACCTCACTGCAAGCGATATCCTTTTCCTTCTCTAACTCACAAACTCTTTGGCTGAGCTTTGTAATTTCTGACAAGGCTTGCTTCAGAGTTTGTGTGGCAGTTGAAATGTCACTTTTCATACTATCGAAACAGTCAGAAAAGTATGTCACGGACTTGAGCATGTCATTCTGAGTCTTTTCAATGTTTTCGAGTTTTATCAGTCGCAGGTTGATTTCACAAGCAAGATCTTCTAAATCAGGTATACTTACATTCTCGTCTGGCGAAACCTTTTCCGTAGTTGACCTACTTACTGCACTGCACTCGACACAATGCCACTGCTTGGCTTTGTCGGACAAAAGCCGGTTAAAAACTTCCTTTTTTATGTTTACACAGGTTCTGTGGTATGATTTACCACATTCCCCATCACAAATTATGTAGTCTTCGTTATCAGTTACACATTTTTCACACTGTTTTGTAAAAAGAATTTAATGAATAAGTATGTTTTCTTAAAACAAACAATGATGTTCATAGGCATAACACAAGACAAAATCAAAACATTCATATTTCACACACACAAGCATATATCAAAAAGGAACTTATCACACAGGAGTTAAATTATACAATAAACTACCCCAGTATATAAAACTTGCCCCAAAAATAAAAACCTTTGATAGAATGTTGAAAGCTTATCTGCAATGCCATTGTTTTTACTCTGTAGTTGAATATCTTAGTGTATAGAAACTATGAAATCTATATTTATATTTTACTTTTTTATTTTAATTGTAATACCTAGCTGTAAGTTGTTGTATTTATAGAATTAAGTTTTCATATTAAGATAATAGAATAAGGTGTAAATAGCAGTCCAATAAGATTGTATCTCTTAAGATCTGTTATTATAATAAGTTATAAATAGTTATAGTATTAGTATTACTGTATATACCTATTAGTACTTTTATTTTATAGATGTAAATTCTGACGTGTCCTATATCAAAAATGTATTGTATACATGTATTTGATCAAATGGAATTAATAAAACTATCTATCTATCATCCACGTTCTCCTTCGTTCACGGCACACGTTCCCAGACGTCTGCTTCCATCATACCGCAAATTTAATATAGCACTCCATAATAATGATTCGAGTCATGGTGCAATGCAAATGTTCATACCGGCAGTCCGATACCATGATGTCCTGTTCGAATCCCCTTAACACCACACCGCTTGTGCTATCGCAAAAACTCGTCACTATAAGGCATCCAACGTTTAGAATGGAGCATTGGTCTTATGGCGCGTTACAACAGGGTTGCCACTCCGTGAGAGGAGGCCGTACAAAGCGCTTCGCGTACACTTTCCGCACATTCAGTGATTGTGCAGTGACGATGACTTTGAATTTTATTAAGTACTGTATAATAATACTAATAGTAGGCTAACATAACACATACAACGAAATTAAATTAACTTGAACGTCATTATATTTAACATTCCTGCTATTCTTGCGAAGTGTATTACTTAGCCTCATTTTGCGTGGCGACAGTACATATTTTAAAAACGGTAGCCTTTGATATTCCTGTGGCCATAGCAGTTTCATTGACTAAATTACTTATACTTTCGTTAGGTTTAAGATTCTTAAAATAACTGAACACGTTAATTACGACCTGTTTTTCCCTCCTTCTGAGCACTTGACCACGCTTTCGTTTCACAAAACTATCCATTGTTGTACGTGAAATTCGTAAAATACAACACGTTAAATCTAAGAGAACTGCTGCACACACACTCAAGATAGAGACAGCTGATCTACTGAAATATAAGCTCGAAGGGCACAGTAATAAAGCTGTGAGTAGCAAGCTGCACCCCGCTGTCCTTCGAAACTTCATTCTTATAAGCCACGGTCAATGAACAACCTGGCCCGTGTAAACAATTAAACCTACACTCTGGGTAAGCAGGTAGAAAACTTCTTCCAACATTCCTCTACAACTCTCAAACTGGCATGACATGGTTATCTTTAAAAATAGAAAAGTTGGCAGCATACGAACTTTTTCAATGCTGCTATGCGGTTATGAGAGAATATTCAGAAGTTTTACCTACATGAAAATTGTAATATTGCCAGTATAAAATATTTCAACAATCCATCATCAAGACGGCACATTTAGCTACACGTGTGTGAAAAATAGGCATCACAAAGTCAATGCAACATGATATAAGATCGATTTTTACTAAAAAGGGGACACAGTTTATAGTTTAAAAAAAATATGGATATCTAATTTTTTTAAATAAATTCTATCAAGTTTACGTAGTTCTAATATAGGACAAAAAAGATCGGCAAAACATAGTTTTACCCGAATATGCTGCTTTTTCGACAAAGAAAAATTTTCTACTGATATGGCAACAGTGGATTGCTAGAAAACGACAGCGTCATACATGTCTCACGTGCAACAGAAAGAGAGAAGAATATCCCTATCTGACCAGGGCTTCATTCTAAACGTAGGATGCCTTATAGACACTTTCCGTGTTTCGACAACATTCACTCTGTGTTTTGCCGATCCGAAATATAAATATCTTTTGGCCGTATAACAAGTTTTCACGATGACTCGCTTGTGATCTCTCATATATTTGCGCGGTACTCTGACATTCCTGTTCAGCTTTTTTCCAAATTAATTCTGCTATTCACTAAGCTAGAAAACATCTCTTCATGCCTATCTGGATAAAGAATATTATTCTGCTGGACACGCTATGCATAGTCCGCTCCAGTCGTCGTCTAAGTTTTACACTGGTTAAGGATATGCTCCTTGCAAAACACGGGTTAGAGGTACGCTCAGTTTCGAAGATTATCTATGCTGTGGGTTTGGATACTATCCGACACAACTCTGCACACACAAGAGTTGGCCCCACCTAGAAAAACTATCATAGAGCACTCTGAAAACAATGTCTCCATGCCAGCTAGTTTTTATCTGCAGTTTGGTACCCGAAATATTGAAAAGATCAAGCGCTTCCGAATATCATGCTCGCACGGATGCACGAAATGGAGTGAGTCTTTGTCCACTGCCTTTAACTGACACATTCTGCCACGTGCTCGCACGACCACTGCGCATCGGTCCTCACGCATCCTTCCGTATCTACGGATTCCCTCGTTGGATTTACATGAAATAAATTCCATAAATCATAGAAATATTCTTCCTTTATTCCCTCGACGTATTAGTTATTTAACCACTTCGTTGTCATCTTATAAGAATCTCCTCGGCGATCGCTCACGATGCGACACGACATTCACTGCGCTGTCATCCACAACGGTGATTTTCACAACTTCGCTAGGCGCTATCTTCAAACATTTCAACCCCGCCTTGGAGAAACAACTCGTCTCATCCAGAGCTATGGGCACTTCCTCAAAATGGGCACAGTACCGCACCTGTGACCGGGAGTGGTCATGTGTATGAAGAGTTTGAATGAAGCGCCACGCTGCATTTTTAAACGAGCGTCGTGAGACTGGGGAACCAGTCCGCTGCTGAGCGCGAGTGTATAGCGAATGACGAGCCATCGAATTTGCGAGAATATCTGACTAAAGCTTATCCCGTTGTCCAACACAGGAGATGACTACGTTGAAACTACAAAAATAATTATATTTCTATCGTGACGCGTTCATGAGATAAGAGTAAAAGAAACTTAGGAGCATTACGTCATCCGGACATTATGCCATAGGCTACCTCCGAGCAGTATAAAGGTCGCGGCAGTTAGCTTTGTGGGAGCTCTCTTGGCGTCAGCTATTTGTGCGTGAGCAATCTCTCTGATAGCAGTCTACGGAAGTGCCGAGTCCATATCAACATATTACCAGTGCGCCGGGAATTTAGGCCATGCGGCAAGTTTGTCAGCCCGTACGCTTTTTAAGTACAGAAACATAAGCTTGTGCCTTGCATGTGAGTAATTGAAAACTACCATCTCACTTGGTTTCCTTTGATCTTATTATTACTTATCGTGGAAAAATTTTTAGTGCACCAGGGCTGAGTGTGAGTTACTAGTTGAGGCAAATAATTCATGAACTGTGATTTCCCGTAATAATGCTGCAGTGATATCGCAGGGCACGTAAGGTACTAGAACATTCTGTTTGCGTATGCCCCTGTTAGAAGCTATTAACTAGGTGTAGCAAACGAATCAAGCAGTGAACAGCACAATATTATAAGTGACGAGTTCATAGTTAAAATTACAGCTTAGGTGGCATACCATTTGTATAACAACTAGCCAAGCGAGTGCAGAGCAGTCAGAAAAGCTATTAGGCTATATTGACATTTTCCAACATGCGAGAGGAACATTGTGACAATATGAGGAACAGCTTTTCTAGATTTTTCTACGCTGTAAAATTGATATGAATATGCACTAAACACCGGAGATGGGTTAGGCGAGAAGGAAGACAGAAGAATGAAGCAGATGTCGATTCCAGCCCATTAGGGGACCATGAACATCCATGACGGGCGAGCGAGTGGAAAGCTGTCCAAAGCCGTTGCCGACTCCAGCCAGGGATTGGGGCAGTCTTGAGTGCTATGGGGTGCACAAACCTACAAATGGAGGAACCGGACCACACCAACCGTAGCCGAGCAGAAATCCAAAACGATGTCCTGAAAAATCTAAAGTAAGACCGTTACCATGTCTTTGTCGTTTGTCTAACGTAGTCATGCGTATCCAAGCTTAGTTATATTTATCCAAGCTTAGTTCTACGTATCCAAGCTTTGTTCTATCCATCCAAGTTTAGTTCTGTTTATTCTAGCTGAGCTTATACCAGGTACATTCAGCTATTTATTTTCAAGTCTTGCCCAAGCGTCAAGGTTATTCAGATATTCCCAGTCTTATTTATTTAGTGAGAGTTTGCGACAATCATCGCATGATTTAATTTTGACATTCAAATATGCCTCGTGATTCAATCTAGTTTTGTGTAAATATATTTTTGGATCTATTCCTGAGTCAAATTTGAGTAATGTAATTCGAACTGGAGTCTTCGTGCTATTTCTTGTTTTCAAATTGGTACATCTGTACAGTTAATTTTCAAATGGGGTCAAGTGAAAATAATAATGATGTTCATAAACTCTCATGGCATGGTTATCAGAGATATGAAATATGGTGTGATAATAATAATAATAATAATAATAGATTGAAATCATTCATTATGAAATCAGTGGTGAGATCTGTGACTAATAGCTGACCGACTGAAGATTTTTCATATTCTGGAATATTTACATTCTCATTCTGTGGTAAACCAGAAATTCATATACCGAGTTTTTGAGTCATCATCATCATCTTGAACAGTTTACAGCCACTGGCCGGGTCTGTTTGGAATATAAGCCTCTCCATCGTCTTCTGTCTTCCCACCATCTCTCCGTCACCACCTTGGTCCAGTCTTTTATTTTCTTTCGCACGCAGTCCTCCTCACCCTTCCTCTTGGTCCTTTGCCCTCTATTTTCATCTTGTGTATCTTCCTGGGTATCCTCCTCCCATCCATTCGCTTAACATGCCCATACCATTTAAGCCTTGATTCCTCTATCCTATCCTGTAATGCTCCCTCCTTGACTAATTCTCTGATCTTCTCATTTCTTAACCTGTCCACCTTTGTCACTCCAATACTGCTTCTCAAGAATTTCATCTCACTAACCTGTATTCTGCTTCGCTCCCTTCCTTTCATAACCCAGGTCTCTGAGGCGTACGTCAGGACTGGAACGTAGTCCGTCCTATATATGACCCTTTTGCTGTTTTGAGGGGGCATATTTACTCCATACCAGGGTCCTAACACTTTTCCTGAATAATTCTTCTTGCCTCCCCCGCTCATTTATTTCTCTGTCATGTCTTCCATTTTCTTGTATCATGCTTCCCAGATACTTGGAACTCTCTACTTTCCTCAATTCTTCCCCACCAATTGTTATTACCGTTGTGACTCTCTCCTTCTTCCTGGTTGTGATCACCCACTCGCTTTGGCATATGCTAAACGTCATCTCATATCCATGTACTATTTCTTCCTATACATCCAACTGCTCCTGTACTTCCTCCTCCTTGTTTCCCCAGATCATCAAAAATCGTCGGCAAACGCCATTACTTTCATCCTTCTTTCGCCAATCACTTCCGCTACTCTGGTCATTATATCGTCCATCACTACAATGAAGAGTAGCGGTGAAAGTGCACTTTCTTGCCTCAAGCCATTCTTCAGTTTCAGCCATTCTCATCTCTCTCCTCCTACTTTCACACAGCTTATACTTCCATTGTACATTTCCCTTATCCTCCATACAGTCAGCTTCCCTACTCCTCTCGTCTCAAAAACCTTCCATACCTTACTTCTACGTACACTATCATATGCTTTTTGAGTTTTTGAGTAGTTTTTGATATTATTTTAGGATGAGTTGTGACAATGATTAATGTAGTTGAATATTTTGCATATTATGGAGGCAACCATGGGGCGGATTGAGTAGCTCCATGGTTGTCGTTGCCGGTCTCAAGCCCGCAGAAAGGAGGAGGGTTAGGGAGACCAGTCTCAACTCTCCCTGTAAAGAATTTGCAAGAGACATAGCAGAACATCTAGCTCTAATGGCATGTGCTTAGGCCGAAAGGTGGCAGCCCCTCTAAAGCACTCGGGGACTGTGGGCTAACAACCTGCATATCTTAAAATATATTGTTAAAGAAACTTCAGGAAGAAAAAGCTGGACGGACAACAAGTTGACAACCTTTGGACTGAAATGGACCACGAGGATTGGATTTTGAAATGTACGGATACTTTACGAGAGTGGAAAGTTACATCAAGCTGTAGTCAAATTTATGAACTATAAACTAGACATAATGGGAATGAGCGAGGTACGCTGGAATGAATTTGGAGAAAATAGACCATCACAGGGGATGACTTTTCTGTATTCAGGTAAACCAAATGCCGAGGACGACCATGTGAACGGTGTAAGCCTAATTCTAAATAAAACGGCAAAGAAGAGTCTTCCGGAATGGAGGCAATATCCGACAGAATCATAACAGCGCGGTTCAAAGGACGGATACGAAGTGTAACTATCATCCAATGTTACGCCCCAACTGAACAAGCAGACATGGACACCAAAAATTACTTGTATACAGAGTTGCAGGCAACATTGAATGGGGTGAAACGAGATATTGTCATTGTTTTGGGAGACCTAAATGCAAATGTGGGCACAGAAAACCTTGGGATAAAAACTAAACTGGGGAGACATGGAGTTGGAGAGGAGAATGAAAATGGAGGACTATTTAAGGCGTTCTGTGCGAGCAATGAGTTGACTATAGGAGGAACGGTGTTGCCGCAGAGAAAATGTCATAAAATCTCATGGGTATTGCCTGGTCATAGGACGCAGAATCAGATTGACCACTTTGCCATAAGTGGGAGTTGGAAAAGATCATTGTTAGATGTCAGAAACAAAACAGAAAACAAAACAGAAACAAACCTTGGTATAGAAAATATAATATAATGGTGATCAAATGATCACCATTGATGTTAGCCAAGGTGCGCCTGAAAATCATAGCTGCAAAGAAGAAATTTGATGTTCCAAAGAAGCGGTTTGATGTTCAAAAATCGAAGGATCCCAGCGTAAAACAAGAATTTAGATTAGAACTGTGGAATAGATACGAAACACTAAATACAAGGGAAGATGGGATAGGAAA
Organism: Meconema thalassinum; assembly: GCA_946902985.2. NCBI lineage: Eukaryota > Metazoa > Arthropoda > Insecta > Orthoptera > Tettigoniidae > Meconema > Meconema thalassinum. The sequence continues at coordinate 1,139,725,848 of OX336389.2, forward strand.
AGAATGGCAGAAAATCAAAGAAGCATTCCTAGAAACTGCAGAGAAAGTAGTGTGATTCAGAGATAACAAAAGGAAGGATTGGATGAGTCAGGACACCTGGGAATAGGTGGGAGAGAGGAAGAAACTGAAATTAAAGATGAATATCATAAAAATTAGGAGACAAAAGATGGAACTTCATGCAGAGTACACGAGAGTAGACCGGGAGGTGAACAGGAGTGCAAGATCACACTGAAGGAAGTGGGCAAGTGATCTCCCATCAGAGGCGGAGAGGGCTGCCAAAGAAGGAAACGTAAAGGAACTTTACCAGACCACAAGACTGCTAGGAAAGAGGAAGGAACTTATAGATCGTCCAGTGAGAAGTAAAACTGGAGCGTTGCTGACTACTGAAGATGAGCAATTGGAAAGATGGCGTGAACATTTTGCAGAAGTGCTGAATAGAGAGGTACGATCAGAGGAAGAAGAACAACTGGACGGAGAAGAACAGGGAGGTATAGATGATAATGCAGAGGAAGATGGAAACCGAAATGAATATGAGGCTCTTGGTACAATCAAGAGTGGAGCGCCTAGTACGGTAGAGAAGAGATCAGAGCTGCTCTAAAGCAAACGAAAAGTGGCAAAGCGCTGGGAACAGATAACATCCCACCAGAGCTCTTGAAAGAAGATCTAACAACAACAGTAGATTTACTGTACCCCCTGTTTGAAAAAAAATTGGAACCGGGAAGAAATACCAGGAGAATGGAAGACCAAGTCAAACTTCCGAAGAAGGGCGACTTGAAAAATTGTAATACCCTACTTGGAAAGGAATAATGCTGTTATCTATTCCTAGCAAAGTGTTGTCATGAATCATCTTAAACGGAATGAAGGACTACCTGGAAATCCACCTAAGAAGAGAACAAGCTGGGTTTCGCAGAAATCGATCGTGTGTTAATCAGATTAATACACTGCGCATTATCCTTGAACAGAGCATGGCATTTATGGCCAGTCTACAGTATATCTAGTGTTTATAGTCTTTGAAAAGGCTTTCCATTCAGTGGATAGAAGAAGCATGTGGAAAATAATTGCAAATTATGGTATTCCTGGAAAGGTCATCAGAGTTATGCAAGAAATGTATAACGGCTACCGGTACTCGTGCAAAGTAATGCACCAAGGGAAATTGATACCCTCTATTGACGTAAAAACAGGTGTATAACAGGAGTGTGTTCTCTCTCCATTAATCTTCCTAATTGTGATAGATAAAGTTATGAGGAAAACAAATGAAGGTAAAAGAAGAGGAGTAAGTTGGAATTTAACAGATCAACTAGAAGATATTGATTTTGCTGATGTGTGTCTCCTCTCACAAAACTTTCGGCATATGAATGCCAAACTGGAAGATCTACAGGAAAAGGCGAGAAGGCTAGGGTTAACTGTAAATTCCGGGAAGACCAAACGTAACAAGCGATAGGAAGTTTCAAATGAACGGAAGAAATTTAGAGGATGTTAAAGAATTTATGTATCTTGGTAGCATTGTTTCTAAAACTGGAGGAGCAGAGGAGGATGTGAGCAGTAGGATCAAGAAAGCAAATGCAACCTTTATCCAGTTGCATCCTTTCTGAAAAAAAAAAAAAAAAAAGAAAAAAAAAACAATTAGATTTCCACACGAACTAAACTCCGAATCCATAGCAATGTAAAATCAGTGTTGCTATATGGGTGTGACACTTGGAAAGTAACAAAATCAATCATAAAGAAAATTCAGACCTTTATAAACCGATGCTTACGAAGAATCTTGAGAGTGTTTTGGCCAAATGTAATATCCAATGAAGTACTATGGAATCTTACAAACGAGAAGCTCCACGCCACTGCTTTCATCACCTAGTGTGTGCCAACAAAGTGTATCACACGCCGACCACAAAATGTATATTTGTGTATTGTGCAAGAAGACTTGCGACAGGTATCATTTGATAACCTGTGCTAAGCGACAGATTGGAGTGACGAAATTCTGTATAACTTAATCTTGTATTACTCTATTAGTGGCCATTAGCTGCAATAAATTCTTATAATTTCAAATCATTGTGATCGGTTGTACAATTTGATAGCAGGCAGAGCACCTTTGCAGATAAACTTTCTACCACACATGTGAATTACTTCAAAGATCGGTCCAGAAACCTCTAATGTTTAGTAACTTATAAGTAATCATTCAGTTAACGATACCAATTAATTCACTTGAGGGTAATTGGTAACGAGAATTGACATTATTCAGTAACCCCCCGCACGGTAGCCGATAGTGATGGATGGGAAGGAAACGTTGTGATTGGTTGTGAAGCTGTCAAGCCGATAGTGTCAGCCAAGTTTCCTGCGGTTTTCGCTGCAAGAAAGACGCGCACAGGGTATCTCACGCCTCATTTGAAAGGTATAACTACATACTGGACTGTAGTTTATTTTGACGGTATAATTAGCTGTAATTTTCAGAATGAATATTCACTGTATGGGATTGCTTTATCGCTCCGAAGTGTTCCCAAATAATGTTTTAGTTCGTCAGTCCCACACCCGGTATTTCTCGCTAGTGTAATATAATAAACATAGCCAGGATAAGCTTAATTTTGGCTGGAGTGGGTTAATATTGTGAGCATAGGTATCAGTGGCTTAATGTTTGGACTTTTCATATTTGGCACGATTTTTTTTCTGATCAGTGTTGAAACTATCGATTTAGTAGACAAATTAATTGGGATATTAAACTATCCGGTATATATCTGGCACTGATTTGTTATGAATGATTTTTAAACTGACCATCTCCATGCTAAAATATGAAAAATACATATTTTAGCATGGCGAGTCAGTTTAAAAATCGGCTATTCATAATGAAGCAACAGTGTCTAATTGTAAAACACATTGCCAGCCGTGGTTGAGGGCCACTGAAGTGAAAACCCAGTAATTATGATCATGATCGTTTTGATATTTGAAGTCATTTTTCAATGTTGCCTTGGTAATCGAAATGTAATGTTTATCAGTCGGTGAACACAATTGTATCCAATTGTAATGGGTACCCTAACTTAATCCTGGAAATAATTACACGAGCTTAATAAATACAAATATAATCATGAAGGTGCATTCTTTGCTTTCACTACCCAATGGCACAAAGGTTCCTATGTGGAACTAAGCATCGAATGCCTCTCCTTTAAATCTGAAGAAAATAAATAAGTACACTGCAAAACGGGAGAATGTCAACATTGTTTCTAAAGTGATTCTGTACTTAAAGTTTAGAACAACGTAGCATTATAATATAAGCCACTACAAAAGAAGGATGATAGCCTAGTTTCATACGTACAGCAGTTTGAAGAATTTGTGTATGGCATAAAAAGTCAAAATAGTACATGGGGAAAGCAGTTTTGAGGTTAAAAAGAGTGCAGGAGATCAACTCACTAGACAACAAACTTTTTAATAATGAGTGTTTTAGAGTGTGACCTAATATACAACTCTGCTCTGCAATTCAGAAAGGTGTAAGGCAAGGCTGCAACTTATCACCCATACCTATCAATCTATAGGCTACATAGAACAGGCAGTGAAGGAAATTGGAGAAACATTCAATGTAGGAGTAAAGATTCAAGGAGAAATAATTTTATTTATTGTGCACAACGTATAACACTTTTCTTTTTTGCTTTCATTTTGACGATATATTATTTTCATACCTTATTTCATCTTATGGGTGGACATTATCAATTATTGTATCTACTTTGATCACTTCTGCACTGACTGCACCAGATATATGTGCTAAATCACGTAAACCGGAGCCATGTTCGTCAGCGTATTTAGTATGTGAAACTACTGCAGCGAGCGCTCACAACGAGACGCACACATTGACGTCGGTAGTTGCTAACATGTCCGATACAAAATACACCAGACGACACACGTAACGTTGTAATTATGTGAGAAGGCTTTTGTGCATTATTTATATTTGTAAATAATGCTTGTATGAGGCAATGGTGCCAACTTCCCCTGTAGCAAGGTTTGGCGACTGTATGGACGAAAAATACTGATGAACTAAAATGGGGGTCTGGACTAAACCATTGGTTGCTTCTTGGTTAGACGACTGTCTGGACGAAATCATTAGTTGCTACTTGGTTAGATTACTGTCTGGGCGAATATTACTGATTGCCCCAGGTTAGGTTTGTTTTGTGTGTAGAACAGTATTGGTTTGGATGAAAATTATTATTGAAAGAACTCGAATTATTACAGTGGGGGGGAAAAAACCCTACAAAAACCACACATTCAATGTGGAGAAAACAAAACAAGAACCATAACTTTCAGTCAACGCCGATTAAAATTACTTATAGTAATGAGACAGCTTGCACAATCTATTGCGAACTGGTTCAATCTCGGCGCACTGTCAATTGAACTCGGCGCTATTTTGTTTAACAGTACTGCACATGTGATCCTATTTGGGATGGCGGGTGGGTTGTAGAGAGCGGAGGTGTAAACATCTATTACTACGTCGTCTCCAGATATTTTCCTGGCCATTACTACAGGTATTTTGGTAAATATTTGTACGTTAGAAAAGTTATGAGGGAGTGATACGTGGTGCACCGCTACCATAATTTAAACTCTGAGATTTGCTGATTTGTCATCTTAGCCGACACACCAGAGGATTTGAATGAGTTTTCAAATGGTATGGATTCTGTCTTGAGAAAAGAATTCATGATGAAAATGAATAAATGTAAAACAAAAATATTGGAATGCAGTCGAAAGAAATCAGAAACCCCTATGGACATCAAATTGGCAGCTGAAAAACTAAAGAAAGTAGGAGACTTCTGTTACTTAGGAAGCAAAATAACCAGTGCTGGACGAAGCAAAGAGGATATAAAAGTCGGTTGGCACATGCAAGGAAAGCATTTCTACAGAAATGTATTCTACTTACATCGAATATAGATTTAAATAAGTTAGGCCTATTAGGAAGTCATTTTTGAAAGGCTTTGTGTGGAGCGTGGAGCTCGAATAACTGCAGTCTGGTTTCAGTATGGATTGTAGAGCACCCTCCTATCCCTGTACTTTATTCCAATCGTTTTCAAAATGTCAAACAACTTGCTCCAATTAACGTTATCAAAAGCCTTTGTTAAGTTTACAAATGCCATGAACGTTATGTTTCCTTATTCTAGCTTCCAAAATTATCCTAAGACTTAGTACAGCTTCTTTTGTTCCTAAGTTTCTCGTGAAGCCAAACTGGTCTTGACCCAACTCCGTCTCTATCAGTCTTTCCATCCTATAGTAAATTGTACTAGTCAGCATCTTTGAAGCATGAGTGATCAAGCTGATGGACGGTAATCTTCACATCTGTCAGGTTCCGTTTTCTTCGGTATAGGGATAACATTCTTCTTGAAATCAGAGGGTCTCATAAATCCTACACACCAAGTAAAATAGCCTGATCAGACCTTAATCACCTATGTAGTGTAGCAACTAAATCGGTATATCATCTATGCCTGGTGTTTTGTTCCTGCTCAAGTCTTCCAATGCTCTGTCAAATTCTGATCTCATATTAAACTCCTTTCTCATCCTCATCAATTTCCTCATCACTTTCCATTACATGATTCTCAATCTCCTTTCCCTTATATGAACACTCTATGTAAGCTTTCCATCTCTCAACCTTTTCTTTCCTATCTGTTAGAGATCTCCATCTGAGTCCTTAGTCTGTCTTCCTTTACCCAAAAGTACTCTTAATCCTTTGATAAGCTGTATCCACATTTCCTAATTTCAGACAATTTTCTATGCCTGTACATTTCTCTTTCAACCATTCGTCTTTTGCTTCCTTGCACTACTTGTTAACCTCGTTTCTCAGATGTCTGTATTCTGCTTTCCCCCCTTTTATCTTTTACATTCTTGTGCATCTGCATTTCGTCCATTAATTTAGTATATCCTATGTGATCCATGGTTTTCAACCTATTCTTTCTTTCCTACCAATCTTTTCTTTTGTGGATTTTGTTATTTCATTCTGCAAAAATGCCCATTCCTCTTCAATCGGTAGTTTGTTCAGGGTTTTTCATTAGTCCTTCCTTTATACTCGTCTTGAATCTTTTGTTCAAGTCCTTCTGTTTATCTTGTCCACCTTTTTGGGTTTTGACTTTCCTCCAGTTTCTTCAACTTAAGTCTGCATTTGATAATAACCTGATTGTGGTCAAAGTTTATGTCAGCACCAGGATATGTTTTGCAATCCAAAATCTGGTTTCGAAATCTCTGCTTGACCATAATGGAGTCGATTTGGTAACGTCCTGTATCTCCTGGTCTTATCCATGTGTATATTCTCCTATTGTGGTTATTGAATAAGGTGTTAGCTGTGCCCAACTCATGCTCGGCACAGAATTCCATCAGCCTGCTTCCTTGGTCAAACCTACTATCTTCCCTTCTCTTCCTTTTCCTACCTCAGCAATCCCTCCCATTACTCTACCATTTTCATCCCCCTTGACATACACTTGCATTAATATTCGGCCAGGGTGACTTGTGAATTAATACCGCCATTATTATATGCTGAAAAGAAGTATAAGAATGAGAATGTTCGATAGGTAGCCTAGATGTGTTGGAAGTGTTTCACATGTATGTATTAGATACTAATGTATGGTCTTCTATAGTTTTCAAATTAAATACCATTTATTGTAGTGTTTCTGGTATTGGAGTAATGTTGTAATTCCTTACTTCCAGGTTGAAGTGGACGTTTAACTTCAGCAAGACATCATGGTGAGTGATGTGCAAACATTAACTTGTGTATGTTTTAGTACATAACAGTCCAGAATTCGTATACAAGTGGTTGACGGATCTTACTGATACCGAGTTCTCTTTCTTTCAATTTATCTGTCTCGTTATGTAACATCTTCACTAGTATTAAAACTTGGCTGTGCAAAAACACATAGTACTAGCCAAGTTCAGATTCTTACATCAATTCAATAAAACTGACTGATGTTTTGTCTTTCCAGAGGTTTCGGTTCTGTGGTGACCTGGATTGCCCGGACTGGATTTTAGCTGAAATCAACACAATTGCTCGAATGGTAAGAGCTAATTATTTGTTTATTATGGTGCTTTTACATCTCAGTATAGTGAAATGAACAGTGTGTGAATTTGTGCATTTGTTTGTTCTGAATTCGGAAGGAGACGTAGGGTTTAACATTAGATAGCTTTCATACACACTGTCAACCCCACTCTTCCGGTTATAGTTATGACATAAGGGTCCATCATGGAGGATTTAGATCCTGGTCTGGTGTTGGAACAATGTGCACCCAGCCTCATGAGGACAGTTGGGTTTGAATACCACCATCAGCCATCCTAGAAGTATATTCGCACTTCAGTTTCAGGTGCATGCTGGGATTGTAATTATCTCAAAGGCCATGGCCAACAGCTTCTCAATCCTTGTCCCAACTAGAAGCACACACTAGTGCAGGCACCCCAATAACCAGAGATCCGGTCGGGTAGTGTGACGACACGGCTGGGTCAGTACCCTCAGCTGACCAGGTCTGTACCTACCTGGACTACTGCCTTGTTACCCGATGCAGGTAGCACCTCACTCGGCAAGCAGTTTAAATACTGTGTAAAGCGATATCCCAGACTTCCTAGCTAAGAAGAGAATTATAGTAGGAGTTGCTTTTAACCCTATAACACTGTTTCATAACTAGGGCTCGGAAGTTGAAGACCTTTAAATTGCCTAAAAAGACCTATAAAAGGACGTCAAATATCAAAATAAGGGACATAAAAACAGTATCAGTAAGGCAAGAAGCACTTCCTTCTAAAATGACTGTCCCAATTGAGCATATATAAGAAGTTACGGTCCAAATTGTAGAAATGTTTTCTAAAATATTGTATTGTGCAGTTCAAAAGTTCTAAAATCATGCAACTATGCTTTAATGTATCTACATACCTTTTCCGGGTTTGGTTGCTTATCCATCGTTCAAGTTCAAAGACAAAAGTCGGCTTACTAATGCCAAACTCTGTCATTACTCTGAGTAGAAGCACCGGCTTGGATTTTATCTAGCACTCTCATTTTGTCTTCTAAACTTAGCGATGTATATTTAGTTACTGTAGTTACTGTATTCTAGAGAGGACAGCAGTACGACACTTCCAAGCACTTTTAAGTAAACAGAGAGATAGAATTTAACACAATGTAACAGTAACTCGTCATGTGGGCTTCAAAAAGCAAACTGAGTAGGCACTGCCTTTGTTGGGTGCTTGTGACCAATAATGATACTTACGGTACTTATTATTGGCAGCGAGTGGAGTGAACGGGAAGAGAGGGGGATGTGATTCACATTTTACAATAGATGGCCTTCGTGTGAATGATGTCTGGCACAGCACTGCAGCGATGAAAACCTGTCCGAATAATCCAAATTCTGAAGTAGTGAAGCCCAAAATAGTGAGGGTTCACTGTATTTACAAACATGTCAAGTTGAATTGACTGAAAGATATTTTTGTTTAAAAAGCATTTCAAATACAATAATAATAATAACCAGTGGACCCGTGCGAGAACTCTGCTTAATGGGTTGTGTGCACCCCATGTGTACAGACTACCCGCCTGGCTCTAGTCCTATGCAGGATTTACGCGAAACAGTTCTGTCAGGGATTATCGTCTTGTTAATTTGTTTGAAAGCACTTTATAAACAAATAAATATATTTCCTTTGACTTTTCAAGAAATGCAAGATTTTTCTTGTACTATTGTGACGATTTGGGAGATTTTGGTACAAACCACACCTTCTAACTCCCTCTGGTTATGGAGCTTGAGTTTTGTGAAACATACACCTTAGCATATTATATATTATATAGATAATAAATTAATATAACTTACTCTTTTATAAATTGTTTTTCTTTTCTTTCTTAACATATTCCGACTTTTTTTTCTTGCAGAATAGGGCCAGAGAACAATGTTTTTTTTATCCAGTGTTATTTTCTTGGGAATGTACGTTTCACTTGATTTGCATTTCACTTAACTAAATTGTGCATTAAAGGTTATGATATTTTTTATATTTTTTTAATTTGATGAGGATGAGAAAGGAGATTTAATATTGAGATCAGAAATTGATAGAGCACTAGAAGACTTAAGCAGGAAATAAAAACCAGACAAAGTTGATATGCCGACAGAGTTGCTACGTTCCATAGGTGATGGTCTGATAAGCTTATTTCACTTGGTATGTAGGATTTATTTGACTGGTGAGGTACCAGTACCCTCTGATTTAAAGAAGAATCTTATCATCCCTCTACCGAAGAAAGCAGGAGCTGACAGAAGTGAAGATTACCGTACAATCATCTTGATCACTCATGTTTCCAAGATCTGACTAAAATACAGTGTACAAGAGCATGGAAAGACAGATTGAAGCAGAGATGAGCGGAGACCAATTTGGTTTTGTAGGAGAAATGTGGGAACAAGGGAAGCTGTATTAAGTCTTAGACTGATCTTGGAGGGTAGAACAAGGAAAGATAAGAGAACGTTCATGGCATTTGTAGACTTAGAAAAGGCTTCTGATAATGTTGATTGGAGTAAGTTGTTTGACATTTTGAAAAGGATTGGAATAAAGTACAGGGATAGGAGGGTGATCTACAATCTGTACAGAAACTAGATGGCAGTTACTTGAGTCGAAGGACATGAGAGAGAAGCTGGTATTCAGAAAGGTGTAAGTCAAGGCTGCAACTTATCACCCATACTTTTCAATGTGTTATTTGTTAAGAAAGACAATTTAACTCTTATTTACTTATTTATGTTGTAAGATCTTTCACCAGCATATGTTGGCAACTATGTACCAAAGACAATGCAGACGTAATAAAAGTAAATCGATACCAGTGTAGTTGGTATCGTAGAGCCAAAAGGACGTTAGCAAAGATCTGTGCCTGTTCATTTATTTGTTTCTACCACGTCATATAACCCACAGGAAATATTACTCTAATAACAGGTTATGGGCCCAGAACGTACGGATAGTTTTTGTGAGTGAAACGGGAATCAATACTGTGAGGTTAACGGAATATCGGAGGAAGAATAATGACTTTTTAGCGTAGGCCTACTTTGATACAAAAGGAAAAATGAACGACGAGGAGAGACAAAGAGTCAATGATGAAAGATACCACATTCCACTTTTCGACGGTAAGAACTACGACAATTGGAAATTCAGACTTGAAGTTCTACTGGACGAAAAGAAACTGATGTCCCACATCACAGAAGAAGTTCAGTATACTGAAGCACCGGCGGGCGAGACAACGGCAGCTCGAACGGCCAGGGAAGCAGCTAATGAGAAACTCCGGCAAAAAGATAAGTATTGCATTAGACTTATTGTGAGTGCTATAGCTGATAGTCATTTGGAATATTGCCGAGGACATGATACAGCCTTCAAGGTCTGGAAAACTTTAGCAGACACTTTTCAAAGGAAAGGAATTGCCAGTCAACTTCAGGCGAGGAAAGCTTTGCTTGCAATGCGACATAACCCTACTAATGAAACTTTGGAAAATCACTTTCTGAAGTTTGACAGACAAATTCGAGAACTTAAATCTGCTGGAGCAAATACTGATGAGATAGATGTGATTTGTCATTTGTTATTGACCATGCCAACTGACTATAGTATGGTTGTAACCTCTATTGAAACCATGTCAGCAAACGGTGAGAACTTAACCCTTCCTTTTGTCAAAAATAGACTTTTGGATGAAGAATCTAAAAGGAATCTGCAAGGAAAACAGAAACCAAAGAGGAATGAGTCCACAACTGCTTTCTTTACTCGACCAGGACAAGTAAAGAATGGAGGAAAACAGAAACATCAGTACCAGCAGCCGAAGACTACTGCAACACCAACATACACTCAGCACCAGTCCAAGGTATTTTCTGGAGCTAACAGTAATACTAAGCCTGCTTCACATTCTTACAAGTGCCACAACTGTGGGGGCAGTGGTCATTTACGGAGAGACTGTCCCAGCCCACGTAACGCTCCTTGGCAGCCTACAAAGTTTTCAGGGATGCAAACTGGTGCTGCCAATGTCACTCAAGAGGAGGAAGAGGAATTCTGTTTCTCAGCTTTATCTGACGTAATAGACTCAAGAATGACTAAGGCTGGAAGTGATGAAGTGATATGGTGGCTTGATTCTGGAGCTTCAGAGCACATGACTAATCAAGCCGATTTCTTTCAAACAAGTGTAAAGATTAATCCTATGAAGATTAAAGTAGCAAAAGTAGGGCACTCAGTCACATCAACACAAAAGGGAAACATGAAACTTTTTGCATTGGTGGACGGAACATGGAATACTGTGAACATTCCAGACGTGTTGTACATTCCAGATTTGGAAATAAATTTACTGTCTGTGAGAAGACTGGAAATGAGTGGATGCACAATCATTTTTGAAGATGGTAAGGCACTAATAATGAAAGGAAATTATGTGATTGCAGTTGCACATCGGATCAACAAGTTGTACAGGCTAACACTCCATACCAGGAAGGAAATTGCATGCCTAACACTTGGAAGTGAGGACTTATGGCATAGAAGATTTGGTCACACAAGTAAGGCAGGGCTTCAGAAACTGCAAACCCTGGTGGATGGTATGAAAGAAACTAAGGTGAAGGAAGTGTGTGAAATATGCTGTCAAGGAAAACTGTGTAAGCTGCCTCACAACCAAACAAGAAGAAGAGCACAGAGGCCACTGGAACTAATCCACAGTGACCTGTTTGGTCCAATTACACCGGAGTCATATAATGGAAAAAGGTACATTATAACTCTAATAGATGACTTCACACATTTTGCAGCTGTATATCCTCTAGAAAAGAAGAGTGAAGCATTAGACTACATCAAGATCTATGAAGCAATGGCAACCGCTCATTTCAAGAGCAAAATAAGTCGCTTCAGGTGTGATCGAGGTGGGGAGTACACCTCAAACGAGCTGAAGACTTCCTTTCAAGAGAAAGGAATACAGTTGGAATATACCATGAGCTACACACCTGAGCAAAACGGAGTAGCTGAAAGGTTCAACAGAACTATCCTGGACAAAGCAAGATGTATGTTGTTGAGCTCAGGACTACAGAAGAATCTTTGGACTGAAGCAGTAAGCGCAGCAGTGTACCTTATCAACAGGAGCACTACAAATGCTTTATCAGACTGTGTTCCAGCAACTCTCTGGTATGGGCATAAACCTGATGTCAGCAAGATCAGGGTATTTGGTTCTCCAGCTTACCTTCATACTCCCAAACAACTGAGTGGAGGAAAATTTGACAGTCGATCGAGGAAACTTTACTTGGTTGGGTACTGTCATAATGGTTATAGATTGTGGTGTCCTGACACCCAAGAAATTATTGAAGGGAAAGATGTCATTTTTGATGAGAGTTCTCCAGGTGAAAGGTTTATAGATATTGATCCATCACACTTTGAAACTAATAAGAAGCCTATTTCAAAGGAAGAAGGTACCGTGGAAGATCCAATTCCTGAAGATTGCAAAAATTCAGGGGAAGATCTGGAAGCCAATGACACACCGACAGAAGAACGGAGGCGTGGAACTCGTGTGAGGAAGAGACCGCAGTATCTGGATGATTGTGAGGTTACCCTAAGTGAACTAGCTATGGGTGCAGTAGTAGATGATGTTCCTGAATCTGTCAAGGACATTGAAGGTCGACCTGACGCAACAGAATGGCGGAAAGCAGTTCAAGAAGAGATGAATGCACTGCAGGAAAATAAAACCTGGACACTGACAACGCTGCCACCTGGTAAGAAGGCAATCAACAACAGGTGGGTGTTTCGTATCAAACATGATGCATCTGGAAATGTTGAGAAGTATAAAGCCCGCCTTGTCATTAAAGGCTGTTTGCAAAAACGGGGCTTAGACTATTTTGAGACGTATGCACCAGTGGCCCGCCTAGTGACTGTGAGAGTATTGTTGTCAGTAATTAATCATCATGGATTGCTTACTCAACAACTTGATGTGAAGAACGCTTTCCTTCACGGCAGTATCAAGGAAGAAATCTACATGACTCAACCAGAGGGATTTGAGCAAGAGTCAACTCCACCTCTGGTTTGCAAGCTGAACAAAACACTCTACGGATTGAAGCAGGCCCCAAAGGAGTGGAACTCTAGATTCAATGATTTCATTCAGAAGCATGGTTTCAGGCAATCAGAATATGATAAATGTCTTTATTTTCAAGACACACTTGCTATTACCCTACTTCTTTATGTTGATGATATTATTGTAGCAGGTAGTTCAGCTGCAGCTCTGCAGGAATGTAAGAAGGCTCTCATGGCAGAATTCAAGATGACTGATCTTGGAGATCTCAGGGAATTTCTGGGAATCAAAATTGATCGCTCAGAGAGAGGAATGTTCTTAAGCCAGCCCCAATACATCCAAAACCTTCTGAAACGTTTTGGAATGGAGGACTGCAATCCAGCTAAAACTCCCATGGAGGTAGATCCAGCAAAGGAGCCTGTTGGTGAATGTATCCTTTCTGTCAGACCTTACAAAGAACTAGTTGGATGTTTAATGTATCTCATGTTGACAACACGTCCTGATATAAGCATGGCAGTGAATTTCTATAGTAGGTTTCAAAGTAATGCTACTGATGCGCAATGGGTTGGGCTTAAACGTGTCTTAAGTTATCTGAAGGGAACAAGCGAGATGGGACTCTTATTTCAAAGGCAATCGGGAACTAGTTGTAAACTAGTTGGCTATGCTGATGCAGACTGGGGGGGGGGGTAATACCAAGAATAGGAAATCAATTTCTGGTTTCATGTTTGAAGTCTATGGTGCTAATGTACTTTGGGTGACTAGGAAACAAACTGCCGTTGCCCAGTCATCAACTGAAGCGGAGTACGTTTCTCTCGGATGTGCTGTAATGGAACTCGTTTGGTTGAGAAATCTTGTTTTGGACATAGGTGTTGAACTATGTGGACCAGTTGTCATCTTTGAAGACAATCAGTCAACTATTTTATGTCTAGATAAGTGGGAAGAGAAAAGGCTAAAACATGTTGATGTCAAGTATAATATTGTGAAAGATATGTATCGGAAGAATGTTATCAAGGTTCTTCATATTCCTTCAGGTGAGCAGAAAGCAGATATTCTCACCAAACCACTGACTGGTAACCATTTCCAGACTCTTCGAGCTGGCTTGGGCATTGTTAGTATGTAAGCTGTTAAAGCTGTGAAAGATTATTTTTGTATTGTGATCATTAGTTTGTTAAACTCATTTAATAGATTACTGTCTATGTTAAATTGAGGGGAAGTGTTAAGAAAGACAATTTAACTCTTATTTACTTATTTATGTTGTAAGATCTTTCACCAGCATATGTTGGCAACTATGTACCAAAGACAATGCAGACGTAATAAAAGTAAATCGATACCAGTGTAGTTGGTATCGTAGAGCCAAAAGGACGTTAGCAAAGATCTGTGCCTGTTCATTTATTTGTTTCTACCACGTCATATAACCCACAGGAAATATTACTCTAATAACATTATTGTCATACAGTACATTGAACAAGCAATGAAGGAAATTAGAGAAAAGTTTACAGTAGGATTTAAAATTCAAGGAGAAATAATTTCAACTCTGACAAGGAAACTGTCCATATGGTCATCTTGAAACCGACAATATTTCGTAGAGATGCTAGGAAACCATAAATTGGCGATGTACAAAAAATTAGCTGCCATTTCGGACTGGAAGGTATCGAAATCTTGATACAAAATCAGTGTGACAACGCAACTACTGGACAACCCTTGTATCTTGCTGGCTCGAGCGGCGCACAGCGAAGTGGAGTTGCAGTTGTGCTGGAGAGAGAGAGAGAGAGAGAGAGAGAACGAAGTGGCCGGCTACCATGCGCCAAGGACACTCATTGTTAGGGAAGGAATGTGAAACATAAATAAGGTTCGTTAATTACATGATAAAAAGACAAATATTTTTGGCACCATGCACAACGAATATGCTCTTTGAGGCCACATTGTTCTTCACAGTTTTCCTTACTTGTTTGAAGGCAATATTTCGCAGGCACTTCGAACTCGGGAGGTCTCTCCGTAGTGTAAATGGTTGCGAACCACGAATATTTAACCTTGTCCTTGAACCGTGGGGAAGAAAATTGAAAATGAATGAAGGATTGCATTTTCAGTACGCTGTTTCTCTAATATACATCAACCTGAACGTCTTCACAAGCCGACACAATGTCTGTTAAACAGCGATACAAAGCTTTCCATTGCCGGAAGAAAAACTTATCCAAGGGCTGTATTTTTCCTGTAGTGCCGGGAGGAATCGGGAGAATTTTTATACTGTTGCCTGGAGGAATGTCTTCAAGACAGCTTTTATCACTATAAGTAGTCCAGGAATCTAACAGTAGCAAACACTTCTCTTCCGTAAATGGGAAAAAAGATTCTTTAAACCAATATTTTAATTCCTTTTTCCCCATTTTTCCTGATTTTGTGGCTGTTATAATTATATTTCTGGCATGAAACATTTCTTTGGAAACTCTCGGACCGAAAGTTCCAGTTGCCTCTGTAGTACAATGAATAATTTTGGGGAAAATTGTACCGGCCATACTAATTGTAGGCATAATTGTGTACGAATGGGTGAGTGCATGAACTGATTGAGCAACTGTTTCTGTATGTGTCTCGCCAACAAACGATAGTCCTTTTCGCTTTCATTTTGTGCACGAATCCACTCTGATCTGTATTGTATATAGAAGAAGGGGTGTAGTCTAAAAATCGCTCTGTAGCTGCTTCTACAAATTTCTTTGCGACTTGATCTTTTTCGTCTTCTTCTTGCAGATACGTATGGGATACAAATTTCGTAATTTTTCTACTTTTTATTCTGTACTTAAAACGACTCTACAAACTAGTACAGGCACTGAAATTAGTTCGCCCCATTGAAATCTCCCGTGAGATTTCCAAGGTCCACAGTCGCAGGTCTTCATCGCATACATTCCGCTTCAGCCTTCTTGCTTCTGCAAAGCGAGAAAATAATTTTGTATGCATCAATTTCCTGTGTTCAATGGGACTTGATTCAGATTCTAATTGGTTCTTCCACTTGTACAGTTGTCGTAGTGACATCACCTTACGACTGTCTGGCTGCGTGGCTCAGGGGTAACGTTCTCGCTTGCTGAGCCCAAGGTTGCAGGTTCAAAACCTGGCGCAGTCAGCTGGCATTTGAGGGTGCGCAAATGCGAGGGAGCCGTGTCAGTAGATTTACTGGCACGTTAAAGATCCCCTTCGGGGCAAAATTCCGGCACCCCGGCGTCTCTAAAAGCCAGTGTAGTTAAAAGGGACGTAAAACCAATAACGTTACGGGTGCGTCACCTTACGACAAGTTTTGTGAATAGTGGTGAATGAAAGCCGCTTCTTACCCCCCTTATTTAACCACAAATTTACAGCTTTCCTCTTGTACGCAATATCTACAGATTGTTTCACTTTCTTCTGTGGACTGGAAGCATAGCTTGAACTAGATTTGTCAGGTGACTGCGGCGTCTCTTCACTGGATTGACGGGAATCAGACTCAGGGCTCAAACTCGGATCCGTAACTCCTCTTGTATCTGGCAATGGTTCTTTTTCAGGTAATGCAGATGAGGTGTCACTGCTTCCAATTATCACTTTCACTGTCACTATTTCTCTCCAGACACGACTCGGAGATGATGCTGGCACCCATGGGATGATTTTCAATTAGTTTGATCACATGGCGACCCATCTCCCTTTCGTCCGAAGTTAATTTCACGGGAAGAAGAGAAACCTTTTTCACGGAAATAACGTAATGCATACTCTAGAACATAAGCAGGATTCATGACTGCTCTCTCAAAGGAACATATGTTAACTGCCTAGCACAGAGTGCTCAAGGGTACGCGCACGCTTCAGCTGGTCACCAGGTGTCCACGTCGAGCTACTGTATATGCTAGCGCGTGCAATCCTATTAGAAATCTCCGTGCTGATTTCAGGACCTTCCAGTTCGAAATGGCAACAATTTTTTTGAACATCGCTAATTTATGGTTTCCTCCTCATCCCTACAAAATATCATTGTCGGTTTCGATATGACCGTGTGGACAGTTCCTTTGTGAGATTTGCTGATGAGATAAGTCATCTTAGCCAATTCACCAAAGGATTTGAATGAGATTTTGAATGGTATCATGGACTCTGTCTTAAGGAAAGAATTCATGTTGTTAATCAGTAAATTTAAACCAAAAACAAGTAGTTTCGCGAAGATCTAAATAGGACCCAAGAAATGTAACGGAGATTTTGAAAAATTGCACAGCCGCCATTTTTAAGTTCTCATAAAATTCCATTAAATTAGACATCAGTATATTAATGCTTGTATGGATATATACCGTGCGAAGTTTCAAAGCGCTCGGATGAAAAGTCGTGAGAAAAATCCATATAAATATTTAAATTGTGCATTGCTGCCATGTTGGTTTGTGGCATAACCAGGTTATTGAATGATCCATACGTGAACTTACGTTAATAGCCTCTATCAACATAAAAATTTCAGTTTGATTGCTGTAATAGATTCGTACATATTGAGAACCTTCTAAATATTTTGGATGGTCGCCATGTTGGATTGTTATATGTGTAGGCCATGGAGTTATGTACCATTAGATGAAGATTATTGCGTAGGTTCATTATTCAAACTTTCACTTCGATCGCATGATTAGGACACAAGAAATAAAATCCCAATATTAAACAGCCGCCATCTTGAGGTTATGTAAACCATTTAACTAAATTAGATGTCAGTGCATTACAATGTGTATAAAGATATGCTGTACCAAGTTTCACTGCCTTAGGATGGTTAAATTGAGAGACAAGTCTATTTAAATGTTTCAATTTCCCTTGGCCACCATGTTCGTTTGATACTTATCAGGTTTATGGAAGTTACATAGATGAACTTCCAGTAGTGCCCTTTATCACCATACAAAATTTCAGGGTGATAATTTGTTACACTTGAGGAGATATAGAATGCCAGTGAAATATTTCGCGCGGTTGCCATGTTGGATCTGTGAAACATATTAAAATTTGAAAGGCACAGTTGAGGTCGGGCGAAGTAGTACTGTCCCTGCGCCAGCTCTGAGAACCTGGCAGGAATGTGTAGTGGAGTGAGTACGCCAGTGATGACGTAGCACTGTACTATACTATGCAAAAACATATACTCATCTTAGAGTAGCGGTGTTGCTAATGGAGAATCCTGGTCTTCTTCTTCTGCCTCACTTTCGGAACTTGACTCTTCACATCCACTGGAGGAATCACTATCATCACTGTCAACATCCAGGTGTATCACTATGCTATCAATGACATCAGTGACAATGCCGTTCTTCTCCCAGTATTCATTCTCTACTTTCTGAACACTCCTACAGTACCCTTCCCAGTCAGTTTTGGTTACAGATGTTATCGCTTTAAGAGTGTTATCTCTTAGTTTCTGAAGGGATAAATCCCCGGTAACATTTCCTTCGTGCACCACAAGTTTCACCTTATTCCAAGCTAGTTCGATGGCATTCAGATCACACATGTAAGGGGGAGGGCGGACCATGGTATGTCCCAAGGATTTCAAATGAGTTAATTTTAAACAATTTCTCTTTTGGTTTAACCACTTCTACTAATTTATGCTTGCCACGGTGGGTGAGTGGTCAACGTGTCGGTCTACTAACCCCAAGCTTGCAGGTTCGCTCCTGGCCATGGGAAGTGATTTTTGAAAGGCGGCACCATGTCATACGATGTTGGCATGTCCAAGAACCCATTTGAATTCAGTAGGCCGTGTTCATAATGGCAAAATTAATCTCGGGAGTTTCCGCCAACACTAAGTTCCTCATTTCTCTACTAGAAAGCGCTCTAGTGTTCAAGGAGCTTAGATATCTAACCACCTTGACTTTCATAGTGCTTCAAGGAACAACGAATTTTGACATGCAAGCTACCCTTTGGGTGTCAAATAACAAAGCTTGCACCCGGCATCTGAGGCCGTATGATATTATTATACTAATTTATATAGTGCCTCTTTCCTCATAGACTCGTCGCAAGTAACTCCTTTGTTGCGTAACCACGATATCATATCTGATTTCACAGAGTACTTTGTGGGTGGTTTTTCTATCTGTGTGCAGTGATGGGGTGCTTTATCTAACACAACTACAGATGAAGGTGGTAGATTGGATGCAAGCTTCTCGGTGGCCCACTTAATGAAATTCACACTGTTCATCTGCCCGTGTTAATCCCCACTTGCCATACCGGCTTTATAGATGAGGAGAGCATTTTCTATGAATCCGTTTATACCCCCAGCGTGAACCACTATTAACCTATTACCTGAATTCATGTTAGCTTGTACTCCAAATACTTCCTCACTTTGCCAGCACTTCCCAACAGTTATATTACTATCTATCCAAGTTTCGTCAAGATAAATTATGTTGCCAACTTTGCCAGAGTTGTTTTATTCTCACTAGATAGTCGTGCCGCAACAATACGATGTGAGGTCTTTCAATTAAAATCTTCCTCCGATTTCGAGATTTTACCCACCGGAAACCGATTTGTTTTACTACTTTTCGTAATGAAGTATGTGACCAAGGGAAAGTTATTTTGCCTTGTGTCACAGGCAGGAGTTTTGGAATGGTAGGAACAAGTTTTTCTTCCACATAAAACTCTTGAATAGCATGACGAATTACACATTTATCAAAATCATCAATGTTCAACTCTGTGTGTGATGGCCTAGTATTTCGTCTCTTACCCGGAGTGGACAGCACACTACCCTCGCCACTTTCAGCCAATTCCCTCGTTTCCTTCCGTATCTTTTTAATAAAAGATTCGGACACTCCAGCATAGTGAGCAGCTCTTTGTGTCGCCTGGTTTACTGTGAAAGCAAAACGTTTGTTTTCAGCCTCTTCATCACATTTTACAATAATGTTACTTATGATACCACGACCCTCAGAATCCACAACTTTATTTTTCTTTCACACCGACGTAACACTATGAGAACCACACAGTCAAGTCTATGTTTCCACTGAGGTAGTATAAGCATAAGCATGGTCCGGAATTCCTTCGCTAACTCATCGTTCCCGCTCCCCTTACCTCCCTCTTACCTCATACCCCGCATCCTCAGAGCTGACGCAGGGACAGTAGTATGCACTTACCGAGTTTCATTGAAATCGCTTCTGCCATTGAGATTTTATTAAGGTCACATACGCACATAAACTTACACAGAAAAAAAGGTGATCTCATAAGGCTATTATTTTTCATAAATGAAAATAGGCTAATAATGGAATGCAGATCAGAAACCCCTTTGGATGTCAAATTGGCAGGTGAAAAACTAAAGGAAGTAGGAGACTTCTGTTACTTAAGTAGGAAAATAACCAGTGATGGACGAAGCAAAGAGGATATAAAATGTTGGTTGGCTCAGTCAAGGAAAGCATTTCTACAGAATAGAATAAATAATAATGTTATTGATTTTACGTTCCTTTTAACTACTGTGGCTTTCAGAGACGCCGGAGTGTGGGAATTTTGCCTCGAAGGGGAATGTCGCCGATTTAGCCCAACAGTTGGAGACCATTTGGCACGAAATTCCGCAGGACACCATCCGGGAACTTGATCAGTCCATGCCACGTCGAGTGACAGCTTGCATCCAGACCAGGGGTGGACCAACACCTTATTGACGTCCTCACTTTGTAACGCTCTAACTCAGCAATAAATAATTCGATTGTTCTGCATTTTTGATCGTTTGTTTTCCTTAAATTGAAAATGATAACAAATCTATTTTCCGTTTTTGATCCATCAACCAATATTATAAATTTATCTTTAAATTGATTAAGAACATTCTTAGGAATAATAATTCTACCTCTCATTTATTGATTAATACCTTCACGCCATAGTATAATCTGATACTCTGTTATTAAAATATTACATAATGAATTTAAAACAATAATTGGGCCTACAGGCCATCAGACAATTCCTTCCTGGTGCGTCTTTTTGTTGTTGTTATACAGTGTATTCGAATGGTAGCTTAGTTGTGGTGAGAGGTATAATAAAGGCATTGAAAAATAGATTGCTATTTGTTAAAGGAAACCAGGATCATCAGATGACAATTATAGGTTCGGGATGTGTCTGTTCTTAGGGAAGTATCGAGGTGGAGTGCTGATATGTGGAGCTACAGAATTCTGCTAAAAGTAAATTGATAATTTTGCTAGTTTTGAAAGACAAAATGTCCATACAATTTAACACAAAACCATGCAATTTTTATGTTTACATTGAGTGTTATAAAATAATACCAAACGACCAGTATTATATGTGCAGCACATATATAAACGGAACTGTGAAAAATCTTGTGGTTAAACCAGAAATAAGAAAAATGATAACATGGATTAAAGAAATGTAATTGTTACCAATTCATGAACCACCAAGAATCTCTGTATCTCCATAGTTATCATAACTCCATTAATTGCCATCTACGAGGGCTGTCTTTTAAGTATGGGCCGTTTAAAAAAAAACTGAACATTTTATTTTGAAACCACATTTATTTTTAGGTTTTACATACCTTCCTCTATTTTTCTACATAGTTGCCTTGTTTAGTTAGGCACTCGTCATACCTTAAAACTAAGTTCTGAAATCCCTCTGCATAAAAGTTTGCCGCCTGCTTTGACAATCAAGAATTCATGGCTGTTTTCACTTCATCATCGGCGAAGCGCTTCCCACCAAGATGACGTTTCAGCTGCGAAAAGAGGTGGAAATCTGTGATCACAGATGGTCGAGCTGAGCGTTCGTCATGAACATATTCACGGCCACTTTTGAACTCGCGTACACATTTTCGCATTTTACCTTCCGTCATTGCATTATCACCATATACCTCACAAAGCTGACGATAAATGTCTGCAGCCGACATGTTTCCTGCACTCAAAAAACGTATCACAGATCGTACCTTACGCATGGCGGGCAAATCAATAATCTTGAACAATGTAAAGATGCACAGTTCAGTGTACAGGTTAACTACACAGCTGCAACTGACGCCTGCTTGTTCGCAAAGGATGCTGGGAGGTAGCGCGCACGCTTGTTGCTGTGTGCGCACTAACTACGGGCTTAAAAAAAACGGCCCTCACTTAAAAAAAACAGCCCTCGTAAGTTGGACATCATCAAATATAGATGGTTAAAAGATAGACATGCATTTCCGAGGTGCATAGAAATCATACTGTGGATATTTTGGACTCTGTAGAAGCAGTTTTGCCAAGTATTTACACCAGTCACATACTGCAATGAGACGTGCTCTTTTCGATAACCTTATGATGTAGCAGGTAGCGTTGGCTGTCGCTTGCTGGGCCCAAGGTTGCAGCTTCATATCCTGGCATAGTCAGCTGTCATTTGAAGATGCGCACATGCGAGGGCGCCGTGTCAGTAGATTTATTGGCACGTTATAGATCCCTTCGGGGCAAAATTCCGGCACCCCGGCGTCTCTAAAAGCCAAAGTAGTTAAAAGGGATGTAAAACCAATAAAACATGACAAATATGATTTAATTTATTAAACAACCTCCGTCAAATCAATATAAAGTATGTGCGTTATAACGTGCCAAGTGTGGTACATGTTTCGAACCATAGGATAGCGGTCCTTCTTCAGCCACATTATGACATAATTAAATAACATTACACACAAAAACATTGAGCAAGAAAAAACATCATCATGCATATACACAGTCACTCATAAAAACATATTAAAAATTTCATCAACTTAGACACATTATATATATATATTTTTTTGAAAAGTGATATTGTCCATTCTTCAGTTGTTCGGACTTATTAGCTCAGTTATGTTGGGAAAGTTGTTCATTATACCAAGGTGGTGCCTTGCTTATATAGGGACGAAAAATTGGGAAAATATTCCCAATGAGTGGCCTAAAACAAACGGAAAACTGAGAATTAATTTAATTTGTATAATTGAAAATTGAAGAAAGGGGATAAATAACTTACTCAAAAAATAAATCTTTGACTATTCCGGGTGGCAAAAGATTAGTCCTCTGTTGACAAAAGAAATAAGTTAGATAACACCGCAAAATAGATCAACGAGAAAACTTGTCGCAAGAAAACAATGGAGAGTATCTTACCTTGTAATGCCTGCATATGGCCTGCTGGCTCGAGCGAGGTCACGACGAGGCAAGGTCAACAGAGGAATGGAGGGGTGGAGACCCGCTGCCAATGGATAGCTGGGGGAAGAAAAACTAGGGGTGTAGAATAGAGGATATGACCAATAGGACTCATACATCTACGGGGGCTTTTTTATATGTTTGATGTTCATGACGTAATTTGTCAATGTTTCATATAAAATATTATTGTCAAAGTTAATTTCATTTAAGTTGTATGACGGATTAATTCTTAAAGCCTGGTCTATTTCAAGTTGTTCCAAAATGTTGAGCATGACTCCTTTGCTGCAATAATGCAGGATTTCCAGATAGTTTCACAGTCTTCAACCACACCAGGAAGCATGTAGAGTGGCCCACTGTCTTGGTCTTGGTTGGACGATTGATGCATGCTGCTGCTCTCTTTGTATCGTCACGTGACGTGCACGTGTGCCCTCTAGCGATGGGCTGTGACCTTCCACGCTCTGGTCGGAACCACACCTCGTTACACACGCCACGATTAGCTGATGTCGTCACCGGTTTGCACATGCCAGCCTCCGGCTCGTTACTTTTTGAACGCAACTTATATCATGAGCAGGGATGACAGGTATCACTAATGTTACATTTGGCAACCTTGTCTTGAGACTAGGGGCTGTAACTCATCCACCGATAAAAATAAAAAAAAGAAGAAAGAAAGCGGTCCTAAAACATCCACAGTGGATGTCGCTAGGAAAAGGCAATGACCACCAGATAGCACGGTTGTGCAAGACTGTGACACAAAGTCAACACAACATGGATCTTGGTCGTAATTGATAGCTGCCATGTAGTAGTGAATCAGGTTTTGAAGCCTTGAGTCTTCAGTCCTTTAGACTGGTTTGGTGCTGTTCTCACTTACAAGACAATTTGTTGAACATATTCTATCCTTTTCCTTTCCGTACAGTTCTTTATTCCCGAGTGCCTTACCAATCTCCGTTCTTTTCATTTCCGCACCAATTGTTTTGATACCTCTTCATTTGTTATTCTCTTCTTTTTCATTCTCCTGTAATACTACATTTCAGATGCCCTCTTTTCTGATGCACAGACAGTCAAAGTTTCACTTCCATAGAGTGCCACGCTCCAGACATAGGCCTTCAAGAATGGCTTTCTAATATCTAAGTCTACAGTATATTTGATGTCAAGTAGCAGAATACTATTTCCTTTAGTCTTTCACCTGCCAATTTGATATCAGTAAAGGTATCTTGATTTATTCCAGCTGCAATCCATTAATTTGATTGGTCATTCATTGATTTTTGTCTTGATTTCTTTCCTCGATACTATGACCATACCATTTAGAAACTTGTTCAAATACTCTGGTGACTTGACTAAGGTCACAGTGTCGTCAGCAAATCAAAGAGTTATAGTAATTACACGTCTAATCTTTTCTCTACAAATTTGTCTCTAATTTTCTTCATTGCCTGTTCAATGCCCAGATTGCAAAGTGTGGGTGATAAATTGCAGCCTTGTTTCACACCTTTCTGAATACCTGTCCCCTATCAAATTTCCTTCAACTCCAATAACTGCTGTCTATTTCCTGTATAGAATGTAGATCACCCTCCTATGCTTGTACTTTATTCCAATCCTTTTCAAAATGCCAAACAATTATTCCAATCAACATTATCAAAAGCGATCTACAGTTCGAGCTCGTAAGGGATTAAGGAAGCTTTTAGTTTTACATGACCATTAACCTTGCGATCATGAGCCACAAGACCACCATTTTTAAGTGGACCCCGAACCACAGGACGTGATATTTCACTAGGAAAATCTCACATGCGTTGACCGGAAATTGAACCTGGTTCACCTTGTTGAGAGACGAGCAGCTTGACCACTGCTGTTCCTGATATGGAGATGATAAGTCTTCTTAAAATCAGAGGGTGTAGCCCCCATCTCATACATCCTACATACAGGTACTAAGTGAAATAACCTGATCAGAAGTCCATCTCCTATGCAATGTAGCAATTCAGTCAGTATATCATCTATGCCTGGTACTTTGTTCCTACTTAACCGATATTTTTCAGTGCCCTATCAAATTTTGATCGTATTGTTAATTTATTTTCTTGTATGCCGCAGATAAGCTGGGCACCGTTTTGTCTTTTGGTCTTGGCTAAGCTACTCATTCTTGGCAGTTTAATTTTTCTTTTGCGGGGCAGCGCAGATGACTTTGCTGTAAAGGGAGTGGAGTAAATGTACGGCAACCAGGCAAACTGCTGATGCATCCGTTTCTTCTTTCGGCCTTTTCTCGTCTTATCTGAGTTCCTAATATTTTCCAGAAAATACTCCTAATTCTTCGATAAGCAGCTTCTTCTTTTCCTACTTAAACAATCTTTTCTACATTACATACAGTTTCATTTGAGACTATTTTGCCTTTCAGCATCCAGTCTAGTCTCGAAGCCTCTGTTCATGAACGAGTCGCTCCATGATCCCATATTAGTAGTTAGCACTGGAGCCTGCTCTGCCTCTACACCTCTCACTTTGAAATCGTTCAACACAATCTAGCCATCTCCTCCTAAGTCTACCTCTGCTCCCCTTACCCTCTACTGCCCAACTCATTAACCTCTTGGGTAATATCTCCCCCATTCTCTTCACATTACCCCACCATCTGAGTTGGCTGAAATTAATGGCTTCATCTAGCATGTCTAACTTACCCTTTACCTCTTCATTTTGAGTATATTTCTGCCAATTCTCCCATCCATTTGTCCCACCTATCATTTGTGCTGCCCTTGTAGCAGTTACCTCCATTTAATGAATACGATATCCTAAGTACCCTGCTCTCAACTTCCATACAACAAGGTCACTCTAAATACTGAGCGATGTTGGGAGAGTTTTGTCGCTACACTAACCTCTTTCTTGCAGAATACTGGATTGGCTTTTCTGCACCTCGATTCTATTTCTTTCCCCACACACCATCCTAAGAGAATATTCAGCCTAAATGCTTGAAATGATCCAGCTCCTCCAATTTAGTTCCTCCTATCTGGCATTCTATTTTCTTGTGTGTGTTCCCTACCGACATGACCTTCATTTTTGGAATGCTGATTTTTATCCCATATTCCCTACATTTCTGTTCAAGTACTAATATGTTGGCTTGTAAGATTTCGACTGAGTCTGTCATTACTACCACGTCATCGGCATAGGCCAGGCTGCTTACCTGGTCTCCACCTAATTGAATCCCACTCAGTCGGTTTCTGCCTTTCAGCAAATGGTCAATGTATAAAATAAACAGTAGTGGTGGAAGGTTCCAGCCTTGCATCATCCCTGGAACCACCTTAAACCAAGCACTCATCCTATGATCAACTCTCACTCTAGTATCATCAACATAAATACATTTGATAGCCTGTGCCAGCCGACCCTGGATACCGTAATCCCTTGAGATGCTCAGAAGCTTTTCCCTTTTTACTCTATATCGTACGCCTCCTCTAGATCTACGAAACACAAATACTAATGTCTATTTCTATCATAGCATTTCTCAATAACATGGCGCATACTAAAATGTTGATCGTGTCGTCGTGATCTAAAGCCACACTGGTTTTCATCAATCTTACTATTGGAGGTTAGTTTGGCTGTAGAGGGTAAGAGGAGCAGAGTTAAACCAAGGAGGCGATGGTTAGATTCAGTGTTGAATGATGCAACCACAATAGAAGAATATACACATGGATGAGACCAGGAGATACAGGGCTTTACCAAATCTACATTACGATCCAGCAGAGATAAGAAAACCATATTTTGGATTGCAAAACATATCCCGGAGGTGACACAAACTCAGACCACAATCTGGTGGTTATGAAATGCAGATTAAAGTTGAAGAAACTGAAGAAAAGTCAAAAGCCAAAAAGGTGGGCAATCGGCAGACTGAAAGAGAAGTTCATGAATGAAAGATTCATGACGAGTATAAAGTAAAGACTTATGATACTTCAATAGCAAAGAAATGGGCACTTTTGAAGAATGAAATAATAAAATCCGCAGAAGAAAACATTGGTAGGGAAGAAAGGATAGGTAGAAAACCGTGGATCACGCACGATATACTAGAATTAATGGACGAAAGGCGGAAACACAAGAATGCAAGAGACGAAAGGGGGGGAAGCAGAATACTGACTTCTGTGAAACAAGGTAAGCAAGAAGTCCAAAGAAAGGAAAATAGAATGGTTGAAAGAGAAATGTGAAGGTATAGAAAATTGTCTGAAAGTAGGACAAGTTGATATAGCGTATCGAAGGATTAAGAGTAATTTAGTGGAAAGGAAGACTAGGTGCTGTAATATTAAGGACTCGGATGGAAAACCTCTTAACAGATAGGGAAGAAAAGGTTGAGAGATGGAAAGTTTACCTAGAGCATTTGTATAAGGGTAAGGAGATTGAGAATCATGTAATGGAAAGGGAAGAGGAAATTGATGAGGATGAGAAAGGAGATTTAATATTGAGATCATAATTTGACAGAGCACTGGAAGACTTAAGCAGGAACAAAGCACTAGGCACAGATGATATACCGACTGATTTGCTGTGCTGCATAGGTAATGATGTGATCAGGTCATTACATCTGTATTAGGATTTATGAGACCGGTGAGTTATGCCCGTTGCTCACGGTAAAATTTTCCTTCAAATTTATTGTACAATAATTTAATTTTATAAAATTTATGTTGCTCACGGTCAAATTCAAGTTTTATAAAACCTTTGATAAAACGTTTCATAAAATAGGACATGTTCTATTCCGTAAAATTAATTTTACGAAACGAACCAATCAGGGAAGCTGACATGAAGATGATGCTGGCGCCACGTAGTGAGAAGATTGTGAAGCTCGCTTGTAAACAAACTCTTCGAAAATAAAACATGGAGGACGGTTGTCGTTTGGGGGTAAAATTTACAGTCGATTCGCATTATTAACTCAAAGCGGTCATGAAACTTGCTTTAAGTACATTTGAAAACATGCGTGGTACTGAATGAATTAATTCCAATCAATATTTAAGATATAATTGTAATAATTGGATATTTAACCATACGCGCTGATAAGAAGTGCAACAAATTGCTCTATCGTCAGTTGGAAAAGTGTGCTAGTGGTATCGCGCTCGCTTGCTGATCAGAAGATCCCGGGTTCAAGGCTATCTAGGGGCGAAAATTTTTACTTCCTTTTAATTATTTTATAATTTCCTCCTTACATTGTACAGCAATATTGCAACATTGTTTTGTGTTTTCTCCCATTTAAAATTTTTATTTTCCCTAAATACTGTAACCATGGACGGATACCATTCGGATAACTATTAGAATTTAAATAGTTAAATATTTATCCCATAATAATAATAATAATATGACACGTTCTGTATTTACTGGATATAGCTAGGAGTTTTTTAAACTGCTTTCCTCCATTCTTAGAAAATTCCTATATGAATTTTGATTTCTAACCTCAACTCATTTTCGACCAAGGAGAGTATTCCTCTACTCTTCTATTCTCCATTCCCGAGTCCAGGACTTCCTAGCATTTCTTTTCTTCCTTTTTTACCACTGTACGACATTTAATTGTAGCTAAATTAAGCAGCAATTTTTGCAATGCTTGCTTTGTTTGTTGGAGCCATACTCTCAAACCAATGTGTGTTGAACAGCTGATTCTTGGTTCAGAAGTTTATCGGTAGATGGCGATCCTGATACATCCACGGATTTTATAAAATAATTTTACCGTGAACAACACAGCTTGCTTTCGTCAAATTTTTATAAAATTAGTTGTAAAATAAATTTTAGGAAACATTTTACCGTGAGCAACGGGCATTACCCTCTGATTTCAACAAGAATGTTATCCCGATTATGAAGAAAGCAGGAACGGACAGATGTGAAGATTTCCGCACAATCACCTTGATCACTCATGCTTGGGTGAAGACCAATTCGATTTCAGGAGTAACTTAGGAACAAGAGAAGCTGTACTATGTCTTAGGCTCATTTTGTAATGTATAATAAGAGAATGTTCATGGCATTTGTATACTTAAAAAAGGCTTTTGGTAATGTTGATTGGAGTAAGTTATTTGACATTTTGAAAAGGATTGGAATAAGTACAAGGATAGTAAGGTGCTCTACAATCTATACAGAAACCAGATGGCATTTATTTGAGCTAAAGGACATGAGAGAGAAGCTAGTATTCAGAAAGGTGTAAGGCAAGGCTGCAACTTATCACCCATACTTCTCAATCTATACGTTGAACAAGCGCTGAAAGAAATTAGAGAAAAATTTAAATTAGGAGTAAAGATTCAAGGGGAAATATTTTCAACTCTGAGATTTGCTGATGACATTGTCATCTTAGCCGGCTCACCAGAGGATTTGAATAAGTTTTTAAATGGTATGACTTCTGTCTTGAGTAAAGAATTCATGATGAAAATCAACAAATTTAAAACAAAAATAATGGTATGCAGCCCAAATAAATCAGAAACCCGTATATAGGTCGAATTGGCAGGTGAAAATCTAAAGGAATTAGGAGACTTGGTACTTACGAGGCGAAATAACCAGTGATAGACAAAGCAAAGAGGATAAAGAAAGTAGGTTAGCACAGGCAGGGAAAGCACTTCTACAGGAAAGGACTCTGTAGACATTGAATATAGATTTAGGTATTAGGAAGTCATTTTTGAAAGCCTTTGTCTGGAGCATGGCATTCTATGGAAGTGAAACTTGGACTGTTGGAGCAGCAGTCAAGAGGAGAATAGAAGCATTTGAAATGTGGTGTTACAGGAGAATGATAAAGATCAGTTGGGTAGATAAGAGTAACAAATGAAGAGGTATTCCGGTGAGTGGGAGAGGAGAGATGTTTCTGGGAACTGCTATTGAAGAGAAGAGATAGTTTGGTTAGACACATACTTAGACACCCAGGAATAGCAAAGTTAGTTATGGAAGGAAGAATCGAGGAGAAGAACTGTAGGGGTAGACCAAGGATAGAATATGTTAAACAGATTGCCTCGGATGTAAGTTGTGGTAGCTATGTAGAGATGAAACGATTAGCTGAGGACAGGGTGGGGGTCCAAGGATGGCGGCATCAAACCAGTCAAATGACCAAGATTAGATTATACTGAACAGATTCTCGGATATAAGGTGTGGTAGCTACCTTATGGAGAAATGAAATGATAAGTCCAGGACAGGGAGGCATGGATAGCTACATCAAACCAGTCAGAAGACTGAAGACTCAAACACAATGTCTGTCAATTAACGAACCTTCCTTTTTACAATGGCTGAGTACACTTTTCAGGGGAATAATCCTATAGTTGTTGCAATCTTTCCTGTTACCTTGCTTATAAGTTGGTGCAATACTTGCATGTTTCACTTAAGCCATTTTTCTTTTGCTTTTTTGCATCTTTTGTTTTCCTCATTTTTCAGAGATTTATGTTCTGCTTTTTTCCTTTTTTCTCTGAATTTGTTTGCTTCTGCCTTTCATTCACCAATTCTAGTACTATCCTATGTGATCTAAGGTTTTCTACCTATTCTATCCTTTCTACCAATGTTTTCTTATGGAACGTTTGATATTTTATTCTTTAGAATTGTCCATTTTTCAGCATTTAGGGATCTTCATTAGTCCATCCCTTATACTCCTCTTGAATCATGTGTTCACAATGTCTGTCAATTAACGAACTTTCCTTTTTACAATGGCTCATAGCAACAAAGGGAGATAATGACTTGGAGTACCAAACATTCTAGTGGAGATGAACTACAGGGTGGCTTTTTTTTTGCTGGAGTGGGGCTGCCATCTAGCCAGGAGCGCATACGCCTTCCAATAGGCAAGGCAGCTTGGGCCGCTGCTTGTGCGAAGGCAGAATCAGTGACAGAATACAGTAATTAATAACAGGGAAAGTGACAGGGTTCCAGCCTCTCCCCCGAAAGAAGCCAGTAAATATTAAGAATGTGTTGCTTTGGTAAAAACATAAAATAATTGTAAATTTGGTTATACCCTAATCTTAACTTATTGGCTAAGTTAAAAACAATATTAAGATTAAAATTAGACTACCTCGTGGTGTAGTGGTTAGCATTCTTGGCTGCCACTCCGGAGGTCAGAATTAGATTCCTGGCTCTGCCAAGAAATTTTAATTCTTGTCTAAGGGTTGGAACGGGATACACTAAGCCTTGTGAGGCAAAACTGAGAATTCCACAGTATGGTACTTTTAAGAAATAAATTATCAATTTGTAAAAGAAAATGACTGTTAACCTTTCTGCTTAGTAAATTGACAAATATTAGGTATTTGCCATTCATACTCCATAGGCCGTATTAGAAAATTCATTAAGTATAACATTTTATTTGTGTTATATTTTACAACTTTTTTTTGTATTGCCACAAATTGTAGGCTATGTAAACTTATCATTTTACAATTAACTCTTGTCTAAAATAATTACACAAAATTATATGCTCTAAGATATTGGTTGATATTTCGGGGTATTTTGCGGAGACAATCCCCTGAGAATACTCATAATTTTCCAGAATAGTCAGCCCCCCCCCTGCCGAAAATAAATTGTATATATGCCCCTGATGCTAAATTCATCAGCAAGTCAGCATTAATCAACTTACCATTTCACAACAGATGCTGGTAATGTTCTCCATTAGCTGTCAAACAGGTCTTGTACCGTATAAATAAACTGACGCTGTAACTCTCCTTCCGATATAAGGGATATCTGTTCCCATATATTGTTCTCCAGCTCCTCTTAGAGTATGAGGATTAGATCTGTACACTTGGACTTTTAAACTGCCCCACAAGTAAAAATCATACGGGCTTAAGTCTGGGCTTCGAGTACTTAGTTGGAACAGTAACTGTAAATACGCAGGGTGATAAAGGAGTAATGACGTAACTTCTAGGATTTAAAGTTCATTGTATTGAGGTGTGTTTGCTATTGCCATTTGTTAGCTGAGAATCTAGGCCTTATTTTTATTTTGTGCATGTTGTATGAGTATAAGCCCAATAGTCCAGCCGGCTGGAGTGGCAGGTGAAGATACAGACCAGTAGGTATGTTGGTTCCAAGAGTGGGGAATGTTTCGTTTCTATCTGATCACACACTGTGTAGCTGTATAGTAGGGGATACATGCATAGCACTTCAACAGGACTTCCAAGGTGTTAAGGTGCCTTCACAGTTTGCAAGGTTGTGATGAAGTTCAAGACTGTGGGGTCAGTTTTAAATGGAAAAATTAAACCGAGTCATATTTTGACAGAAGGATAATTAGAGGACATTAGCAAAGCCAATTGATTATTGTGGTCATCAAGAAAGTCTTTGAGAAAACTCTCTCAACAAGATGGTGTATTATATTCATCAGTTCGGAAGGCTACAAAACTATCAACCATTCAAAACTAAGCAAGTTAAAACCCTAAGTCCAAGAGACCCAGTGGCAAGAACCAACTGCTGTCATTGTTTCTTCCAGTCCATGCCTGACAGGATTTTAGATCTACAATTGGTGATTTCCAACGTGGAGTTGTGGTTTCACTTACACGGACTTGTGAATTCACAAAACCATCGATACTGGTCACCTGTGAACGCAAGACTGATCCCCTAAAATCGTAAAATCGTTGTGTTATGTGCAGTAACCGTGAAAATAATTCTTGGCCCAATTTTTTCCTGTGAAACTATAAATTCTGCATCAATTCAGCTTATTTTTTTAATAACTTATTTTCCCAGTCAACATAGAGCAGCAAGATGGTGCAACTGTGCATACCACGTACAATTCATTGGACACGATTAGTGCTGTGTTTGGTGATATGGTGCAGGATTGTGACCACCTTGAATCATGGACTTAACTCCTAGTGATTTTTATTTTGGGGATAGTTAGAAAGACAAAAGTGTGTGGATCTAATACCCAAATTCTAGAAGAGCTGGATTATATGGGAGCAGGTATTCCTCTTACGGGAGGAGAGTTACACAATCATCTTCATTTTCCTGTTCCAGTGATCTGGGTCGGGGTGTGAATCAGGGACCTCCATACTTTT
Organism: Meconema thalassinum; assembly: GCA_946902985.2. NCBI lineage: Eukaryota > Metazoa > Arthropoda > Insecta > Orthoptera > Tettigoniidae > Meconema > Meconema thalassinum. Next base: position 1,139,758,790 of record OX336389.2, read on the forward strand.
CTGTCTCTCCACCACTCTCGTCCTTCCTCCAGTATATCTTCCACTTTCACTCCTCGGCCTTCCCCTTTGGCGCCTTCCCATGACTTTCTCGGTAAATAATCGCTTCGGGACTCTGTCTTCTCCCATTCGCATCATATGTCCATACCATTCCAGTCGACTGATCTCGATCTTGTCTTGTAACTTTGGGAATCCATTCTTGATTTTTCCCTAATTTCTTTGTTTCTGATTTCGTCTCTTGTGAGTTTTTCCAATTATACCTCTCAGGAAACTTCATCTTTGCTGCCTGGATTCTACATTCATCCCTTTTAGTTGTCATACACGTGTCTGCTGCAAGTCAACATTAGGTATGTATGTAGGTATGTAATATGTTGAATACAAGATTCTTTTACATTTCTCGGAAACTTCCTGGTTCCACACCAGACTCTGGTAAAACCCATTTGTTTCTTGGGTCCTCTTACCAATTTCCTCACTTATCCCTCCATTATCTGTGAGGACACTCCCTAAATATTTGAAGCTTTTCACAACTTCTAATGGTTTTCCATCTAATGCAATATTCCCCCTACCATCTCGCACATTTCTCCATCATCACTACCGTCTGACTCTTCTCCACACTGATTTTCATTCCATGCTCTTCTATATCTTGGTTCCGAACATTAATTTGTTCTTGGACTTCCAATTCATTCGTCCCCCTATATCTCTATGCCATCAGTAAAGAGTAAGGTCTTAGTCCCTTTACTTCCCATTCTCCGTTTCACTCGTTTATGGATTCCATCCATGATAGTGAGGAAAAGTATTCCCACCTTTTCTCCATCGTGTTCTCATCTTAAAAATAAGATCAAAAGTTGATCTCTCTCTTCGAAATCCATATTGTTCTTCCTCCATTTCCTTTTTCACTACCATTCTCAGTCGACCTTCGAGTATAGTTTCAAATACCTTTGCCACATGTCAGATGTGGGTGATTCCTCTGTAGTTGAGGGTGATTCCTCTGTAGTTGTTTTTTTTAATCTCCTTTCTTGAAGACTGGAATTATTAAACCTTTACCCCACTCTTGCCATGGTGGGTGAGTGGTTATCATGTCGGATTACTAACCCCCAAGCTTGCAGGTTCGCTCCTGGCCATGGTAAGTGATTTTTGAAAGGTGGCAAAAATGACTACACGCATGTCATACGATGTTGGCATGTTAAAGAACCCATTTGAATTCAGTAGGCCATGTTCATAATGGCAAAATTAATCTCGGAATTTTCCGCCAACACAAAGTTCCTCATTTCTCTACTAGAAAGCACTATAAAGCCAACGAGCTTAGACATCTAACCTCTTTGACTTTCATAGTGCTTCAAGGAACAATGAAATTCGACATGCAAGCTGCCCTCATCATTATCTTCATTTCCCCTTTTCCAGTTGACACTGGGTGGGGGCAAATATGGTTCCTCTCCACTTTGTTCTGTCGTTCCACCATTCCTCTTCCGACACAGTGTACCAATCCAGGTTCCGTTTTCTAATACTATTCTCCACCGAGTCCATCCAACGCATTCTTGGTCTTCCTCGTCCTCTCTTCCCTGTCATTCGTCGTTCCAGTGCTCGATTTGGTAGCCTTACTTCATTCATCCGTTTGACATGTCCAAACCATCTCAATCTGTTTTGCTCCAGTTTGTCATTTAATTTCTGTACTCCCAGTTCTTTCCGTATATCTTCATTTCTCACTCTGTCCCTCCTCGTTTTCTGGACCATACTTCTCAGGAATCTCATCTCGGCTGCTTGTACTCTGCTCTCATCCCTCTTAGTCATTGTCAAAGTTTCTGCTGCATATGTCATTATAGGAACATAATATGCTTTGTACATAACTTCTTTAGCCTTAATTGGTATACAGTACAACCTGTCACATCCGGACCTGTGATATCCGAACCCTCCCATATCCGGACACATCTCCGAATGAATTTTTAAGTCGTAGTTGAGAGCGAGGATACATTAGTGTGCTAGCCAGGTAGGACGAGTGAAAGTTGCAGCGCTGGAAGGCTGTGTTCGTGCTTGACCGCGAGGGGTTGTGGCCTGACTCGGTCAACGACATCTTCCCGGAAACTCATCCCTTTGTGTGAATAAGCGATATTCCATTCACGGCTTCTGCCTGCCTGCCTGCCACCAACGTCAGCAAGAGGCTGCCTCTCTGTCTACCCTTCAGTCTGTGCGTGAGTCTTGAAGCGACAGTTTGTTTAGCAAGTGTGTTTCTGTTGTTACTGTTATTGTTTACCGTTGTTATCGTTAGTTATCTTTTAACCTTTTTTTTTTTTTGCTAAAATGTCCGAAAAAAGGAAAAAAAACTGTTACGATGGAAGAAAAGTTCCATGCTCTTAAAAGGTTAGATGCTGGTGAAACAGCCAAGAAGATTGCCGCGGATATGGGAGTAGGAACAAGCACTGTGAGTGACTGGAAAAAGGCTCGGAGTGATATTGAAAAGTGGTGCTCGTCACAAGCGTCAACAAGTGGTGTTAAAAAACTTAAAATGTTGAAAAAGGCAGCTAACAACCAAGTTAATGAGGCATTGTTTCTTTGGTTTACCCAAAGAAGAGAGCTTTACTAAAATATCACAAACTTTTTCAAAAACTAATGTAGAAACAGTAGGCCTAAGTGAAGTGCGTGAAGCAACAGAAAATGACAAACATTTATGTAAGTACATGTACTGTAAAGCATATTATTATAATTTAATTATTTTAATTTAGTTTAAAGCAATTCTATTTCTTAGCCTATACAGTTAACAAAATGATACTAAACCGTTAAAAACATTAAAATTAATCAACAACAAACTCGTGAATTATTTCTGGTCACCTTGCTATTTGTAAAAATAGCCTTGTGATATCCGGATTTTTCCATATCCGGATCGGCCGGTCGCCACATTAGTCCGGATATGACAGGTTATACTGTATCCTTATTCCTTACTAGTCCCCGTACCTGTTGGTAGAAAGCACTCCCGAGTTGTATTCTTCTGCTTATTTCCAAATCTAGTCTTCCATCTTCAGTCAGTTCACTTCCCAAGTATTTGAAGTGTTTCACCACTTCCAATTCCTTATATCCTACTTTGATTACTCCTTTTCCTTCTTTCTTATCTCTACTCATCACCACTGTTTTACTCTTCTCCACATTTATCTTCAATCCCCATTGCTCAATCTTTTCATTTATTACGTCTAACTGTTCTTGTACCTCCATCTCATCCTCGCCCCAGATCACAACGTCGTCTGCAAACAACATTACCTTCATCTTTGCCCTGCTATATTCTTTCATTGCTGCCTTCATGATGTCCTCTGGGTGTCAAATAACAAAGCTTGCACCCGGCACCCAAGGCCATACGATATTATTATTATTATTATTATTACATCCCACTCTTCTGGTACTTCCTTATTTTTCCATATTGCCTGAAATAGTCTGTACAACCATGGCATCCCTGTGGGTCCAGCTGCCTTAATCATCGCTATAGCTAGCTCATCCACTCCTGTTGCTTTCCCACCCTTCATCTTCTTTATGGCACTTCGTATCTCTAACATTGTTATATCTTCACCTTGAATTTCTACAGTCCTTTCATCCTCTTTCTTTCCTCTATCAATGCTTTTGATTTGATGTTTAGTAATTTGTCAAAATTGTTTTCCCATTGTTTCAGTATTTCTTCTTTGTGTCAAAACCTGTCCTGTCTCAGCCTTCATAAATTTTGTATCTTCTCTGTTTTTCACTTTGTTCCTAACCAATCCATTCAACACCTTCTGGCTTTCTTTAGCATCTTCCTGCAATGTTTCTGGGAAGTTTTCCCAGCACTTCTTTTTCCTTCCTGCACCGTTGCCTACTATCCACTTCCTCCAGGCCTTTTATTTTTCTTTCACTTCCTCTTTTACTCTGCTATTCCACCAAGGAGTCTTCTTGTCCTTCCTTTTACTGGACACCCTACCACATTGATCTTCAGCACAGTGGACGATTCTTTCTTTGAACTTTGCCCATTCTTATTCCACACTTCCTACCTCGTTTGTGGAGAGCAGTTCTTTCAGATTGTCTTGGATTTTTTCCTGCATTTCCTTCTCTTTTAATCACCATACTTTCATTTTCCTTTCTCTTGTCTCCTTTAACTGTACAATTTTTCAAAGCCTAAATTTAGCTACTACATTATTTTATGATCACCTTCAAAATCCTCTCTGGGCATAGCTGTGACATCAATTAATTGCCGGCGATTTTCTTTCTCAATAAGGAAGAGATCTATCATGGTATTCGTTTCGCGTTTTCCTCATCCATACCTAGTTATTTTTTGGCTATTTTTGTTTATTATCATTAATTTCTCACCAAAATTACCACCTGCTGGACCAAGATGGTGGGAAGACAGAAGACGATGGAGAGGCTTATGTTCCAATCAGACCCGGCCAGTGTTTGGAAACTGTTCAAGATGATGATCATTACTTAATTAATGTAGAGATTTGAAGCCATTATTTTTCAGTGTTGTCTTTACAAATTGACTTTTTGTAGCTTTTCAGTCGGTCAACACGATTGTGCCCAATGAATGGGTGGGGTACTAACAAATATATAAATTTACTCCTGGAAAAAACTACATTTATTACATTGTGTTGACAGGCCCCACGCCAGGGTTATGGTGAAGCTACGTTAGGCCTAGCAAGCCAGTAGTGGATATGAAACTGCTTTTAAAACGGGAACGGGCCTCGGAAAGGACAGATCTAAAGGAAGCAGACCTGGCTATGGAAATGGACTACGAATCGGAACTTTGAATATAACTTCATTGACGGGAAGAGTGGAGGAGGTTGTGGATATGATGGAGAGGAGAAAACTGGATGTACTCGGACTGGCAGAGACCAGATGGAGAGGGGAAGGAAGAAAAGAACTGAGAAATGGCTTGCAGCTATACTGGATAGGAAATGAGGAGGGGAAGAGAAATGGAGTGGGAATGGTGGTGAGAGAAGGGCTGAGGGAGGAAGTAAAGAGGGTAAGTGATAGAATAATTAGAGCCAGAATCACTGTGAAAGGTAGAAACCTGGACATTCTGCAAGTCTATGCACCACAGGTGGGATGCACAGAAGGCGAGAAGGACGAGTTTGAAGAGGAGTTGCAGAAGCAGTTAGTGGGGAGAGACCTGATAGTCATGGGAGACCTAAATGCCCATGTCGGAACTGATAGAAGAGGTTTTGAGGAAGTGATTGGTGGTGAAGGATGGGGAAACAGGAATAAGGAAGGAGAGAGATTGTTGGAACTGTGCAAGATAAATGGGCTAATGGTTGGAAACACATGGTACAAGAAGAGAGAGAGCCATAAAATTACTTGGTACAGCAGGGATTTGACTAGGAAATCAGTGGTGGACTATATTCTATGCAGGAAGGAGACAAAGAAGAGTAACACGGATATAAGGGTAATACCTTCAGAAGCCTTGGACAGTGACCACCGTCTGCTGGTCGCCAAGGTGAGAGGACTGAAGGAAAAGAGGAGAACTGAGAACCAAGAAAGAAGAATAAGGACATGGAAGCTGAAGGAGGATGGAAATAAGGAGAAGTTCCAGATATTAGTGAGGAACAAATTACCGAAGGATGATCCGAAAACAGGTGAAGAAGAATGGAATAGGTTCAAGGACGTGTTGGTAGAAGCAGCGGAAGTCGTGTGTGGCAGAACTAGTGGAAAGAAAAGTTGGAAGGAAACACCATGGTGGAACCCCAGAACTAAGGAAGCAGTGAAAAAGAAAAATGAAGCATTCAGGAAATGGTTCCAACAGAGGACAGACAGAACAAGAGAAGAATACCAAGAGCGGAAGAAAGAAGCAGGAGAAGTACTGAAGGAAGAGAAAAAGAAATGGCTGGAGAAATGGACAGAAATGATGGAGGAGGACTGTGATGGCAGTAAGAAAGTGTTGTATGGAATGATAAAGGCAAAGAGAAGAGATACAGGGGAAAATGTCAGAATGGTGGACAGGAATGGAAAGGAGGTCGAAAATATGGAAGAAGTAAAGGTTATCTGGAGAGAATACTTCAAGGAACTCCTAAATCCAACTAAAACCAGCGTAGTGGACATTGTGGAGGAAGAAACAGACAGTGACCAAGACATTTCAGAGAAGGAATTGACATGGAAAGAAGTGGAGGAAGCATTAAAGAAGATGAAAGGGGGAAAGGCACCGGGAATAGACGAAGTGAGTGTGGAGATGGTGAGAGCAGCAGGGGTGATAGGAACACAGTGGCTCTTTCGAGTAATGAAAGTGATATGGAGGGAGAAGAAAATACCAGAGGACTGGAAAAGAGGGATAATAATACCCATATTTAAAAAGGGAAGTAGGAAGGAATGCAAGAACTACAGGGGAATTACACTCATGTGCCACTGCGCCAAAATATTTGAGAAGGTACTGGAGAGAAGAATTCGGACAGAAGTTGAAGATGGGCTGAGGGAAGAACAGTATGGATTCAGGCCAGGAAGGTCAACAGTTGACCTCATCTTTGCAGTAAGGCAGCTACAAGAACACCATTATGAATACGGGAAAGATCTGGTGATGACCTTCTTGGATATTGAGAAAGCATGTGATAGTATTAATAGAAACAAGGTATGGGAAGCAATGAGAGCAAAAGCAGTGAACAAGGAGACAGTGGCAAGAGTGAAAGCAATGTACGAGGGAAGCAAAAGCTGTGTAAAGGTGGGAAGAGAGAGAACGGAATGGTTTCAACTGGAGAGTGGTCTGAAACAGGGAAGTGCCCTCTCACCCCTGTTATTTATAGTGGTGATGGATGAAATCATACGAAAAGTGGTAAATAGCATTGGGGAAAGGAAAATGAAGGCAATGTTGTTTGCTGATGACCTTCTGCTATGGGGAGAGGATGAGGAAGAAGTACAAGAGCAATTAGATGAGTGGGAGAAGGTAGTGTTATCATATGGGATGAAGTTCTCAGCACAAAAGAGTGAAGTGGTCATCACAACGAGGAAGAAGAACAGACTGGATATGGGCATAACACTTGGAGGACAGCAGTTGCAGAAAGTAGAATGCTTCAAGTACTTGGGAAGCATAATTGAAGAAAAGGGAGGCAATAGGATGGAAATAAATGAGAGGGGAAGGTGCGCAGATGGATTTTTCAAGAGTGTTAGGGGGATGATATGGAATAAAGATGTACCACAAAAATGTAAAGGTATCATCTACAAGACCTACTTTGTGCCAATTTTGACATATAGTTCAGAAACATGGGTGATGAAGGAAAGGGACAAGAATAAAATACAAGCAGTGGAGATGAAGTTCCAGAGGAGTAGGGTAGGAGTGACAAGAATGGACAGAGTAAGGAATGAGAGAGTCAGGGAGATAGTAAGAGAGGAACCATTGCAAAATAGAATAGAGCGATCTAGGCTACAATGGTATGGACATGTGAGGAGGATGGAAGAGGAGAGGATACCGAAGATGATGTTTGGAATGGAAATGACGGGAAGGAGGCCAAGGGGAAGACCAAGGGACAGATGGACAAAAGGAGTTAAGAAGAGTGTGGAGGAAAGAGGAGTGTGCTGGGACACAGTAAATGACGAGAGATGGTGGATGGACAGGAAACGATGGAGAGGCTTATGTTCCAAGCAGACCCGACCAGCGGTTGGAAACTGCTCAAGATGATGATGATGATGATGATGTTGACCGACTGAAAAGCTAGAAAAAGTCAATTACTTAATTAAATCGTTACAAATATACACAGTTAGGCCTAACAAATTTCAGGAAGACTGTATACATTTTATGAATTTCCTTACAATTCTTACTCCTTGGCTTAACCTGTAAATTTACAATTATTAAATTATATTATTACAATATGATAAAGACAGGTCGAAAAAGAATATCAAATTCATACAGAGCAGGAAGAAATCACAAATGCCACTAAAAGGTGCAACCTTGTGTGTGGCATGCATATCATTTCTTAAAATTGTATAATGGCTTAGTCTGTGTATATGCTTTATGTACTAATAGTAATGAATAAGAAGGAAAATTAAATTTGCATTTGTATAAACTTATATTTTCAATTTTAATTTTGTTTTCCCTGAGAAAATGTTTCATATGTATCTTCAGGTTTGCATGATTTCCTTTAAATTCTTTTAATTTAATTGGGAGAATGTTAAATAATTTTGGTGAGAAATACAGAAAGTTACGTTTAGCTATACTTAAGTTGATATAAAATAGAGTGATTCGCTGTAATACCTCTGGTTTCATACCCGTGATTTACAACTTGAATTCTATTTCTATCTTTAAAAATGTATTTATATATTTCAAAAGTATGCAATTGTTTAATGTTGAAGACACTTGCCTCGGCGTACTGTCTCATAGTCGGATATAATCTATCTTTCTTCAGCATTATTCGCAGTATGAGATTCTGTACTACCTGAACTCTTTTTAGTGTGTTTTCGTAGGCACCTCCCCAGGCAAGAATACCGTATGATGAACTGACTGAACTAGGGTATGATAGATGTCTCTTATTTTTTTGTGGCTGGCAGCGTAGCTCAGGGGTAATGTTCTAGCTTGCTGTTCCCAAGGTTGCAGGATCGAATTCTGGTGCCGTCAGCTGTCATTTGAGGGTGTGCAAATGCGAAGGAGCCATGTCAGTAGATTTATTGGCACGTTAAAGATCCTCTTCAGGGCGAAATTCCGACACCCCGGCGTTTTAAAAGCTGCAGCAGTTAAAAGGGATGTAAAACAAATAACATTATTATTATTAATAATTTGTAATTGACAATAGTTTTAGGTTGTGAAATACATAGATTTTTCTTCTTATTTTACTTGTAAGGTGGTTGCATTGGCTTTTCCATTCCATGTCACAATCTATAAATAATCCCAGATATTTAACTGTATCTACTTTAATTATTTTAGGACAGTCACAGTTCTGATTGCAGTTGAAGCTGTGTATTTTGAGTTCATTAAAATCGTCTTCAACTGCTTCTAAACTGAATCTTACAAACTTTGATTTACTGTATTTATATTTAAAAATAGTTCGTTACCATCTACATTTTCAATGCAGCAGTAGCAACTTGTTTTACATTTCCCAAAGTTCTACCTTCAACACAAACTACTCTATCATCTGTGTATGATATGACATTAGCATTTTTAATTCCGTTTATAGATAATTCAATATCATTGATAAAAATCGTAGATAATAATGGACCCAGTACAGTGCCTTGTGATATTCCTCTTTTCACTCTTGGAGGTAGACTTATCTGAACCAAGTACTGCCTGCTTAAATCCATTTCTCTCACAAAATAATATTAAAAGCCCTCCTTCAGCATTTGTGATACCATAACTGAAAGGACTATTTCATCCAATCCTGTCCGTCTGTTCCTGTGTGGGCATTTAATCTCCCATGTCAGTGACAATTTATTTACATATTACAACACCTGTTTGTAAACTAATGAAGAATATTTCCAGTATCTCCTGTGAAAAGGGGAGTTGTTCAGTGATGAATTGCTGATGAATTTATCATTAATTGCTGTATTCTGTGACTGATTCTACCTTCGCGCAAGCAGTGGCTCAAGCTGCCTTGGCTAGGGGAAGGCTAGCCGGCAGTACCGCCAAATAGCTTATAAAGATAATAGCGGAAACTCCTCTCCAAAACAGGAGACAGCGCACCCCAGCACCGCCTAGCGGTCCGAGTTGGCAACGTAAGACCAGCTGATTTACAACCGTGAGATCCAACCAAACAATTACAAGAAATTATTGACCTGTGGATGATCTAATTATCCATTGTAATGGTTGGTACGGGGAGTATTTGTGCCATATATGACTGTAATAATTATAAACAACAAAGTGACTCAAAATCTTTCTTCAGGTTCCCAAGAAATTATTGTAAACAAGTAGCCTACCATTACACTGCTAGTTCGGTTTTCTTTTAATACATAATGCTTTTACAATATCATTTAGCATATTTTAGCCTGTTCTTTATTTATTTATTTATTTATTTATAGATGCACGCTGTGGGTTATTCGAAGCCGAGGAGCTGACTTTAGATGACGTATTGAAAAGGAATGGCCCAGAACATTTAAACAGAACTCATGTTGTATGCTCAGACCACTTTGTGGAGAAAGATTTCAGGAACAAAAACTTGTTAAGTCAAGGGTAAGATCTTTGTAGGTTGTTGATAGTAGGCCTAATGTTAATATTGAAATAACAGCCTTTATAAAACATGGTGACTCTACGGTACAGTAGGCCTAACATTTAACAACAAGCTTCAATATTTCCGATTGAAAGTGTACGTAGTTATTTATTGTTGTTATAAGGGGCGGAACAGCGAGGTCATCTGCCTCTAAAGCGTACGTATTGCACTATTAAAGCTAAGGAGGTTGGTGTAATCTAACAAGTTCAGAAACACAAATTTTAATTTTACTGACTTTATTAGGAAATATATAAGAAGGTAACTGTTTTCTTTTAATGTAATTAAGCGTGTTCAACTCGTTTTTAAATACCAGTATGCCAAAAAGGATAGATTAAAACCAATGTGCTAATATTTCCTTGTAATTATCAGTATTTGGCCTGGTGCAGTGCCTACAGTTCTACTGCCTGTGGCAAAGCAGTCCAGTATTTTTTAGAATTCTATATAAATATTGTACAGAACCAAGTATCTTTTGTTTCTTTTAACACTAATCTTTAAATTATTTGCTTCCTAAATATCAAGTCGAGACATATGTTAACTTCACAATGAAATTTCGGTCGGCGCGCACTCAAAAATGCTAGCTATGGGTGGCAAGGCGAGTAATGCTGTCAACTCGCACCAAGAGATGGCACTGTGATCGCTGTCTCCAAACGAGCGCATGCTTTTACGGCCGAGTTTCCGCTATTATCTTTATAAGCTATTTGGTACCGCTCCAGCAAAGAGCTCACCCTGTATATTGCCATGAAAGTAATCAGGGAATCACAATATTTTAATGTGTGCTTCTTCTTTTGTGTGACCATATTGAGTACTTCAAAATATATTGACTATTTTGAATGTTGTCTTCTTTTTTCAGACCTCGATTAAGGTTAAACTTCTCTGTCAGGAGGTGGTGAAGCAATTCTTAATTGAAAGCTCTGATGTAAGTATATTACTTCTCAGGTTGTGTTTGTATGCATGATACAACTGAATATGTCTAGTAGCATGAAGAGATTAGGGCTCATTTCCTCTGTTATATATAGGGCCTGTTTTTCAATCGATGGACAAAGTTCGGAGTAGTGTACTCCCGGCATAAAACGCCATATTGTGTTTTTCAATCACTAGGCAGCGCTGCCAAGGGAATACATGTGGTAGGCAAGTGGGCCAGATTTACTCGGTGCTCTTTGTGCTGGATAAACATTAAACCTTCGGAGTAGTGGCACTCCATAGTTGCTTGTTGTTTTTCTCCTACCAGCTGTGAACATTTTACGATTTGTATCTTGGATTTGTATTCTGAACTTATTGAATCTTTATTTCATGGCTTGTTTTTGTTTATCAAAAAGTGCTGTGATGGCTGTGCTAGAATTATCAGCTTTGGTACGCACACATGTGACAATATTTGTGTACATTATATGGCTATACACTATAAAAAATTTCAAAGGTTTCGTATACTACACAGCTTGGACATTCTTAAAATTGTGACGAATGAGAATTTACGATCTGTTTTCATCTTATTAAATACTGGTATTATGATGAATGTGTAGAATGATTTGGAGATATGCTACTGTCACACTTGTTTCACAAACATCACATATAATTTATACTGTAAAGAGGAGGGATGTATGATACCATATTCTATAGCCTATCTGTAGACTATTAGAAATGATGCCCGTTACGATCAAATTTTTCAAATCCTGCTTGTTGCAACCTATTGCAAGAAAAATGAGTTACATTAATAACACGTGGATTCTGTTAAAATCAGCCATATTGATATGATAAATATTGTTTAAATCTATAATCTGGTAGCAAAAATAATTGCCCTGCCAGGGGCTTGAACCCGAGACCAGCAGACCAACGCGGCCATTACAACCACACAATTTGAGTACAAGACGTTGACTTATTTTCACGTACCGGTAATATTATTGAAGTAATATTTTATGCTCCATTAATATTGTGCTTTCTTCGATAATGTTCCTGCGTGGAATTGAGTTTTAAATTCCTTATGAATAGACCTGCTTGGGAGTAAAAGGAATCTGTACAGTAGATCATGAAGGGCTAGCCCAGTTCCCGTATAATCACATCGATCTATATTACAGTTTGTTGATGACTGCTCTACCGCAATATGGGTTAATATCTCAATAGCCATTTTGCAGAAACATTATACCAGTATTGCCGACTAGTTTCAATGTTCGATATTAAAGTATAATATCATTTAAATACTGATACGAGGACTAGTCCATGTGGTTTGTCTTTCAATCAGTTGACACCAGAGTTCGCCTGACAAAGCAGTGAGCGTCCACCTGCTTAAATTCAATTTCAACCAATCGCATAACCCGCACCATTGCCGTACGTTGATACTTCCGTCGAGTAGTAGCTCGGCGAGTAACTTGGAATTGAAAAACACATTTCGAATGCCGAAGGAATAAAAGTGATGGGCAAAGTTACTCGAGGAGTAGATGCCTATCACTTTTATCCAGAGATTGAAAAACAGACAAAAGGAACTTTGGAGAAATGTACTTGAAAATCTTGTGTCTGTGTTGTCTGGTGTACAAGGGCATCAGACTGTTGAAGCTACTCCACATGAATACCAGGATAGCGACCAAGAACTTAATCTTAATCTCTTTTTTGGTATTTTGCATTGTTTTCTCTCCCACTACTACTTGCTTTTCACCCAGCAATAGAGTTTTACATATTTTTAACTTGTTCCGAAGGAGCCTGCTTGTTGTTATTATGGGCTTTCACTCTGTGGCTTGGAGAGTCTCTGTGGCTTAGGCGGCAGCACGCTGGCCTCTCACCGCTGGGTCTGTGGTTCAAATCCCGGTCACTCCATGTGAGATCTGTGCTGGACAAAACTGAGGCAGACAGGTTTTTCTCCGGGTACTCCGGTTTTCCCTGTCAAAATTTCATTCCAGCAACACTCTCCACTATCATTTCATTTCATTTCATCTGTCATTCATTTAATCATTGCCTCAGAGGAGTGCGACAACCTTCGGCAGCCGGCACAGTTCATATCCTCGCCGCTAGATGGGGGCTTCATTCATTCCATCCCTGACCCGGTCGAATGACTGGAAGCAGGCTGTGGATTTTCATTTTTTTTTTCACTCTGTGGCTTGGTCTTGTGTGTTATGTCGCTCACCACAACTGCGATGGGGAGCTGTAGCAAGTTTGGAGATTTGACATTCAAATCCTGGTGTTGACAGTGGTTTTTCCACACTCCATCCAGGCCAATGCCAGGATAGAACCTTACTGTATTTCAAGTCCCTGGGCACCCAATAATTGACCCTAATAATTACAGTTACAGTTACTAATGCCAACAACTACAGAGCATTGCTTCCCATGGCATATAAAATACTGTCCAAAGCATTGCACCGACGAATAGAGGGACACCTTGACAAGCAGATAGGCGAATATCAGGCAGAATTTAGGGAGGGACGATCATGTGCTGAGCAGATCTTTGTCATCAAGTCTTTAATCAAAATCAAAGTAATGAGAAACAATAAATAGGTGATCATGACATTTGTTGACTTTAAGGAAGCATATGATTCTGTAGACTGTGATACCCTCATTGAAATTCTGAGAGAGTTTGGAGTAGACGAAAAGTCAATAACTCTTAATTCGCCAAACTTTGACAAATACCTACTCACAGGTAAAGTTTCTTGGAGAGCTTTCAGAACCTTTTGAGATCAGGACGGGATTAAGGCAAGGTGATTGCCTCTCACCTCTTTTATTCAACTGCTTTTTAGAGAAGATCATTAGGGAGTGGCACAAAGAGATGAATCAACAAGGCCTTCCAGAAGGAATCCAGCTTGGATATTGAAATCATCATCATCTTGAGCAGTTTCCAACCGCTGGTCGGGTCTGCTTGGATATTGAAATACTGGATTCAAAATAGATTGTCTCCCATTTGCAGATGATCTAGAAATTGCAACCAGACAAATTGAGAACCCTCAAGAAGATAGCTAAGAGAGCAGGTATGCAAATCTCTTTTGAGAAAACAGAGTATATGAATTTGGACAAATTGGATCTAGTTCAAGAAATAAATACCAAGTATGAGATCATTTTGAGGAGTTATAAATTCAAGTATTTGGGAGAAATTTTGACTCCAAATGGTAATGAGAAGGCAGCCATTGAAACAATGACTAGGAAAATGGATATGGCATTCAGACTTTGCATCAACACATATAAGGCCAAGTACAGGCATTATTGCACAGTAGTGAAGCCAGAGTGCCTTTATGCGGCAGAAACCTTATCAAGCATGAAAACTGTTGAAATTGAGAAAAAGGAAAGGAAGATCTTCCGTAAAATTCTAGCTCCCAAGAAACTACCTGGAGATGGGTACAAATTTCAACTGAGGTCAATCCAAGAACTCTTTGACAAGTTTGAAGAGATTTGTGTCAGCATGAACAACAGGACGTTGATTTTCTATCGACATATTAAACGATTGGGACATATTAAACGATTGTGACCGAGAGATTGGCTAACAAAATTCTCAATCTTCAGGAGAAATGGAAGGTGCAACCTCCATGGCTTCAGGAAGTACATCAGGACTTAAAAAGGGCAAACATTGGACCGACCGAAGTCTGGGACAGGACAGGATTCAGAACCAAAATTGCAGGTGTCAAGGATACCCCCAAAGAATGACCCACGATTTAAGCCGAAGAACGATTGAGAAGGAGCCAGAGACTGAAATATCTTTGGCAGGAAGCTAATCGACAAGGAAGAAACACCTTAAAGAAGAACACCTGAACGGTTGTTGTGTATTTATAGTCCATAAGTGGCTGTATCAAATATAATAATAATAAACTTGGGAATATGTTTGGCATGATTTGGTAGGAATGCAATTTAGATTTTGTGATCTTGGTTATTAATGAAATACGGAGGAAAAAATCCACATGAGAGTTGGGAGGATCTAATAAAATGAACTGCAATACGAGAGTCGCTGGGAAATACAGGGGAGTTGGTCACCCTACTTGAACCTGACATTTTACCCGTAATTTAGGATTTTCAAGCCAGTGGCATTATTTTCTCTTCACAGTAGCCTTTTTAAAATTACATACTTATTCTTATTATTTACAATGTCATTGATGTTGTGGATGTGTAATAGGATAGTCAATGCCTTCAACATGAAACTGATTGTATGTTTGATTAATAGTTAAACAAGTTTTACACCACTGAAGTACCTCAACAGTGATATATTTCTTATGTACCCGAATTGTGTGAAACATGTGTAAGTATTAATTATGCAAATAATTTATTTTATGATTGAAGTATTGAACAGCTGACAACACACCCATGAAGTTGAGCTGAATATTGATATTCTATTATCATGTCTATAATAATAACAATTATTTGGTTTCAGTTTGAAAAAATTAAGAAACTGACTACTGATGCAAGATTTGGTAAGTAATCTACCATATATACCAGAATGTAAGACAACTCAATTATAAGACTTTTGACAACTTTTGGGGGGAAAATAATTCTTAATAATTGCTATATTTTACACAATGTTAAAAATCATGTTTTAGTGATACGGGAATTGTGGTCCTGCATGGTAATAAATATTACTTTATATTATTTACCCAGGTGCTTTGCTTGACAACACTTGGACCTGTATTCGACAAATACAGGAAGAATGCAACAATAAGATAAAGTGTTGTAGCTTTAGGTTGTTTTATTGATGGAGAATACCATAGTCATTCACCAAGTTATAAAAGTTCGACGACATTTTAACACAATCATGACTCCAGGTTTAACAAATAAATGACTTGGGTATACAAGTAGCTTATATTTACGCCATTTGGTTACAGAAAACCATCATTGTTCTAAACATCATAGTCACCGCATGGTAGCGAAGAAAGCTGAAGCGTTACGATTAGTTACGAAATGAGAAGCGTTCTTCAAAGTAGAGAAGTGGACAATTTATTTTCTCGATATAAGAGATTCATAACAGTTTGTGTGTTCAGAGTGTGGGAAGGAATATGCCTACAATAAAAAAAAGGTAACACGTTGCTAAAGCACATGTCTAAAAGGTGGATGCTATCGCGCCTCTGCTAATAAGTCCAAAACCGTCCTAAAGTTATACAAAGCAATCATCACACCATTACACTACATACAATATTTTATCATAGTTCAGCAAAATGGATGGACAGTTCCTTGTTCAATTAACTGAATTCTGGTGTAAAATCCTAGCGGATGAGCTGCAGTACCGAGGACTTGAGGAGCAAGTGGATCACCAACTGGGTAAATATCAGGTGGGATTTAGAAGAGGAAGACCATGTGTTGAACAAATCTGGACCCTGAAATGTGTCCTAGAGAATTATAGTTCAAAAGATTTAGTATTGGTTTTTGTCGATTTCAAGAAGGCCTACGATTTAATCAACAGGGAAGTGCTATTTAACACATTGGTGGAATTGGGATCGATGCCAAAAAAACGGAAATTATTAAGCTGACGTTAATGGGCACTCATTCGAAAGTAAAGTTTATGGGAGAGATTTACACAGAGTTTGAAATTAAAACAGGGGTTCGACAGAGTGATGGACTGTCACCAGTTCTCTTCAACTGTGTGTTGGAGAAGATTATCCGGGATTGGAAAAGGTAACTGGATATGAAAGGACTACCGGTACTTAACCAAGTGTACATTGGAGGATCGAAAAGTGGTGTCAAGATCAATTCCCTTGCTTTTGCTGATGACCTCGCTTTATTGCCGAGGAATACTGACGCAACTACAGAACTGAATGTCCTACAACACCAAGCGGAGAAAGCCGGACTACAAATTTCTTTTGAAAAGACAAGGTATATGACCAACATCAAAACAGCTCCTTGTCACCTGCAGACTGAGCATGGTAAGATAGAGTTGACAGCTCTTAAGTACCTGGGAGAAATTGTGCAGTTGAAAACTAGTGAAAGGGAGGCCAATAATACCAGACGGGAGAGGATGGCTGTGGCTTTCCGCAGAACATTCATTTTATACAAGAAGAGAGCCAGCTTGAAACTGGCTAAATTACGGCACTATAATACAGTGATAATAACGGAATGCCTAGTGAATGTCTCCACATGACAGGGATGGTGGATTTGAGGGACGCTGAAAAATGGGTCCAAAGATTGTGGACGGTCAATATAGGTTGCGAGGAAGGTAAGAACTCTACCAGGGCAATGAAAGGTTGATGGAGTTAATGAGAAGACGGAGACTCAAATTCTATGGGCATTTATTTTGAATGGATGAGCGGAGACTTACGAATAGCGTTTTTAGAATACCCGACAGTAGACCTAAGGTGTCGGACAAACGGTTCAGGGAGGTGCGGTAGGATCTTCATCGGGTTGGACTTAAGTCGGAAGACATTTCAAACCGCGCTAAGTTTAGGTCAGTTTTCAACAAATTCCAAAGATTCCACGATGAACCAAAAATGAACTGGGGGTTGGACGGAAGAACGAAGACAGGCTGCCAGAGAAAGAATGTGAAGATATTGGGCAGTGAAGAAGGCTTCCATTAATGTGTAATTGTTGCCTAACGTGGTCTTTAAAGCCCTCGAACAAAAGTATATACTGTATACATATTAATTATGATGACGACGTTCCAGACAACCACTGCCCGAGCGAAGAGAATTGAAACATACAAAGTAAAAAAGTACGTATCCTCTTACCAGAGTTGAGAGCTCTACTAATTCCACCAATTAGACACTTCCTTGTAGCATTTGGTTAAATCTATTACCTAACTGTAAAACTAAAGTGCTTATTTATACTCCCTTATAATATCATAACTGAATGTAACTAATTAAAACACAAATATTAACATAAAATACGCTACCATTCACGTCATTTTTCAGCCTATTTAATTCTTGGTAGCCTTTGCTATTTTTTACCTACACTTTCTATCTTTTATTTATGATTTTACATTTTATTCCATTTATTATATAACATTTCACGCATTTGTCTGTAACATCAAGTGATAGTGTACAGCTCACACATCAGTTTCGTGATAGCATGACATCGGTAAACGTGAAACGAGTCCTCAAGTCTTTAACGAAGAAACCTCGTTTTTGGTTATACACTGCAAAAGAAAAAATTGCAGAAGAAATAAGACAGGAAGAAAATACAATGAGATTGAAAGCTGTATACATGACTGGAGAAAAGATAAAACTCGCCTGGAACAGATGAGCCGCAATCGCCAGTCATTTCACAGACAAAAAAAAAGTTTTCAGAAATTGAATAGCCACATTATTCCTATTTAAGGTACTCATCGACCATTCATTAGACATTTTCAAGAAATTTTTCAAAATTTGTAATATTGTCTCAATCAAAAGTTTGTCTTCTTTAGTTTCCTGAAATATGTAGTTTATACAAGATTTATTGTTGTTTATCTCATTTATATTTACTTTAATGATCCGTGTGCACGCTCTTCAGCAGCTGTCACTTCGACGTTTCATATTTCAATATTTGTTCATCCAAAGCACGGGAACATTTGAAGACCTTATTTCTTGTTCTCGGAAGTTAGTTTTTCCTTTTGGCTAGCACATGACAACACTAAGCTATTTGTATTATTTGACAAAAAAGGAATTATTTATTCATTTGTTATGAAGCCATGTGAGAGATAGATGGTTATTTTGTGTATTGGGTCTTCTACGTTGTGATATGAAAGATAGGATCCAAGACTAGTACGCGAAAATAAGAAAATTAAGTGTTTCTGGGGAATCAGCACGTTAATACTCCTAAGCAAACTGAAAATAATTGTTACTTCAATTATTGATATGCATGTGAACAATAATTGTGTGCAAGTTAGGTTTAGACAATGTAAATAATGACGAACTCAGTGCTTTCAATTTTTCTTTTAAGAATGTTCTAGTTGATTTAGATTGTATACATATTATGATTTCATGAGTAGTATGTACTGGTTGTTTAACATGTAGTAAGTTTAGTTATTAATGAAATATGTAACAAACGATTTAGCTGGGCCATTTCAATATTATTAGCTTGTACGTGAGTCACAAGAACTTGCAGCTTGTAGTAAAATACAGTATTTGCCACTTAAGTGATGGCAGTATGTCAGAGCTGGACATCCTAAGGAACGCTGGCATCAATCCTGGCAAAAAGACAGTGTCTGGCGTAGGTGCAGCTTAATCTGGCTTTCAAACAGTCTACTCCAGAACTAAAACAACGTATGAGATACTCAAGGGTTGGGGAATGCACAAGATTGAACTAGAATTTCAAAAAGAAGGCACCATCTATATATACTGCAGGAAGTTTTTAGGATTAGAAAAATAGGACTCTACTCTAAATGTGTAACTCAACTTCAAGTTACGTTTTCTCACACTTCATTTTTTTCAATATTTGTCTTGACTTGGGCAGTTAAAATATCCACTTAGAATGCTGATGTCTCTGTCTGTTAGGTAGTCAGCCCGAAGGCTGGTTGAATCCTCAAAAAGTACCGCCGTTAGGTTATGTGGGTGAATACCCACAAAAACCCAAGGCAGCGCTATATTGAGGCGTACTAGACAAGATGAGGAGTGAGGTAGTTTGTCATTGCTTTCCTCACTGAGTCAGAACAGCAGTATTAACCCTATGAGTAGAACCTTTCACAGCATCCACAGGCACTGACTGTGCCCTGAATGTCATTACTAAGCACCACCCATACCTCAGTAGCATCCATATAATCACAGCCATGAGTGAGACTTGACACATCGGTGAAAAGCCACATTTTACTCTAGCCTGTGCCAACAGGCAAATGCAAATGTACTGCATTCATCAAGAGATGGCAAACGGGCCATATTATTTTCATTTTAGAACTAAAATATAGAAAAAATAATGCAGCTAGGTTGTATAGCTGAATGATGTTCTTAAATTGAAATTAGGGGTCCCGCCCCCCCACAATTTAATTTGGTTTTCAAACAGAATAATGTAAATTGTAAAACAAAGCTAATATATTTGCCTCAATAAAAGATACAAAAACTATTCTGCTATACAACATTCTGAACATACAGCAGAGCAATTTGCAACAATGAGTCGATTAGTTTGAAAAACAGCAAAGGTATTGAGTCTTAAAAATGCATGTTATTTTTGTGATAAATCGTTGAAAATGACCCCCCCCCCCCAAATTGTTTTTTATTTAATTTTTGGCAAAAATCCACTAGTTTATAAGCTTATCCTTGGAGTCAGTGATATCAATTTCAAAAAAATAAGATAACTCGTAATGAAATGTCATGAGCAGTGTCGATGAGTATCTAAGTGAAGAGAGACAGTTTGGTTGGGAGTGAAATGTGCCAGCTTTAACCTATAACAACAGCAAAGGAACTTAAGAGTTAGGAAGTGGTAACAATTGAATTTTTTAAAATCCTTAATTCCTAAAATGAGGGCGGGGGGGATTATTCGAGGGTGGGTACTATTCGGCTATGTACGGTATGTGAAAATATACAGTGAGAGCCTTCCCTATAGAACGGGGCCTCGCAGTCACCGCTTGACGACTGTCGAGCAAGCTTTGGCGCTAGCAGCAGCGTAGCGTCCAACTAGTTAAACACATTTAAACTTTTTAACGTATTTAATAATCATATTTACTTACCTGAATTTCAGAATGGCTGCTGGAAATGCTGTCCTTCATTTTCTAAACACTCATTGCACCAACTTGGGAAGTTTTCGTACATTCGCTGTAATTCATCCTGACTGATATTTCGTAACAGTGCAGTTATTTCATTCTCGAGAGCCTCCAAGCACGTGGAGTGTTTCTGTGTACCTTTTGTTTGAGGTTCCCTCGCAAGTAAAAATCCCATGGTGCTGAAACGTACGAACTCATTTACTGTAAGACTTCTTCTTGAGAAGATAAGTTTTCACTAGGATAATTCGATGTTTTGTTCAATATCTAACCCTGTTCAAGGGATATGAGACAGGCAACAGCACTTCACCACAAGTCTTAACTCTCTCAACTAAGGTATCTTGCCAGTTGGGAATGTAATTGATGCTATGACCGCATGCAGTGATTCCCAATCCGCTGTTGTGTAACGGTAGATGCTAGTTAACTGGCGGTGACTTGTCTCTCTCCGTTCACCAAACGGTCCAGCAAAGCTCTGTTCTATAGAAAAGGCTCTCACTGTACTATTTAGTTCTTACGGGACTACTTATTAAGTGTTCAACATGTAGTAGCATAAAGATTTTAAGCATGTCTTCCATGAGAGGATATTTGGACAGGGTCACTGATGAAGATCGCAGTGATGCTTGAAATGCGTGGACTTCTTTTACATTTTTTTACTGATAATATTTTTATTGACACCTTCTAACGAAGGCTTTTTCTAGAAATTTCTTTTTTGTGAATTCCAGAGTTGCAAATATTTCACGTATCGAGTACTGAGTCATTCAATGGATATCTTTGCACTATTAGGGTCAAGTGTGTTTCTGTGTATTTAATTTTGAGGAAGTTTCATTATCAATACCCCTGTGTTTTTGCAGAGGTTGGGGACATGAAAGCTACTGTCGCTGCTCTGACGTTCATAATGACTTCATCTGCTCAACATGGAGTCGACGCCGAAGCTGTGAGTAGCGAGCTGCAACAACTGGGTTTGCCTCGTGAACACAGTGTGGCCCTGTGCCGAGTCTATAGTGAACAGCTTCCTGCTCTTACCCAAGCTTTACGTGCCAGTAGTTTGCGATGTGAGTACAATGCTCGGTTTGACTTGTCTACAGTGATTCAACTTCCAATATCCACAGTATGTATTTTAAAGCTTTTTGTTTGCTTCATCAAAGAAAATATAGCTCAAAGGTTCTCTGTACTTCATCGAAAAACTTTGAATTGGTGTGATGCAGTTCTCCATTTCTCCCTGCCCTGAGCTAATCGTTCCGTCTCTACATAGCTACTACACCCTCTATCCGAGGCAATCTATTTTACATATCCTAAAGTTGATCTACCCCTACATTTCTTGTCCTCGACCCTTCCTTCCATAACTAAGTTTGCTATTCCTGGGTGTCTTAGTATGTGTCCTAGGGATAACCCCTAGGCTAGCACAGAAGTCCAGTCAACATTTTCCTTTGGTGTTCGCTTCCCTATCCTCACCCCACTTACTGTTACTTTCTCATAACCCACATTTCTATTTCCTTTCCTAGCATTGAATTCCTGCATCAGCACTAACTTCCTTCATTGTTAACTTTCATTACCACATCACTCATTGCCTCATATAATCTGTCTACTTCGTCCTGACCCGCCCCTTCACATGGAGCGTACACTGAAACATTCCTGACATTTCCAAATCCATCCACATTTATCGTTCATTTATGTACCTTACAAAAACTGTTACACTCTTAAGGTTCTCTTGACATACAACTCTATTCCCCACTTTGACCTGCCTCGTTTTACAACTGACAGGTATACCTTTTAATCTCCTACTTCCTCCTGAACTTCATTAATGCCTAGAATATCCAATCTCTTCTCACTTGCTAACTCAGCTAGCTTTACTTTCTTCCTTCCATAACTACCCAGGATGTTGATAGCACCCCATCGAATACCAGTTCGTTTCCAAGGAGTCCTTGATCTGTCAGATGAGAGTGGGACTCCATCACTCCCGTATGTCCAAGGCTTGCTCATGACATTTTTAGCAGATTTAGAAAGTACAAGTGAAGCAGATTGCTAGCCTTACTTAGACGGGACCCCATGATTTTCAACTCGGGGAATAAACAAGTGAGTTGGGTAGTTCTAGGCTCCTGAGCACAAGGGGGGCCACGACTCAGAATATGTCCAAGATGCCTACCCCTATTCCTTAGTAACTGATATCCCGACTGTGAGGACCACTTACTACACCACTCAGCCGTTGCCCATGGTTCACGAACTAGGACGTGACTACACCATGAACCATTTTTATTGAAAGAGAAAATATTTTTTATATTAGTAATCATCATCATCAATTTCAGTTTTCCGGCCTAAGCCGGATCATTGCAAATATGACTCCCCTCCACTTTACTCTGTCTGTCCACCATCCTTCCTCAACCACTAAACTCCACCCCAGGTTTCGTTCTCTCACACTGTCCTTCACCAAATCCATCCACCATACTCTAGGTCTTCCTCGTCCTCTCTTTCCAGTCATCTGTTTCTCCATCACTTGTTTTGGCATTCTTTCATCATTCATCCTTTTCACATGTCCATACCATCTCAATCTGTTCTGCTCCAGCTTATCATTCAGCTTCTGTACATTCACTTCCTTTCGAATGTCTTCATCTCTCACCGTATCTCTTCATACTCCTCAGGAATTTCATTTCGGCTGCCTGTATTCTACTTTCATCTCTCCTCGTCATCGGCCAAGTTTCTGCTCCATATGTCGTCATTGGTGAGTAATAGGTCTTGTACATCACTTTTTAGCCTTCAGTGGTATGTCTTTATCCCAAATTAAACTCCGAATCTGATAGAAAACTCTCCCACATTGTATTCTCTTGATCTCATATCCAATCTTGCATTTTCCATCAATTCACTTCCTAAATATTTGAAGTGCTCTACTGCTTCCAGATCTACATCTCCAATTTTAGCAATCCCTTTTCCTTCCTTCCTTCTTTCTTTCCTCTTCTCATTACCATTGTCTTACTTTTCTCTACACTGATTTTCATTTCCCATTTCTCGATACTGTGTTTTCCTGCAGTACATCCAGCTGTTCTTGGACCACATTCTCATTCTCTCCCCAAATCAGAACATCATCAGCAAATAGGATTATGTTCATTCTTCTAACTGTGTACGCTTCCTTTGTTGCCTTCAGTGGCGGCTTACATATATCGTAGTTGGGGGGGGGGGGGGGGCTGCATGCGCATGCATTAACTTACCTTATTTGTAGATCAGCTCCAGGCGCCGAGTCTTGAACGTGACGAATTTTCTGATGACGAGGTTAATGAAATTCGGTATGCTGTTTATCAGACCCTTCTCAATAGACAGCATTCCACGTGCAGTAAGTCTTTCTTGTCCCATGGCATTCCTGAGGTACGTTTTGATCCTCTTGAGGCACGAGATGCAGCTTTCTGGTTCAGCGGTAGTCATAGGCAGGGTGATAGCGATACGTAACAGTTTAATGACCTCTGTAAATGACGGGTCTAAGTTTTCAGTGAGAAGGAAACTCAAAAGTTTTAAAGCTCCTCCGATATTTCAAAATTCTTCTCTTTGATATAATATAGTCAGTTCAGTCCTTAGTTTGTCCGGCTCGAGCATCGGAAAGACACGTATGGTAGCTCGTAAGTCTCCTTCCAGAAATGAGTTCTTATATATCTCAAATTTTTTGTTTTGCAGAAGAGAAGAAAGTACTAAATGGTCAACAAATTGAAACCGCAATGTGACTTGATTGTTGACGATTTCACAAACTTCTCTTGCATCAGCAATATGCGTTTGACTTCCTCCGATCTTCCGTCTTTTTCTAGGATGTTCACTCTCGTCAGCGTTATTATCCAAATGGAATGAGTCTCGGACTTTCTTGACAGTTTCCACAAAACTCGAAACGCAGCTACGCACTTTCGCTACATCGATCTGACGACTCTGTAATTGTTGGTACAGAATGTCCACAGGAGGCATGGTGCAATGAAAGAAACGAAGCCTGAAATTGAATTCTGGATCATCCAGTGTCCGAAGAAGAGAACTAGCTTCGTTAACTGTAATATCACTCGAACAATCCGACTCGACTAACACAGTGAAACATTCTTCTAGGGCTTCTTTTTTCTCAAACACAGTGTTCTCAGTTCCAGCTCGAAAATTCCATCTGGTTGCTCCCGCAGAGGGTATTCTCCTGGACACACACGAATCTAAAACTGATGTCCTGTTCAAGGATCTCGAAAAGAATGCTGGGATAGCAGACAAATTGGCAAAAAATACTCAAGCTTTTGTATTCTGCTTAGCGGCTCTTTCCATAATCAGGTTCAGCTGATGGGCGTAACAGTGGATAAAAAAAGGCATTCTTGTATTCGTCCCTGATTCACTTCTGCACGCCATTTATTGTGCCACTCGTCACAGATGCTCCATCATAGCTCTAGCCAATTAACTTTCCCTTGTTGTCTTTCAATATTATGTGTAGCTGAGAAATAATGCATTCATATATCGAACTTGCATCCTGACCAGCTGGCTCAAAAATCCCCAGAATCTTTCAACTGCTTTGCCTTCATTAGTGCAATATCGCAATACAATCACTAACTGCAACTTCTCAGTGATATCGGTAGTTTCATCGGCAAGAAGAGAAATGAAATCTACATCCTCAATTTCAGCCAAGATTTCCCCCAGGGGCTCACATCTAGTGGGACGTGGGTTGGCGACCACGGGACCCCAGCTGAGTCCGGCATTGCGTCCACTTACATGTGCCGGGCTCCTCTCTGTCTTCTTTCCTGTCGACCTGCCTTGGTCAACTCTTGTTCTTTTCCGACCCCGACGGTATTAGGGTATCCGAGGCCTAAGGAGTCTTTCACTCTCCCGCCTTAATTGGCCCTTGTCTCATCTTTCCTGATCCCTCCTTATTCGAGGGGTCAGATCTCTCTTTTTTTTTTATTTCTTTTCATTATATATCCTTTTCTCTTTAAGTTTCCCACACTGTTTTTGTTACTTAGCTCCCCGTGTATCTACATTTCCTTTACCAATTCTTTTTTGCCTCTACACTCCATTTTGTAGGTATTTTCCATGTACGTTGCATTTTGTAGGTTTTTTCGATCTAAATTGCATTTTGCGCGTGTTTTCAACCTCAATTTCATTTTGTAAGGATTGACGATCTAAATTGCTTTTTAGTAAGTCTTTCAATATAGGGGGCGGAACTATTGGGAGTATTTTGAATTTCAATTGCATTTTGTGATTTCAACCTAAACTGCTTTTTGCAAGTATTTTCAATCTAAATTGCATTTTGTAGGATGCAAATTTTGCAAGTATTTTGATTCTCAATTGCATTTTGTGGGTATTTTGAATCTAAATTACATTTTGTAAGTATTTTCAATCTAAATTGCATTTCGTAAGTATTGTCCATCCAATTGAGTAGTTTGAATCTACCATACATTTTGTAAGCCTTGTCAATGTCAATTACATTTTGTAAGTATTTTGAATATCAGTTGCACTTTGTGAGTATTTTGAATCTGAACCGGCCTTTTTCAATCTGAATTGCATTGTGTATTTTCAATTTCAATTGCATTTTGTAAGTATTTTGAACTTCAATTGCATTTTGTACGTATTTTCACTCTCACTTGCATTTTGTAAGTATTTCGACTGTGCATTGCATTTTGTACGTATTTTGAACTTAATCTACATTTTGTGCGTATTTTTCAATCTATTCCTTTTGTATTTTTGTTCTAAATTCCCTTTTGTAAGTATTACCGCTCTCCATTTTGTGAGTAGATTCAATCTGAGTTCCTTTTTGTAAGTATTTTCCTTCTCACTTAATTTTTGTTCTGGTTTCCACTTCATTGACATTTTCGCTATCACCCAGACCATTAGGGGCCGATAACCTAGATGTTAGACCCCTTAAAACAACAATCATCATCATCAGCTAAGATTCTTTCCCGTCATACTTCCAGCATGCAACTGAGCAAGTCATTATGTGTGCTTTTCGATGTTCCTATGAATGCTGCCGAGCTTTTTAAATGACTCTGAAAACAGGAATCTAATTCACTCGTGTATTGCACTAAATTTAGAAACACGCCCTTGTTGTCTGAATCGGCCTTCTCATCATGTCTGCGTACTGCTAACTCATTATAGCCGCAGAACTTACTACAGTTTATTAACTTTGAAAGTATTTCCCTGTTTCTAGTTACTTCATTGTTATGACGCTCAACCGATTGTTGATATGCCAAACTTAAGCTCTTCCGTACATCCACTTTCCCTAACACTGCAAACTTTACCATGTTATTTAAATGAGTTCTGGAAGATGCGTGTTTCTGAATTTTTTCGCTCATTTTTCTGTCATTCCGTTTTAAGTCCAGCTAAATTCTCCACCGAACAAAATGCATGGAAAACAAAATAAAGCATTCTTTACCTCGCAACCGCACAGCCAATCAAATTTCTTATACACGTCAGGATTGAAGCTCCTAGTGTATTGCTTCTGCCTGCTAGTAGAACACTGTTTGATGTCTAACACAGGTGTTGGTCTCCCCTTACTCTTTATATCACATTTCTCATGATGCGTTAAACTACTAAATTGAAGCGACTGTAAAAATTGCACAGTGTTGCTCATTATTTACTTGAAACACAATCATAAGCTAATCACACAACTGTACACAAACTCCAACAACACGTATTACAACACGTTGACAAGGGGGTAACTTCCACAGTTTGTGTAGAGCAATGGAGTAACAGAACATTTTTCTAAAGCTGGTCTGAAATAAATCGGTTTTGTAAGAACAAGGAACATTGCTAGGTATCATTAAAATAGGGCGAAATATACTGTGAAATAATATGCAAGTATTTGTTAAAATTACGCAAGCATACTACATTAGAATCTTTATCTATAATTCGCACGCTGGCAAGACTGATTGTACAAGTGCTTGATGAAAATAGCGCAAGTCATGGAGATGGTTGAATACCTCCCTTCTTGCTTTCACTGGCTAAGGGATGGAGATGGACTTAGGTCTTCTAGAACCTAACAGATGCCGTGAGCACCTACTTCCTGCTTCTACTTATGATTCATATTGCCACTCAGTGCTACAAACCTAGCCATGTTACAGCAAAAGCCACTCCGATTTAAACATATCCTTGCGATAGTATTATGATTGTATCTATAATTTATTGCATTAGAATATTAGTCGCAAATTTTCTGAATACGAATTAGGAGCTGTTAACCGCTGCCAGTACAATATTTGAGCTGTTTGTAAACTGTATACCCGATTGTTTCCAAAGATGTGTTAGCACTTCATAGCGTTGCTGCATGGATTGCAGCACCCAAAGAGGCTTTCAATGGGATGCCTTGGCAATGGGGGAAGTGAATTCAGGAAGTGCGATTTAAGTTCTTAAGGTGCTGCCGAGGATGCAGCAGCCGTGGGGGGGACGTGAATTTACAAGCCAGCCTATACTTGCGAAAAATGTTAATGGCCCAGCAGAGATCCATATAATTATACCGTTAACCCGTTACTTTCAAAGTGTAAATTGATATTGTCAAATACCCTGGGAGGGGGCTGCAACTCTGCAGCTCCTCTTCACGGACCGCCACTGGTTGCCTTTAGTATCTCATCCATCACCAGTATAAATAGCAATGGTGAGAGTACACTCCCTTCTTTCAATCCATGTTCAATTTCAATGCATCCTGTTTTACCTACTTGAGTCTTGACACAACTGCAACAATTACTGTACATTGCTTTTAACATTTGTATTATTTCTTCTCCGATACCTTTTTGTATTAGGCTTTCCCAAACTCTGTCTCTAGGGACACTATCGTATGCCTTTTCTTAGTCAATGAAGGTCATTATTATGTCTCTTCCATATTCCCAGTGTTTTTCCATAGTTTGTCTTTTATGCACTAAGAGGGGGATAGGTTCTGCCTGATCAATACAACTGGCTAAGGGATGGAGATGGACTTGGGTCTTCTAGAACCTAACAGATGCCGTGAGCACCTACTTCCTGATTAGGCGGAACCTATCCCCCTCTTAGTGCATAATTGTTCAATCAATACGGAACCATGACAAATACGAATATAAATAGTTTGTCTTACAACAAAAATAGGTTCCACTGTTGATCTTCCCCTTCTGTTCCTCTTGAATTTGGTTTTCAACCTTTTTACGGATTCGTTCCTCTAGTACTCTTTCCGTGATCTTGGCAGCATGAGAGATTATAATAAGGTGCATTCAAAAAGTAACGAGCCGGAGGCTGGAATGCGCAAACCGGTGACTACATCGGCTAATCGTGGCGTGTGTAACGAGGTGTGGTTCCGACCAGAGCGTGGTAGGTCACAGCCCGTCGCTAGAGGGCACGCGTGCACGTCACGTGACGATACAAAGTGAGTAGCAGCATGCATCAGTCGTCCAATGCTGCCAGTCGCATTGCAAATAGTGACATGGAGGCATCAACTGAAGAGCAAAGAGGTGTTGTTCGGTTTCTGACAGCGGAAGGAGTAGGGGGAACGGACATTCATTGCCGAATGTCACAAGTGGACGGCGAACACTGCATGTCCCTTGCAAGGGTCAAGGCGTGGCACAAGCGCTTCCGGGAAGGACGGGTGTCGTTAGCCGATGATGCCCGGCCTGGGGCACCCCCTTATATTACCGATGACAACGTCCAGCTGGTTGATGCACTCATTACCCAGGACCGCCGAGTGACAGTGAATGCCATAGCCGCCGTGGTCACTCAACGACAATGCACGACCTCATACGGCAAACACAGTCGCGGCACTCCTTCATAAATTCAAATGGGAGGCTCTTCTAATGTAACACAATGTCACAGTTATGAAATCTGTAGGACAATCCATGCTCGCCTCTCGCGTGACGTAATCGCTGGCTTGCGTACATGCAACGTTGCCACATATCGTCTTGCTCGCGTCAATTTACGACTCTGTCCATAAAATATAACCCGGACTATTGTGTTGGGCACAATATATAGGCCATAGAGTTATACACTATTAATTGAGGATTAGTGCGTAGGTTCATCATTCAAACGTTGACTTCGATCGCATGATTAGGACACAAAAAATAAAAACTTACTTTTAAAATTTCTTGAGTGTATGTAAACAATTGAACTAAATTAGATATCAGTGCATTACACTGTGTATACACATTTGCTGCACCAAGTTTCACTCCGTTTGAATGATTAAATTGCGAGAAAAGTCTATATTAGTGTTTCAACTTCGGTACGCCGCCATGTTCATTTGGCAAATAACAGGTTTTTGAAAGTCACATAAGTGAACTTCTAGTCCGCGCCCGGATACCATGGGCCCGCTGATGAGCCAGCTTGGTGTTCCTAGGCGAAACCCCACACAAGACACGGCATAATGCTAGAAAAATTGCTGAGTTTTAATTCTCGAGCCGTGAAAGCCAATATAGGCTACCAATTTTCTCGGCCACCCTCTATACAGTCCAGACCTCTCTTCCTGTGATTACGCCATGTTTGGTCCCCTGAAAAGGGCTCTGCGGGACCAACGATTCATCTCGGACGCCGACGTCCAGCTGTACGTGTGGAACTGGTTCATATCGCATCCCAGGGAATTTTATGAGACAGCCATTCACCGCCTCGTGTCTCAGTGGGACAAGTGCCTCAACAGCCAGGGCCAATACTTCTAACATACAGGTACTGGTTTCTGTAATTATGCCTCCAGCTCGTTAATTTTTGAACGTACCTTATATTATTGTACAATTTTGAGTACTCTAGAAGTCCACCATATTCCCGCAGCCTTCAAC
The DNA here is from genome assembly GCA_946902985.2 of Meconema thalassinum. NCBI lineage: Eukaryota > Metazoa > Arthropoda > Insecta > Orthoptera > Tettigoniidae > Meconema > Meconema thalassinum. The sequence continues at coordinate 1,139,789,170 of OX336389.2, forward strand.
ATTTCCATGGCTACTTCGTCTACTCCCACAGCTTTTCCCATTTCATCTTCATAATGGCCAATTCCACCTCTGACATTGCAATGTCTGCCTCCTTCTTCTTTCTTCTTCTTCTTCTTCTCCTCCTTTTTTCTCTTCCTTCTTTTCTGCTCTTCTTCTTCTTCTTCTTCTTCTTCTTCTTCTTCTTCTTCTTCGCACATTAAATTCCTCACATTTAGCAGTTCATGAAAATATAATCTCTTCAGGTTCCTTCATATCATTCCTTCTTTGTTTTTCACAAATCCAGGGTTCACATGTTCCTTGGTTTAATTTTTGACTACCGGTATACTAAACAATAGTTTATTTTCACACTGACAATCAATCAATCTTTTATTTCCTGTGTGGATAGGTCCCATCTTCTCTTCTTCTCTTCAGCCATAACTTTCGTGCAAATTTGTTTAGCTTCTACATAAGTAATTCTACTTTCTGTCCTTTTTATTTTTCACTCTTTGCAATTCTTCTTCTTTTCTTCATTTTTTCCTTTACTCTTTCATTTCACCAAGATGTTTCTTTTAAATTTTATCTTTCCTGATGTTCTTCCACATGTCTTCTCTGTACAACTAACAAATGCATCCTTTAAGTTTTTCCATTCTTCTTCCGCATGCCCAACAGCTGTCTTTGGTATTATTTGTTGCAATTCTATCTTAAACTCTTCTTGCACTTGTCTGTCCTTCAATCTCCATAGTTTTCTTTTTCTTTTTTTTTTTCTTTCCTTCAATTTTCTGATTTTCCCAACTTTCAACTTTGCTATGACTGCTCTATGATCTCCCCCAAAACCCTTCTCAGGCATGGCTGTTACATACATCAGGTTTTTGTGTTGTCCTTTTTCTACCAGAATGTAATCTATCAAAGTTTTTGTTCTTCTTTCTCCCCATCCATATCTGGTCATCTTATGGCTGTTCTTCTTCCTAAACCATGTATTCCCTACCATTAGCTGATTTCTCTGGCAAAAATCAAATAACATATCCCCTTCTGGGTTTTTATTCCCATATCCGTATGGTCCCACTATATCTTCTCTTCCGACTTGAGCATTCATGTCTCCCATAGATCTCTTCTAATTGCTGTTTCTCATATAATCACTTGGCCTTTCGGAAAGTTCAGGCTGCTGCTTTTCGAGCTTCATGGAACACATCAAAATCTTCAGGTCTTTGGGTAGAGTTCCACTTTTCCAGGCATTTGTTCTTTGAGTCAGCACTTCATCACAAACCTCATTCCACCATCTATGCTTTCTCTTCTTAGCTGTCATAGTAAAAATAGGCATTCTTTAAACTTCGTATGTCCACCACAGAATTTTGGTAGTAATTCCATCTTCACCTGGTGTTTTTTTATGATCCATGGTTTTAATTGTGGATCTGATTTCATTTTCTGAAAATTTCCTATCGTCCAATGATTCCAATGGTTATTCTCTTTCTTTATTTGTTTGTGATGTTCAGAATCTTTCAATTCATTGTCTTTCGGGATTAGATAATTTAATGTGCTCTTTAATGCTTCTTGTATATCTCTAGTAAATTGTCCCATCTGTGTTAAGAAGATTTGAAATAATTTGTCTGTCCTTCAATTTCCTAAGGCTAATTTATAAACTGTACTATGTTCTAAGGATTCGAAGAAGCATTACTGCAATAGTCTTTCCAAGACATTATCTTTGAGTGTCTGATTTTTACTTGATATTTCACTTTCTCTTTAAAATATTGTTTTTTACGCTGTTATCAGAGATGAATACTATTTAGTGTTGTCTGGAATCTTCTTCTAAAAGCATTCACTTTCTTCCTCGTTATCGTAGGCTCCTCAGTCCACCATGATACAGTTTTATGATCTGATCTATGTGCTTTTTTTAATGGACTACTAACTTTGAAAATCTTCATACAGGTCGAAGTTTGGGCGACGCTAAATTTATTTACTACGTCCTCTATATCTTCTACATTCTTTATATGTGTTGATAGTTTGCTGTCCAGATCACTGATGTTATCACCCTGTCTTGGTCCCCAGAACAGCCGTGCTGTTTCATGCTCTTAAACAGAGATGGGCACAATTCGGCTCATTGAGCAGCGCTCCCGCTCCGGCAGGAGAAAGAGCCGAGTATGCGCTCTCACCTTGTAGCTGCTTGCACAGCTTGCCTTACCAGCGGCGTATCACAACAGCTTTATACTTGTGCCCTGTTTGTTGTGCATTAGATGATTAGATTATGGTGCTACGTACATACGCTTAATTATATTCCTTTTATTATATTCTGTGTAGGAAACATAAATAATTACTTTGACAGCTGATAAGTAGGCCTACACACTCCTTTGCCCACTACCGATAGTCCTGAAACTACAATAAGCCAACCTAACAACTTATTTAGAACACAAGGACCAAAAACTTGCTGTAGGAGTACAGAAATCAATACATGAATAAATATCATTCACTGTAAACAAAACATAGGCCTATGTGTTCTTATATATCTGAACTGTCATTCTGCAGATGATGAGGAGGTGTGCATATCCTTTTGCTGAAGCAGACGGGTTACATTTGGAGCGGGTTACATTCGGAGTGATCGATCTTGCACTTGCAATTTGAAGAATGGCAGTGAGAATGTGAGATGTGCGTCAGTTAGAGTGGCTCTTCGTGGATATTTATTTATCTTCATTAGAGAGAACAATTTCTCACACATAGCCTACAGTATATGTTAAACCAAACATTGATAGAAGTTTGGCAGTCATTTTGTGCATGTTTGGGAAATCTGTTTGCCAAAACTGTTCATAAAAATGTGCTAAGCTTGTTTGTGATTCATATTTAGTGTACAGCCGTAACATAATATAGGCCTACTTAGCCCAGTAAAATGCTGTACCTATGCTTGCGCCTTGACTGCGCATCCAGCACAAACTATTAGCGAGCAGTCAGTTGGTCCCGGCTCCTTGGCTCCGCTCGCGCTCATGCAGTTGGCTCCAGGAGCTGTGCTCTCATTGCCCACCTATGCTCTAAAACTTCTTGATACAATCTTCGATCCCCTTCCCTGGTTATATATTTTATACCAGTGTGCCTGAATTATGGATGTATTTCTAAGCAGTTCCTTTATCCTATCGTGAATTGTAATATTCTATGGTCTGAGCAGCTCTCTTCTTTGCTTATCTCCCAATTCTTAATTTCCTTAAGAAGGTTATTATTACTAATGGTCAGATCCACATTATATTATTTACGTATGTTTTTTCGTATCCGTTGGCCTTGGGAATTTGGTGAATGATGAAAATTTCCTCCTTTTTTTTTCTCTGATAATGGCGTGTTCAGAGCCCTGTTGATGAAGCTTATGAATGGGGCTCTTTTATGACTCTCAGGGTGATTGAAGTCTTTGCATATTGCCGTGTTGGTTTGGGTGGGTTTCCTGTTTTTGGAAAGTGTGAGTGACTTGTTATGGTTCTTCCCTGCATTCTTCACTCCTCCGTTGATTAAGTTGGTTCAATTTCTTATCTAAAGTGTTCCTTTTTCTATTGATGTGAATCTCAACTACCTTGTTCACGTGAGTGAGGATTGAGTCCCAATCTTTTTTCTTTGAGACATTAGCTGTCTTCAAGTGTGCAACATGGAGACCGTTGTTGATCTGGTTTTTCTTAATTTACAAAAACTTTAACTCTCATTGCAAAATTTTGCTATTGATGATTGAGTGTTAAGTTTGTTTTTATTAACAAATCTCTTTTTCTGGAATGACTTGATATGGTTTGGAACAAGTTTGTGTAACCTGCCTTTCTTAATAAATTTGATTCTCAGGACTTTGTATTGGTATTTGACCTTTTTAGCTTGATGTGCCTCTATTAATCTGGGATTACCTCCCTCCATATATTTTCTAACAATATATATTAACAATTTGCCAATAAGGATCAAATATGGTGGAAGGTAATCCCAGACAGAATATTAATAAGGAAACAGGGTCCTGGTAAGCCAGTTAGTGGCAGTTATATTTGAGCTGGAGCTGTGCACAAATGATTTCTCTCTTCCAGTGAGCGAGCTGAAAGAAGCAGAATGCAGCGTAAACGTTGTAAGCAGTACAAGTGAAGAGTGCATCGATGTCCGAAATCCACAGCTAGAAGTTCAACTAAAATTGGAAGCTGTGGGTGGAATATTGGCACCTCAGGATCAGTTAATCCTTGTGGAGGAGCATTTGATTTTATTAGCATCAGGTATGTAAACAGATTTCTTTGAGAATCCACCATTCTCATTGCCCCATGATCTGTAAAACTGGCAGCCGTGAACCATACTTCAGTTTACAGTATTCTTACTTCACATGATGCCCCCACCCCCCGAGTCTGTAAGAATTGTTCACATGATCATGAACATCTGCCGGGATCAGTTTTGCCAGATCTTGAAGCATAATTTTGATCAATTTAGCCTCTGTAATCTAGGTGTTAGCATAAGGGCTCGGGTGTAAACCATGGTAAGTAACAAATCATTAATTTTGCTTGGGTCGTATTTGTTATCACTCTCCATAGTGATGATGCAACCAAGTGGTAGTTACCATAGATACACTCACTCACTGTACTGCTGTCTTTTGAAAATTTTGGGTACTGCTTACACTGGATTGCTCGGAACATCACTTATGATAATATACATGCGATGTCTCGATTTTGATCAAAATGTCACTTACCATGGTTTACATCCGAACCCTTCAATTGTGATTTCTTCTTAGGTGCAATTTTTTATGTTTTAAAGAACCCAATCAATTTTTTAATTAATATTTCATAGCTATAGGAGTGCTCTGTGAACATGGGCTACATGGAACGTGCAATCCATTTGCACCTGCAGCTGATCCGGTGAAAGACTCTGTCAACCTTCCCTTAATTCAAAATAATTTTGCTGCTTATTGGCATGGCATATTCAAATCCTGGCAGTAATAAAGTTGTTTTAATGGCAGTACCTACCCTGTAATACCGGCAGAGTTGGGCAGTATTGAAAGTACATGTATTTAAAATACGTATTTTTGATACTTTTGTATCTTGTATTTTGTATCTACAAGGGTTGGTTTTTTAGTTTTGGCAACCATGCTGCTGCACTATGTTGCAATGGTGTTGGGCTCGGCCATTGTTACCAAAGGTTGCTAACCTGCATCCCCTCCCTCGGAGCACATCACTTCGCCCGCCCCCTTTCCCGTTCGTTTGCAGTGGTCACGTGCAGATGAGTAATTGTGAGCAAGTGCTCGCGAAAGACGGTCGCAATGTTTTCCAAGCAGGAGCAGAGAACGTGGATAAAAATTCAGAGTGCTAGAGGTCGCACGGCTCATCAGTGTCACCAAGGACTGCACGAGGCGTGCGGTGCAGCCGCGTTCCCTTACCTTTTTTTTTTTTTTCAGAATTAGGGAATAACCCATCTTATTTGGGTACAATCATGTTGACCGACTGAAAAGCATCAAACATTTGTTTACTAAGGCAACACTGAAAAATGGCTTCAAACACCATAAAGTTGTGAAAACTTCAAATACAATACAAATACAGACGATGGAGGGATAAGTGAGGAAATTGGTAAGAGGATCCAACAAGCAAATGGGGTTTTACCAGAGTGTTAGGGGTCTGGTGTGGAACCTGGAAGTTCCCGAGAAATGTAAAAAAAATCTTGTCTTCAACATATTACACACCTATATTGACCTATGCAGCAGGTACGTGGACAACAACTAAACGAGAGGAAAGTAGAATCCAGGCAGCAGAGATGAAGTTCCTTAGAGGTATAATTGGAAAGTCCCGCAGAGACAAAATCAGAAACGAGGAAATTAGGGAGAAAACACGATTCCCGAAGTTACAAGACAAGATCGAGATCAGTAAGCTAAAATGGTATGGACATATGATGCGAATGGGAGAAGACGAGTCCCAAGGCGATTATTTACTGAGAAAGTCATGGGAAGGTGCCAAAGGGGAAGGCGAGGATGAGGTGGATGGATGCAGTGAGGGAGAGCGTTGAGAAAAGAGGAGTGAAAGTGGAGGATGTACTGGAAGAGGGACGAGAGTGGTGGAGAGACAGAAAAGTATGGAGGTCCTTGATTCACACCCCGACCCAGATCACTGGAACTGGGAAATGAAAAAGAAGAAAGACAGATCTAGATTATGCAATTTAATTAAGAGAATATAGTGCAGTCAACTCATTCAAGTATTACAGATCTTCCTCAAAAGGAAATGCTGGAAGTCAATATGGATGAGTAAATTTGAAATATCAGCTATGGTCGTTGGTAATGATTGCTTCTAGTATCTCTACTGTGACAATCACTTGTAATCCAGCCAGTGCCTATGATTAAAAATTTTTTTTAGAACTAAATAAATTGATGGTAGTTAGAGTTTGATATAGTGAGCTTACCAAACTAATTGTATATTAGACTGGAGTCTGTGAATGCGTATATTTGATAGAGTGGGTAGTTTTTGTGCATCTACCTCTAAGACTAGACAGGTTATGTCTCCTTTGATGGATTGTGCTTAGGAAGTATTTTTAATGTCTTGTATTGTCTTATTGGTCTTAAATTATCGTCAAATGGTTGTCCTCTGTACGGAAATATGGTTATCAATTCATAAATCCTAAGAATTGTGGTTATGAATTCATAAATCTTAAGGCCGAAACATGTCGATCTGATATATCATTTCTGTTGTGAGCAAGTTGAGATTGGTGATGTGCTTTCTTATGTGGTATCACATGAAAATGTCAGTGATATTTTCACCATGATAGTCAGTGTCTAAAGATGAGATCATGCTTTACTTCATTGGACTAGTGACCTATCCAAAAATATGAGTGTGAGATAACTTTCATGTAAAGAGAAACCTGTTTAACCATGTTTATTTATCATAGGCTTTAATTACATCTCATATTGTTTTGTTTTGTTCGAGATATGTAGTGTGTTGGTATGTATTACCAATATTTCAAACCAAAGTTTATTTAATTTGAACCACCTACCAAGATGCTTGTTTGGTGGTGCACCCTAGCGATCATATTCAGAACTGCACATTTTGTTTTATCTGACATTCTTTTGTCTCGTTAACAGTCGTGCATGAAGACTGGAGAAGATCTGTTATTGTGTCGAGAATATGTACCAGTTATCTTCTTTATTTCAATAAACCGAGTTAATAATTACACTGGATGTAGAATTCCCCTGCCCTGCCAACAAATCGAACACCTAAGGCTCGGATGTTGCCTAGCTTGTGATAACACTATACTTCAGTTTGATTACTCAGAGTTGTAATTACATTGAGAGTGAATTGTCCCTCTAAATACGCCCTCGATTGTTTTGATTCAGCAATCCTCTTCCTCTTTGCTTCACTCCTACTCTTGAGTGGACTGTAACCGACAGGTAAAAGCAAAATATGTGATCAGAATTGATGCTGTAGAGATAAATTGTCAGTATTGCTGGATATACTCAGATTGTGACTTGCATACGACACATAGTTGCTACTTGCCCTGAGGAAGATGTATGCTTAGACCAGAGGGCATGTGCAATGAGCATTATTCTGTACTTGCTGTGATAAGCCACCTGTTATGCTAGTGTCTTCATCTTCATCTAGTACAGGGTAACGTTTAAGGGAATTTGACTGCTATTTCACTGGATATTTTGCAGCAGTGTGCTTTGAATGTCTCGTATCTGTAGGTGTATGAAATGTTGTGGAAATTAATGTTGTCAGTAATAAGGATTGTGTCTGGCCTTTTTGGTGTCATAGCTCCTCATCTAGGTGGGCTGTGCCAAAGAGGATGAACTGAGGACAACTTGGGTCCACATCCTACTCCCTGCCATCGGTTTGCTACTTCAACATGCCACAGTCCCAATTACAAGTACACACACTAATACGGATTCTACACACCCCAATAGCGGGTGCCAAACATGGGCCATATGCACGTGTGGGCAGGCGATCATAGTAGCTTTCTAGCATAGGTTTCGTAAAATTTACAACAATTATCAGAACAAAACTCAGTTTATTTTCATGGTCAACCCTGAAGATGCTAAAGTTCGTCCATGTGTAACTTTCGCTTGAAAATAATGGACTTGGCCAACAGAAAAATTTGATTAATTTTGTACTACCAAAAACATTCTGCATACCAAGGTGCATTAAATATCTTTGAAAACCTGCATGTAATGTATTTATTTCAAGCATTGGTCTACATTTTGGAATAAACTTCAGCAAAAGTAGGTTTCTTTAACAATGCCACATTTGATGTTTGAAATTGTTGATAAGATTTTGATAAGATTTTTACCTATGATATAGGGAGACTTGTTTACCTAAAAACAACAATAAATTAACTACTACCTATCTTGCCTATCAATCTGGACTGTGCCACTGGCAAAATGTGGTGCAGATGGCAAACTAAAACAATTAAAATGAGCCTGAAAACACACGAGTTATTCGATTCCTAATTGTGGGGCTTTACTTACTTCGTGCACATTGTGGAAACTGAACCATACTCTGCAAGTTACTAATGTGCCACTCCCCGTCCTACACAGTATGGTTCATGAATGGAAGTCCACACCAGGGGGTTGATGTGGGGTGCTTTGGATGAGGATATGCCCGTGGACAGCTCAGCGGGCCAAGGAAAAACAAAAATGTTGTTACCTTTCTATTCTTCTAGTCTTCTCGAAAACCTTATTCCCCACCACGTAATCACTCTAGTCCAGTTCATCTCTAGTCATTGTCATGTACTTCTTTTTCAATTCACTGACAAACAATCCTGCCTCCTGTGAACTGATTTACTGGTACATTGTACTCTATAACATTTTTCGAGTATACACCTGATTGTAAATATCTGGTCTGTAGTTGACCGATTTCTCCTAAATCCACACTGGTAGTCGCCTAGCACTATGTCCGCATAATGCTCTAATCTTGTAGCCAGGATACGTGTCAGGAGTTTGTATCCCAATTTTAAAAGGTTTATGCCAAGATAGTTGTCACATTTAAGTTTAGAACCCTTCTTGTGGACTAGCACAATTACAGTAGAACCTTGATGCATTGTTCCCGGAACTGTTGTTTTCCCGTATGCATCGTTCAATTTATTTAGTCCCAAAAATTTTCCATATTAACTAATGTTAAATTTTCCCGCATCTATCGTTCCTCGAACTATCGTTTTTTCGCAGGGATCGTCAAAAAATCACTAGTCCTTTTCCCGCATGGATCGTTTATGAGAAAAATATATGCAAACGTTCTTTTGAATTTGAAGCGGTATAGAATAGCGGCAACCTGTTACGCGAGAATGTACGAGGTACGAACGATTAGGAGTTCCTAGGCTTGAGCAAGTTTCTTGTTGCTTATTTTAGGGGCTGCGTCTTCGTGGTGATATAGCCCCATGTATTTGTGTATGTGTGGAATTTGTGTGATAACCTTTGATATGTGGCTGTACTAGTGTATGCATTTGTGAATGGGGGATATGATTGGGAAGGAGGCAGCCGTGGCCTCATGTTAGTAACCATCCCAGAATTTGACTGGAGTATGCCTCACGACACTGGGTGTACCCTGTTCCAGGCCTCGCACTACAATTAAAATTACTTGGGAGATCCGGAAATCATACCCGGACCTCCGATGCTACAACCAGGAATGCTAGCCACTACACCACGAGGTTGTTCTGTTCTCTTATACTGGTAATTAGGTATGGTAACGCACAATATTGGTTTCATTTTCCGTAGTGTTTCATTTTATCTCGTACGTTGTCATATTCAATTCAAAAGATATTTCTACATGGGGACTGAGAATATTAATAACTCTTTGACAGTGTTATTCATAAGTCTAAACAAACAATGCGTTGTAATCAGCGTAACCGCGGACATCCTAAAGAGATGTATGAGATTAACAAAGGGTGCGGCGTAACCCATTTTTGAACAGCTGACTATGTAGCGTTGGTGTTCTGCGCCGCCAGCGCCGGCCAAGAGTGGGGCGTACTTGAAGTCAGTCAATATAATGCTATGTATTCTATTTGTCATGCTTAGGCTATTAAATCTATGTCTACAAGTATAGTTTATGATATTTACAATATATACACTTATTTAGTTGCAGTAGTATTTAAACCAGCACAACTATCAGTATCTCAACAAAAAAATTCACATATCTTGAGTAGTTGTGCTAGTTTAATTACTACTGCAACTAAATAGGTGTATATATTGTAAATATCATAACCAGGGTTAGGATGTTTAGGTGCAAATTTCAGATGAAAAAGGAAGGGAAAAGGTGCGCAAATAAGGTAAAAAAAAAGGGGACAAAAAGGTGCTAGTTTATTAAACAAATTCTTTCTTTCCTCTATTCTAATTTATTGAATTACAAACAAGTACATCAAATCACTCATCAAAAGACGGAAAAAACATGAAGCTGTTGTACTTCAAGACATTAAGCATCTCTAGATTTTTAAAAGTAAGTCTGTTTCTATTAGGAGATAGAATGTCTTTGTAGATGCTAAAGCTTCTTTCGATATCCACAGAAACCAGTGGGGAAACCTTATATTCACTCGGAATGGCAACTCGACAGATGTGGCGAATTCCACTATGTGTGGATTCTTCTGAAGACTAAACTCAGGTTTGTCTTTGTCAAAGGGCGAAAGTTGGAAACCTTCCCAGCGTTTGCTTGGATTGGAAATGGAAAAACCACTTGTAGGACAACTGAGCTTCATTGCGTATTGGCTAGCATTCTTGGCTGTCACCGCGTAGGCCTGGGTTCGATTCCCGGCTCTGCCAAGGAATTTAATTCTGGTCTGAGGGCTGAAATGGGGTACACTCAGCCTCGTGAGGCAAAACTGAGAAGGGGCGGGTTTGGTTCTTACATCAGCCATCCTGGATGTGGTATTCCGTGGATTCCCCACTTCCACTCCAGGAATATGCTGGGATGGTAACTAACTTAAGGCCACGGCTGCTTCCTACCAATATCCTGCCTCAATTACATGTATACACAATAGCACAGACATCACAGTGACACAGGTTATCACATAACTTCTACACATACCCAAGTACATGGGGCTCTATGACCTCGATGTAGCAAAGCCCCTAAAGAATCAAGAACAACTAGGACAGCTGAGGAAGGAACCGAAACCACCTCTTCTCAGTTTTGCCACGCTTCTTTCAAACCTCAGACCATAATTAAATTACTTGGCAGAGCTGGAGATCGAACCCAGAACTCTGGATGTATACCCCGATACCACAGAAGGCTGCACCCGTAAATGTTCATAAAAATAGTAATCAGGTTTGAACACTTGAACTGAATTCCAAGAATTACATAGAATTGCATTCTAGTAGGCTATACTGTATATAGTAAATTGTATTTTTGATGGGGGATTAATGGTACAGTTCTATATTGTTACAATTTCCAGAGAATATAAAGTTTGCTGGACTTCTCTAGAGGATTATTGCATTATAGGAGATCCATTGTTCATATTTAAATTTACAACCTAGGGAGATAAAATAGAACATAACAAATTAAATATGGTATACAATTCTTGTGAAATTTGTTATACCAACATTATTGGTGTGGATTTCTTTGGTATGGTGATCATTTTCATAGGACTAAATATGAATTTTCTTTACAGCTCTGAAGCGTGCTCAAGAAATAATGGACACACTGTAAAAATGAAGGTGGTTACCCATCAGTATTCCATAGTTCAGGTAAGATTTAACTAATATTTTGTGGAAGCATGTAAATAAGTTCGAAACAGAGAGGTGTAGAAGCAGAGGAGGCTGCAGTGCTAACTGCTAATAGAGGATCATGGGAGTTTCTGCCTTCAAAGTGGTCTTTCAATACATCTCTTTGGATCAATCCAATGGAATTTTTTGGAATTACTGTGGATAGTAACAGATTAACTTAACAGAATATAAATGCAGTATGGTTAATAAAACTGATATGTTCATATAGTTGTGGCTGTTGCATCTAATAATAGCTTTAGACATTATCCCTACACACTAAGCATTTTTTGGGAGGGATTTTAATTACTAAATAGTTAAGGAAAAAAAGAAAGCTGAAACAAGAACCATAATGAATCATTAATGACTTTTACCTATGTTGTTTGGGTCTTCAGTCTTTTGACTGGTTTGATGCAGCCCTCCATGCCTCCCTGCCCTGACCTAATTGATTCATCTCTACATAGCTACCACACCCTAAATCCAAGGCAATCTGTTTTACATATTCTAACCTTGGTACCCCTACAATTCTTGTCCTTGAACCTTGATCCATAACTAAGTTTGCTATTCCTGGGTGTCTTAGTACGTGTCCTACAAACCTATCTCTTCTCTTTGATAGTAGTTCCCAGAAACATCGCTCTTCTCCCCCTCATCTTAATACTTCTTCATTTGTTCCTCTATCTACCCATCTGATCTTAATCATTCTCCTGTAACACCACTTTTCAAACACTTCTATTCTCCTCTCTTCTGCTGCACCAACAGTCGCAAGTTTCACTTCCATAGAGCTCCACGCTCCAGACAAAGGCTTTCAAAAATGACTTCCTAATACCTAAATCTATATTAGATTCCTTTCCTGCAGAATTGCTTTCCTTGCCTGAGCCAATCTACTTTTCATATCCTTATATCTTTTCTGAATACCAGCTTCTCTGTCATGTCCTTCGGCTCGAATGACAGCTGTCTGGTTTCTGTATAGATTGTAGAGCATCCTCCTATCCCTGTAATTTATTCCATTTCTTGTCAAAATGTCAAACAATTTAGTACCGTATTTACTCGAATACGACCCGCCCCTGAATAAGACCCGCACCCTGATTTTGAAGAACAAAATTTAAAAAAAAATATTTTTTACTCAAAACTATTTACAATCTTTACTAAATAAGATAAACAGAATAGCATTTCTACAAAATAGTTTCCAACAGTTCTGAAGTCGTCCTAAAATAACACGCAGAAACAATTAAAAATACAAATAAAAGACACAAACACTTCATTCATCGTCATCAGAAGTACCAACTTCGAAACTTTTTTCACCATCACTTTCACACAAAATGTCGTCATCACTGCCATCCATAGCATTGGAAATACTACATTTCTTGAAGCTCTTCCGTATGAGAACTCCCGAGATACGATTCCTTGCCGTCAAAATCCACGAACAGAGCAGCTGAACTTCCAGGCGCTGAATACGACCAGTTGGGGTCAGTGTGTGCTTATCGGCCGCCATCCGCTCCGTATACAGCTGTTTCAAGGCTGCTTTGAACGGGTGGTTCACGCAGACATCCCGTGGTTGTAGCATAGACGTCATCCCGCTCAATCACGAATACATGACTCGTCAATATCATATTTCCTACCGGGCACGATTTCCAATAACTTCAGCTTCCCTCACAACTTTCAATTTCTCACTCACAGTAAACGACCGCAAACGCTTCGTAGAACTCATGTTTACACTCGGAAAACTTGCGCGAGACTTTATGACGCCGCCTGCTTACGGTAAAACAAAGTGATCGTCGGAAGAAGGTTAGCACCATCTAGCGGATACTCGCAACACCCGATATCGCGCGTGGCGGGCAATTTAAATCTTTAAAATCAGGATGACTCAAATAAGCCCCGCACTCCCAATTTTTCATGTCCGATTTTGTTTAAAAATGTGCGGGTGGTATTCGAGTATATACGGTAATTCATCACGATCCGAAAGGCAGAGCTTTTGAAATAAAAGAAGCAATCGAGATACACCTAGCCAAAAGAAACAACCCCAACAATCTAATTGAACCCACTTTCATGGAGAGCTCACCCCTCTTCACTCTACTAAAAAACACACCCTGCCGGAAACAAGACACAACATTGCGATACAGCCAAGCTAGATAAAAAAAAGAGGGAAAATAGGGGGTTTATAATAGGTAAATGTTATTTGGATCAGGATGTACGATGTACTTTTTTCTTCAATAAACCTAGGCCGGCATTTACCGCAGTATTAAAGGTGCCGGGACATTCTCATAGACCAGCAGCGCTTGTATAGGGCTGCTAGTTTATACGTGGTGAAGATTGTTCCACGGTCTTTAATAGTTGAAGACTGTCCTGAATACAAAACCATACATCATGTCCAGGCTTGGCAACACACCTCAGGTACGCATGCACTTATTACAGACAGTTCATAAGAATGCGAGGTGGAGGGGAGGGGGAACCAGCTCAACAAGATAACATACTCGTTCAGTCGCCTGTTACAACTGCCAGAGTGAAGTTGAAACTGCTCGTAGCTGTAGTACGGAAGATACCCAAATCAGATAAGTAGCCTATATTATACAGTACAATCAAATTGACCATTCACAACAACCATCGAGTCACTCCATATAGACAAATTCCGGAGTTCTATCACCATATTTAGCATTTCACCAAACATCATATAGATTACAACTAACATTTACCGACAAGTTTTATCACCAATACTGCAACTAAATAGGTGTACATATTGTAAATATCTTCACCCATATTTTCAAACATAGATTTTATAGCCTAAGTTTAATGGATCTGATGATGATCGCTTGACGATCGAAACTGTTCATCCTTGTGTATTTATTAATCTCATGTCATTTTTTCAGGATTAGGGTATAACCTAACTCTTTGGGTAAATTCGTGTTGACCGACTGAAAAGCACCAAACTTTTGTTTTTATATCCTCTCTGCTTCGTCCATCGCTGGTTATTTTGCTTCCTAAGTAACGGCTAAGATGACTTATGTCATCAGCGAATCTCAAAGTTGAAATTATTTCTCCTTGAATCTTCACTCCTAGTTTGAATTTTCCCCAATTTCCTTCATTGCTTGTTCAATGTATGGATTGAAAAGTGTGAGTGATAGTTGCAGCCTTGCCTTCCACCTTTCTGAATACCAGCTTCTCTCTCATGCCCTTCGGCTCGAATGACTGCTGTCTGGTTTCTGTATAGATCGTAGAGCATCCTCCTATCCCTGTAATTTATTCCATTTCTTGTCAGAATGTCAAACAATTTACTCCTATCAACATAATCAAAAGCCTTTTCTAAGTCTACAAATGCCATGAACGTTCTCTTATCTTTCCTTATTCTACCTTCCAAAAATCAGCCTAAGACTTAGTACAGTTTCCCTTGTTCCTAAGTTTCTCCTGAAGACAAACTGGTTTTGACACAACTCTATTTCTATCTGTCTTGCCATCCTCTCGTGAATTATTCTAGTCTGGATCTTTGAGCCATGGGTGATCAAGTTGATTGTACGGTAATCTGCACTTCTGTCAGCTCCTGCTTTCTTCGGTATAGGGATGAAAACATTATTGTTTAAATCGGAGGGTACCTCACCTGTCTCATAAATCTGAAATAATCTGATCAGAACTTCATCGCCTATGCAGCATAGCAACTCGGTATATCATCTATGCCTGGTGCTTTGTTCCTGCTCCAGCGCTCTTGTCAAATTCGGATCTCAATATTAAATCTGCTTTCTCATTCTCATCAATTTCCCCTTTCCTTTCCATTACATGATACTCAATCTCCTTTCCCTTATACAACACTTTATGCAAGTTCTCCATCTCTCAACCTTTTCTTCCCTATCTGTTAGATGTTTTGCATCCAAGTCCTTAATATTACCTTTTTCCCAAAAGTACTCTTGATCCTTCGGTAAGCTGTATCTACCTTTCCTGCTTTCAGACAATTTTTTATACCTGCTCATTTCTCTTTCAATCATTCATCTATTGCTTCTTTGCAATTCTTGTTTACCTCATTTCTTAGATATCTTTATTCTTTTCCCCCTTTCATCTATTGCTTCTTGTGCTTCTGCCATTTGTCCATTAATTCTAGTATATCGTGTGTGATCCACGGTTTTCTACCTATCGTTTGTTTCTACCGATGTTTTCTTCTACGGATTTTGTTATTTCCTCTGCAATTTAAATTTGTTCAGGGTTTTTCATTAGTCCTTCCTTTATACTCTTCTTGAATCGTTTGTTCAATTTCTTCAACTTAAGTCTGCATTTCATAACAACCAGATTTGTGGTCAGACTTTGTCAGCACCGGAATATGTTTTGCAGTCCAGAATCTGGTTTGAAAATTTCTACTTGACCATAATGAAGTCGATTTGGTAATGCCCTGTATCTCCTGGTCTCATCTATGAGTATATTCTTCTATTGTGGTCATTGAATAAGGTGTTAGATATGACTGGCTCATGCTCCGCGCTGAATTTCATCAGCCTGCCTACTCGATCATTCCTTTCACCAAATCCGAATTTTCGTACTATCTTCCCTTCTCTTCCTTCTCCTACCTCAGCATTCCAATCTCCCATTACTGTAATATTTTCATTGACATACCCAGAATATGTAATGATATGAAATGAATCATATTTAGGAAGTTTCCTTTTTGATGTTGTAACCGGAAATAAAATACCTATTTTTTTTTCTGGCCGTGTATTTGGATGCAGCATTTGAGAAAGGATATTTCTAGGTTTTCCATATATTTAAGAGTGGGTCTTTGTTACAGTAATAAAATATGTCTTTTTGAAATCTTGAGAGAAATCTGTTTTTGGATAGTGTGTTTTAAAATCATGGCGTTTAATGAAATTGACTAGTATACCATAAGTAATGTCACTTTCATTTTATTTGGATTTTACAATTGAGAAAGGATTATTTCTATGTTTTCCATAATGTTCATGCATATACTGTGCCCGTTTGACCGAAGTCGAACGACCACATATGTTTGGATTTTGGAATCAGCTCAGCATGAGATTCAAAACCATCTCAGGGTCTATCTGGGCACACAACAAAACAAAACTACCTTGGCTGATTTCAAAACTCAAACATTAGTAGGAGGAGAAAGGAGTATGGAAAAACATAAATACCACAGTTTTTAAAAACACAAGATTTCACTTTATTATTCCTTCTCCAACATCCTAACTAAAATATTCGTTCCTCAGAGAGTATAAAAAATAACTACCGTAAACACATTCCTGAAAATAAAACATCCTAATCCTTTAATATACTTGCCCCACTTGGGCGACCATTTGTAATACATCTCATGCTCTTAACAACTGACAAACATAAATATACTTCAGGGCGGTGGAGTGTTTGAACACACCTAGGGTAAAGCTAACTGCTATCATCAGGCGTTCAACTACCAGGGGTAATTCTCTAAAGAAATGACTAATGAGAAAATTTAAAATATATGTATTGCAATCAAAAAAACATCTGGCGAGGACTCTGGTCGAACAAACTCTACACTTCCCTTGGCAATGACCAAAACATGTGACATGAAGATGGATTGAAGTATAAAATATGATGTACCGGTACTCACTCAAAGCAGGTCTTGTAGATTCTCTATGGATCTCGGAGACATGCTCGATTAGATCAGATCTAACCAATTTCACAAAATGCTTTTTCACACATTTTCACCTACCGTTGTTAAGTTTGCCTGATAAGCCCAAAGAATTACTTTACATTTCATCAGAGATGGTAACTTCATGTATTTCTGCACTTGGCAGATTTATACACAGTTCCCAAAATATGCCGAGACTAGAAGCCTAGTTCACAGTTCGCAATAATACATTTGTATATACAAGCTCATTCGTAAAACACACACGTCTATCGTTTATGATATATATAATACTACATCTCTGCGAGAGCAATTCAATATACCTCTCATCCCGGAGATGATTTAAACCGAACCACATGGTCTCAGTTACAATTCTCAACGAAGTTGATACACTTACGAAAAGAATCATCAGCATCATCTCGTACAGTTTCCAGCCCCAGGCTGGGTCTGTTTGGAACATAAGCCTCGCTACTTGGTTCTTTCTTCCCACCACCTCTCCGCTGTCACTCTGGTCCAGTCCTAGCCTCTCTTCTTGACACATTCCTCCACTCCTTTCAGCCATCTACCGTATTTCCTCGCACTTTTTTTGCCAAAATTTCGTGGAAAAAAGCAGGGCGCTACGATTATGCGAAGAATATTTAATTTCAAAGAATATACTGTATCATTATTTGCTGCACGGGCCAGTCATTCGCGTAGCGTGAGTCTGGCGTAAGTCATAGCCCGCAGTCAGAGACGGGGTTCTTTCTTCTAACAAGGTCGCGGTTCATAGCCCGCAGGCATAAAGACGAGATTACTTTCTCCTGACAGGATCACGCCAAATTAGGCCTATTAGCTCGCGGAATGTGCGCTGGTCGTTCGCGTCACAGTTCATAGCCCGCAGGCATAAAGACGAGAGTACTTTCTGCTGACGAGATCACGCCAGATTAGGCCTATAAACTCGCGGAATGTGCGCTGGCCGTTCGCGTCGCGGTTCATAGCCGGCAGGTATAAAGACTATATTACTTTCTCCTGACATGATCACGCCAGATTAGGCCTATAAACTCCCGGAATGTGCGTTGGCCGTTCGCGTCGTGGTTCATAGCCCGCAGGCTTAAAGATGAGGTTACTTTCTCCTGACAAGACCACGCCAGATTATGCCTATATGCTCGCGGAATGTGCGCTGACCGTTCGCGTCGCGGTTCATAGCCGGCAGGCATAAAGACAAGATTACTTTCTCCTGACAAGATCACGGCAGATTATACGCTCGCGGAATGTGCTAAGTGACGAAGCTTGCCGCTCGCGTCACAGTTCATTGCCCGCAAGCATAAAGACGAGATATTTTTCGTCTGACAAAGTCTCGCCAGGTTATAAAGTCGCGGCAGCGTGTGCAACTGACTGGCGTACAAATACGAACATGCTATGCGACGATTATGCGATGAAATTTAATAAACCTATTTTAGTGTTTGAAAAGTGGGGTGCGACGATTACGCGGTGGCGACGATTATGCGAGGAAATACGGTATCTCTTGGTCTTCCCCTTGGTCGTTTCTTCTGCATCTGCATCTCATGTATCCTCTTGGGAATCTTCTTCTCATCCATTCTCTTTAAGTGTCCATACCACCTCAGTCTTGATGTCTCAATCCTACCTTGCAAGGGCTCCTCTTTCACCATTTCCCTGACCTTTTCATTCCTCACCCTGTCTCTTCTTGTTACTCCGATCCTACTTCGCAGGAACTTCATTTCACCTGCCTGTGTTCTGCTTATGTCTCTTTTCTTCATTGTCCACGTTTCTGAAGCATAGGTCAGTATCGGGATATAGTAGCTTCTGTATAACACTTCCTTGCTTTTTTGTGGGACATCTTTATTCCACACTAAGCTCCTAATGCTTCTCAGAAATGCTTCTGCCTGTCTGCCACGTTCCGTAATCTCTTTGTCATTTCTCCCATTTTCCTCCACTATACTTCCCAAGTACTTGAGACTTTCCACCTTCTTCAGCTGTCCACCTCCAAGCGTTATCCCACTCATTGGTCTGTCCTTCTTCCTGGTCGTTAACAGGATCTCACATTTATTGATGTTGAACTTCCAACCGTACTCTCCCACTGTTTCTTCCCAAGCCTTCACTTGCTCCTGAATTTCCTCCTCCTTGTTTCCCCAGACCATGAGATCATCTGCAAACACCATTGCTTTCATCTTATCTTCTCCTATCTTTCCTGCTATCCGTGTCATTACCTCGTCCATAACCACAATAAAGAGAAGGGGTGACAGCGCACTACCCTGTTTCAGGCCACTCATTTGTCTGAACCAGTCTGTTCTTTCCCCTCCAACTTTCACACAACTCCCACTTCCACAATACATCTCCTTCACTCTGCCTACAGTCTCTTTTGCCACTCCCATGTTTTCCATTGCTTTCCAAACCTTCTCCCTACACACACTATCATAGGCCTTTTCGATGTCCAGGAAGGCCATCAACAGCTCCTCTCCAAATTCGTAGTGGTGTTCCTGGAGCTGTCTCACTGAAAATATGAGATCCACTGTTGATCTCCCAGGTCTGAATCCATACTGCTCCTCTCTCAATTTTCTCTCCACTTTGGCTCGTATTCTACTTTCTAATATCTTTTCATATATCTTGGCACAGTGAGGTATGAGTGTGACTCCCCTGTAATTTCTGCACTCCTTTCTGCTTCCTTTCTTAAATATTGGGACAATTAATCCTTTCTTCCAATCTTCTGGGGTCTTTTTCTCCTTCCATATCACCCTCATCACACGGTACAGCCACTGTTTCCCAACCTCCCCTGCTGCCTTCACCATTTCAACACTCACTTCATCCACACCTGGTGCCCTTCCTCCTTTCATCTTGTCTATAGCCATTTCCATTTCTCTCCAAGTCAGGTCCTTTTCCATTCCTGTGTTGTCTTCTCCATCTTCCAATACATTGTCTTCCTCCCTATGACCATTTGGATTCAGCAAATCCTCAAAGTACTCTTTCCACACTGTCTTGAGTGTCTCTTTGTTGTGTACCTCATTTCCGTTTTTGTCCATCATTACCACATCCTCTCGCAGACCTCTTCTCTTACTTCTGACCATCCCATGAAGTACTTTCTTATTTCCTCTGCTGTCTTCCTCCATCATCTCTGTCCACTTTACCATCCACTTCTTCCTCTCCTCTGCGACAATCTTGTTTGATTCTTTCTTCTTTATCTTGTAATCTTCCCTTGCCAGATCAGTTCTTTCCTGGAACCACACTCTGAAAGCCTTGTTCTTCCTTCCCACAGCTTCTTTTACTCTCTCATTCCACCATGGTGTCTCTTTACACCGCTTTCTGTTGCTTGTTCTTCCACATACTGCCACTGCAGCTTCCTCCATTGTGTTTTTGAATTGCTTCCATTCCTCTTCCCCTGTTTTAGGATTGTCTGTTGGCATCCTTTCCCTTATTATCTTCTGGAATTCTTCCTTGACTTCCTTTTCCTTGAGTTTCCATACTTTGATTCTCCTTTCCTGGTACTCTGTCCTCTTACTATCCTTAACAACTCCCAGGTTCATTACAAGTATTCTGTGGTCGCTATCTAAGGCCTCTGATGGTATTACCTTTATGTCTCCGACACTTCTCTTCATTTCCCAGTCGTACAGCATGTAATCTACCAAAGATTTCTTTGTTAAATCACTGCTGTACCACGTTACCTTGTGGCTTTCTTTCTTCCGGAACCAGGAGTTGCCTACCACTAAACCGTTTCTCTTGCAAAAATCCAGCAACTTTCTCCCTTCTTCATTCCTGCTACCCCATCCTTCTGCTCCCAATACATTTTCATATCCTTGCCTTTCACTTCCTACATGTGCATTCAAATCTCCCATGACAATGATGCTCTGACCATTCAACAGCTGTTGTAGCTCCTCCTCAAAGTTTTCCTTCTCTTGAGCTGTACATCCAACTTGAGGGGCATATACCTGGGCTATCTTCAGGCTTCTTCCCTTTACAGTTACTCTGATCTTCATGATCCTGTCACTTATTCCCTTTACCTCTTCCTTCATTCCATCACTCACAACTACTACTACTCCGCTGCTCCTTCCTTCACTGTTCCCACTCCAGTACAACCGGTACCCTTTCCTCAGTTCTCTGCGACCTTCTCCTTTCCATCTTGTTTCTGCCAAGCCCAGTACATCCAGTTTTCTTCTCTCCATCACATCTACAATCTCCTCCACTTTTCCTGTCAGTGTCTGTATGTTTAATGTCCCAACTCGTAGTCCATTAGCATATCCGGGTCGTCGTCGTTTGCATCCGTCCTTTCCGAGGCCTGTTCCTGGTTTGAAAGCAAATATGATATCCACTACTGGCTTGCTAGGCCTATCGTAGCTTCACCAGAGCCCCGTCAGCTGTCACTTTTCAGGGTTCCCATAGAGCCTTCACAGCTACCGTAGCGGTCCCGGGACACACAAAGTCCCCACCGTACTTCACCCCTACAGGCAATCCCTTACTTCATGCCGTTGCCCGTCTCCCACCACGTGGAGGAGGGGTTGGAAAAGAACATAGATCCTATTTGTAGCAGTTTCGAGCAAATTCAAACACCACGCTGGCATCAAATAATAGTTTATATCTTACTAGGCCGAAGCCGAATAGCTAAGACACGACCTTCCTGTCCAAACTCTAGAATTCAAGTGCCTCACCACTTGCTACGTAAAAGCCTCCTTCCATCTTGCAATCACATGTTTCCGCTGTTTGCAACCAGGTTAAAGTATACTCTCGGACCCAGTCAATATACACCAATAATCTCGAACCCATACAATTTACTTACAATTCATGGTGTGAATCTCTCTCTCTGACTTCACTACCTTTCACAACACTCACAAAGGTTTACTCCAAACAACGAAAGTTATTCTCGGCCCGATCTAAATTTGGCCTGGCGATTTCCGTCGTTGCAACATCAGCTGAGCCTTGGCTGACAACAATCCACTGTCTTATATGCTGAGATTTTACATACAAATGAAAATAAAATATTCCCTGACTGAGTTCCCGATATATACACAATGTACACTCAATAAAATGAAATCATATAACCTAAAATGGTGATGATGATGAACATAGAAAAGGAATGGTGTGAAACAGAGTACCCTAACCTGACTTATCAAGTCTACCAAGTGAGGGTTGGGAACGTTATTGTGACCTGTACAGTCACAATACGTCCCCCTGTGATTCACATGGGTGAAACGAGTGTGGATCACAAACGCTCAAACAAATGACACACTGAAAACACAAGGAAATACACTATGACATGAAAAAAATATACCCTGGAAGCCATATATACAATCATTTCAAATTTTCACACATTCTCACTCTTTCGAATGTCTTAGGGTCCATTTCTCTCACAACTGGGTCTCATAATTGAAATAAGAGTCTTATTACACTAGTTTTCTTCATCTCATATTGAGACCCTAACATGCTTTACAAGCAATGGTATTTCCCTGCACAGGCCTTATCATGCCATCTCATACCTCTAACACTCACAGATGTCTCTTTCCTGGATAGCATTTTTCGTCTTGAGTTTTGTCATGCCATAAGGATGCATCGACTAGTTCTCTAGAGTCGTTGCCAGATTATATTACAGAGTAATATTTATGGAGATTCCTAATATTATGTGTACTGACAGAGTTACTCTCCTGGTCTGTTAATCTATAGGCACACTCACCAGTACGTTTAACCACTTTAAAAGACCCCTGAAACAGCTGAAAAAACCAACCCCTAAAGTGAAGATAGATTGGATCCCTGAAACGCACCTCATCGCCTATCCCTAAAAATCTGAATTCAACCCTCCAAAAACTGAAAGCTGCCAACTTCCAATCCTGCTCTCTCAAAGGTACCTGTCAAACAGATGCACTCAGATCCATAGTGAACCATTGCTTACCATTGAATTTCTGAACCAATTCCTCGATGCATTAAGGCCTCTGTTGGTCCCAAGATATCCAAGAATTGAGCTGCCTGGCGTCGATGCACAACCGAACTGAGCCATCACTCTTACCAACCACAACCAAAAGATTCAAATATGCACTAGTAGAAGGTTCAATTATACCCTGATTCTGCATGATGCCTATTTCTTTCTCTACATAATTAGCAAATTTGTGAGGTATCTATAGGCACACTCACCAGTACGTTTAACGTGATGGCTCAGTTCGGTTGTGCATCGACGCCAGGCAGCTCAATTCTTGGATATCTTGGGACCAACAGAGGCCTTAATGC
Source organism: Meconema thalassinum (assembly GCA_946902985.2). Lineage (NCBI taxonomy): Eukaryota > Metazoa > Arthropoda > Insecta > Orthoptera > Tettigoniidae > Meconema > Meconema thalassinum. Next base: position 1,139,812,575 of record OX336389.2, read on the forward strand.
ATCGAGGAATTGGTTCAGAAATTCAATGGTAAGCACCATTTTCAAATTAATTTTTACTGCAATCGATTGTTTTCACGACAATAATCGATGTTCGTACATATCGATTATTACTCGTAAATATCGATTATATAGCCGATATTTTAATTGCTGGGAACTCGCAAATTTCAAAGTTGCGGCGCAAAAATGTAATAAAACACAATATTCAACATTAATCGTTAAATTCGGCACTTTTCGCATTTATCGCACTTTGTCGCACATTCAGTTTCACAAATTTTGGGTATACATAGTCATATTAGTTACCAGGTAGTTGAAAAAAGGAGAAAGAAGTAAAATTCGCATTTATCGCAATTGCGATTTTCCCGTATCTCTAGTCATAGTCCATTTGTGCTCTGTGCTGATGAACCTGGTAATAAAACACCTCCCCACAAAGTTGATGTCTTAAAACGTTCCATAGAACAATTTTCGGCTTATGAAAGCCATTGTGCGTATCATCAAAATAATTGTCAAAAGTATTTAGGACCAGATTTAAATTTATCAATTATGTATTCACTGTACTGTGCAGAGGATCAAATGCCAGTTTCTCATTTCATTTTCCGCAATTCTTTTTACGAAAACTTCAATTTGTCATTTCATCCAACAGTGTCTGACTCTTGTCGAAAACGTGATGCTTTGCAGGTAAAAATAACAGCTTCAGATAATGATAACGAGAAAACAGAGTTAATTGCAGAATGAGAATTTCATCAGTAAAAAGCTGAGTATGCACGGGCAGGTTTACGGAGTGATTCTTGGCTTAGCAAATCAGATGGTAACGTTTCAGTGATAACATTTGATTTGATGAAAACTTTACCTATACCGGTCATCTCCACTGGAGTTTGCTATTACAAACTTCAGTTGTGGACATACTGCTTTGGCATCCACAATATGCAAATTGATGACGCATAAACGTTTCTTTGGAATGAATCCATGGTGTCGAGAGGGCCACAAGAAATTCATTCTTGTTTGCTCTATTTCATACGCAATTTTGTCAGAACCGAAAAACTAATTATGTACTCTGATCAGTGTGGAGGACAGAATAGAAACATAAAAGTTGCTGTACTGTGCAAATACATTGTAAGCAGCTCAGAGTTCTCTGTAAAGGAAATAGAACATACATTTTTAGTTAACGGACACTCGTACCTGCCCTGTGATCAGGATTTTGGCTTGGTTCCGAAAAGAAAAAAGTATTTTCCTAATATTTACCTTCCGGAACACTAGAACGATGTTGTAGTGAGTGCCAAAATAAGGAATTCATTCACGGTAATCAATATGAATACGGAATGTTTCTTTTCAACAAAACAACTCGAAAGAAACATCACTAATAGAAAAATTTATTCTGGCAATTGTAAAGTACAATGGTTGAACATACAATGGCTATGGTATGAAGCAACAAAAGATTCAAAATATGGTATAAATACTTGAACCAAAGCCAAGAGCCATTTCAGGACATGGATGTGGCCAAAAGAACATCCACATGCATCAGGAATCTAGAACTGCTTTATCCTCATGGAAATGTAATTACAGAGGCAAAAAATGAGGATCTGCTCAGTTTGCTTCAATATGTAACCCCACTTCATCATGATTTATACAAAAAGATAAAAACGTCCTCCAATGATGTAGAATCATTGCCTGTCCTGGATTTTAAGGATGATTTTGAAATGCAAAATAGTGCTTAAAATTATAGAAAACAATACAAAATGTTACATGTACTATGTAAAATGTATAATATTGTCACATGCAACCTATGATAGACTTAGTGCAATGAACAGCATGAATAATCAGTGCACTAACGGACTTTTCATTGAGAATGTAAAACTACTCGGAGTGAAAATGGACTAAGCCATAAAAAAAGGATTTAAAGAACTTTTGTAATTTTTCTATGTGCGAAATGTTCAATAAAACCACTGTTAAATCGTAAGCATGTTACAATGCTGCAATGCAGCACAGAAGAACATTCTTTTTGAGCCCTTATTATGAGGCCTGTTTCCTCCATATTGACTTCCCCGGGGTTAGTCCACTTGTGCTCTCAGTGCCTCATTTGTTAATCTGCAATACATTAATTACTAAAATATAACAATTTGATTGTTTTTGCTTCATTTTAGGGTCTATGGAGGGACATCCTGCTCAACAGCTCTCTGTGTGTACAATCTGTCTTGCAACCTTGATGATGTGGCAGAGTATCTTATATATTAAAGTAATTGGTAAAAAATTTCACCTTTTACTAAAATTGAAATATCTTGTCAAATAGTTTTGCTACGACAACGTTTGTTGGCTTGAAACAAAATGCACATTATGCATTATCCGTGTAAACTAAAACTGAAATATCTTGACAAGTAATTGTGCTATGAAAATGTTTGCTGGCTTGACAATGAACGGTGCGCATTATCGATCAGGCCCCAACGTACTTGATTCTGCCATCTGTGTATTAAAATAATTGTGAATATTCATTTCTTCAAGGTCATGCTTCCGGGCAAGCTGAGTAATGAAAGTTAGTGAATTTTGACCTGGGTGTTATCAACTTTGTGAGGGGGGATATAAGCCAGGAGATGAGAATGAGATGCAAGAGTGTAGATAAGACAGAAATGCCATGTGTTACTGAGGTCGCCGTAGGAGAGAAGTCGGAAGGTAAGTCTGACGGTGAGGAGGAAATTGTGGACATATGTCATATTGCTGTGGAGGGTGGTAAGTGTGATAAACTGCAGCAGGAAGTGTTTTAAGTGTTGAGGAGAGAAGTAGTTAAGAGGATTTAGAAGTAAACCAGGAGGTTTTTAGTGACAAGCCAGGGCTAACACATGTCTATACACATTAGTTCGAAATTGTAGATCATTCTCCATCTTCTGAAACGTTACCATCTGATTTGCTAAGCCAAGAATCACTCCGTAAACCTGCCCGTGCATACTCAGCTTTTTACTGATGAAATTCTCATTCTGCAATTAACTCTGTTTTCTCGTTATCATTATCTGAAGCTGTTATTTTTACCTGCAAAGCATCACGTTTTCGACAAGAGTCGGACACTGTTGGATGAAATGACAAATTGAAGTTTTCGTAAAAAGAATTGCGGAAAATGAAATGAGAAACTGGCATTTGATCCTCTGCACAGTACAGTGAATACATAATTGATAAATTTAAATCTGGTCCTAAATACTTTTGACAATTATTTTGATGATACGCACAATGGCTTTCATAAGCCGAAAATTGTTCTATGGAACGTTTTAAGACATCAACTTTGTGGGGAGGTGTTTTATTACCAGGTTCATCAGCACAGAGCACAAATGGACTATGACTAGAGATACGAGAAAATCGCAATTGCGATAAATGCGAATTTTACTTCTTTCTCCTTTTTTCAACTACCTGGTAACTAATATGACTATGTATACCCAAAATTTGTGAAACTGAATGTGCGACAAAGTGCGATAACTAAGGGTTCTTGCGAATTATTCCCATAAATGCGATAAATGCGAAAAGTGCCGAATTTAACGATTAATGTTGAATATTGTGTTTTATTACATTTTTGCGCCGCAACTTTGAAATTTGCGAGTTCCCAGCAATTAAAATATCGGCTATATAATCGATATTTACGAGTAATAATCGATATGTACGAACATCGATTATTGTCGTGAAAACAATCGATTGCAGTAAAAATTAATTTGAAAATGGTGCTGTTATTAATGCCGCATAATATCCACTGTTTATCGCCAGTAAAACGATGATTTTGGAGAAATTATTTCGTAGTTTGTTGGTTGTGCTAATAAAAGGAATATTCCAATCGTTTGTGCCGATGCTTTTTAAAATTAGAGCAATAAGGTTAGCCTATGCTTATATAGGTTTATATCGCGCCGGCCCTCATTTCTTGTATTTGAAATGAAAATGAAAACTCTCAAGTACGTATCGTGATATGAATAGACAATTTTTGTTAGGCGTTCTCTTTGCTTTGGGAAATGTTGTATAATATGATGAAAGTATTCTCTACCATGTGTGAGTTATAGGTTATGTTACAAGTCGTCCGGCGATTTCTCCGTGAATTCGGATACTGTTTTACAGATTGTCAGTCAAGAGTAGCAGTGTGGTCAGGAAATAATGAGGGAGTAAACATACATTTTATTATTTAGTTAATTATCCATTGTGTGATATTTACACAAAGTTAAGTAAATGTATGATTCACATTATTACTTCCTTTTCAATGAGGGCCATGGATGAGGGGCATTGGATTTCTATTTGCCGGTGGTTTAATGGTCAAATGGCACTTCTTGAATCCTACCTCATAAGATAAGTTATTAAAAGAAATGAATGGAACTTGGCAAGGAGTTAGTAGGAAAACCACACAAAGGATTTCATAGACGTCCTCAGAATTTGAACCAATTCGTCCATGGAGTCCAGGACAGCCTGGTATTGTCGTCATTCCACCTGCCACACAGTAAACTTCATAAGACAAGCATTGTCGCCTGACCACAGCTCGCTTTATTCTAACAATTGACACCTTGGTACCAGTGAACTAATACAACTCGCTGCCGGCCCTCAATATTTGAGTTGCTGCACAACACCTGATATTGTTGATTGCATAATGAGAACATGGCCTTTGGATCTTTTGAGCATAGCTTAGGTACCCTTGTCTCACGTCATACAACCAACCGACAGCACTTGAACTCAATCTTGCCAATTAGCCAGGCTGATGCCTTTATTTTCAGAGATTTCCCATTTCTGAAAAATGTATGATGTCAAGTTTCTACATTTCTGTAATACTGATATTAGGATTTTAATACTTCTAACACTCCCTTAGTAAAAATAAAAACCACACACACAACAGGAGACTTATATTAAATGCTTATGCCGTTTATCAGAAACGCCCATATTTCCAATCCTGCACATGTTTGAATTAGTTTCCGTGCATATTATTTTGAACCTGTTTATTGTACCTGGTGACGAACTTTTAAATGCTACAAAATGCTAATTTTTAAATTTCAAAATGCTCCAAAATGCTATTTTTTAAAATGAAAGTGCTACAAAATCAATTTAAAAATGCTATTTTCTCGTATCTTTAACTATGACGCATAGTCCACTCCTGCTCTCAGTGGTACTATCGGCGGTTGCGTGCAACAGCAATGTTAACTTTGCTAACTTAGACAAACCTTCAGATAAACAGAGAGATCAACAGGCATTGCATCATATTGTATAAAGTTATCAGTTAATGTCAATAACTCAAATGCACAAAAATTGTGGGTTAGTCCGCTTTGCTCTCAGTGCCTCATGTTTTAAACTTACGCGGGCGGATGCGTTTTATGTCTGTATGCGGACCGAAAATACAACAAATTAAAACTCGTCCAGAATTAACGAACACTAGCTATAAACATGCATATGTACATAATATTAATGGCTTACCTTGATTATTGGATGTACTCCATCTCAGAAGTGCGTAGGATATTATCTAATTTTTTTAATGCATAAAGGGCATAAGCGAGACCACTTCAATATCCATCTTCGGACTCTTCAAATGAAAAATCACTTTCATCTACATCCGTGGAATCCAAAATTGAAGCAATCTCTTGCTCACTGACCCTCTCTTTACTGCACATGTCGCAAAATAACTACATAAATCACAAAAAGCCGTTCTTAGAACTCTCGACACAAGCTAGACTGAACACAATCTCACGCATCTTGTGAGAAGCTATCATGGAGGTAACACCACTCAATTCGGGGATTCCCTTTTAGGCCAGACCTAAAAGTGTAGTTTACTGCCATCTGTTGAGTTTTTAGCGCACCACTTATGCCGGTATCGGTGGATCTCTAACCATACAATATATTAAATTCCGCTCACGAGTAACCTGTCTTACGATTTAATGTATTAAATTCCACCCTTTGAGGGTTAAGTACAGTACAGCTTTATTTAAAAAAAAAACAGTACAGCATTATGAATGTTTCATATTTATGTTTGCGAAGTCACCCTTACTTTTAAGGTTAACAAATAATCTTTAGAATTCATGAGGTTGAGTGCCGGTATTGTATTAGGGTGTCCATTTGAGGCAATAAATGCTTGGTTCCGTTCAGTATTGAACTAAGGTAATAAAGTAAGCAGCGGAAAGCATGCAAGATCCTTAATTTAAATACTCATATTGTTGCAGTAGTCCATTATTCTCTTTTCTTCTGATTCCAGGAATATTTCTGTGTGGAGTTCCATGGCTATGGACATCTTTCTTTCATGGTTGAATTGGGCCACCTGAACATCAGTGATAGCACACCTGTTCCTTAGTACAAGAATGCCATTACAACCAATCATCTTCACATGCCAGCAGTAAACAAATAGCTAATGATTGATTGTAACCATATTCTGACTATTTAATTATTTTTATTTTTAAAGGTCATTTACTGTATTTACATGCATGTTAGCCCCAATTTCAAGGTCCGAAAATAAGAGGAAATGCAGCAAATGTCAAACTGAAAACTACCAATTTGCTGATAATTTGCTTTCATCTTTGGAACAATCGTGACTTTCAGCACACTTCATATTCAGATCCCCATTTGTATTCTTGGTAGAATATTATCTTGCCACTGTAAAAACTTTGACATGATCTTCGCTACTTGCACGTCTCTCATAACGTGACACATTGCTTTCCAAACATTTTTTACCCTTTAGAACACAGCCTTGCATGTTTATGTTTCACACATCGTTCTAATTCTGCTCTCCAAATACTATATTTTCATGAAAAAATCTAGCCAGTATTTTTTATAACATCCCGTCATCTGGAAATTATTGAGACCACACTTCTGTCATTTCAATCTATGATAACTGAGGTTGCTGCGTGGCTCAGCGGTAACGTTCTCGCCTGCTGAACCCAAGATAGCGGGATAGAATTCTGGCACAGTCAGTTGTCATTTGAGGGTGCTTATGTGAGGGAGCAGTGAAAGTAAATTTACTGTCACGTTAAAGATCCCCTTAGGGGCAAATTACCACTTCTCTAAAACCCGCAGCAGTTAAAAGAGACGTAAAACCAATAACATTATTGTTAAGAATAAATGTGGGCTACTAGTTTCAGTAGTAATGGCCATTCAGTTATCAGTCCATTTGTGTGTTTAGGACCATACATAATAAAGAAATATGTAGCTGCCTGTATGAAATCTCTGCACTGTTTCTGTGGATAGCTCAGCTACTATGGAGAAAGCCATATTCTTAGGTACACAATAATGGTAAGCCTGCAAACTAGGCATGTGCAAATTTTAGGTTAAATATTTAGGGAGTGGCTCTTATGCGAGTAAATATGGCAAATGAGTTATGTTTGATTTTTATTTCTTGTTAAAATGTGACTGAGTAAAAGATGAAAAATGCTTTTTAATGTAGAAATAAAAGAGAAATTATGCTATGAGAGCCTTCTTCTAAAATGATATGTTATCAGGAGTAAGGAGTATGAATCTATCTTAATAGGATCTGTTCATTAATCAGAATGGAGGCCAGTTCTGCCTCACTCAGTATCTTACTTTATTTTTGGTACGGTACTTTATACAAATTTTCATTCATTATATATAACAGGTTGTGACCCATCATCTGTAATACTAGATGTCACGCCTTGTGATTGAAGGTTTTCTGTCACAGTGCCATCCTGCTATTTGGTGCAACTCGCAGTCCCATGTCCCACAGTTGCAAGATAGTCTGGTGTCATGACCCACAATTGCCAGACAGCATAACAACATGACTGATTCAACATTCAGCTCAATGTCCCACGCTCGCCAGACAACGTAAGATCATACTGAAACATCACACAGCCTTATATCCCACGATCACCAGACAGTGTAATGTCATGATTGATGCTACACACAGCCCTATGTCCCATGATCACCAGACAGTGTAATGTCATGATTGATGCTACACACAGCCCTATGTCCCAAGATCACCAGGCAGTGTAATGTCATGATTGATGCAACACATAGCCCTATGTCCCACGATCACCAGACAGTGTAATGTCATTCATTCATTCATTCATTTATTTGCAATGGGGGGTGTGTCCCCCGGTGGCAATTTGGATATACATAACAAATAAATAGTTATACATAACAATTCTATAACAATTATACAACAATTAAACTGGAGTATTTACACAAATAGTCAGTCTTTTCTTAAACACACCTATATGTTTGGGAAAAGGCTCTAAGACTGCGGCAGGTAGAGAGTTCCAGTTATCAATGGCACGGTTTACAAATGAATATTTACCATAATTTGTTCCCTGTGGTCAGCCCTTAACTTTGAAAGGATGGTCGCTCCTACCCATGTAAGTGGGCTTTCCCAATCGTTTGGTAAGCTCACCCCATGCTGGTTGATTTGTATACGTGTTGTACATAGCGCAGAGTCTAGATTTCATCCTCCTAGCCTCCAGTGATTCCCACCCAAGTTTTTTTTAACATACGGCTCACACTGCTCCTGGGATTAAAGTCACTGAGCACAAATCTAGCGGCCTTTCTGTGTACCATTTCCAACTCCTTGATGAGCCCTACTTGATATGGATCCCAAACCGCCGAGGCATATTCCAGAATAGGTCTTACAAGTGACAAATAGCCTAATTCTTTAGCAGAGGTACTACTTCCTTTTAATACCCTCATTACAAAGTGCAGAGATTTATAAGCTTTTGAAACTACGCATCCTACATGACTACTCCATTTCATATCATTCCTTGCGTGAACGCCCAAATATTTGCAAGAATCTTCTTCTACTAGTATTTCCGAGCCAATGTTATATTGAAAATCCTGCCTTCGAACTTTCCCTATTTTTAAGAGACTACATTTTCTTGTGTTTATTTTCATTTTACTTTCAACCTCCCACTTATAGACCAGGTTCAGCTCCTCTTGAAGCACTGCATTGTCTTGTGAGTCATGTATCTTTCGATATATTACACAATCATCCGCAAACAATCGACAGTCACTGCGAATCCCATTAGGTAAGTCATTTATAAACGCCAAAAATAACAAAGTTCCGATTACGCTGCCCTGAGGGATACCCGACGATACGGTAATTTCATCCGAGAATATGCCTTCGACTTTCACTTTCTGTGAACGACCCGTCAAAAATTCTTGGATCCATAAAATTACTCTTCTATCAATCTTCGTCGAAGCTAATTTATGGAGTAGCATGTCAAGCGGCACGACATCAAATGCCTTCGCAAAATCTATAACCACGGCGTCGACTGAAACTCCATGGTCTAACGATTCCCTAATGTCTTGAAAAAGTGATAGCATCTGACTCGCATGAGTAACCTTTCCGAAATCCAGTTTGCCTATCATTAAACCATGATAATGTTTCCCACTGTTCCCTCAAGTAGTCGCAAATGAGATACTCCATCTGTTTACAAACGATGGAAGTAAGGCTAACCGGCCTGTAGTTGCCCAATTCAAGTCTGCTCCCTCCCTTAAATATTGGGACTACCGTAGCTCTTTTCCAGTCATCTGGGATTTGCGAATTGTTAATGGACACATTAAACATCACCTCCAAGTATCGTGCCACGGCCCTACCTCCTAGTTTAAGTACTTCACTAACAATATTATCAGGACCCTTTGATACATTGAAACGTAGTTTTTGTATTAGCTTTACAATTGCTGACTGGTTTATTTGGAACAGGGGAGCCCCTGATTCGTCGTTAAGGTCCAACACACAGCTATTGGATTTATTGAACACACTACCGTAAAAGACATTTGATTCATTAGCAATGGCCCGTTTCTCAGTAATTAATTTACCATCACCGGACATTATCATCGACAAATTATTTGAATTTCCCTTTCTTCTCCTAACATAACTGTAAATTTTTTTCCACCCATCACTTCCCGAACCAAGTAAACCTTGCATATCATGATTGATGCTACACATAGCCCCATGTCCCATGATCACCAGACAGTGTAATGTCATGATTGATGCTACACAAAGCCCTATGTCCCACGATCACCAGACAGTGTAATGTCATGATTGATGCTACACATAGCCATGTCCCACGATCGCCGGACAGTGTAATGTCATGATTGATGCAACACACAGCCCCATGTCCCATGATCACCAGACAGTGTAATGTCATGATTGATGCTACACAAAGCCCTATGTCCCACGATCACCAGACAGTGTAATGTCATGATTGATGCAACACATAGCCATGTCCCACGATCACCAGACAGTGTAATGTCATGATTGATGCTACACAAAGCCCTATGTCCCACGATCACCAGACAGTGTAATGTCATGATTGATGCAACACACAGCCCCATGTCCCATGATCACCAGACAGTGTAATGTCATGATTGATGCTACACAAAGCCCTATGTCCCACGATCACCAGACAGTGTAATGTCATGATTGATGCAACACATAGCCCCATGTCCCACTATCACCAGACAGTGTAATGTCATGATTGATGCTACACACAGCCCCATGTCCCACGATCGCCAGACAGTGTAATGTCATGATTGATGCTACACATAGCCCCATGTCCCATGATCACCAGACAGTGTAATGTCATGATTGATGCTACACATAGCCCCATGTCCCACGATCACCAGACAGTGTAATGTCATGATTGATGCAACACATAGCCATGTCCTACGATCACCAGACAGTGTAATGTCATGATTGATGCTACACACAGCCCCATATCCCACGATCGCCAGACAGTGTAATGTCATGATTGATGCCACACATAGCCCCATGTCCCATGATCGCCAGACAGTGTAATGTCATGATTGATGCTACACACAGCCCCATGTCCCATGATCGCCAGACAGTGTAATGTCATGATTGATGCCACACATAGCCCCATGTCCCATGATCACCAGACAGTGTAATGTCATGATTGATGCTACACATAGCCCCATGTCCCACGATCACCAGACAGTGTAATGTCATGATTGATGCAACACATAGCCATGTCCCACGATCACCAGACAGTGTAATGTCATGATTGATGCTACACATAGCCCCATGTCCCACGATCACCAGACAGTGTAATGTCATGATTGATGCATCACATATCCCCATGTCCCACGATCGCCAGAGAGTGTAATGTCATGATTGATGCAACACATAGCCCCATGTCCCACGATCACCAGACAGTGTAATGTCATGATTGATGCATCACATAGCCCCATGTCCCACGATCACCAGACAGTGTAATGTCATGATTGATGCTACACAGCCCCATGTCCCACGATCACCAGACAGTGTAATGTCATGATTGATGCTACACATAGCCCCATGTCCCACGATCACCAGACAGTGTAATGTCATGATTGATGCAACACACAGCCCCATGTCCCACGATCGATAGACAGTGTAATGTCATGATTGATGCAACACACAGCCCCATGTCCCACGATCGCCAGACAGTGTAATGTCATGATTGATGCAACACACAGCCCCATGTCCCACGATCACCCGACAGTGTAATGTCATGATTGATGCAACACATAGCCCTATGTCCCACGATCGCCAGACAGTGTAATGTCATGATTGATGCTACACATAGCCCCATGTCCCACGATCACCAGACAGTGTAATGTCATGATTGATGCTACACACAGCCCTATGTCCCACGATCGCCAGACAGTGTAATGTCATGATTGATGCAACACATAGCCCCATGTCCCACGATCGCCAGACAGTGTAATGTCATGATTGATGCTACACAAAGCCCTATGTCCCACGATCACCAGACAGTGTAATGTCATGATTGATGCTACACATAGCCCCATGTCCCACGATCGCCAGACAGTGTAATGTCATGATTGATGCTACACATAGCCCCATGTCCCACGATCACCAGACAGTGCAAGGTCATGATTGATGCAACACATAGCCCTATGTCCCACGGTCGCCAGACAGTGTAATGTCATGATTGATGCTACACATAGCCCCATATCCCACGATCGCCAGACAGTGTAATGTCATGATTGATGCTACACACAGCCCTATGTCCCACGATCACCAGACAGTGTAATGTCATGATTGACGCTACACATAGCCCCATGTCCCACTATCGCCAGACAGTGTAATGTCATGATTGATGCTACACATAGCCCCATATCCCACGATCGCCAGACAGTGTAATGTCATGATTGATGCTACACACAGCCCTATGTCCCACGATCACCAGACAGTGTAATGTCATGATCGATGCTACACATAGCCCCATATCCCACGATCACCAGACAGTGTAATGTCATGATCGATGCTACACATAGCCCCATATCCCACGATCACCAGACAGTGTAATGTCATGATTGATGCTACACATAGCCCCATGTCCCATGATCGCCAGACAGTGTAATGTCATGATTGATGCTACACATAGCCCCATGTCCCACGATCACCAGACAGTGTAATGTCATGATTGATGCTACACACAGCCCCATGTCCCATGATCACCAGACAGTGTAATGTCATGATTGATGCAACACATAGCCCCATGTCCCATGATTGCCAGACAGTGTAATGTCATGATTGATGCTACACATAGCCCCATGTCCCACGATCACCAGACAGTGCAATGTCATGATTGATGCAACACATAGCCTCATGTCCCATGATCGCCAGACAGTGTAATGTCATGATTGATGCTACACATAGCCCCATGTCCCACGATCACCAGACAGTGTAATGTCATGATTGATGCTACACACAGCCCCATGTCCCACGATCGCCAGACAGTGTAATGTCATGATTGATGCTACACATAGCCCCATGTCCCACGATCACCAGACAGTGCAATGTCATGATTGATGCAACACATAGCCCCATGTCCCATGATCGCCAGACAGTGTAATGTCATGATTGATGCTACACATATCCCCATGTCCCACGATCGCCAGACAGTGTAATGTCATGATTGCTGCTACACATAGCCCCATGTCCCACGATCACCAGACAGTGTAATGTCATGATCGATGCAACACATAGCCCCATGTCCCACGATCACCAGACAGTGTAATGTCATGATCGATGGTACACATAGCCCCATGTCCCACTATCACCAGACAGTGTAATGTCATGATTGATGCTACACACAGCCCTATGTCCCACGATCACCAGACAGTGCAATGTCATGATTGATGCTACACATAGCCCCATGTCCCACGATCGCCAGACAGTGTAATGTCATGATTGATGCAACACACAGCTCCATGTCCTATGATCACCAGACAGTGTAATGTCATGATTGATGCTACACACAGCCCTATGTCCCACGATCACCAGACAGTGCAATGTCATGATTGATGCAACACACAGCCCTATGCCCCACGATCACCAGACAGTGCAATGTCATGATTGATGCAACACACAGCCCTATGTCCCACGATCACCAGACAGTGCAATGTCATGATTGATGCAACACACTGACCCATGTCCCACGATCACCAGACAATGTAATGTCATGATTGATGCTACACATAGCCCCATGTCCCACGATCGCCAGAGAGTGTAATGTCATGATTGATGCTACACATAGCCCCATGTCCCACGATCGCCAGACAGTGTAATGTCATGATTGATGCTACACATAGCCCCATGTCCCACGATCGCCAGACCGTGTAATGTCATGATCGATGCTACACATAGCCCCATGTCCCACGATCACCAGACAGTGTAATGTCATGATTGATGCTACACATAGCCCCATGTCCCACGATCGCCAGACAGTGTAATGTCATGATTGATGCAACACATAGCCCCATGTCCCACGATCGCCAGACAGTGTAATGTCATGATTGATGCTACACATAGCCCCATGTCCCACGATCACCAGACAGTGTAATGTCATGATTGATGCAACACATAGCCATGTCCCACGATCACCAGACAGTGTAATGTCATGATTGATGCTACACACAGCCCCATATCCCACGATCGCCAGACAGTGTAATGTCATGATTGATGCCACACATAGCCCCATGTCCCATGATCGCCAGACAGTGTAATGTCATGATTGATGCTACACACAGCCCCATGTCCCATGATCGCCAGACAGTGTAATGTCATGATTGATGCCACACATAGCCCCATGTCCCATGATCACCAGACAGTGTAATGTCATGATTGATGCTACACATAGCCCCATGTCCCACGATCACCAGACAGTGTAATGTCATGATTGATGCAACACATAGCCATGTCCCACAATCACCAGACAGTGTAATGTCATGATTGATGCTACACATAGCCCCATGTCCCACGATCACCAGACAGTGTAATGTCATGATTGATGCATCACATATCCCCATGTCCCACGATCGCCAGAGAGTGTAATGTCATGATTGATGCAACACATAGCCCCATGTCCCACGATCACCAGACAGTGTAATGTCATGATTGATGCATCACATAGCCCCATGTCCCACGATCACCAGACAGTGTAATGTCATGATTGATGCTACACAGCCCCATGTCCCACGATCACCAGACAGTGTAATGTCATGATTGATGCTACACATAGCCCCATGTCCCACGATCACCAGACAGTGTAATGTCATGATTGATGCAACACACAGCCCCATGTCCCACGATCGATAGACAGTGTAATGTCATGATTGATGCAACACACAGCCCCATGTCCCACGATCGCCAGACAGTGTAATGTCATGATTGATGCAACACACAGCCCCATGTCCCACGATCACCAGACAGTGTAATGTCATGATTGATGCAACACATAGCCCTATGTCCCACGATCGCCAGACAGTGTAATGTCATGATTGATGCTACACATAGCCCCATGTCCCACGATCACCAGACAGTGTAATGTCATGATTGATGCTACACACAGCCCTATGTCCCACGATCGCCAGACAGTGTAATGTCATGATTGATGCAACACATAGCCCCATGTCCCACGATCGCCAGACAGTGTAATGTCATGATTGATGCTACACAAAGCCCTATGTCCCACGATCACCAGACAGTGTAATGTTATGATTGATGCTACACATAGCCCCATGTCCCACGATCGCCAGACAGTGTAATGTCATGATTGATGCTACACATAGCCCCATGTCCCACGATCACCAGACAGTGCAAGGTCATGATTGATGCAACACATAGCCCTATGTCCCACGGTCGCCAGACAGTGTAATGTCATGATTGATGCTACACATAGCCCCATATCCCACGATCGCCAGACAGTGTAATGTCATGATTGATGCTACACACAGCCCTATGTCCCACGATCACCAGACAGTGTAATGTCATGATTGACGCTACACATAGCCCCATGTCCCACTATCGCCAGACAGTGTAATGTCATGATCGATGCTACACGTAGCCCCATATCCCACGATCACCAGACAGTGTAATGTCATGATTGATGCTACACATAGCCCCATGTCCCATGATCGCCAGACAGTGTAATGTCATGATTGATGCTACACATAGCCCCATGTCCCACGATCACCAGACAGTGTAATGTCATGATTGATGCTACACACAGCCCCATGTCCCACGATCACCAGACAGTGCAATGTCATGATTGATGCTACACACAGCCCCATGTCCCGCGATCACCAGACAGTGTAATGTCATGATTGATGCTACACACAGCCCCATGTCCCATGATCACCAGACAGTCATGATTGATGCAACACATAGCCCCATGTCCCATGATTGCCAGACAGTGTAATGTCATGATTGATGCTACACATAGCCCCATGTCCCACGATCACCAGACAGTGCAATGTCATGATTGATGCAACACATAGCCTCATGTCCCATGATCGCCAGACAGTGTAATGTCATGATTGATGCTACACATAGCCCCATGTCCCACGATCACCAGACAGTGTAATGTCATGATTGATGCTACACACAGCCCCATGTCCCACGATCGCCAGACAGTGTAATGTCATGATTGATGCAACACATAGCCCCATGTCCCACTATCGCCAGACAGTGTAATGTCATGATTGATGCAACACATAGCCCCATGTCCCACGATCACCAGACAGTGTAATGTCATGATTGATGCTACACATAGCCCCATGTCCCACGATCACCAGACAGTGTAATGTCATGATTGATGCTACACACAGCCCCATGTCCCACGATCACCAGACAGTGCAATGTCATGATTGATGCTACACACAGCCCCATGTCCCGCGATCACCAGACAGTGTAATGTCATGATTGATGCTACACACAGCCCCATGTCCCATGATCACCAGACAGTCATGATTGATGCAACACATAGCCCCATGTCCCATGATTGCCAGACAGTGTAATGTCATGATTGATGCTACACATAGCCCCATGTCCCACGATCACCAGACAGTGCAATGTCATGATTGATGCAACACATAGCCTCATGTCCCATGATCGCCAGACAGTGTAATGTCATGATTGATGCTACACATAGCCCCATGTCCCACGATCACCAGACAGTGTAATGTCATGATTGATGCTACACACAGCCCCATGTCCCACGATCGCCAGACAGTGTAATGTCATGATTGATGCAACACATAGCCCCATGTCCCACTATCGCCAGACAGTGTAATGTCATGATTGATGCAACACATAGCCCCATGTCCCACGATCACCAGACAGTGTAATGTCATGATTGATGCAACACACAGCCCCATGTCCCACGATCACCAGACAGTGTAATGTCATGATTGATGCTACACAAAGCCCTATGTCCCACGATCACCAGACAGTGCAATGTCATGATTGATGCTACACACAGCCCCATGTCCCATGATCGCCAGACAGTGTAATGTCATGATTGATGCTACACATAGCCCCATGTCCCACGATCAACAGACAGTGCAATGTCATGATTGATGCAACACACAGCCCCATGTCCCATGATCGCCAGACAGTGTAATGTCATGATTGATGCTACACACAGCCCCATGTCCTATGATCACCAGACAGTGTAATGTCATGATTGATGCAACACACAGCTCCATGTCCCACGATCACCAGACAGTGCAATGTCATGATTGATGCTACACAAAGCCCTATGTCCCACGATCACCAGACAGTGCAATGTCATGATTGATGCTACACACAGCCCCATGTCCCATGATCGCCAGACAGTGCAATGTCATGATTGATGCTACACATATCCCCATGTGCCACGATCAACAGACAGTGCAATGTCATGATTGATGCAACACATAGCCCTATGTCCCACGATCGCCAGACAGTGTAATGTCATGATTGATGCCACACATAGCCCCATGTCCCACGATCGCCAGACAGTGTAATGTCATGATTGATGCTACACATAGCCCCATGTCCCACGATCACCAGACAGTGTAATGTCATGATTGATGCTACACACAGCCCCATGTCCCATGATCACCAGACAGTGTAATGTCATGATTGATGCAACACACAGCTCCATGTCCCATGATCGCCAGACAGTGTAATGTCATGATTGATGCAACACACAGCTTCATGTCCCACGATCACCAGACAGTGTAATGTCATGATTGATGCTACACACAGCCCCATGTCCCACGATCACCAGACAGTGCAATGTCATGATTGATGCAACACATAGCCCCATGTCCCATGATCGCCAGACAGTGTAATGTCATGATTGATGCTACACATAGCCCCATGTCCCACGATCACCAGACAGTGTAATGTCATGTTCGATGCTACACATAGCTCCATGTCCCACGATCACCAGACAGTGTAATGTCATGATTGATGCTACACAAAGCCCTATGTCCCACGATCACCAGTCAGTGTAATGTCATGATTGATGCAACACATAGCCCCATGTCCCACGATCACCAGACAGTGTAATGTCATGATTGATGCTACACATATCCCCATGTCCCACGATCACCAGACAGTGTAATGTCATGATTGATGCTGCACATATCCCCATGTCCCACGATCATCAGACAGTGTAATGTCATGATTGATGCAACACACAGCCCCATATCCCACGATCACCAGACAGCGTATGACCTGACTCATGCTACATGCAGACCTATGTCCCACGATCACCGGGCTGCATAATGTCATGACTGATGCAACACCTAGCTCTATGTCCTATGATCACCAGGCAGCATAATGTGCACTAGTACCATAGTAAGATAATTTTGATTACTTTAAATATTATTATTTTATGTTTATTATCTGAAATGACTATGTTTGGATCTTCGATTTTAGTTTGAAATTGTGGCTCTATACATTATTACAATGTAGGTTGCGTAATGATAGGTTTTTAGTACATTACATGAAAAATCCCTGTATTAGGTGGGACAGTTTTTAAATGGAAAAGACCAGTTGAATGTATGAAAATAGGCTATTTATTTCTACACAGAACCATTTTTCTTTCTTTTCAGACACATGTACTGTATTTCAAAGAAATGTGCCATGCCACTCAATTCATTAGCTACTTGTGTTGATAACCTGTTGATACTCTCCATTACTCACTTACCGTAATTCATGAAAGTGAAGAGCTTTATTTTATATTTTCTCTTCTTATACATGCTAAAAACACATGTATGAAGTATAATAGCCACAGAATAAAGTGTTCTGAAACTAGGATGAAATTACAATTAGATTAACTGAGGAGCATTTGTTCAATGCCCTGTGAAGTTTAGTAAAGGTGAAATAATGACTTGTCAACCCAAATCAGCAAATGTTGCAACATAAAAATGTATTATTTTCCTTTGCCACAGAATGGATGGACGTTTGCACTACAGGGTATCCTTTGAATGTAGAATGAGAAGCATGTCATCAACTTTTCCCCCAATAATATATTCAAGAACATTAATAAATAAATGTGAATGTAATCGTATACAGGACTTAAATGTATTATATGGAAGAAAGGAGTAGATCAGTTGAATGTACATATAATAGGCTATATAGACTATATTAATGTAATGATAAGGGCTGATAACCTAGATGTTAGGCCCCTTACAGCAACAATTATCAATAGCATCATTAAGGTGACCCCTCAAATTTTATGTAATGCTGAGTTATACGCCACAGTTAAAGCATAAACCACTCTCAACTGCTGTGTTAATTATCCCATAAGAGTTACCTGACTTACTTGCATATCAGCCTCTGTTGGATACGAGCTGCACCCGTAATTTTAAACCATACTTCCACCCCCCACAAAAATGTTTGTCCCACTTAGTAGCTGCATGTGCTAACCCAGGCTTGCTATGGTAGATTTGCTGCCGAAGTATCTGGAGACCTTTATCGGTTGAGAAAGATGTATTTCTATTAGAAAGGGGAGGTGGGTTGAAGGCTCATAAACTCTTATTTGATTAATAGAATGTCTTGCAACTAAAAATATATTTAAATTTCACCTGATCTAACAAAACATTCATAACATTGGATGCACTGCATTAGGTAGTAAGGAGCATGAGAGCGTTGACCTTCAAGGAAGAGCAAGATGGATGTTGCGAGAGAGAATGCTTAGCACATAGGCCTACTATATAAGCGCATCCACTCGAGTAAAAATTCATGTTGATCATTAAATACAGAAATCGCTGCTAGTTCTGTAATCTTCTACTTTAAAATTTGTCCCCTCATGACATAGTGACTAGCATGCTTGGCTGTCACTGTGGAATTCCGGGTTTGATTCCACTAAGAAAATTAAAATTTGGTCTGACGGTTGGAATGGGGTACATTAAACCTCAAGGCTGAACTTAGAATGGGTGGGTTCGATTCCAACTTCAGCCATCCTGGAAGAGGGTTTTCTGTGGTTCCCCCCACTTCTAATCCAGGCAGTTAAAGTTATAGCTGCCTTCTTCCCAATCCCAGCACCAATTACAAATACATGCACAAATACAGCCATCACAATAACACAGGTTACCAGACACATGGAGCTACATGGCCATGATGTCGCAAAGCCCCTAAATGAACAGAAACCTCTTTTAAAAATGTTGTGACAGAAAAGTTTTCACCTATTTGCAAAACCCTGTACCCCTATTTTGGGATTTTAAAATTCACTGATATGCAAGTCTGGTAATTTTTATTGTCTTTGTTCTTCATGACATACATGACTTGGTTTTATTGTGAAAATGAATGTAACTTATGTCTTGGAATAAATGGTAATCACTAGTGTACTGTACTTGAAGTTATGTAAGTATGGAGCTTTTCTTCTGTTTTCTATTTAAGCAAAGAAAATATTTTACTTATTTAAAATGAAACTTCTTTTTTCTTGTTTAGCTCCATCGTATTCTGTTGAACAATCTGCAACCATTAAAAGTTACGCATGGTGTCCACAGGCAGGAAAAGTCAAGAATAGTCAGGAAAAGGCAGACATTTTGTTTTTTGTCAGGAAAAGTCAGGATAAAGTGTGAATAAATGGTGTGAGTCAGGAAAATATGGCGAAAAGTATTAGAAAGTTAAGAATTTTATATTAACCATACAGTACTTTGTGTTTTACAGCCATAATTTGATGTTACAAGTTCAACTAGTCTCTGAAGATAAAAAGCAATAACTCACTGGACATTATGGTAAGTTTCCATTTTTACAGTACATCATAGTAAAAACCTCTTTTACCTATCTTTTACCG
Organism: Meconema thalassinum; assembly: GCA_946902985.2. Lineage (NCBI taxonomy): Eukaryota > Metazoa > Arthropoda > Insecta > Orthoptera > Tettigoniidae > Meconema > Meconema thalassinum. The sequence goes on from OX336389.2 coordinate 1,139,833,112, forward strand.
ACAGTAGTGGCTACGCGGGCTAAAGCGCTGCGTTAGGTCAAGGGACCAAGCTCTCTGCTGACTCGGTAGACGCGTGGGTTCGAGCCCCACTGTCGCCTGTCCTTGAAATGGTTTTCCGTGGTTTCCCATTTTCAACACCAGGCAAATGCTGGGACAGTACCTTCTGACAGGCCACTGCTGCTTCCTTCCGCATCCTTGTCCAGTTTCATTCATCTTCATCCATTCCATCTCTCATCCCGACGCGCAGGTCGCCCACGGGCGTTGACTAGAAAGACCTGCACTCGGCCTCTCAGGAGGCTACAAAAAAAAAACAAAAAAAAACAAAACACTATCTTTTGTATTCTTTTTTGGCATTGGCATAGGGATGTGGGGACCACATCGCCCAGCACATTGCACTACGTGTCTGCAATCAGCCTCTAAAATATTGTGACTTGACATTCATAAACAAGAAAATTTAAATTGAAATGCCAATCACTTGATTTTTCCTATTTCCATAATGGTAATTTTGATATACTGTATTATGTTTGTTTGGTCAATAAACTTTTCCCGATGTTACGATGACTTAACAAGTCAGGAATTTTGTTGAAAAGTGGTTAGGAAAAGTCAGGAAAATTGACATTGAAAATTCTGTGGACACCATGTATTGGGTAGCAGAGTATACAATCATTCTCATTTGAGACGATTTTGCCTTTAAACGTTCAGTCTAGGCTGCAATCCTTTGGTTGAGAACAAGTAGACCCCCTGATCCCCTACTGGCAGTTAGCACTGCAGCCTCCTCTACTTCTACACCTCTCACTTAAAAATTATTTAACACTGAATCTAACCATTTTCACAGCCGAGGGGACCCGATTCGCCGATCACGCGTCACCCCAATATCTGCAGGCCAAATGGCTGGGCAGCGGTCGCTTGGTAGGCCAAGGCCCTTCACGGGCTGTAGTGCCAGGGGAATCTAACCATTGCAGTAGCATTGCCAAAGCCGTTCAGTGTTTCAAACTGCATCATTATAAGGACACTAAGAATGAGGTTGACATGTACAAATTGCATTGTCATGAAGACTCAATTGGGGAGCCAGACACACAGCCCTCGTCAGCAAGTGTCATTATTCCTTTAAAAATATTTATTTAGCTTATTGTTTATCATCAATTTTATTTTTATTATTTCTAAAATTTCCATGTAGGAGTTCTAACCCCCAGTAACACCCCTATCGCTATGACACTGAACCATTACCTCCTAGGTCTACTCCTGCTTCTGTTATCCTCTGCAGCTGAGCTCATTAACCTCTTAGGTAATCTCTCCTTCCTCCTTCCTCATTCTCTTCATCATCTGAGTCGACTCATATGAACAGCTTCATCTCGATTGTTCATTTCTAACTTAACTTTTATCTCTTCATTATGAGTACCCTCCTGCCATTGCTCCCATCTATTTGCCCCAGCAATCATTCATGCTACCCTAGTATCAGCTACCTCCATTTAATGAATATGATATCCTAAGTCTACCCAGCTCTCACTTCCATACAGCAAGGTCAGCTTAAATAATGACCGATGCAGGTAGAGTTTCGTCGCTACACTAACTTCTTTCTTGCTGAATACTGTAGATGGCAACTGAGAACTCACTGCATTGGCTTTTCTGCACCTCGTCTCATTTCCTTCCCCATACGCCATCCTGAGAGAATCATCATCATCATCTTGCAATACACAGCCTAAATACTTAAAATGTTCCACCTGCTACAATTTCTTTACCCTACCTGGCATTCCATTGTCTTGTGTTCCCTCCGTACCGACATAACATTCATTTTTGAAATGCTGATTTTCATACCATATTCCCTACATTTCTGTTCAAGTCCTAAGGTATTGGCTTATATGCATTTGATGTAGCCTGTCATTACAACAAGGCAAAAGGTCTATATATAAAATAAACAGTAGTGGTGAAATATTACAGCATTGCCCGACTCCTGCTACAACTTTAAACTCGTCCTACTATGAATTCTCATTGCAGCCTGATTAATCAACATATACTTTTCATTGCCTCTAACAGCCTCCCATCGATACTAATCCCTCATGATGCTCAGCATCTTTTCGCTTGGTTCTGTATCGTACACCTTCCCCAAATCCAAAACAAGCACTGTGGCACCACAGCCAATGACAGGCTTTGGCCTACCAAGCAACTGTTATCGAGCCATTTGACGTACAGATTGCAAGTGACGTGTGGTCAATGTGCTGGGTCTACTCGGCTGTTAATATTGGTTTTCCTGTCCGGGGCGCTGCCTCACTTTCAGACAGCTACTCAATTGTCCTCACGAGTTGGAGTGCACCCCGTTCCAGCCCTCATGTCAGTTTTAAAATCCGTGGCAGAGCCGGGAATCGAATCTGGGGTCTCTGGGTGAGAGGCAGGCGTTCTACCCCAACACCACAGGCATACGGCTTCTCTAGATCTAAGACTGGCTGCGTGGCTCAGCGGTAATGTTCTCGCTTGCTGAGCTCAAGATAGCAGGGTCGAATCCCGGCGCAGTCAGTTGACATTAGAGGGTGTGCAAATGCGAGGGAGTAGTGTTGGTAGATTTACTGGCACATTAAAGATCCACTTTGGGGAAAAATTCCGGCACTCCGTATTGAGCGACGTGCTCAATATGGCAGTTTTATTCCAACACAAAGCTCACGTCTTGAGCAACATGTTTAATACAAGTACGGTAGTTTTATTCTGATATTTACCTGACATATTGAGACACGTGTTCAATATGCTACGGTAGGGATATTCTGGTATAAATCTTACGTATTAAGCGATGTGTTCAGTATAGTTATTATATTCTGGCATAAAGCTCACGTATTGAGCAAAGTGGTCAGTATGGTTGTATACCGACATACAACTCGTGTTCTGAGTGAGGAGTTTAGAATGTTAGTATTGTTCTGACATAAAGTTCACTTATTGATAATTTTGTTCAGTATGGTCGTTTTATTCTGACATAAATCCCACGTAATGAGAGACGTGCTCTGTACTTTGACCAGTGGGAATACTGTGACCAAATTTTCAGGAACAGTTTGGCAGGACCTGGTTGATAAATCATGTAGTTTACAAAAATTGCATTGACTGTGTTTAGTTCCGCATCGTGATGCAATGATTCTCTGGAAGTCCCTTCTCCCAGCCAAAGAGATAACTTGTTCTGAAAATTTGGTCAAAGTCTCCTCACTTGACGACATCGTAGTTTTCTTTTGGGCAAAAATCTTACTTATTGAGCTACGTGTTAAATATTGTACTTTTATGGGCACAAATTCCATTTATTCAACGACTTGTTCAGTCCAGTAGTATTATTCTGGAATAAAGCTCACGTATTGAGCGACGTGCTAACTAGGGCAGTTTTATTCCAACACAAAGCTCACGTATTGACCAATGTGGTCAGTATGGTTGCTGTATACTGACATACGACTCGTGGACTGAGCAACATGTTTGGTATGGTAGTTATATTCTGATATGAAGCTGGTAGTTATATTCTGATATGAAGCTAACGGAAGCGACGTGTTTGATGCAATAGTTTTTTTTGTTTTCAACCCAAAGCTCACGTATTGAGCAATGTGGTCAGTATTATTGAGGTATAGGCCTACTGGCATACAACTCATGATCTGAGCGATGTTTTTAGAATGTTAGTTTTGTTCAGACATAAAGCTCACTTATTGAGCGACATGTTCAGTATGGTAGTATCATTCTGACATAAAGCTTACGTACCTAATGTATTGAGAGACGTGTTCAATATGTTAGTTATATTCTGATATAAACCTCAGGTGTTAAGCAATATGTTCAGCATGGTAATTTTATTCGGGCATAAAGCTCACGTATTGAGCAACGTGTTTAGTATGGTAGGTGTTGTGTGAAGACAATTGACTACCAGTCTTAAGTCCACCCACTCATCTTAATTAAGAAATAGAGCACTTTCAAATAATATAACACAATGATCACAAGTTGACTGTTATTTTATTTTCTCAATACTACTCGAGGCAAGTGTCATCATGCATTGACAAAAGACCAAAGGTAACACAAACAAGACTTAATCTTTGAGGTCAAAAGACCTACATGTAAAAATGAGGAAAGTTCACACCTTTAACATCCGCCCACCTTGAGTTACAGCTAGAGATGTCAAATTAATTTCACTTAGGCTAATAATATTTTGATTTTACTTAAAATGGCACAAACCGACAGTAGTGGCTACGCTGGCTAAAGCGCAGTATTAGGCCATGGGGCCAAGCTCTCTGCTGACTCGGTAGACGCGTGGGTTCGAGCCCCACCGTCGGCTGTCCTTGAAATGGTTTTCCCATTTACAACACCAGGCAAATGCTGGGACGGTACCTTCTGACAGGCCACGGCCGCTACCTTCCACATCCTTGCCCAGTTTCATTCACCATCATTCATTTCATCTCTCATTAACTCCTCTCATGAGGTTGGCGTCAGGAAGGGCATCCGGCCATAAAATCCATCGCATCTCATCCCCGACCCCGTTGGAAAACGGGAATAATAAGGGGTAGACATACAATACTTAAAATGGCACAAAGACTTGAAACACAATAGGATCAATATTTACACTGAAAATGTCAAGGAACCAATCATAATAGCAGTCTACTGGAAAGTTTCACTCTCCTACCACTTCGTGTTATGACAGGAGGTGGCTCATCGTTAGGAGTGTCCTGTGTCACCGTAACTGTCGAGGGTTGTATCAGCTCACTCTTACTTGCGGCCTACGTTATAGACAAGGCCTGGAAATGAGGCACCAGACAAAAATGTGAGCGATGGTTCGAACTTGTTCCGCATTTTGCCGCTAGGTACGCTTTCTGGCGCCCTTAATCGTACCGTTTGCATTACGCACAATGTGATTAGTGTGTCTGAATTTGGCGGTAAATAAGGTGTCTTAATGAGTGAGAAAGCTAAAGTGAGTTTAAAATTGACTGGCGAAGCATGTCGTATTCTAGTTGTGCTTTCGTTAAGAGCAGTAGACTGCTGATTGACTGATATTGAGATGGATGCTAAGTGGTCTTTATGAACAAGACGTAGTGAAAAGCAAATATTAATCCAGTGTACTAGCGTAAATGTGACATGAATGTGTGATAAATACTTCAGATATAAATCACTGAATGATTTTTATACGGTAACTTATGTGTAAATAGGGATCATTGTGTTCGTCAAAAATGGTGTATTGTAGCATGCCATATTGTAAATCTCGTCAAGTTAAAGGCGATGGACTTTCGTTTCATAAATTTCCATTGAACAATGACATACTGAAACAATGGGTTCTAGCTGTTTCAAGTGAGGGGGTAAAGCCGGGGTCGTTGTGGACACCAGAACAGTCTACAATTTGTAGCAAGCATTTCAAGGATTCCGATTATAGTATAAGTTCTGCAAAGAGAATGCTCTTACCAAACGCATTTCCAACAGATTTTGAGGACTACCCCGAACATAAACAAGTACACATAAACAGAAATACGCGCAAAAGACCATGTCTCGATAGAGACATACATTAAGATTGATTGGATTATTATCCATGTTAGGTCCGTATTGATGCTTCTAAATGAAAACTTGGTAGAGGAACTGAAAGTTCTTTCTGAAAGGTTTAAATGGACGTAACAACAACATCAAACTCAACAAATCAACATAGCATGTACCTAATAGGATGAAAGGGTTGCCGACAGGCCCCTTGTGCCTCCATACATTTTCTTTTCACTTAAAGGGGCAATACGTAGCAAGACTACATACCTATGTAACATCCAAGTGTCATTCTAGCATAGTTTTATATTTTTTAATCTAAGATTTACATTTCATCTGTTGTGTCAACAGCCACTCCATGAAGGAGATGCTTGATTATGCATGTTGTTTAGAATAGATATGTGTTTGGTTTGTATAAAATGTTGATTTTGCTGTGCAGGCTGAAGGAGGACACCCGAAAAATGTCTCTGTTTAAAATGCATTAAATAAAAGTTATTTGTATAAAATAAGTATTGATTGGGAGGATAGTTAACCCTCTAAGTTTTCATTTAGAGACATACATATCTGCAATAAAAGGAAATGTTCAGGTAATTTAAATTTTACAGAAGGCTATTGTGATGAACGAATCGAAGAAAACCATGATCAGCCATGTTTTAGTGTAGGAACGCAATGTTCTACAACCAAGCAAACTCATTGCAAGTCAACAAAATTAAAATTAAGGAGGGCACTAAGAAAAAATACAGTATACAGAACTACAATTAAGTCATTGAATCAAAAGATAATTTCATTGAAACGAAAATTACATTCAGTGCTACGTCAGGACAAACTCGATGTCCAAATATCAAAGCTCGAGAGAAGGGGATCGTGGGGACTTGAAGGTTAATTTCTTAATTGAACAAATTCGAGCTTTCATGAAACGAAAGTGTAAATGCAATGAAACAACAGTAAAAAGAGTGATAGTCAGTCTGAAAGACTAGACTTAATATCATTTTAAATGCTACAAATGCTGAAAAATGCTGGGGGAAGGCCTCATGATCATGCAGCGAACTGCGTGAACTCATATCCATTTGCAAGTGCAAACCAAGGTCAAAGGAGGTAGCTGGCTGGATGACGTCACGCTCACCGGAGCGCGCGGGGAAAGGAGGAAGCTCAAGTGGTACTATGACATCACACACCTCAGTGCATTCTCGGTACATTTCGTCCCGTCGCCGTAACGTAACGCCAGACCTCAGCGTAACTACGAAGTCGACGAGATCATTATAATGATAAAATATGTGTATTGCTCTCTAATAAATCTCGCTTACTGAGAGTTATAAATATTTTACAACTTCCTCATCCACGAACACTGAAAACTTACATTGGGTATACAAACGGAGAGACAGGTGTCACGTCACTTGCAAAAGCTAGGTTGACAGCTGAAGAAAAGTCACTGACTCACGATAATGAGAAGGTTGGTTCATTAATCATTAATGAAATGGCCATAAAGTCTAGACTATTGTATGACAAGAATTTAGACATGTTTCTTGGCATAAGTGATATTGAGTAAGATGCAATTGGAATCGAACATAAATTGGCTAATAAATTATTATGCATACTGTTCAAGGGCCTGTCCTCCTTCTACAGGATACCTGTTTCGTTCTACTTTACATGTGGACTCGCAGGACAACAGTTATCTAGGATAACACTGGACGCACTGACTGCGGTTGAGGAATGCGGCTTCAAGGTCATCAGAATAGTGACTGACAACTGTCAGGTAAATATGTCAATGTTCGAGGCGCTGTGTGGTGGATGTGTTACTCATGAAATTCGTCACCCGAAAGACTAGCAGAGGCCACTTTTTCTTAGTTTCGATCCGAGTCACATCATTAAGAATGTATGATCACAATATTTGAGTAGGATCGTCTATGTAGACGACAATTTAATAACTAGTGATCATTCTCAAGAATGTGTACCATTTACAGAAAAAGCTAGGAGTGAAGCCAGTTAGAAAATCAAGCAGGAAGGTTGTATATCCCAGCAATTTAGAAAATATGAATGTGGCAAGAGTCAAATTGGTGTTTACTCCAGAGAAAATAGCTGGGCTTAAGAGCATGGAAGTCGTGTGCCCAGAGAAAGTTGAAGATAAGGACAGCCTATGCGAAACAACAAAATTCTTGGCAATTTTTAGAAAATGGTTTGAAATACATGATATCTGCAATACCACACACGGACTTCATTCCAGAAACACGGACAAGCTTATTTTTAGTGAAGTTAACGATGAGAGACCTTCATGGCTGACCAATGAATTTCTGCCCTACCTGTCACAGATTCAAAGTTATCCCGATAAAAAGATGAGACTTACAAAGGAAACTTATCATGCTTTGGTGCTAACAACTTCATCAACCGCGTCCTGCATATGATTTCTAATCAGTATCGGCTTACATTATGTGCTTACGCGGAATCTCTCAAGTGACGATGTAGAACTGCTCTTCAAGTCACCTGAGAAATAAGGGAGGTTGATGGACGTGAGATCATGCCTGCATGCCATCGAGTCAACACTTGGCACAGGAATTATTGCATCTTCTAGAAGTGGGAATGTGGAGCTGAGGGAAGATGCAGTCGTAACAGGTGCCTTGATCAAGTTTCTGAAGCCTAAAAAATCGCGAAGGTGCAAAACCCAGTCAATGCTAAAGAAACACCCCAGCTTCCGGCACATGTCTTGGATATTCTTGTAAGCCCTGTTGAAGGTAAGAACATGGGGCATATAGCCTATATTAAGTTCATTGAAATAAAACATAATGCTTAACATTTTAGCATTAAAATCTCTAGTTTTGTTTTCAGAAAAGCCAGTGTCTTTTATCTTCCATTTCAATTGCATGGTATCGGGATTTCTTGTAAGAGTGGCAGAAGAGAGAACAGACACTGAAGGTTGCTTAGAGAAAATATCAACTCCAGCAAGTTCAAGCCTGCCATTTAGTTTAATACATTTTCAAGACAGAGGGGGATTAAGATATCCTAAAGCTTCTTTTATTTATCTGTTGGAAACAATTTCTCACTTTGTCACAACAGCCGTAAATTTCATGTCTCGAAAAAATTTAGTGTCAAATTTCACAAATATTTTAATTGACACGTTCTCAGAGCACACAAAATATGAAGTGTGTATTGACAATTCTCTCTCCGTAGTTCTTCTGTAAAAGTTCTTAAGGCCACTTTTAAAGAATATTGGTGTGAACCACATGGGCAGAAGTGCAACGTTTCTGTATTTAACAAGTAAACCACTTGAAAGAAAAATTCTTAATGGGAAGTGAAATACAGTCAAGAGTGAGCAGTATTAATCATTTGGGGAAAACTGGAACAAAACAGAAGTGCTAAAAAATATGTATTAAATGTACTTGAGTTTCATGTAACGCATACTTAACAGCAGACAACTAGGGCGCCGAACCGCGATCCTAGTGGCGTAAAGTGGAACTACCAGTTTGGCGCACCAAGTCTCGGCACTATTTCCAGGCCTTGAGTATAACGTAGGCCACCAACTTCAATCTTTCTACTTGATCGTTTTCTCACTCGCTGAATCAACTGTCCCAAATATTCTACACGGAATCTCTGGCGAAGATCATCCCATAGCCTCTGCTGATATTGTAACCTCTTCTTGAGACTAGAGAATGCCACCTGATCACAATCAGGAAGTCCAACCTTTCTTATTTCGTGCAGAAACATAGCCGGTGTCAATGGTATCAAGTCTTCAGAGTTCTCCGACACATACGGCAGGTCAATGATCGAGCATTAATAATAGCTTCACCATCACACAACACTAGTTGTTTTTTCCAATGACAATGAAGCTTTTCCCAACATTTTCCGGAGTAACTGTTTGACCAGCTACAATTTGGAAACTCTGTCTGTCTGTTAGGTAATCGCCCAGAGGTTGGTAGGATCCGCAAAATGTAGGCCGACTGATGTAGGAACCCCACACAATCCCATGGAGAAATTAGGTGGTACTAAATTGAAACAAACTGTCTTACATTGAAGACCGAGGAGTGTGTAACATTGTGAATTAAAAATGAATACATTCATTCATTAGAAATGTTTCTAATAATGTGATTAAGTAGAATTTGTAGGTTATTTTCCTTTCATCCGAAATTATGAACAATGAATTTTCAATAATGAAGATTTCATTTGCATATCTCTCCGCAATTCAAAATAAACACAATAAGTTGGCAGATTTCAGAATGCTGATAATACCCAAAACTTTCATCTTAGCGCAAGATCCAGACCCCTTTTATTTTGAATCCGTACAGCTTTTTAACTAAATTAGTTTACCATTGTTAATGAGTTGTCATGTATCCCCGTGTACTTGGATGTGTGTGGAATTTGAGGATTGGTATGCAGACGGCCGTTGCCTTACGTTAGGAACCATCCCGGCATTTGCCTGGAGTAGAAGTGGGGAACCACGGAAAACCACTTCCAGGATGACTGAGGTGGGAATTGAACCGACCTATTTTCAGTTTTGTATCACGAGTCTGAGTGTACCCCGTTCCAGCCCTCGGACCAGAATTACATTTCTTGCCAGAGCCCGGAATGCTAGCCACTACGCAACGAGGCCATTGCTAATGAAGGAGTTTAGTAGTCGGCGGTGTCCAACAGTGTGCTGACGTAACACATTTCTGAGACAACTTCTGGATTTGATTTTCCATGAGGCTTTCAACTGTTGGGTCATGTTGTGTAGCAGTGTAGCTAGCCGGCATTGATCAGTGTCTAACAAGGATCCAGTGTCGGGTGTTGAGTTGACACTGTATCTAACTACGGTAGGTAGGCCTAATCACTGCCGGCTGGATCGCATCCCTCCTGGCTACTTTAAACTGCCTACCCATTCAACGATTACAGCATTGGTTTCAACGTACAACCTTGTTTCCAAATAAAGGCGCTAGGAAGCAGCACCAAGTCACTGTGGCAGACATAAGTTTTGTATTGATGTTGATGGCAAAGTTGTGTTTTGAATGTATTCTGAATGATTTTATGATGCTGTACTGCTGCTGCCCTTTGGTAAATCGGGACGGGGCAAGTTAGAATACCGGGGCATCTCATGAAATGAGATGCCATCGGAAAATTCACTGCGTGAGACGTGGTTACGTGCAATTTCCAGAGGAGGTAACAAAGAGGAAGCAAATAAATAAATACATAAATGAATGAATGATTGAGTGAGTAAATAAATAAGTAAATATGTAAGTAAATAACCAAATAGGTAAACAAATTAATAAGAAAATAAATAATTAAATAAATATGTACGTAAATAAACAAATAAGTGAATAAAGGAATAAATAAGCAAGTAAATAAAAGAATAAGTAAATAAATATTTAAATAAATAAGTGAATACATAAGTAAATAAATATGTAAATAAATAAACAATCTGACCAAAAAATCTGTAAAAATTTATAATACAGCCATCACAATAAGATGGGTTATCAGACAACTCACACCCAAGTACATGGGGCTACATGACCACGATGTCGCAAAGCCCCTAAATAAACCAACCTGCCATTTTTCGGGGGCCGGAGGCATTTCTTTCCCCTGCCCTTATTCATTTCTTTTCATCTCGCCAAGTATATACAGTAAGTTAGATTTAAGTCAGTTGGAATTAGTTGTATTTTTGTTATCTGTATAATTACGGAAAAATGAGTAGACATTTCGCCCCCAAAACAATCACCTCCACCACCATGTATTTTTGCTTTCCCTTATACTGAAAATTTGCCCGTAAGTATGTCTGAATACTTTTGAATGATTGAATAACAAAAGAACTAACTTAGTTTTCACGTCCGTCAATCTCGATATTAAGCCTCCAAACTTAACAATCCTACGCTTCATGAATCTTCCCCTTTAGAAAGCCGCGGTGATCTCAGTGGGTTAGTGCTGCAACCTAGCGGTTAATGAATATATAATCTTGTACGCCTGTGAGTGTTGAATGGGCGGGCAGTTTAAAGCAGCCAGGAGGGATGCGATCCAGCCGGCAGTGGGCCTAATCGTTGTTTAATGTTGTATATCATCTAGAAACTCCACTTTAAACCTACAACTTACCAAAAAAAAAACACAATTTATTATGTTGGCACTTGCTAATTTAGGCTACTGCAAAGGCAATATACACTACCGTTTCTGAAAAGTAGAACACCCAGAAAGAATGGCCGGAATATGAGGATATGTAGAACAGTGGAACCATAATACGCGTTTACGATTCCAGGGAGATGGCGTGGACGTAGTCCCAGCAGCACCCGCTGTTGTGTGACCGGACGAGTCCGTGTCATGCCACGCTGCTCAGTCTGTGCAGGACCGTCAAACGTACTGGAATTGTACAAGCAAGAGCTGGTATGCCTCGTCGACGTCAAATGGCGTTATATCAGCGTGCGAGTGCGGTGGAACAGGGCAGAATGCTTGGTCTCCGGAAAGCGGGTTTGTCGTTCCGTGACATTGCAGCTCGTACAGGGTACGCTGCTACGACAGTGATGCATGTGTGGAAGCAGTGGAGAGACGAGCGGCTACTGTACCACACAATATGACCACAGCGCGGGATGAGCGTCATCTGGTCCGCATGGCCGTAATAGGCAGAATAGCTTCATACACAGTGTTGGCTCGACGTTCGAGTACTGCAACAGGTGTGGACATGTCTGCGTCGACAGTTCAACGCCATCTGATGAGGGTTGGACTGGTAGCACGCATGTCGTTGCGTCGGCTTCCAACCCGGGTACATGTGGCGAGGAATATGCAAGTCGTCTTCGAAAAGCGACGGGTACCACTGCTTTCCTGGCCTGCACGTTCGCCTGACATGTCGTCCATATAACATGTCTGGGATATGATCGGTCAGCAACTTGGTCATTCTGGTCCTCCTGCAACCATTGTTGATGATTCGTGGACGGGCCTACAAATTGCGTGGCAATGTGTTCCCCAGCAGCATATCCAGCTCTTCGTTGGCTGCAAGCCACGACGTCAAGAGTCTCTGACTGCAGCACGTGGTGGCGACACACGGTACTGAAGTCACACGGTCTAAGTGCATATACAGTTCTGTAATTCTATTAATTTGTGTAGTGTCATGTCCCCAATCTGCGAAATAAAATTCATTGTAATCACATGTCACCTTCATGCTGTTGCATTTTTCACAAACGGTAGTGTAGAATACATTGGGTCAGCAACCTAACCACTAACCATCTTGAAAGACGATCGTTAACAAGCGCAAACCACGAAGAGGGAAGCAGCAGAATAATAGGATGTTGTCAGCAGACGCTTCTCGTCCTTTTACAGAGAGAAATGGAAAGTTGATCTTCTATGGCAGAAGACCCCGTGGCTTAGGCGGCAGCACGCCGGCCTCTCACCGCTGGATCCGTGGTTCAAATCCCGGTCACTCCATGTAAGATTTGTGCTGGACAAAGCGGAGGCAGACAGGTTTTTCTCCGGGTACTCGGCTTTCCCTGTCACAATTTCATTCAAGCAACACACTCCCCTATCATTGCATTTCATTTGTCATTCATTTAATCATTGCCACAGAGGAGTGCGACAGGCATCGGCAGCCGGCACAGTTCATATCCTCGCCGCTAGATGGGGGCTTCATTCATTCCATTCTTTGACCCGGTCAGTCGACTGGAAGCAGGCTGTGGATTTTCATTTTCATCTTCTATGGCCATGGTTTCGTTTTGCCATTTGTTAATCTTTTTTCAGAGCGAAGATAGTAATTTGGAAATAGACCTGTCTCGAAAAGGGATGGTTTTCGGACCTTAAAATGTGGTTTCGGGGCCCCTCTGGGACTTTACAAGTATTGTTCCCACGTGCCGTGCTATGTTCAGTCTTTGTACAACTTCTAATTTGCCTATATTAACCCATGCATGAGTGCCAAATGGCCGAACAGACCCACTTAAAGCTTGAATAAGAACATTTATTTGTGAGCACCTGAGCCTCCGTGGCTTAGGCGGCAGCACGCCGGCCTCTCACCGCTGAGTCCGTGGTTCAAATCCCGGTCACTCCATGTGAGATCTGTGCTGGACAGAACGGAGGCAGACAGGTTTTTCTCCGGGTACTCCGGTTTTCCCTGTCAAAATTTCATTCCAGCAACACTCTCCACTATCATTTCATTTCATCTATCATTCATTTAATCATTGCCCCAGAGGAGTGCGTCAGGCCTCGGCAGCCGGCACAGTTCATATCCTCGCCGCTAGATAGGGGCTTCATTCATTCCATTCCTGACCCGGTCGGAGACTGGAAGCAGGCTGTGGATTTTCATTTGTGAGCACCTACAAACTGAGACTAATCAACATGCAAAATTTCAGTTTCGTAGTCTTTGTGGTTACAAAGATGCGATGATTAATGAGTCAGTATCCAGTTTTTGGATTACCGGTATATAATAATAAGATAAGATTACATTACTTACCTTTAAATGAAATATAAACCCATTCATAGACGATGCACACGAAATAAATAAATAATACTATAAGCATACATACACAGTCTAAGCGGCCGTTCATAGTAGACACAATACTCACGAATGAAATGTAGGCTACGTGCATATAAATTACAATATTCCTTTGTAATATTACTTTAATGTCTAATATAAAGTGAAAGCACACCAGCACCATTGCATAACTGAGATATGTAGGATGATTTTAACTTTCCGGTGGGTACAACTGATCTGACAGGCACTCGAGTTAATTCTTATCTCATATTCGTCAATCACGGGGGGAACCTTCCATTAGTTACCTCTTTCCACATGACATTCAAGTCAATATCGGCCAGTTTGTCAAGGAACCTCCGACACATTTGATGTTGTTGCAAAAGTGCTGCCAGGCAGATTGCGCCTGATCGTGCACCATTACGTAATAATATGTAGAGAACGAATGGGTGTATTCACTAACTGTAGCAAAACTGTTTTTCAGCAAATATAGTAATTCTTTTCAATTCAGATTTCTGAGGTGTGCCAGACAGGCTTAATGCGCCCATTAAAGTTGCACCTGATTTCTGAAGTATTTATATTTAGCTCAAAACTAAATAGAATACTGCAAGCACTTTTGCAAAAAACGTTCGTTTTCAGTCTGATTTTCATATCATTTTACTTTTTAAGATTCCAGGGGGGAGTCATGCCCCCCTACCCCGCGGGCGCCCATGCTTATACTGTATTCACAGCACTCATACTAGACCAAAGAAACTGGGTTGATAATTCCACAGCAGGTTACACAGCGCCGATTTCGAAGTATCAGAGACTAATAATTATAGTTAATACAGGAGGACGAATTGGTTTCGTTCCTGGAGCATTGTTAGTGTTCAAATCCCAACATAAAACGGGAGACTAGCACGGAGAGATGAACGCCAATAATTACCAAAACTGGGTAAATACGCGACTCATTCCAAACCTGCCTCCCAATTCAGTCCTAGTGATAGACAGTACCTCTTATCACAATGCGCAATTGAATAACGTGCCAACCAGTAACAGCAATAAGACTGTGATGAATGAGTTGCTGGTGTGAAAAAACATTCCCTTCAGCAATAAAATGCTCAAAACGCAACTTCATGATGATTTAAATGAACTAGCGGACCCGTGCGAGAACTCTCGCATAATGGGTTGTGTGCGCCCCATGTGTACAGACTACCCGCCCGGCACTAGTGCTAGACGGGCTGTACGCGAAACAGTTCTGCCAGGGGCTATCGTCTTGTTTATTTGTTTAAAAGCTTGAAAATCCACAGCCTGCTTCCAGTCTCCGACCGGGTCAGGAATGGAATGAATGAAGCCCCCATCTAGCGGCGAGGATATGAACTGTGCTGGCTGCCGAGGCCTGACGCACTCCTCCGGGGCAATGATTAAATGAATGACAGATGAAATGAAATGATAGTGGAGAGTGTTGCTGGAATGAAATTTTGACAGGGAAAACCGGAGTACCCGGAGAAAAACCTGTCTGCCTCCGTTTTGTCCAGCACAGATCTCACATGGAGTGACCGGGATTAGAACCACGGACCCAGCGGTGAGAGGCCGGCGTGCTGCCGCCTAAGCCACGGAGGCTCGCTTGTTTAAAAGCTTATTATAAACAAATAAATATATTTCCGTTGACTTATCAAGAAATGCACGATTTTTCCTGTAATATTGAGACGATTTGGAAGATTTTGGTACAAACCACACCTAACTCCCTCTGGTTTAGGAGTTTGAGTTTTGTGAAACATACACCTTAGCGTATTATAGACGGTGTCGGAAAATAAGAGGTAGAAAATCAAACCCCGCATGGGGGTGGGTCTGGGGAGCAATTTGAATTCAGATATCTGTGGGCGCAAACCAACAGTTAAGCCCCTGTCTGTATTTGTAATTACAAGGAAACTTGGCAACGTCGCGCAATGAGCAGCGTCGAGTTCGGCGTCGACACTCTTGTGTGTTTCAAGCTGAGCAGCTGACCTGTGGTTCTCGTAGCTCGGTGGGCAAGGCGCTGGCGCCGTTCAGTGTGCTCACATCTGTTACGATAATGGCAGCTCATTTTAATGACGCAATTAATTAGAAATGAAATAATTTGATAAGAAACGAGCCACTTGAAAACCGATTTAAATAGAATTACTTTATAATAAGGACAATGAATACAAGACAAAGTAGAATTTATCGCGGCGAGCGAATAAACCAAGAATAAAGAGCTTATTTAATTTTAAAAATTGAAAATGAGATCCAGAATAAGCCAGGGTAATGTCATGATTAATGTGTAATAAGATCTGTCATGCAAAAATAAAAATACATAGGGGAAAAAAGTTTTCCGGATTCGAATTCGAAGCAGATGGGAGCACACTGGCGCCAGCGTCTTGCCCACTGAGCTACGAGAACCACAGGTCAACTGCTCAGCTTGAAGCACACCAAGAGTGTCGACGCCGCACTCGATGCTGCTCATTGCGCGACGTTGTCAAGTGTCCTCGTAATTAGAAATGCTCACAGGGGCTTAACGGTTGGTTTGCACCCACTGGTATCTCATCAAAAATTGTTCCCCAGACCAACCCCCATGTGTGGTTTGATTTTCTACCTCTTATTTTCTGACACCCTGTATACTGTATAGATAAACCACATAATTGACAATATCATGGCAACTTGTCATACTGTATTGCGCCTTCCTCCGTACCGCCCTGAGCTTATCTAGGGAGATATTTAGCTGGAAACAGTGAAGAGATTGTTAGAATAATAATGTTATTGGTTTTAAGACCCTTTTATCTGAGGCTATTACAGACGCTAGAGGGCCGGAATTTTGCCCCGAAGGGGATCATTAACGTGCCAGTAAATCTACTGACATGACTCCCTCACATTTGCGTACCCTCAAATGCCAACTGACTACGCCAGGATTCGATCCTGCAACCTTGGGAACAGCAGGTGAGGACGTTACCGCTGCACCACGCAGTAAGGATTGTTAGAAGAGATAGTAAGTGTTCCGACCGCCTCGTGGTGTAGCATTTAGCCCTGGATGTCCGGGTTCGATTCCCGGCCATGCCAAGAAATTTTAATTCTGGTCTGAGGGGTGGAACGGGGTACACTCTGTCTCGTGATGAGGGTTCCATTCCCATCTCATCTATCTTGGAAGTGGTTTTCCGTGGTTTCCCACTTCTACTCGAAATGCAGGGATAGTTCCTAACTTCAGGCCACGGCCGCCTCCTTCCCAATCCTCATCTGAATTACAAATACACACACTAATACAGTCATCACAATACCACAGGTTATCAGACAAATTACACACACACCTAAGTGCTCGGGGCTACATACCCACGAATCAATCAGCAACAAATGAAAATGAAAATCCACAGCCTGCTTCCAGTCTCCGACCGGGTCAGGAATGGAATGAATGAAGCCCCCATCTAGCGGCGAGGATATGAACTGTGCCGGCTGCCGAGGCCTGACGCACTCCTCTGGAGCAATGATTAAATGAATGACAAATGAAATGATAGTGGAGAGTGTTGCTGGAATGAAATTTTGACAGGGAAAACCGGAGTACCCGGAGAAAAACCTGTCTGCCTCCGTTCTGTCCAGCACAGATCTCACATGGAGTGACCGGGATTTGAACCACAGACCCAGCGGTGAGAGGCCGGCGTGCTGCCGCCTAAGCCACGGAGGCTTTTCAGCAACAAATGATTGGAGTTAAAGAATCGGAGAAAGTTTGCGATCACACACAAAAATAATAAAGAGGACTTTCAAAAGGAGGAAATCAAAGAAGATACTCTGGATGCATTTTTAATACGTGTGTCGGAAGATAGTGATGGTGCCATTACATTAGTCAAAGTGATACTGATGCCGAGTCCGAAAGTGATCTGTCAGGAATCGAACCGCTGCGCGTTGTCTGCATAACACGTAGACTAGAAGGAACAGTGCCAGTGTTTTTTGTGTATTTTGAATTTTCGTTAAACGAGGTAGATTATTAAGTGACTATCAAGTCTGATTACTCAAGAAGAGCTATCACTTACCGGCTTATTCCGCACATCATGTTCACAACTTAGTGCAACTCACCCAAGATAAGTGCAGCTTGTACACTAGTGTCCAAAAGTTAAGCATAATCACTAAACGAGGCCATACCGCCTGAAAGGAATGTCAGACGGATTGCTGAACAAACGGAAGCTGAATAACACACCATAAATGTCACAAAACTTGTCCAAAAGAACAGTGTCAGAAAGGTTCTGATAGCTAAGGTACACCTTTAACAACAACTAACAAAACATGGCGATGCTTCGCAGCGACGTGGCATGCTTTCTATCAGATGGCCCAAGAGCTCTTGCGGCAGTCGATCCCATTCTTCCGAAAGGGCAATGCGAAGGTCTTGGAGGGTCCTTGGTGGAGGCTGACGGAATGCAATTTGCCTTCACAATGCATCCCAAGCATGTTCTATAGGATTCAGATCCGCACACCTCGCTGGCCAATCCATGTCTTCCCCAGCCAGAAATTCATCCACCAGAGCAGCGCGGTACGGTCGGGCATTATCATCTATTAAGAGGAAGTCTGGACCAACCACACCTCTGAAGAGTCGAACATGTGGTCTCAGTACCTCATCCCTGTATCTCTGAGCGTTCAGTGTTCCTCGGACCACCCATGAAGATGTGCAGGTCCATACGGCCATTCAACATGATGCCGCCCCCACACCATGACGTCACCACCACCATAGTGGTCCCGTTCCACGATGTTCATGTGGTTGTATTCGGCTACCCAGTTCTCTCCAGTTTAATGTGCGACGGGAATCGTTCTGCAAACTGAAGCGGGATTCATCTGTGAAGAGCACATGCTTCCGTTCGTTCATTCAGGGTCCAGATTCGATGTTGACGGCTCCGCAGTAAACGGGCCCGTCTCTGTGCTGGAGTGTGCGGGACGCGCACCGCTGGACGTCTGGCAAACAGCCCTGCTGTTCTGAGCCTCCGGCACACAGCCGGGAAACGGCAATCCCTGAGATGGCCTCAAGCTCCGCCGACAATTGTCTTGCAGGTGCACTCCGATTTCATCGGGCGGTTAAGGCCAGATATCAGTCCTGCTGTGGGGTGGTTACTCTTGGTCGACCTGGTACTGGCCTACGACTAACCTCTCCTGTGTCTCGAAATCGTCTCCAAAGTCTGGACATGACACTTTGTGGCACATTGAAGGATACGGCGACTTCGGTCTGTGTCTGACCTGCTTCCAGGCGGCCGAGTATTCCACCCTGCAAAACGGGGTCCAAATGGCGTCGTTGTGCCATTATGTTGTCACAATCACCACGAGGCTACACTCCGCACACTATAACTAGAGCTCTGCGCGGATAAAGAAAACGTTATCCGCATCCGCACGACTGTTATCCGCATCCGCCCCGCATCCGCACGCCTGTTATCCGCATCCGCCCCGCGTCCGCATGACTTTTATTCGCATCCGTCCCGCATCCGCATGACTTTTATCCAAATTTGCTGATATATCAATATTATGTTTAATTTATTAGATAACGCATAACGTGTTAAACCAACACATTTGGACATTTGAGGAGAAAGTCTTTCCTGAAAATTTGCTTCATTGCAAGGGACTTCAAGTTGGATGACACTTCTGGTTTCTTGACCTCCGCTTTAGACAAAACATTGGCTATACTTTTTTAGCTACTTTTGCACTTGTGCCTCAGTAAGTTTGATGTGCCCGATTTGTGTCCTGAGTATGAATACACTTTTTTACAGGTAAAACATCACCTTTTCGTTTCCATTGAAAACGTAACCAAATGTCTGCCATATCGTTGACTTGAGCTTTGTTTCACGCACTATTGAATATTTCCCTTTTTTTTTTATTTTAATAGATAGTTTATCCATGTTGATGAAATGATGTTCATACTCATGGTCGCGGTAACATTCATTACGCGAACTTCTCCTTACGCTTGGAGAAAGGGATTGCCATTTGGCCGGAAATTCCAAGTCAGTCATCATCCTTCTGCTTCTTGACCCATCCATGTTCGCTTAGTTGATGTCATAGTTGATGTTGCAATATCACAGCCAACGTGCTTCAGTGACAAGTTGAAAATAAATCTACAGATAAACCTGGAACCAGATCTTCCAGGATAGCTTAGACTGCGAAGTAGCTGACATGAGTAATGTTAATGATATCACCACGATGAACTAACAAGCTTATTGACAGCATTATATCTCGTGCGTTTAGTAATAATGGCAGTGAGAATTGATGAGATGTCAAGACCATCTACTACAAACATTATGGCACTTAATAAAATCTAGTTGAAAGCATATGAGTAAAATAATCTTCTCGTGTATAGGTGCAATACGTGCCTGAATATTTCGTACGCAATAGGCTATTTATATAATATATAATAGGAGTATTCCTCTTTTAAGCATGAAGCAGTAGACTGGCATTTCAAATATGTAATATTAACGCAAGTTTGTATCCTAAAAACTATCCGCAAATTTACTCGAAACATTATCCGCAGCGTATCCGCTATCCGCATAGCCATGTAAACTATATCCGCGTGGCGAAAATATTTGCGGATATCCGCGGGTTTATCCGCGGATATCCGCATCCGCGCAGGGCTTTAACTATAACTATAACAAGACAAACACGACTGAGGGGATATGGGGCGCAGGCACTGACTGTGTTTACCTTGCGGTTACGACGCTAAGCAAAGCAGGGAATACTCCTTTCCTATACAGAGCGAACACGTAAGGTTGGTAGGTGCATTTATGTCGTGCGATTTGCGGTCTAACGTTTGGACACTAGTGTAGCTGTTGACACTCAGTGTGGAGTGAATTCATTCGAAAGTCTTACGAGGTAAGCATCCTTGCAGCTTGCCATTAATGTGATGCATAACTGTCAATATGTCGTAAATTTTAAATTATTATACATAGTTTTATTTCTTAATAACATTGTTTATTTTATTTCATTATTGCCTTTTTTAAGATAAATTATTATAAACTGTCTCGGGAAAAAAAAGGAAAACATTGATTGTAGTTAATAATTCACTAAGCATCACCTCCCTAAACTGGTGTTCTTACTGTGGATAACCTGGATAACAAGCACACACCTGTGCCTACTTGACGTATCCACGGAATGCAGCGTTATTTGATTTAGGAGACTGCATCGCAGTGATATTTATCAAATGCACAGAATTAAAATGACATCCGCTTATTCCGCACATCATGTTCACAACTTAGCGCAACTCACCCAAGATAAGTAGACTATTACATCAGCTGTGGGCATTCTACTGCACCCATTTTGTTTGAACGTGACTACCTTGCAGCACGACCTTTGGCGACATCTCCCGAACCAATAATCGTAGGGACTCGTGTGAGGGTTCAAATTAAAGGGCGCTCAACGCCCTCTTTCCCGAAGACCGTTTATTTTTCAAATTTTACCAAAGGGTCAAACTACATTTTTTTTAAAAATATTTTAAAATTAATTTTATTATGGTGTTAGAAGCCATTTTTCTTTACATTTTATTAATTCAATTTTTATTTATATATTTTTTGAGATTTTGCCAAAGGGCTTAACTACATTTTAAAAATAGTTTTTTAAATAACTAATTATTTATTTATTTATAGCACTGTATAGCTAGCTATCCCGACAGTGAGTGCCCTGAGCGGGAGATGAGCTGTGGGTATTCTACTCCACCCATTTTATTTGAACGCGACTATACCTTGCAGCACGACTTTCAGCGATATCTCCCAAACCAATAATCGTAGAGACTCGTGCGAGGGCTCAAATTAAATGGGCTCACGCCCCCTATCTCCAGCTTTCAATTTTACCATAGGGCCCAACTATAAATTTCAAAATGTTTTTTTAAATATTTTAATTTTATTTATTTATTTATTTATTTACTTAATTTCTATCATTTTTAAAGATTTTGCCAAAGGGCCTAAGTGAACATTTTAATTTGAGATTTTTAACATAAAAAAAAAATAGTAAACGTCTCCTAAAGCAGAGGGGGTCTTTTAAGATGGCGGGAAACCTAACCGTCCTACCCCACCCCTACCCTCAACCCCATCACTCCAACTCCTAAATTTAACTTAATTCCCAATAATTCCTTAGATCAGCAGATTTTCCATAAGCATTCCCTAAACGAATACAGATTTAATCCGAATTTACCGATTATGGATCAACTACTAGGTCAATGACCCGAGATCTTCCTAACCATTAATTGGAGAAAGTTGTACGATAGCTTAAACGCTAGGGTCCTAAACCCTCTATTTCTAGGGCAAGTCAAATTTTCAATTATGTCTTTAGAGCCTAAGTGCAAATATCGAGTTATTTAATATATATATATATATTGTGCCCGTCAGAGGAGCTATCAGGGTTGCCAACAACCGAAATGACATCCCTAACACCTCACCTGTCTGACCCATGTGCCATGAGGATCAGGTGAATTTCTTATAGGCCATAGCGGCACGAGATTCCATGATCCAGGGGATCCGTGGTAACATGGTTGCTAAAAAGGTCATGGACAGCCTAAGAAAATACACCTCCTAAAGATAGACTGAGAAATAAACTTCCAGGCTTAAGTAAAACTTGTAGAAATATTTACTCAAAATATTCAGACACCTAGCCTAGTTCGGAGGGTTTCTATCGGCTAATCCGCAAACTAATAAATAAACAAAAATAAAAGATCAGGACCCTACCTGTAAACTACTATAAACCCTCGCGAAGGATCTATTTGACAAAGTAAAACAACAACAGCAACGCTAGGAAAATGGTACGGCAATAATCTCTAAGTCAAGTTACAAAATAAGCTAATAACGGAATTTACATTTAACAGGGTAGCAATAGCAAATCTAAGTTAGGATGGTACCATTTCCTCATTTACATTTAGTGTTAAATAATCTAGCTAATTCCTAACAATTAATACAAAATTTACGGCGATGACGTCCGTAAAGCAAAACAATTAATACAAATCTACATGACAAGCCGTCAAAAAACCATTAAATGCCCTCTTACAAGCTAAGAAAGGTAAACATGGGGTTATCATACACTTAAATAAATAACAACAAGATCACAATCAATATTATTCCTGCCTTCGCCCTGGGTTACTCTTTGTAAACCAGTGTCATCTACGTGCATGTCATTTACGGAGGCAAATGCGTAGTAAAAACTACGTCTAACATTGCATGAGGCTCACGCTCCACCAGCTACTGACTAAAGGTTGAGCAAGCACTCCGTCGATAAAAATTAGTGTCATCTGTCCTAGATTACTTCCACAAAAGAAGTGTGCACAAAGCAAGTGTCAGCCAGCAGGTCCAAAATGCAAGAAAATCAAGGTTAAATGCTATAAACAATTAGTTATCATCAGTTTATAATAGTGACGTGTTTGATTATTAGAATGTCGGTTTAGATTATCGTTGGTTTATGGCGAATAGGCTGACAATCCTGAATACCTTGGGTTCAGCAGTAGCAGTCCCGTGCGAGATCAATCTCTGCTATAAAATACCATCAACGAGCTCTCCCGCTCGGACATAACAATAACATCTCGGCTCACTTAATTTACCTCTGGGTCGGTCTGGAATGAACATCAGTTAACTCCCTACAATAACACAATCAACAGAATCGAAGTCTGGACACACAAAAATATAGCCTCTACACAGGTGCCTCATCTAGCCTCTTAATCTCAACAAATAAACCTTAACATAACGTGTAATCATTCTCAAATGGAGAAGAAAAATAGTCGCTCCAATAGCGATGTAAACACATGGCTCTTGCCAGTCAGATCAAAGTAGAAAGACATCTGATTATTACAAAATGGTGGCCTGGACATTGACCTATATATGAGACACAACAACAAATGGTTGGTAATGCTATAAGCATTGTCAAAAAGTCTGAAAAAGTATGTCTCACTGAATGAGTGGTGCTCTAGTACATTGCATGCTGGGAACTGTTACCACCTGTCCATGACTTGAGCTAGGCTCGCTACTCACAGTCATCTACACGGACAGTTGAAAATGAAACAACACTGAAGGCAACCGGGTGAGTTAGCCGAGGTCGTTGCGGCATGACTGTTGGCAGTCGCTCACATCCGGGAGGCGAGGAGGTTCGAATCCCCCCGCCGGCAACCTTGAAGATGGTCTTCTGTGGTTTCCCATCTTCCTTCCAGGCAAATGCCGGGGTTGGTCCTTAACTATAGGCCACAGCCGCTACCTTCCAACTCCTCGACCCTTCCTTCCAACTTTCCTCCCCAACGGTACTTGTAGCTCACCCATTGGGTGTCCGTCTCGAAGCAGCTACAAAACTGGCGAGCCGAACATGTCCTCGGACACTCCCGGCACTAAAAGCCATACGCTAAAAAAAACTGAAGGCAGGCAGCTTTCTCGCAGAAAGTCTATCAGAAAACTGGCCCTGTTATCTGGGCCCAAATATAATATAAAGTAGCATAAGCATCAAGCTTAAAATCACGCCTCAAAATTATACACAAAGACGTGGCATGTTCATAAAAGTCAAATAAAAGAAAAATACAGATATACCACTTGTTCTGAACTTCTTTGAAATCTGCAGATATGTCATTCCATAACTGCTTTGTCTAACTATAAGCAAAATAATAACTGTGTCGAAACACCTGACACAAAATAAACATCATAAAGGCGCAAATCTTACAATTGCTAAGTTTGCCAATGATACGGCATTCATTACAGGGTTCGATGCTAGATTGCATACAAAATGTAACACCCTGAATGTGTTCACAACTTGAACTGGATGGCTTCATAGCACATCAAAATGAAAATTACATTGAATTACAAAACTGGTAGTTTCAGTCGACTACCTACTGATACAAACTGTTCTAACTAACTCAGTGGCGTGACAACATTTACAAGAAAGGGGTGTCATAAAAATAACTGGCCATGACGTCTGATCGTCATCCCAAATAACTATACACATAATCACCCACCTAGGGTTGGACAAAACGTAGTGACAAAGACTACAGTCACGCTTAGCAGGGGTAGAACTAACATCTTAGCGATGTCCATCAGAATGCACCGTGATCGAAAAAGGTTCAATCACAACGGGTGACTAACAAATCACTGAAAGTGAACTGCAAGGATTAATTCTAACAGTACAAAACCTACCTATGGCTTGTCAAGGAGTTCGGCTGGTTCTACAATATGTTTGTTGTTTGAGTCTTCAGTCTTTTGACTGGTTTGATGCAGCTCTCCACGCCTCCCTGTCCTGAGCTAATCGTTTCATCTCTACAAAGCTACCACACCCCACATCCGAGGCAATCTGTTTAACATATTCTAACCTTGGTCTACCCCTACAGTTCTTGTCCTCGACCCTTCCTTCCATAACTAAGCTTGCTATTCCTGGATGTCTTAGTATGTGTCCTACCAACCTATCTCTTCTCTTCAATAGCAGTCGCCAGAAACATCTCTCCTCTCCCACTCGGCTTAATACCTCTTTGTTTGTAACCCTATCTACCCATCTGATCTTCATCATTCTCCTGTAACACCACATTTCAAATGCTTCAATTCTCCTCTTTTCTGCTACACCAATAGTCCAAGTTTCACTTCCATAGAGTGCCACGCTCCAGACAAAGGCTTTCAAAAATGACTTCCTAATACCTAAATCTATATTCGATGTCAGCAGATTCCTTTTTTGTAGAAATGCTTTCTTTGCCTGAGCCAACCTACTTTTAATATCCTCTTTGCTTCGTCCATCACTGGTTATTCTGCTTCCTAAGTAACAGAAGTCTCCTGCTTCCTTCAGCTTTTCACCTGCCAATTTGATCTCCACAGAGGTTTCTGATTTATTTCGGCTGCATTCCAGTATTTTTGTTTTACATTTATTAATTTTCATCATGAATTCTTTCCGTAAGACGGAGTCCATACCATTCAAAAACTCATTCAAATCCTCAGGCTTGTCGGCCAAGATGACGATGTCATCAGCAAATCTCAGAGTTGAAATTATTTCTCCTTGAATCTTCACTCCCACTTTACATTTTTCTCTAATTTCCTTCATTGCTTGTTCAATGTAAAGATTGAAAAGTATGGGTGATAAGTTGCAGCCTTGCCTTACACCTTTCTGAATACCAGCTTCTCTCTCATGTCCTTCAACTCGAATGACTGCTGTCTGGTTTCTGTATAGATTGTATATCACCCTCCTATCCCTGTACTTTATTCCAATCGATTTCAAAATGTCAAACAATTTAGTCCAATCAACGTTATCAAAAGCCTTTTCTAAGTCTACAAAAGCCATGAATGTTCTCTTATCTTTCCTTATTCTACCTTCCAAAATCAGTCTAAGACTTAGTACAGCTTCCCTTGTTCCTACATTTCTCCTGAAACCAAACTGGTCTTCACCCAACTCCGTTTCTATCTGGCTTTCAATCCTCTTGTAAATTATCCTAGACAGGATCTTTGAAGCATGAGTAATCAAGCTGATTGTACGGTAATCTTCACATCTGTCAGCTCCCACTTTCTTTGGTATAGGGATGATTACATTCTTCTTGAAATCAGGGGGTACCTCACCTGTCTCATAAATCCTACACACCAAGTGAAATAACCTGATCAGACCTTCATCTCCTATGCAGCGTAGCAACTCAATCGGTATATCATCTATGCCTGGTGCTTTGTTCCTGCTTAAGTCTTCCAAAGCTCTATCAAATTCTGATCTCAATATTAAATCTCCTTTCGCATCCTCATCAATTTCCTCCTCCCTTTCCATTACATGATTCTCAATCTCCTTTCCCTTATACAAACTCTCTATGTAAGCTTTCCATCTCTCAACCTTTTCTTCCCTATCTGTTAGAGGCTTTCCATTTGTGTCCTTAATATTACAGCACTTAGTCTTCTTTTCCCCAAAAGTATTCTTAATCCTTCGATAAGCTGTGTCTACTTTTCCTAATTTCAGACAATTTTCTATACCTGCACATTTCTCTTTCAACCATTCTTCTTTCGCTTCCTTGCACTTCTTGTTAACCTCATTTCTTAGACGTCTGTATTCTGCTTTCCCCTTTTCATCTCTTACATTCTTGTGTTTCCGCCTTTCATCCATCAATTCTAGTATATCCTGAGTGATCCACGGTTTTCTACCTATTCTTTCTTTCCTACCAATATTTTCTTCTGCGGATTTTGTTATTTCATTCTTCAAAAGTGCCCATTCGTCTGCAATTGAAGTTTGTTTAGGGTTTTTCATTAGTCCTTCCTTTATACTCTTCTTGAATCTTTCGTTTACATCCTTCTCTTTCAGTCTGTCTATTGCCCACCTTTTTGGCTTTTGACTTTTCTTCAGTTTCTTCAACTTTAATCTGCATTTCATTGCAACCAGATTGTGGTCAGAGTTAATGTCAGCACCAGGATATGTTTTACAATCCAAAATCTGGTTTCGAAACCTCTGCTTGACCATAATGAAGTCGATTTGGTAACGCCCTGTATCTCCTGGTCTCATCCATGTGTATATTCGTCTATTGTGGTTATTGAATAAGGTGTTAGCTATGACCAACTTATGCTCGGTGCAGAATTCTACCAGCCTGCTTCCTCGATCATTCCTTTCACCTAATCCGAAATCTCCTACTATCTTCCCTTCTCTCCCTTTTCCTACCACAGCATTCCAATCTCCCATTACTATAACATTTTCATCACCCTTGATATACCTCAGAATTTCGTCTATTTCTTCGTAGACCTTTTCAACATCCTCATCATCAGCTTGACTGGTAGGCATATAGACTTGTACCACTGTGGTGCACGTAGGTTTAGTATTGATTTTTGCTACAATAATCCGTTCACTATATTGCTCATAATATTCCACCCGCTGTCCAAGTTTCCTACTCAATATGAGGCAAACCCCTGCTTGGCCATTGTTTGATTTAGTGCTAATGACCCTATAGTCTCCTGACCAAAAGTCCTGTTCTTCCTGCCAGCGCATTTCACTAATCCCAACCAAATCCAACCTCAACCTATCCATTTCCCTTTCTAAGTTTTCTAACCTTCCACTTCCTAGCAGACTTCTAACATTCCACGCTCCGATCCGTAGAATGTCAGATTTCCTCTTTGTCACTTCTGTGATGTTAACCCCCTCTCGAGTAGTCCCCACCCGGAGATCCGAACGGGGGACTAGTTTACCTCCGGATTGAAATTTTACAAGGGAGGAGGCCATCATCACAATAAACTACAATAAACTACACTAAGCTACACCACAAAAGAACCTCACAAGGAATAGATTATTCGGACTCCCAATAAAGGATGTCTACATCTCAGTCGTTCCAACGACCTGAGGGATACAATAAGGCTTTGGTCTCCGGACAAGGGTTGTCCAATCTGGGCCTCCACATGGGCTCTATCCATTTCCATGGCCTTCATTCATCCTCGTCGTTGTCGTGATGATATGCCCAGACTTCTTTTCAAAGTCATGCTCCTTGGCTTAGCGGATACTAACGTCATGGCTCTCCTGTCATCGGCTGTAGTTCTCCGGTCCTCTCCTTCACATCATGAAGTTTAGCAGTTCATCTCCACAGATGATGCATAATAAAGATCGTCGTACACGTGGTTATCAGGAAGTGACATGTTTAAATATGAGGTAACCACTTGAAAATACGGAAAATGGGCGTAGCACAGTTGCACTGAAGCTAGCTTTATATGGTAACAACTTCACTGCTTTTACACGGCGCAGATGATTTATAAATTGGCCATGCACTGTTATCTGCTTCACTATCACAGATTTTAATAGCCCACAAATCACGTGGTATCGAAGTTGTATGTTACAGAAATTAATCGCTCTTGCGATGATATCAATATTCGTAGTACTGAGTGTTAGAATAATTCACTGGATTAATTATAAATTCACAGTAATTGACATATTTTCTCGTCACTTGACGATGTTGAAATTTTCTACAACACGTGGTTGAAAATATGGTGTTCCACGTTGCACGATTTTAATCACTTTCCAAAAATTCACAATTATCGTGGCACAAGCCTTCTCTGGCTGTAATACTCACTCGAATGATGTACAGTTCGTTGCAGAATATTGTGCGATGCACAACGATTACTTTCCTCGCCTTCCAGGCGGACTATTTCCTCGTCTTTAAGACGGACTTGACAAACACATCCAATCTGGATGGAAAACCAAACACATGTGCTAGGAGCTCTGTCCTGCGCTGCGAGAACTTGTGAATACACTAGTCGTGCAGCGACTGGTTGGTTCCGGTTCGCGTATTTGCGATGTTAATACATTACCAAAAGTAGAAATGACATTCTGAAGAATGTTTCAATGATACAGAATTACAACATGAGAATATCTGAGCTTCGTAGACAATAGGAGCGTCATAATTAAGCCTCAGATTATATTAAAATGGTTTTCTGCATAGTCAAAAGATCAACCATTTATAACTCCAAAGAATGTTAGCATGTAACAACAGCATGGCTGGTCAGTGGATACGTTCTAAGGTGATGCATCAAAATGCATTGCAATGAAAAATATCACATGAACCAGTGCTTAGCGGGTTCAATATATATATATATTTATTTATTGTGCCCGTCTGTACACCTGGTGTGAACAGACCACCACATGCGAGGTAGCAGTAAATACAGTGTTGGCATGAGATCTCTCTTGGGGCGTTCTGGGCTTGGGCTGTAATTACTATACACTGTACTCGTGCTCCCCGTAAAGGAAAAGGAAAGACGTCACGACATATAACAGAAAATGAAAGACATATTTCATAACAAACCAATTCACCAAATAAAATTTATTCAATAAATAACTGCCTGCTGGCAGAAGAAAAACAATAGCACACGCATTCCCTATCGGATTTCATACCTCTCAAAATAAAAATAAATTATAGTCTTATTTAAGAGTGTCCGTTGGTCTAGACTATGTTTATAAATCACACTTTAATTTGTTAATCTATACAATTCGAGAAGACAAAGTTATATTTAAATTTACCCTATTAAATCGCACTGTTAAATAATTCTATTCACTTATTTACAATTAATCATGACACTAGCATGAATTAGTTTCACATTCGATTCTTGATTCTCTTATGAAATGACACATTTCTTAACGCAGTTTATTTAAATACATCATAGTGACTATTATTGGGCACAGCAGTTAAATTTTTACAGCAGAACATTGATAACAATAATTATAACCAGTATTGGTTTCGTTGAAGTTAGCTTTGAATATCCTTTCATAAATTTCAGGATCTAATGCACTGAACATGAATTCAGATGGCCACAATAACAATTGGATGACAACATTGTTTGAAATAAATCAATAATTTGAGCTGATAATATCTCAGGGGAAATCTTTAGGATTTGGAACACATTGAAGCATTATGGGACAGGATCTAACTCCCGCAACTCCCATTTTATTTCTTATTAAAAAGCATACAGCTTTCTGTGGATCAGGATACGACTCCCGCAACATCCACTCAACACGAGGATCAACGCCTCATTTAACTACTTTCACAAAGTGCATTGGCAAAAAATAACATCAATTTAGCTTCATTTATCAATACCCTATAAGATAACAGATCGTAAGCTCTCAGATTTATATGAACAATTAATTGTTTAATCACTATTTAACACTTTTATCATAGTCTTTCATGTTTATCATTCTTAAGGAATATTACTTCCATAGCTATTCATAGAATTCAGCATTCTTCAATATTAATTCATAGAAATATCTATTATTATTATTATTATTATTATTATTAGAAAAGTATATTCTGTCATGCAGAAGAAAAATTATTAATGCATATTCTGTGTCGTAAATCTGCTGCGTTATGAATGGGGTAAGACATCCCATATTATTTACTGTAATATAAAAATGAAACATTGAGGATTGCACCTCAGCTGCAAGTCTAATTTGACTACAAGGAAAAATTACTCCTAAAAATATGCAACCATTCTAACTATAAAGGCGTTTCTGAATAATAGAGAAAGTAAATTGGTTTATCGGAACGGCGGAAAATGCATGGCTCTAGAAAATATTTAGGCTTTTCGGAAGTCTACGATATCATAATTTCTGTGGCGATTGGACCTCCCTCGATTCAGATCGAATCCGGGCACCACGAATCTGTGAAGTCTAAACGCTGGGAATGGGACATGTCATAGTGTTCAACTCCTTTGGTGCAGATCGAATCCTGACACCACGGATCTGTGAAGTCTAAACGCTGGGCATGGGACATGTTATAGCGTTCAACTCTCCTGTCGTCCACAGAAATAAGCCGCAGGTGGCCTAGCTCCTCGTTCCTAATGGGTCATCCTGGCATGATCTCCTCACATACCGCCGCCTTAGCTGCTAACCATCTTCGATAATTGGGGCAGTGCAATTATCCTATCATGGGGCTGGTTCTCAAGCACACAAGGCATGCTGCTAGTATGGCCCATTGTCAATTATGAAGTCCATTTATACAACCCAGTGGTCTGACGGGACAGGCAAATGTTAACAATTCCTGGTGAGAGTGTCTTTATCAAACATGGGCGGAATCTGGCCTGATATTCCCCGTACTAATGTAAGCTGTTAGGGTAGCCTATTAGCACTTGCAAATGTTCAATGGCTAAACTTGAATGTGGTCCCAGTTCTTATGTTTGGTGTAAGTGGTGGGAATAACACACAAGACAACAGTCAAATACTTTTGTATAACAACAAGTCACACTCACATACCTTTGGATTTCTTGAAGTATTCTACCAGATGAATAATTATACGTTTTGAAGCACTTGGAAACACTGTGATGTTACCACTAACGTAGCACAAGGCTATGTCCACTCGGACATAATAACGTGGTAGAAATTGCCTATCTCCAAGGAGCACTCGCTCATAATGACGGCGTATTATACTATCGTAGCGACACACACACGTGGACTAGTATGACGACTGTTGGACTGTTCGATGACTGTGTAGATTGTCGACTGTACCTGACCTCTCACAGAGCTGCCTTTTATACTGTCCCAAGGACACATATCGATCGTTCAACTCGCATTACGTAATGCTAGATCTTACCTCCCATTGGCCATATCCATAGAAGCATCCAGAATGTTAGCAATTTCCATTAAAACATCAGGAATAAACTGGTGAATTACTCCCAATGTAATTCTGAAGTGCTGATATAATCTTCTCCCATAACAAAAGCCTTACAAGTATACAGCTCTCCATATTCGTTGGCTACACGTGGGATACGCAGCTAGTTCAAACGATGGTGGGTCGACAGCTGGTCAAGGGCTCGCTGACGTCACGGCGCGCTCTCTTCAAATTCACGCCCGACCAAAACATCGTAAATGGGCACAATATATATATATATATAAATTATTAATTTAATGTTTACTTATAATTTTTTCAGGTTTTGGCTGGACATTTTAAAATTTAGTTATTATTATTATTATTATTATTATTATAATTTATTTATTTATTTATTTATTTATTTCAATTTCGCCTGAAGGGTCTAAGTGGAAATTTCAACTTTTTTCGGTAATTAATTTTATTTTGATTACCGGTATTTTATAAGAATTTTATTTATTTAAATGAACTGTGCAGGTAGCTACCCTGACAGGGGGTTCCCCGAGCTGGGTATCTTTAGTCGGCCGATCCAAGATGACGGGCTTTTCAAATTATTTTCTATTTTATTATTTATTTTTATATTTAATTGTCATTTTACATCTTTTTAATTTTTAATTTGTATATTTTGTTTATTATTTACTTTTTACTGCTTATATTTTGTATTTATTTTTAACCTATTTTCATTTATGAAAAAATAGGCTTATGATATCACATTTTGTCCGTGTGTGTGTGTGTGTGCGCGCGCGCGTACGTGTGTGTTCCCCTCCTAATAACTTCTAAACGGCTCGAGCGATTTCAATGAAACTCGGTAAGGTCATAGTACTATTTTGGCCGACCCTGACGGCGCCCTTCAAATTTTGTTAAGACTCACCAATTTAACATGGCGGCAGTGGGAAATATTCCACCGGCAATCTATATCTTCGAAACTATTACTGATCACCCAGAATTTTGTACGGTGATAAACGGCTCTACTAGAAGTTCACCTATGAGACCTTCAAAATCCTCTTAACTACAAACGAACATGGCGGTCAAGCGGAGTTGAAACTTTTAAATATATTTTCTCGTGATTTAACCAACCGAACGCAATGGAACTTGGTACTGCAAATGTCTGTACACATTGTAATGCACTGACATTTAATTTAGTTTAATTGTTAAATAACCTCAAGATGGCGGCTGTGCGAAGTATTTCATCGGCATTCTATATCTCCGAAACTATTACCGATATCACCCTGAAATTTTGTACCCTGGTAAAAGTACTACTAGAAGTTCAGCTATGAGACTTCCAAAAACCTGTAAAATACAAAACGAACATGGCGACCAAGCGAAGGAGAAACATTTTGTTGGCTCTTCTCGCGATTTAACCATCTGAGCGCAGTGAATAATGATACAGTAAATGTTTATATTCATTGTGATGCAATGGCATCTAATTTCGTTCAATTGTTCACATAACCTCAAGATGGCGGCTGTGCGTAATTTAAAAATTAAGTTTTATTTCTTGCGATCGAAGTGAACGTTTCAATAATGAACCTACGCAAAAATCGTCATCTAATAGTACATAACTCTATGGCTTACATATACAGGGTTATTCAAAATGATTGTCGGGGTTACAAAAATTCATTACACACAGTGCAATTGACGTAGGAAGATAAATCGTGTTTTATTGTGTACTGTAACTCAAAAAGATTTCTTTACATGCATTACAAATGCTCGATATGTGTGCCTCTGGTCACTCTACACACATCAACTCGAAAGTCCAACTCTTCTCACACACGCCACAACATGTCAGTGGTGATGGTGTCGAAGGCGGCTCGGATACGCTGCTTCAGTTGCAGAATATTCGCCGGTAGAGGAGGAACAAATACCTGATCTTTGACATACCCCCCACAGGAAGAAGTAACACGGTGTTAAGTCTGGTGACCTTGATGGCCAGGGTAAGAGCGTCTGGTCATGTTCCGTTCCACGTCCAATCCATCGTCTTGGAAGTTCTTGATTTAAATATGCTCTAACATGCAGTTCCCTGCTGCCTCTTGTAGTCGATATCTTAGGACTACAGAGTTAAACATCCCTGATCCGATTCACGTCTGCTCCTGACATGCGGGGATGGCCAAGGCTTTTCCCTTTACTCAAGCAACTGGTATTCACGAATTGCGCATAACATCTGCGAATAGAGTTGTCGGAGGGAGGGTCTTTCCCGTACGTCGTAGAAAAATGGCGCTGGACTATGGTAACGGACCGGTGTTGATGAAATTCGAGAGTACAATACGCCTTCTCCTTACCGCTGACCGCCAGTTTGTCAAATACTGCTGTTACTGCCATCTGATGGTTATACATGGTACTAAATCGATGTAGAACAAAACTTTGAGAGTTAGTGTAACCGTTACTGCAACAATACCAATGGTATGTTGTCCACTGTTTCTACAAAAAATTCACGAAACCCCGACAATCATTTTGAATAACCCTGTATAATAATCCAACATAGCGACCATCCGAAATATTTAGACGGTTCTCAATATCTACGAATCTAGTACTGCAATCAAACTGAAATTTTGTATGTTGATAGAGGCAATTAACATAAGTAGTATATATGGAAATAGGCTGTATAGTTCTTCACGGAACTACTTGTTCCATTTGTTGTATATTTTATGTTTTTAATTTTTATATTTTACTTTTTATTTCTTTATTTTTTACTATCTATTATTTTATTTTTTGTTTATTTAATTATTCATTTACTTAATGTTTATTTATTATTTAATTTTTAGTAATTAATTGTTATTATCTATTATTTAATCTTTAATTATTATTATTATTATTTTATTTTTTATTCACCTATTTAATTTGTATTTTTATCCGACGTTTAGGTTAGCGTTATATGACGGACAAGCAGCTGGCCTCGCAAAAGGTTACATCACCCTTTTAAAACGAATAATCCTGTCGAGAGTTCACACACCAGGCTATGGCAGGCGATAGGCTTCATGCTACCTTCTTTAAGCGCGATCAGACCTGTTGCGTGACATCGCAGGGTTGTGGTTGACAGTCAGGGTGTCTACCGGTAACGAAAGTAATGATTTTTACAGACGGGTAACGAAAGTAACGAATTTTACAAACGAGTAAAGAAAATTTTCCGAAGGCGGGTTGAATCATTTAAACTCGCGCGCGCTAAGTTGGTCAGTCTCACGCACGCATGTTCGACGATCGCACTAGTAAAATACTCTGCCTGTAACGTCAAGTCTCACCTAGCATAGGCCTTTAAATGGCGGCTTATAATTGGTGGATGGTTGAGGTACATCTGATTCGTACTTTCGTCTGCAGATAGCGCGCCACTCGCGTCTGCTGAGAACGAAAGTACACTACAATCTTGATAATCCGACATATATGGGACCGGGCAACCGCCGGGTAATCGAAAAATTCCGGATTATCGGGAGTAAAAAAACCCACAATTTTACAGATAAATACAATAGACTATATTTCTATTTCTGGAACAAATAATACTTACACAGGTTTTGGATATGAAAAATAATCATTGATTGTTTTTTGTTTCTTTGATTTATACATTTGATCAAAAACGCACTCTTGTAACCGTTTAAGCACCAGGACATCATCACTTGCGATGCCATTCTCTTCCGCCCATTGAGTGCCGACATTGAGAGCATTTAATGCGTCACTGTTGGTCACAGTTCGCCGAGTCGAAACCTCCAAGTCATCATTAGATTCGTCTTCCGGGAATCGAATTTGGCGGAGGATTTCTTCGTCAGACAGCTACTGAAAATTTCCCTAGCTTGTCCCTTGAAGCCAATCGGTGATATCCTCGTTTGTCAGGGTAACATCCACTTCACATTTGTTAGAAACCTCTTGCAAAAGTTGGGAAGTCAATTGTAAAGAAGAGTTATCATCTTCAGAATGGTCAACCATGCTTTCAGAATTGAAAGCAGGGTGCGTTGGCCAAACCTTTATCCACCAACACTGGATAGTGTCACTTTTAACTTTGTTCCAGCTGTGAGCTAGATTGAAAACGACGTCCTTAATGTTGTTTTTTTTTTTCTTTCAAAAAATGTATTACTCCATCAGTTTGTTTTATTATATCAGAAAGGAGCGATTTTTTAAAATTAACTTTTATTTGCTGGATTACATTTTGGCCCATGGGCTGCAAGAGTGGTGTCATGTTCGGAGGCATGTGGAGGACTTGAATTTGCCTGTCTTCGGAATGTAGATCCTCTTCTTTAGGGTGTCCAGGAGCGTTATTCAGAAGTAGCAAATCTTTGGGAGGTAAATTGTGGTCTTACCTTTTTACAGCCGGTATAAAATCTTGCTTGAACCATTCGGTAAAATATCTCGGGTAACCCATCCTTTGGTTTGGTTTTGATAGGTGACTGGTAAGTGAAATACGTTTTTAAATGCCCTCGGATGCTTGACTTTTCCTACAAACAGTAACGGAAGTTTGTGTGTGCCAGTGGAATTTGCACAAGGCTTGAATATCAATCTGTCTTTTGACAGTTTTCTTCCTGGGGCACGTTCTTCGGAAGAGTGTACGAAGGTCTTATGCGGTAACATCCTCCAGAATATACCACTTGCATCCGCGTTGTAATCTTGCTCTGGCAGAAGACCCAATTCTTGGATTTTTAATTCAAATTCCTTCTGAAAAGGATCAACGGCCGAAACATCACTAGACAATTTTTCTCCCGTGACAGTTAAGAAACGTATCCCAAATCTTTTCTTAAAATTATCAAGCCAGCCATCTCTAGCCCGAAAATCGTCCTTTTTCGTTATTTTTTCGTAAAAATATTTTGCCTTTTCACGAAGAATGTCACCCGATAATGGCGTGTGCCTGGCACGCTCTTGCATAAACCAACTGAATAAAGCATTTTCCATTTCAGGACACTCACCCGTTTTAACTGCCTTTCTTCCCTTCAAGTCTCCCTCAACAGTCCTAACGTGCTCCAGGATTTTATCACGATTAACTTTGATGTCGTAGATTGTAGATCGTCCAACGCCCTAAGTCCGTGCTTGGTTTGCCGTGTTTTCTCCTTTGTCAAGTTAAATTATTATCTCTTGTTTTTGACACAAACTTAAAGTCACGTGCATTCTTTTGGTCGACATTGCAGGTAGTACAGTACACTAGATAAACACACTACAAAATACAGTACACATATGTACAGTACGTACTATGTACTAGGTTGTAAACTTGATAACAAAGGCGAAAGAGCTCATGGCGGGAAAGCAGCGTGCAGAACGAGTAGATAAGGAAGGGAGGAGGGAGGGGAGACAATATGACACGTGTTTCCCGAGAGCGCCGGATTACCAAACGTGCCGGACTAACCAACCGCCGGATTATCGAGATTGTAGTGTAGATGGTAATCTGTGAACGAGAGGAAGTTGCAGATATAGCCTACTAATGACGATTTTAGGTTTATAGGTTAGATTGTCGAAGTGAGAAGTAGCTTCTGTGGGTTCGGAATCCTCGTTGAAAGGACGTTTTGCAGCTTAAAATCGCGAGGTTTCAGAACCATGTAAGATCAGAAGTCTTATTTTATATAAGTCAATAACATATATATGCATACATAGGCGTTGTCATAACTATTCGCACGGAACAGGGCCGTATCCATAAATTAATATTGAGACAAAGTGAAACATTTCTAAGTTACATATAAAAAACAAATATTACGATCTCATTGCAGTAAATCGGTAAAAAAAATCACGGAGGTTGCTTTAAGATTATAGGCAAGGGTTCACGAAATTCAGTCCCTAGCGCGAGAAAAATAGGGGCAGGAAAAAAAAACCATCCTAAGCCTATTGAGTTTCAAACATGAAGATTAAAATTCATGCTCTTTATTAAATTTCAAGGGATATGTGTCCCAGATATTGTTGATTTGATATATTTTGAGTCGTGAAAACATGTGTGTCTCTGAAACTGCTTGAGCGATAAATCTCAAACTCAGTAAAAATACTCTTCTAATATTCACGTCTTCAGCTCCCTTGAGTTCTCGGTAGACGCGACTGGCGCTATCTCTTGCCGAGTGTGCGAATCAGCTGTAGCTCAATCTTCCACCAATCATAAGCCGGCATTTTAGTACATACGCTACATGTAAGACATAACGTTAAAGGTGAAGATATGCGGAGAACATCATGCATAGGCTTCAGTCCACAGAGAATATAATAAGTAGAGATGCATCTTAATGTAAAATTTTGACGGTAAACTATTGCTCGGCGCAAGTAGTTCCAACAGACAGCGTGGGATAGCGCGGCGATGCACTTTCGAGCGCGATCAATCTACAACCTGCTGCCAACATGGCGGCTGTGCGAAATATTTCACCGGCATTCTATATATCTGTACGGTCATAACAGGCACTACCAGAGGTTCACCTATGTTAGGTTTAAAACGCTGTTAAATACAAAACGAACATGGCGGCCAAGCGAAGTTCAAACATTTAAATAGACATTTCTCGCGATTTAACCATCTGAGCGCAGTGAAACATGGTACAGCAAATGTTTATACACATTGTAATGAACTGACATCTAATTTAGTTCAATTGTATACATAACTTCCAGATGGCGGCTGTGCGAAATTTTAAAAAATAAGTTCTTATTTCTTCTGTGTTGATCATGCGATCGAACTCAACGAGTGAATAATGACCTACGCAATAACCGTCATCTAATTGTACATATATTTATGGCCTGCATATAAAAAATCCAACATGGCGACCATCCGAAATATATAGACGTTTCTCAATATCTACTAATCTATGAGAGCAACCTAACTGAAATTTTGTAAGTTTATAAAGGCTATTAACATAAGTTCACCTATGGGACTTTCAATGACCTGGTGAACACAAATCCAACATGGCGGTGACGGGAATTTCAAATATTTAAATGGACGTTACTCGCGATTTAACCATCCGAGTGCAGTGAAGCGTGGTACGGTAATGCTTATACTAATTTCAATCCACTGACGTCTAATTTATTTTAATTGTTTTCATAACCTTACGATATGGCTGTGCGAAATTTTAAAATCTCGTTTTTAGCCTACTTTCGATTTTTCCAAAAAATGAAAGTAGACTTATGAGATTAACACTGGGACAAAAAGTGCGTGTCTGTCTCTGTGTGTGTCAGTGTGTGTGTATGTGTGTATGCGTGTAGTCTATGTGTGTACTCTGCATGTCTGTCAATTCAAACACGGTGAAACCGAATTGAACGAAATTTGGTACAGAGGTAGCATTGGCAAAAGGCACCTCAGTGTCATGTTTTATATCGCCGCCGTCTTGACGGAAACGTAATGGTGGCCACCCAAATGTACAAAGTTTAAATCAAATTACGACTAACCCAATCATCGGATCTCTACCAAATTTTGCAATAAAATACTGAGCCCGAATGAGCTCATGCTGGTGATATGTTCTTTGGACATCTGGTCAATTGCTTCAACGATGTGTAGAACACACCCGGAAACTCGAGGAGACTTCCTCATGCATAAGACTTTATTTTGACTTTGGAACTCTCTTGAATAAATCCAGGAATGTTTTATCTAAACCAGGATATCATTTTGTTTACCATAAGAGTCCATGAGAAGTAATTCTGCATAATCAACATGATGTTTTAATACTAGGTAAAAGGTATTGCCTCGCAGATATGCGAAAATTATTTAGATAGTCGCTGCACGAATTATACATTTTTTGGAGACCGGAACGTAGTTCCGAGGAAGACTTCTACCACGTTTTGAGCTTCAATAGAGATGTCGTGTTGTCCTGTAGCTCTTACGAAGTGTCCTTCATATTCGTGCAATAAGGAAAATAGTATCCGCAACCATCATTTACTAAAATTGTGATAAAGTGCACATAATAGTCAGTGCTACGAAATTTATAAAACTGTGAATTTTATAACCATTTTTGCTATCCAGCACGTGGTGAACCATTTATTGACACCACGCTGCTTGCAGTGATATTCTATGTCTTGGAAAAATTATGTTACATCGTGACTGCACTATTTGTTAACTGCGTGAAAATACGCTAAACTGCATAACTGCATAACTGCATAACTGTACAAGTTGTTCGTGTCGCGAAGTTGAACGTACGATTAGAAGATACACTCTGATTGTGTTTAACAGTAATAGAGTCTGTGTGCCTGATACCATCCGAGTATCTTATAAATTCGGTGGCAGATTGTGAAATGGGGAATTTTGTTACTCATCTGCACCTGTGAAGTAGAAGCTGTGATTGTTTGAAAGCTGTGTAACAGTAAATTCTGTAATTTAAATAATTGGTTTCCAACGCTACAAGATGTGTAAGCCACGCCACGTGTATAACGCATTTCAACGTGTGCCCATGAGGTGCATAATGGCTTAAACCCTACCCATGTTGGATACGCCGGAGAAATGGTACTACCATAATTTGGAAGATAATGGAGATGATATATCGGAGACCGAGGAAGAAGAGGAAAAAGCAGGATTGGAATAGCCTAGAACGAATTGTTAAAATCCCTCCTATCCCAGGGGAGACGCTATACCCAGTGCCGGATTAAGACTCACAGTGGCCCTAGGCATTTGTTACGTTGAGGCCCCTTGTCCCATATTTTTCACTCCTCCCCCCCTTCCCCTGTTTCGTAAAAAAAAGTCAATAATAACTTTGAAAGAGATTTTATTTACAAATTTACAATGAATAATGAATACAATTTAGATCATATGCACATTTTTAGAAAAACGTTTTACTGCATTTTGTTTCGCAGAAAGTAGCTCTTCCAGGCGCTTTAATTCGTTTCAACTGTGAAAAAGAACGTTCCACAGTACAGTTCGTTATCATTAAAGTTATAAACATTTGGAGAGCTTTTTCTACATTCGGAAATACATTTGCCAATTGGTCTGTCATTAAAATCTCATACAACTGACTGTTAGATTTTTCGACAGCGGTGTATCTGTTGTTTATATAAGAATGAAAATATTTCAGTTCAGCTGACAATTCTTCCAAATCTTTATCATAAAAGCCAACCAAATTGTTTACCGCTTCAGAGTTCTTCATCGCTCATTGAAAATTATTCAAAAATGCAAATTTCTTGGAAACGTCCATATAAACTTTTGCCCTTTTTATTTCGACGTTGAGTTTATCGATGATTTCGAGAAAACCTGTTATTCTGAAATTCTCACGAGGTGAAAATTCGACTTCAGGAGCGCCTCCGTCGTTCGGGTGTTATTTCTTCTACGCGACGATTTTTTAGAATACGATACATCAGGTACAAACAATTTATTAGCTTTTCCCTCGAAAATATCGAACTTATCATGAAACTTGCCTAACTTTTCGTCTAAAGTTTTATACAAGGCAGCACAAGTTTGTAAGTTGATCTGTTCTGCTTGTAATGATTTACTATTTGCACGCATAGAAGTCAAAATTGAATCCCACAAAATTAACATGAATTCGAATTTTTGCATTCTGTTTGCGATGCACCCCGCTTCATGCCGAGTGCCATTATTTTCCGACTCGTCATCTTCAATGCTTTCTAAAGCCTCGACAATTTTATGAAACGAATCATCAACCGCGTTAGGTGCATTAGCATGTGCTTCCCAGTGCGTATCTGACAATGATTTCAAAGTTTTTGCGTTTTTGATAAAATTTTTCAACACGCTCCAACGGTGAGGGTTTGCAGAAAAGGAGTTATACAATGATTGCATTATCGAAAAAAAGTCAACTGCATAAAAACAGCATTTAACAGCAGATTGTCCAACTAAATAGAGGGAATGTGTACCGCAAGGAACATAAATCGCATATTTATTCAGTTCTAACATTTTGGCTTGCAGACCCTGATACTTTCCAGACAAGTTTGGTGCGTTGTCATAGGACTGTCCTCCACAATCTTGAATTTCCAAACCGCAATCTTCAGTGACGAAGTTCACAGTTTGAGTTTTCAAACTTTCGCCAGTATGACCTTCTGTTTCAAGAAAAGATATGAACCTTTCAACTGGTTTGTGAAGTTTTGGTGAAACATACCGGAGCACAACTGACAATATGTGATACTTCGGGAGTTGTATTAACGGAAAGGCTGTAATATAGAGTTAGAGACACCTCTTCTAAAATATATGATCTAACTTTTTTTGCCCATGATGTTTATTAACTCTTCGCAGATCGTTTTGGATAAATGCGAAGGAACACCTTTTCCAGCATTTCCGTATCGTACAATATGATCCCGCAAAAATGGATCAAACTGCCCAAGAAGTTCAAGTATACCTAAATAATTCCTATTATCCGGCTTTCCACAGTGCTCGATCGTACCTCGGAATGACAATCCTCGTTCAGCCAGAGTGATGATAACAGCAACTACTCGTTTCATAACATCGCTCCAATAGTTTTTTTCTTCAAGTAGTCCATTTCTGAATAGATCTGGCAAATTTTCATGTTTCCGTTTTTTTATAGGTAAATTTGCACACTCTCCCGATGATTCAAATTCTTCTCATGCAGCTGTAAATGAATCCCGACGTTCTTCCAATCATCATACCCTTCACGCGCAAGTCTGTTCGATTTTTCTGGTGGCAAAAAAGCAATAGACTCGGCCTGAAAATAAAACAAAACATATTATTATAATTTGAGAACAAAAATTAATTCAACGGCGTTCAAGACATAAAACCCGTAACTGAAAATGTTAACCCTTTTAGTCTGGAGATTAAAAAGTAGCATCGTACCTCTCCAAAAACGATGTATTTTCGATCATTTATTGATCATAAACATTTCGATCATTTATTGAATATCAATGAATTTAATAAATTTACCTGTTTTTTTGTATTTTTTTGCGTTGCGTTTTAAGTTTAATGAAAACGTTTAATACATTTTTTATTCACTTTTGACTTTTTTGTATTTTTTGCGCTTCAGTTGTTTTTTGTATTTTTTGAATTTATTTGCATGATCGTATTTTTTTGGACTAAAAGAGCGCTTTTTTCACATTTTATTAGTAATTTCAAGTTACACAACTATGAAAAATTTGATTCGTTTTGTTAAGATAGAAATATTCAAAATTGTTGTTGCAAGTATTGATTTGCCACAAGTGAAGTTAAATAAAAGCGTTTATAATAATATTTAAAAAAATCGAAACGAATACGATTGACTAAAATTCCGAAAAAATCAAACTGATCAACAAAAATGGTCTAAAAAATTGATCTTATTCTTGTCAAAAATTCTTAAGTTTTGGTTGCGTTTTAATATACTTTGCGTGATACGCTCGTTGTTGATAATGTGAACCAAGCTACCAGAAATACATGATGGTGCTCAAAAATACCGCGTTGTTACACATAAGGGAGAACTTATTAAAGACTGGAAACGAATAAAATTGAACTAGAATTCCAAAAGCAGAAAAATAAAAAAGACATAATTTACAATAGTTTTTTATAAAAATAGCATAACATTTCAAAAACTGTCAATGCATCATAAATGCATGAAGGGCTCAATTGTTAATCTA
Organism: Meconema thalassinum; assembly: GCA_946902985.2. Taxonomy (NCBI): domain Eukaryota; kingdom Metazoa; phylum Arthropoda; class Insecta; order Orthoptera; family Tettigoniidae; genus Meconema; species Meconema thalassinum. The sequence goes on from OX336389.2 coordinate 1,139,876,419, forward strand.
AGCTTACCTTTCGCAGGTGAATAAATGAGCCAATCTCGTTTTGTGTTCTCTCCATTCGGTTTCTTTCCAAAGAATAAATTTTGGTAGCAATATCTTGACGTTGATTCCCTATCATATCGACGCTTGGACGATTCAAATGGTCCAGTCAAATTTTGACAATTTGACGGACCATGTTGTGCCCGTTTGGACCGAGATCCAACGACCACATTTTGTAAAATACCGAAATCAGATCAGCACGAGAAAATATATCTCAGGGTCTATCTAGGTGAATACTTGGGTCTAATCTGGCATCCCTGATCTCGGTAATTCACAAGTAAGGTAAGGTGAGAAATTATTTTGAACTAGCACATTCCTTAAAATTCTCAATTTATTTATAAATAAAAAATATGATTCAACTGGTAAAAACCCTCAACAAAGATAAAAACACATCACACATAAGAAATCAACGGTCCCTATAATATTATTAGAATTGTCGTAGATGTGATAATCAGAAAAAATTAATTAGTCCATTCTGATATCCATAAACAATTTCAAAAAGAATATTTACACTCGGTAATCACTGTTCAATAAATAGTTCTGAGTGATCCCTACTATTTACACGTTCGTAGTTCACTTTACAAAGATTGCAATTTGATTTTATCAAATGTTCGTAGCAAAAATTTCTCAAAATAAATAGTCACTTGATTCATTCGGTGTTATTCCAAAATTAAACTTATTTGGAAAATTATCATATCACTCATTCGTTGTTTCATAACAATATCAATACTCGACTGACATAAAGTCGAATGTTAATAATTGTTCATAAAGATTTTCAAATACAAAAAAAAAAAAAGTTGTTCAAAACTTTCATAATATTTTGAAAATTCAACTTTCTTTTATCACTTTCATTTGTTTAAATGTCATAAACGATTTTAAATTATTCTCATATGTTATTAACATTACACAAAAATTGTTGTAAACAATGTTATTATTTCTATCCACCATCAGCGGATTAAATCATCTAACTCTTCACCAAATTTTTATGTTAACAATATTTTCTATCACCAAACTTTTCGTATAATCTCACAAAATGTTTTAATCAATTTTTTTATTACCGTATTGTTATTAATTAATTAATTTCCAACTTTCCCTTCACTTTATTTATAACAAGTTTTCTCAACCTCTCACTTGATGAATATTGTATTTGCTCATTTCCAATGTTGTTATTTTTGTTATTCAAAAATAAAAAGAATTAATTATTTATTTTTAATTCATTTGCACTTTTCATCTTATTTTTTTCTCCTCGGTCAGGTTCAACAAATCTAAATTCAAGTTCTTCAATTATTTATTTAGGCATTCCATTTGAATTTTGAGTTGATCCAGAAAAAATAATAATTAATATTTGGATTAACAGAATAGTGAAATCTGACAAGAATATGGGGCGCTCCACATCGCCTAACCCTTCTTTTACAAATATAGCCCACAGGCTCCTTCAAACATCCGCACATCCTTCTGTGCCCACAACTACGGGAATAAAACCCACTTTTGGATGACCCCCTAGGCCTCCACAACTTTAAGTGTCGCCAAACGCACACTAAAATCATCACCAGAATATTTTGCACACAACATCATATTATTACTATTAAATATATATATATTTTTACATATTATATTTTTTTCTTGTAATATTCTGTCAATTACTAGACTGTGGTTCTTCAGTATTATTTTACCAATTAAATACATTCTGGTCAATATCTCCTTGCCTCCCATTTACATAAATTCTCCCTATTTGATACATTAAATACCTGCCGTTCCCTTCTTTTTTATCTGTTGTTTTAGTGCCTTCGAAAAAAATAATTCTGAGCTCAAAAATCTAATACTTCATTCTCTTCATCCATAAACTCATTTAAATTTATTTAAACTTCCAAACAAAGTTATTTAATTTAATTCCTTCCAACTAATTAAATTCATCCACAAATTATTAATATCACCACAAAAAAATTTAAGCATCATCAATGTCAAATAATTATTATCGCCCTATTCTTTTAAATAAATAAATATTTAAGTCTCAACTGTGAATTATTATTATCAACGTCTCCTATTAATTTTTATTTAATGCATTAATTATTTAATCACAATAAACAATTAACAAAATTTAATTTAATTCCTAATGTTCGGTATTATCACTCCCTAATTATTTATAACTTTAAATAGCGTTGTTATTATTTATAAATATTATTAATTTATTCACTTCACACTTGATTATTATTATTATATTATTATTAACTTATTCACTTCACACTCTATTATTATTATTATTATTATACCGGGTGAGTTAGCCGTGGTGGTTACGGCATGACTGATGGCAGTCGCTCACATCCGGGAGGCGAGGAGGTTCGAATCCCCCCGCCGGCAACCTTGAAGATGGTCTTCTGTGGTTTCCCATCTTCCTTCCAGGCAAATGCCGGGGTTGGTCCCTAACTATAGGCCACAGCCGCTACCTTCCAACTCCTCGTCCTTACATTCCAACTTCCCTCCTTCCCTCCCCAACGGTACTTGTAGCTCACCCATTGGGTGTCCGTCTCGAAGCAGCTACAAAACTGGCGAGCCGAACATGTCCTCGGACACTCCCGGCACTAAAAGCCATACGCTAAAAAAAAAAAAAAAAAAAAAAATTATTATTATTAAATAAATCAAATTATTTAAATAATCCAAGCCTCAATTACTTCTGTTCTCATAATCAGAATTAACGAAAAATATTTATATCCCTTGGAATAATCGAAATATTTCATGTCGAAACATGAACTAATGCCTGTCCTAACAAAAATCTTAGATCGAAAAATAAATTGTCAGACAGCAGTTCCAATTGTCATCCAGACAATTACAATCTAAGATCTAGCTAATATCTATTGGTGAAAAATGTGTGTTGATTTCTGATCGTGACTGTTCAATAATATGGAATTCTCTAATACTACTGGTTAGTGGATAGTACATGAAATGGTTGTCTTACTTCATTCTTGATGTATATGACGGGCGTGTCCTGCGGTGTACACTATTCCCACAGTGTCTTCCCATGGCCATCTGCCGTATCCAAATACCTAGTTCGTCTCCATGTCCTTCCAGTCCTAGGAGTAGTTTTAGCGGCGCATGATGATGTTCGCAGTCATCCGTTCGAAATAACTCCCGTTATCACTAGTACCATGTAACATGACAAAAAGTTGCTCAGTCATAGACTGGTACAGTACTCCTGTAGATTCGAGAATAAATCTCATGTTCCAATAATGCGGTTTCGTTTGAACGCTAAGATAGGAACACCTATTAGCTGCATAAACGAACAAAATGAAATAAACTTCTCCTGATGAATTCGAAGTGCCTGATGTATAGTCACCGCAAGAAATACATCGTTCTGTAGGCTAACTTCTGTGAATGGTTTCGACACTACCATCACCTGACTATAGAATAAGTGACCTGAAAGTCAGTGAATATTCTAAGTCCATTCGCTGCCAAAAGTTAAGTTCGTTCACTTGAACAAAAACTAAGTCTTGCTGACCACTGGTACGGCGACTAAGTCCTCCGACCGTCGGAATCTCGGCGTGTATACCGTCACTTTCACGTAGCGTAGATCCGAACATAAGCAAATGCTCTGAAGATATGATGACTCTCTGCTCAGCAACGTGGCCTTTTATAGTTCAGCGAGACATTGTTCGAGAACATTCCATCTCGTATCTCGGCTTCTAATGGACCGATTTTAATGCTTGATAGCTCAAAATCCTCCTCTTGTTATAGCCAGAAAAGTGTGCTAATTTCATAGCGTCCATCTCTTCTCCTTAAGGCAATTCTAAAAAATTATTTCTCATGACGTATTCAGGCTCCACGTCATAATCTCGCGTCACTCGCTCCTGCGATGTATGCTTCCCTCAGCACTCTTGAGTCTCCTCCGCGCGTTATTCAAATCATCCATTCCTTCAACCTCTTCAACTAACAACTCCTCTTTCCAATATAAGAATGTCAACAATGTCACGGACGTGTGAACGATCCGGGTATAATGTGTAACCCAAAACTGTATGTCTTCACTCGTTAATTTTCCCCAATGTCCTGGATCAGTGAAACGGTTCTAATTTTCGGCACCTGGTTATCCAGCTTCCTTTTCATCCTCTGAAGAAGAACTGGATGGCTGAGACCTTGAAATGACCGGATCATTATCCGGGTCTTGTGCGTGACCAGTGTTCGTTTAGTTTTGCTCCTTTGATCCATCGCTAGTGGCAGATCCTTGATTTTCCGATGAATTTGAAGAGGTTTCATTCCGATGGAAAAATTTAGTCAGTTTTGGCACTTTCTCTAACACCACACTTTCTCGGTAATTTTTTGTCTTTGGTAAGTTTTCTTTTTTGTGCACCACTCAAATATTTACGTGAAGACATTTTTGAGTTGGGGTATTAATTCAACCCGATACGCAGATAAAACTGTTCATCGAACACTAACGAATTAAAATTGTCGATTTGAAGTCTGAACTCAAACGGGAGCACGTTACTTGTTTCCGAAATTACTCTACAGATCAGAAGGCCAGCATTTGGAAAAACTCTCTCCGAGCTTATCTATGGCTAATAAAGTGGTGGAGATGGCGGGGCGGAATTATCAGTTAATTCAAATAGTTATGGCATTTTGGGAATTTTTGGACCCGACCGTGGGAGTATCAGTTAATTGCTTCCAATCCTTAAACAATAAAGCGAACAGAAAGTTGAAATTTCGATTGACTTGGAATGTGTCAAACAATAGTTAAGTTATTTATGAATTGGAAGTATAATAAGAAGATAAAGTTTATGGGAAAAACCCGGGCAGAGAGAATTTACGAACAGCACTTTACGAAGTATAAACCAAGAAATTAAACTGAAAAATTAGAAATGTAATTCTATGTTTCACATTTTTTTCGGTTGTTGTTGTTGTTGTTGTTGTTGTTGTTGTTGTTGTTGCTGCTGCTTGAGTCTTCAGTCTTTTGACTGGTTTGATGCAGCCCTCCATGCCTCCCTGTCCTGAGCTAATCGTTTAATCTCTACATAGCTACCACACCCTACATCCGAGGCAATCTGTTTAACATATTCTAACCTTGGTTTACCCCTACAGTTCTTGTCCTCGACCCTTCCTTCCATAACTAAGCTTGCTATTCCTGGGTGTCTTAGTATGTGTCCTACCAACCTATCTCTTCTCTTCATTAGCAGTCGCCAGAAACATCTCTCCTCTCCCACTCGTCTTAATACCTCTTTGTTTGTAACCCTATCTACCCATCTGATCTTCATCATTCTCCTGTAACACCACATTTCAAATGCTTCAATTCTCCTCTTTTCTGCTGCACCAATAGTCCAAGTTTCACTTCCATAGAGCGCCACGCTCCAGACAAAGGCCTTCAAAAATGACTTCCTAATACCTAAATCTATATTCGATGTCAGCAGATTCCTTTTTTGTAGAAATGCTTTCTTTGCCTGAGCCAACCTACTTTTTATACCCTCTTTGCTTCGTCCATCACTGGTTATTCTGCTTCCTAAGTAACATAAGTCTCCTACTTCCTTCAGCTTTTCACCTGTCAATTTGATCTCCATAGAGGTTTCTGATTTATTTCGGCTGCATTCCAGTATTTTTGTTTTACATTTATTAATTTTCATCATGAATTCTTTCCGTAAGACGGAGTCCATACCATTCAAAAACTCATTCAAATCCTCAGGCTTGTCGGCCAAGATGACGATGTCATCAGCAAATCTCAGAGTTGAAATTATTTCTCCTTGAATCTTCACTCCCACTTAAAATTTTTCTCTAATTTCCTTCATTGCTTGTTCAATGTAAAGATTGAAAAGTATGGGTGATAAGTTGCAGCCTTGCCTTACACCTTCCTGAATACCAGCTTCTCTCTCATGTCCTTCAACTCGAATGACTGCTGTCTGGTTTCTGTATAGATTGTATATCACCCTCCTATCCCTGTACTTTATTCCAATCGATTTCAAAATGTCAAACAATTTAGTCCAATCAACGTTATCAAAAGCCTTTTCTAAGTCTACAAAAGCCATGAACGTTCTCTTATCTTTCCTTATTCTACCTTCCAAAATCAGCCTAAGACTTAGTACAGCTTCCCTTGTTCCTACATTTCTCCTGAAACCAAACTGTTCTTCACCCAACTCCGTTTATATCTGGCTTTCAATCCTCTTGTAAATTATTCTAGACAGGTTGTTTGAAGCATGAGTAATCAAGCTGATTGCACGGTAATCTTCACATCTGTCAGCTCCCACTTTCTTTGGTATAGGGATGATTACATTCTTCTTGAAATCAGGGGGTACCTCACCTGTCTCATAAATCCTACACACCAAGTGAAATAACCTGATCAGACCTTCATCTCCTATGCAGCGTAGCAACTCAATCGGTATATCGTCTATGCCTGGTGCTTTGTTCCTGCTTAAGTCTTCCAAAGCTCTATAAAATTCTGATCTCAATATTAAATCTCCTTTCGCATCCTCATCAATTTCCTCCTCCCTTTCCATTACATGATTCTCAATCTCCTTTCCCTTATACAAACTCTCTATATAAGCTTTCAATCTCTCAACCTTTTCTTCCCTATCTCTTAGAGGCTTTCCATTTGTGTCCTTAATATTACAGCACTTAGTCTTCTTTTCCCCAAATGTATTCTTAATCCTTCGATAAGCTGTGTCTACTTTTCCTAATTTCAGACAATTTTCTATACCTGCACATTTCTCTTTCAACCATTCTTCTTTCGCTTCCTTGCACTTCTTGTTAACCTCATTTCTCATATTCATATTCATATTCATTCATTTATTTGCAATGGGGGGTGTGTCCCCCGGTGGCAAATTGTATATACATAACAAATAAATAATTATACATAACAATTCAATAACAATTATACAACAATTAAACTGGAGTATTTACACAAATAGTCAGTCTTTTCTTAAACACACCTATATGTTTTGGAAAAGGCTCTAAGACTGCGGCAGGTAGAGAGTTCCAGTTATCAATGGCACGGTTTACAAAATAATATTTACCATAATTTGTTCGCTGTGGTCGGCCCGTAACTTTGAAAGGATGATCGCTCCTACCCATGTACGTGGGCTTTCCCAATCGTTTGCTAAGCTCACCCCATGCTGGTTGATTTGTATACGTGTTATACATAGCGCAGAGTCTAGATTTCATCCTCCTAGCCTCCAGTGATTCCCACCCAAGTTTCTTTAACATACGGCTCACACTGCTCCTGGGATTAAAGTCACTGAGCACAAATCTAGCGGCCTTTCTTTGTACCATTTCCAACTCATTGATGAGCCCTACTTGATATGGATCCCAAACCGCCGAGGCATATTCCAGAATAGGTCTTACAAGTGACAAATAGCCTAATTCTTTAGCAGAGGTACTACTTCCTTTTAATACCCTCATTACAAAGTGCAGGGATTTGTAAGCTTTTGAAACTACACATCCTACATGACTACTCCATTTCATATCATTCCTTACGTGAACGCCCAAATATTTGCAAGAATCTTCTTCTACAAGTATTTCCGAGCCAATGTTATATTGAAAATCCTGCCTTCGCACTTTCCCTATTTTTAAGAGACTACATTTTCTTGTGTTTATTTTCATTTTATTTACAATCGCCCACTTATAGACCAGGTTCAGGTCCTCTTGAAGCACTGCATTGTCTTGTGAGTCATGTATCTTTCGATATATTACACAATCATCCGCAAACAATCGACAGTCACTGCGAATCCCATTTGGTAAGTCATTTATAAACGCCAAAAATAAAAAAGTTCCGATTACGCTGCCCTGAGGGATACCCGACGTTACGGTAATTTCATCCGAGAATATGCCTTCGACTTTCACTTTCTGGGAACGACCCGTCAAAAATTCTTGGATCCATAAAATTACTCTTCTATCAATAATCGTCGAAGCTAATTTATGGAGTAGCATGTCATGCGGAACGACATCAAATGCCTTCGCAAAATCTATAACCACGGCGTCGACTGAAACTCCATGGTCTAACGATTCGCTAATGTCTTGAAAACGTGATAGCATCTGACTCTCGCATGAGTAACCTTTCCGAAATCCATGTTGCCTATCATTAAACCATGATAATGTTTCCCACTGTTCCCTCAAGTAGTCGCAAATGAGATGCTCCATCTGTTTACAAACGACGGACGTAAGGCTAACCGGCCTGTAGTTGCCCAATTCAAGTCTGCTCCCTCCCTTAAATATTGGGAATACAGACGTCTGTATTCTGCTTTCCCCTTTTCATCTCTTACATTCTTGTGTTTCCGCCTTTCATCCATCAATTCTAGTATATCCTGAGTGATCCACGGTTTTCTACCTATTCTTTCTTTCCTACCAATGTTTTCTTCTGCGGATTTTGTTATTTCATTCTTCAAAAGTGCCCATTCGTCTGCAATTGAAGTTTGTTTAGGGTTTTTCATTAGTCCTTCCTTTATACTCTTCTTAAATCTTTCGTTTACATTCTTCTCTTTCATTCTGTCTATTGCCCACCTTTTTGGCTTTTGACTTTTCTTCAGTTTCTTCAACTTTAATCTGCATTTCATTACAACCAGATTGTGGTCAGAGTTTATGTCAGCACCAGGATATGTTTTACAATCCAAAATCTGGTTTCGAAACCTCTGCTTGACCATAATGAAGTCGATTTGGTAACGCCCTGTATCTCCTGGTCTCATCCATGTGTATATTGTTCTATTGTGGTTATTGAATAAGGTGTTAGCTATGACCAACTCATGCTCGGTGCAGAATTCTACCAGCCTGCTTCCTCGATCATTCCTTTCACCTAATCCGAAATCTCCTACTATCTTTCCTTCTCTCCCTTTTCCTACCACAGCATTCCAATCTTCCATTACTATAACATTTTCATCACCCTTGATATACCTCAGAATTTCGTCTATTTCTTCGTAGACCTTTTCAACATCCTCATCATCAGCTTGACTGGTAGGCATATAGACTTGTACCACTGTGGTGCAGGTAGGTTTAGTATTGATTTTTGCTACAATAATCCGTTCACTATATTGTTCATAATATTCCACCCGCTGTCCAAGTTTCCTACTCAATATGAGGCCAACCCCTGCTTGGCCATTGTTTGATTTAGTGCTAATGACCCTATAGTCTCCTGACCAAAAGTCCTGTTCTTCCTGCCAGCGCATTTCACTAATCCCAACCAAATCCAACCTCAACCTATCCATTTCCCTTTCTAAGTTTTCTAACCTTCCACTTCCTAGCAGACTTCTAACATTCCACGCTCCGATCCGTAGAATGTCAGATTTCGGTACCGGTACCTAATTTATTTGACTTTTTTTTTTCCAAAAACGAAAATTTCCCCCATTTTTGGGTGAGATTTTTTTCATTTTGGGGGGCCCTTTTGAGCCGGGGGCCCCAGGCAATTGCTTATTGTGCCTTATGGTTTTCCAGCACTGGCTATACCCGTCAATTGTAAGGAAACATGAAGTGAATAACTGTAACACGCAGTAAGTCCTGTACTCTTTCATGTTAAGGTCTCTGATATGACAGATTAGTTGTAGCATACTCTAGGCAGGATTTATTACAGTGATGTATTTCTTTCATTGCGTTGGTCAAGAAATAGTTAGACACCCTATAGCCAATTTTGATCGAGCTGGTGCATCTACAATCACCTACATTGACCTGTATAACCATGTGATAAAAATCACCATTAATATGACTTAGAATCGAGGAAGCTGCAATTTTTCTTGTCAGCCTAGTGCTGAACTTATTAGGATGACAGTCATCCACATGTAAATAATATGTGAACACCCTGTTGAAGCCCACATATTTTTAATTTTGAGTTTTGTTGCTCGTATCATTTGGTGAAATAGAAGATTTGATCACCACCTTTATGAAAAGAGATTTAGTTTACATTTGAGTAATAGCTCTGACGCTACGATATTCTGAGTGGGAATAAATTAAAATGTTAAATAGTAAGGTTATTCGACCGAGCGTCGAACCCCAAACTAGTTCGTATCAGTTAAGACAGCCCGAGTGAGCAGGCGTTGTCAAAGTTATATTAATTTTGTGTCCAGGATAGACACGACTTTTCAACCAACAGAAACTGTACATAAGAACGTGATAGGCATCTCTGTGAGATTTCAAAGAAGTTAAGAGGGTAGGAATTTCGTCATTTGTGGACTATTTGCTGTGCAGAACATTGTATATTTTCATGCAGCGCAGGACATTATAAATCAGTGTATTTTATTGGCCACATTCAGGATCACATTACAGGACTTTATACAACGTGAATCCGTGATGAATAACATAACGTATTTGGACTTGCTTTGCCCCAAAGGAGTGCGTCAGGCCTCGGCAGCCGGCACAGTTCATATCCTCGCCGCTAGAGGGGGGCTTCATTCATTCCATTCCTGACCCGGTCGGAGACTGGAAGCAGGCTGTGGATTTTCATTTTTCATTTGGACTTGCTACAAGCGAGCAGTGTTGAGTGCGCTTTGCACAAGCGCCGACCGCCAGTTTAGAGTGAGTGTTATCGCTCAAGGTCAATGCCAAGCCAGCCACATAACGGAACCTTTACACATGATGCATAGTAATTCTTATAGTGAGACAGAGTATTGATTATTTATCAAACGACCATTACTTTCATATTTTTCCGTGCACGGAATGCAAAGAACTTTGTGTAGGATTGTAACAGTAAGTCAGGTTATCAGCTGTGATGCTATTATAGGAATGACAAGTTACGTCACATGTTGAGTCAGCCATTACGAGCAGACTACTGCCAGATGGCAGATTAATATTTTTAGAATATGATGAAAGGTGACCGTTTAATAATTTATGACCAATTGCAATAATGTATAAGGCTAGTAAACGATGTTATTATAGTGTCTAGAGGACACGTTGCAGGGAGATATGAGTCCCGCATTTATTATTGTGTATTCCGGCAGTATTTCAGAGCTAGTGCATGCCAGACTGACCGATGATTGTTCACGCGGGCCTGAGTTGCCGCGTAGTGTTGTGGACGGAGCATTCTTAGCTCACGTTATTCTTGTGACTAGTGGAGTCACGTTGTCGTAAGTACTCCGAGTGAGGCTTGCAATTGTATTCAGCCTGCATCTAATGGTATTATCTACAAGCGACATAAAATCTAGTAGGGAACCTAAATATACTGCTAATAACTGAAATAAATTATATGAACTAACTATTTTAAACCAATGTGATAAATTGACGGAGTAACCTAATGCATTTAATCTAGTACCTGTTCTTTCTGGTTCGCTTTCCGATGAATTGAGCTGGCCCATTTCTGTGTAGAAATGACTTCGAACTTAGCTGACACTATTTAGAATCGACGAAGAATTACTGGCACCATATGTTCATAACATGTGGGCTGCATTAATTCAAAGTGCAGTCAGTCGTAGTGATGACTACGCATTCCAAAACCTAATTCACATTCACTAGATGACAATTAACAGCAAACAGCTTCTTAATTTGTGTAAGAAGGGTTTTAATAATAATAATATTGAGTGTTGTAAATATTTATTTATGTGATTGCACCTGATATGTTCCTGTGTTCAGTAATCCATTTGTGTCGTTATCAGATATTGTTTTTTTTATTATAGCAAGGTTGCTATAATAGCTTTTGAAGTAAATTTTGAATACGGATGCTTCTCGCCGTATTGTTGCTTTAAGACAGGATTTAGCTAGTCAATGTAAACGTTAAATGTAAATACGAAAGTGGTACCATCATAGCTTGGCCCTTGTTTGCACTTGATGTTAATGTAATTCTGTTTAACAAATTCTGATTGTAATTGCTTAGGGAAATCTTACATTCAAAGCTTTGTTGTTGTTGTTGTTTCGACTTCATGTATTAAAGGACTGTCGAGAGGGCTAACTTACACTTCAGTTTGGGCCTCATCATTTTATTTATTTATGTTTATTAGCTTTGCGGACTAGCCGTTTTCAAACCTTCCGACTTAGGATACGGGTTTGAGTTCTCTGAATAATTTACTCACGAATTTTACCTAAGTCTGGATGTTATTATTTATTAGCTTTGTGTTTGAGGGTGTACTTCTTTGGGCGTCTTTGACTTATTTCCGTACGAAAGACCTGATCCCTAGGGACCACGGAGTCTTGTGCCGGCGCTAGCCCTAAAGAAGTGCATCCGATCCTCTCAGGTCATGGGTTTGAAGGATGGGGTTGTCCGGAATACCATCTGTCGGTTGGTGGTACCCTGGCAATCTCCTCTGACAGGCACATACCTTTATTTGGAAAGCGTCTTTTGACTAATCTACAAGGTCGTCAACCATATAGTTTGCAGATGGTGGCTATGTATGTGTGCAAATCGATCCCCCCTATCAATTGAAACACGGTGAAACCGAATTGACGAGATTTGGTTCAGAGTTAGCACTAGCAAAGGGCACCTCAATGTCATGTTTTATATCGCCGCCGTCTTGACGGAAACTTAATGGCGGCCACCCAAATGGTCAAAGCTTCAATCAAATTACGACTTACCTGATCATCTGATCTCTACCAAGTTTTGCAACATCATATCTTCATCTGGGAAGCGTCCTTTGACCGAACTGCAAGGTCATCAGCCTAATAGTTTGCAGATGGCGGCCAATTATGTGTGCAAATCGATTTCCAATATCAATTCAAACACAACGGAACCCAAATTGAACCACCTGTGGTACAGAGGTAGCACTAGCAAGGAACAAATCAGTGTCATGTTGTACATCGCCGCCATCATAACAAAAAAGAAATGGCGCCCACCGAAATGTTTTGAGCCTAAATCAAACTACGACTAACTTAATCATCCGATCTCTACCAACTATTGCAACAATATACCTTAATGTGGGAAGCGTCTTTTGACCAAACTACAAGGTTATCAGCCAAATAGTTGCAAGGTGGTGGATGTATGAATCATGCGAGTATTATAACCTAACCGTAACTTACGATTAAACAAGGCCTGGCCTCAACCATTCAGCTTATCGTACATAGGGAGGTTTAATCTGTCCTCAAAGAGGTGACCGGTACGATATTAGCATATTCTAATAGAATAGGTAACCGAAGAAGTGACTAACAGGTCAGGCTTAACGTGCTATATCGTTGTGCGCCCGTGCCGTCCCGATGTCAAAATGGCCGCTATTTGGGCTCGTAAATACATATATTTCCGTAACTTCGTAAGTTTATATCCTTTTAGGAATGTACTGAACAAAATAATACATATTTAGTATCGAATGGTTTATAGAAACGCCAGAAAACGCTAATGAAATCGTTGATTTCAACACAAAATATGATACAGTTAAAGTAAACCAGTTGTTTATCACGTATTATCGTAGCGCATCCGTGGCGTATTGGTAGCGACTTGGGCTCATAATCGGGGGCTTCGTGGATCAAATCACTGCACGTTCAGATTTCTTTACTTTTTTTTTGTATTTATTGATTTATAACTACTCACAGGTTATAATGTTAAGCATATATGGTGTGTATTTGCAATCGTATAACACCACATATTTCAACATTCGAATACAGCGATTAATATTCGTTGACCTTGATCCGCGGTAGAGAATATTGTTGTTTTTGTTGTTGATTCTTTAGGGGTGTTGCGGCATCAAGGTCTTGTAGCCCCGTTTACTTGGGTGTGTGTACAAGTTGTCTGATAACTTGTGTCACTGTGACGTCTGTAGGCTTACTAGTGTGTGTACTTTTATACGGAGAAGGATTTGGGTAGGAAACTGTTGTTGTTGTTTCAGTTGAGATGCATGGCCATCATGGTCATTTTGCCCCATGAACTTTGATTAGTGTTGATTTTTATCTGATAACCTGTGTTATTGTGATGGCTGTATTAGTGTGTGTATATGTAAATCAGGTGAGGATTCAATCAATCAACGTTTAATATCCGTATAGCACGCTGTATTTCAACAAGCTACTACAACCAACATTCAATTATACTCCTTGAAGAGGACAAAGAGTTATAACTATACCCATGCATTTAGGATAAAGTAGGCTATATGTTCTTAACTGAACATCTTGCTATGTCTTGTGTCCTAATCATGCGATTGAAGTTTGAATAATTAACATACGCAATAATCTTCATCTAATAGTACATAACTCACTATGGCCTACATATATAAAAATTCGACATGTCGACCATCTGAAATATTTAGACGGTTCTCAATATCTTCGAATCTATTACAGCAATCAAACTGAAATTTTATGTGTTGATAGAGGCAATTAACATATGAAAATAGGTTGTTTAGGTCTTCATGAATCTACTTATTTATTCCTACCTTGCACTTCCCCGCCTTATTACGGTCATGTTTTAGTAATTATTCTCTTCCAGTACATTAACAATAATAATAGGTGATATTTTTCTCCCTGTGATATCAGTTGATAGTACTGTATGTTGAATTTAATGGGATAATACCTCATTAGGAAATTGTATTGTAAAAGATGAATGAAGTCGTCAGGATATTGATAACCACATAGGCCTACTTCAAACGAAGTAGCCTAAGAACATTGAACATTGCATCTAATACATCTGATAAGGTACCAGTGCCAATATTACACCATTAGCAACCAAGGGGGAAAACATGCCATACAGGTTGAGGAAAGTACACTCACAACATACCTTACCTTACCTTACCTAGATGGCCACTCAGACCTAAGCAGGTTTTTGGCCTCGCCAACAGCACGGCGCCATCTTTCTCGATCATACATTATGTCCTCCGTGACTCCGATTTTTCTCATATCTTTTTGGACTTGGTCCCACCAGCGAAGTCTCAGTCGTCCCAATTGTCGCCTTTCTCTGGGTACACCTTCCAAAACTGCTCTTAAATTCAATTCTCTACTTCTTCTATGTACATGACCGGCCCAGAGCAGTCTTTGTCTTTTGGCACGGGCCACGATATCCGGTTCTTTGTAGAGATTCCGAAATTCCTTATTTGTTCTAATTCTCCACTGGCCATTTTCTACTATCGGTCCGAAAATGCGTCGTAGTATTCTATTTTCAAAAGTTACCAATTTTCTTTCAGTTTTCTTGGACAATACCCAGGTTTCTGAGCCGTACGTGACAACAGGAAGTATAATGCTTTTATAAATTCTCACTTTAGTTTTTCTAGATATCATTTTACTCTTTAAGAGATTTTGCAGAGACCAGTAGCTTTTGTTGCCACTGAGAATTCTTGATTTTATTTCTGTTTCTTCCATATTATTCTGGTCTATGATAATCCCCAGATATTTGAATTCAGTACATCTGTGGAAAGCGTATGAAGCAACTGTTAAGGGGTTTTGTACTTGTGCTGCATTCCTTCCTACAACTAGATATTTTGTTTTTTGTTCATTTATCATTAGACCTACCTCCTTGGCTTCTTCAACAAGGGTTTCTGTGAGTATTTTTAGATCGTATTCGCTTTCTGCCATGAGTGTTATGTCATCAGCATAAGCTAATATGTTTATTTTGTTTCCCACTTCAATGCCTGGGCGGAGCTGGTTTACTCGTTTCAATGTTTCTTCTAAAGCTAAATTGAATAAAAAGGCGAGAGTCCATCTCCCTGTCTTACTCCAGTGTTGACATTAAATTCTTCGGTATATTCATTATTGATTAACACTCACAACATACGGTAGGCTATATTGCTTGGGGGGGGGGGTAATATTTGCTATTATGGCATTATTAATATTGAAAGCAGTCACAATAACTCATTAGGCTATTGTAATGTAAAACGTTAAGTTGAAATTGTCGTATTTTCCCTCCTTTTACTTTAATCTCTTTGATTGTGCTGTACTGAAATTTAAATTTACCCTCCCATCGGATACAACATTGAGCAGTCTAGATTTAACAGATAGGTAAATCAAGATGTTTAATTTTGCATTTAAATATACTTTTATTGTTACTATCAAGTGTCGAGTACAGTATTTATCAGAGAAATTTTAGCATGTATGTTCAATGGTTGAACCATTATAAAAATACATGAACTCAAATAATTCAATGAAATCCTATTTAGTGGTTTCTTGCAGTCTGTTTTCATTTTTATCTGTCTCAATGAAAACTTCATTTGATCAATGTGGACTTTCCTCACTAGTTATTGTTTATAGAACATAAACTAGGTCTGTTGTGAGCGAAACCTTGATCCAGATTTACACACTGCATATCAGTGGCGGTTCGTACTCTAAACAAGGGTCGAGCACAGCATATTTTTGAGAGAACATACGCTCATAGGCCTAATGGTACATGTTGCCTGTACCATGAGTGGACAAGAAAACCGATGTTACTCAATTGGTTTAATTGTGGCGGCCGTTAAGAAATCGTTTCACTGCGGTTTTACCGGGCTGTGATGGCGCACCGGTCAAGCTGCTTGCCTCGCACCAAGGCTGATCGGGTTCGATTCCCGGTTAATGCTTATGGGAATTCCGAAGTGAAATGACACGTCTGGTGGCTCAGATTCCACGTAAAATGGAGGTCCCGTGGTTTATGTTCGAGACGTTAATGGTCAAGTAATAGTACAAGCACTCACTATTCCTTCCGATATTTCTAAAGTAGATTACTTAAAGTCAATCATTTCATGGATTCATTAAATACTTTAACATGAACACTTCAAATTCCTAAACATCCAGTGAAATAAGGCCTTAATCGAATGCGCGACATACCCTCTTGTCCACATGTTCGTTGTGTTTGCCAACAGAAATCCTGTAGCCATCATCCAGTTGCTGCACTATACTTATATTGCCCAACACTGCTAAGCTCATTTCACTGTTCATTTGACATTTTGACAAACAATGTTTCTTACCCTTTTCAGGCAATGCCAGTCTTGGTCCATGTGTCATCTCCACCAAATAACAGGCCCGAAAAACAAACAAAAAAAAAAAACGAATTTACTACCGGACACCCGCATATCCAATCCCATTTTTCATGCACAGGTTTATGCAAGTCCTGTTATATGTTTTTTTTTAAATCCTTAGAGACTTGATTAATGCACAGATCTGGTTTTGGAGGGCCTAATTCCGGCACTTATGGAGTTTAAGTGATAAGGATTCTTTTTCAAAATAAGATTTTTTAAAATCAATTATGTGTAAATTGAGGGTGCTGATCACGAATATACTCTTAGTTTTGCACCCATATTAATATTTCTCCTAAACTACAGAAGTGCCACATGTTCGATTATTTTACCCTGAAGCTGCTATTGGCGATTGGCATCGTGGATACATTTTACTTTGTTCAATTTTTGCACTTTGATGGACTTCATACTAGTGTGAGAGGCTGTGAACTAGTGTGTATAACAATTTTTACTTTGTTCAATTTTTGCACTTTGAAGGACTTTGTTCTTGTGTGTATGACAATTTTTACTCTGTTCATTTTTTGCACTTTGAAGGACTTTGTACTAGTGTGAAAAGCTGTGTACTAGTGTGTATGACAATTTTTACTTTGTTCAATTTTTGCACTTTGAAGGACTTTGTACTAGTGTGAAGAGCTGTGTACTAGTGAAAATGAAAATTCACAGCCTGCTTCCAGTCTCTGACCGGGTCAGGAATGGAATGAATGAAGCCCCCATCTAGCGGCGAGGATATGAACTGTGCCGGCTGCCGAGGCCTGACGCACTCCTCTGGGGCAATGATTAAATGAATGACAGATGAAATGAAATGATAGTGGAGAGTGTTGCTGGAATGAAATGTTGACAGGGAAAACCGGAGTACCCGGAGAAAAACCTGTCTGCCTCCGTTTTGTCCAGCACAGATCTCACATGGAGTGACCGGGATTTGAACCACGGACCCAGCGGCGAGAGGCCGGCGTGCTGCCGCCTAAGCCACGGAGGCTTCTGTGTACTAGTGTGTATGATAATTTTTTCTTTGTTCAATTTTTGCACTTTGAAGTAAGAAATATTAATATGGGTGCAAAATTAATACTGTAGTATATTCGTGATCAGCACCCTCGATTTACCCATGAAAAATCCACAGCCTGCTTCCAGTCTCCGACCGGGTCAGGAATGGAATGAATGAAGCCCCCATCTAGCGGCGAGGATATGAATTGTGCCGGCTGCCGAGGCCTGACGCACTCCTCTGGGGCAATTATTAAATGAATGACAGATGAAATGATATTGGAGAGTGTTGCTGGAATGAATTTATGACGGGGAAAACCGGAGTACCCGGAGAAAAACCTGTCTTCCTCGGTTTTGTCCAGCACAGATCTCACATGGAGTGACAGGGATTTGAAAATTTACCCATAATTGATTTAAAAAATTCCTTTTTCGAAAAAATAATTCCGTACTACCTAAACTCCAGATATGAATTGTGCCGGCTGTCGAGGCCTGACGCACTCCTCTGGGGCAATTATTAAATTCCTTTGCTAATAGACTCTCTTCATAAGTTAAGGTCTTATTTTGTAAGTTTTCACCTGGTTCATTTCACGCTTTCGTTAACGACATGAGCACCTCCAATGCGTGAAAATGCAGTGAAAAGTATTAAGTAATTTGTCGCAGCATTCAGTTAGGGTCTAAAATTAGAATGGCACATAATAGATAAACGACAAGTAGGAATTAGCCGCTTACCTCGTACGACGAAATACTCGCTCAGTGTATATTTTAATTATGTTTAACACTGGTACGCGTTATTCGCACCTCATAAATCATGCTTCCAATGACAACTGTTATGTTATTGAACACTGCAAAGGAGCTCCGCACTCATACACAATAACTCAATATCGCTGGCGCCAAAACTTTCGATGCGAAGTGTTGATGCAGGGCTGTCGTCACAAAGCCTTTTCCAAGTCTACAAATGCCATGAACGTTCTCTTATCCTTCCTTATTCTACCTTCCAAAATCAGTCTAAGACTTAGTATAGCTTCCCTTGTTCCTACGTTTCTCCTGATACCAAACTCGTCTTCATCCAACTCCGTTTCTACTCGTATATGGCTTTCCATCCCCTTGTAAATTATTCTCGACAGAACCTTTGAAGCATGAGTAATCAAGCTGATTATACGGTAATCTTCACATCCGTCAGCTTCTACTTTCTTCAGTATAGGGATGATAACATTTTAAATAAATCACTCTGTGCCGTCGACGGAACATCTCTGACCTTGTGAGAAACACATGTTGCTCTCTCGGCTGCAAATGTATTCCTATTGCAAGATAAGTATTCAGCATTGTATTACCGCTCGCTAGAGGCTGTACCAGTACAGACCCTCATACCTCCATGACCGTACACACTCACGGCTCATCCAAGATGGTGGCCCCACCTATCCCACCACCCTGCCATCACACCCTACCACACCACCTCTACCTCTACCAACACCCCAATTATAATAACAATACAAATAACTAATAAAAATGAAAATCCACAGCCTGCTTCCAGTCAACCGACCGAGTCAGGGAATGGAATGAATGCAGCCCCCATCTAGCGGCGATGATATGAACTGTGCCGGCTGCCGAAGCCTGTCGCACTCCCCTGAGGCAATGATTAAATGAATGAAAGATGAAATGGCAGGGGAGAGTGTTTTTGAATGAAATTTGTGACAGGGAAAACCGGAGTACCCGGAGAAAACCTGTCTGCCTCCGCTTTGTCCAGCACAAATCTCACATGGAGTGACCGGGATTTGAACCGTGGACCCAGCGGTGAGAGTCCGGCGTGCTGCCGCCTAAACCACGGAGGCTACTAATACAAATAAAAAGATTAATTAAAAAGTAATAATGAGAATACTAAACCCTACATGATATCTCAAGGCTCATGCTTCCCTCCCCAGAATTCCCCTAAATATTTCTGTAACTTCTCACCACATGGGGCTCACAACTTGCGGGACATGGGTTGGCGACCAAGGGGCTCCCAGCCATGTATGGTATTGTTTCCACTTGTACATGGCTCCTCACTGTCATCTCTCCTGTCTACCTCCCTGGGTCAACACTTACTCTCTTTCAACCACAACGGCATTAGGATATCAGAGCCCTAGGGTGTATGTCTACACATGCCTATTCCCCACAGATTTAACCGAAATGTTTTTCTAGTTTCCCAAAATACACTGATTTTACGAAAATTTTCCCTAAGCTGAGTATGACAGCGCATGGTGATACGTGGCACACTGTTGTGTAATTGGTACATTCTAGTTAATTATGATAACTATTACTCATATACACATTACACGATGTTGATAACCGATATGTCTTAGTCATACATCAAACTACACAGGACTGATGACCAAAATGTTCCAAGGCCTCTACACACATTGAAGTACACGCGCCTAAATGATCGAGATGTTCCACACAGCCAGCAGTCTGGCCCGAGACATATGCAATGCAAACAGTACTATAATAACCGCTGCGCTACCACGCACTAGAGATAACGATCCATTGCTACTCAAACAGATTTAATTCCGGTGTGAGTGCTGGAACAGATTCTTACCTTACCACTGTACAGGTGATTTTCTGGGATTTCTCACCAAATTAACCAGATTTTAATCCACTTGCTTATGCAGAACTCTCTTTTCTTCTGTCATGTTTCCTGTAGACCTCTCTGGGTCAACTCTTGTTCTCTTTCAACCACGACGGTGTTGAATTATCTGAGGCCTAGGGAGTCATTTATTTTCTATAGCTTCTTATCATGCCACGCTATATCCTTTCCAATCCTATCTCTAATTGACAAGTACAGCCATTACAATAACACAGATTATCTCACAGTTACCTAAATACCTCACATTTACATAAAAATTTTACCAGAATTGTCCCAAATACCCAAATGTACAGCAAATTTATGAAATTCCATCCCAATTCCTCTTAATTAACCAAATATCCACAAAATTCCCTAGATTAGTGTAAAGGATTCCGTCACACGGGGTATCTCAAGCCTCTATTTGCGAACAAGTCGTATCTATGTTCCCCTATTAGCAGTTAGCACTGAGGCCTCTTTTGTTTTAACACCGCTTACTTTAAAATCATTTAACACTGAATGTAACCATTACATCATAGGTTTAACTACAGTGGCGTAGCCAGGCGGGGGGAGGGGGTGTGTGTTACTAGGATTTAGAACCTTCCCCCCCCCCCACATTGGAAAATCGTAATGGTTTTTAATTGGGTCTGTTTCACTACCGCACCGGCTAATTGGTGATGTACTGTTGTCGCATTTCGGCCCGGTTCCCCATTTGAGACTACACACGTCTTCCTGACAAAAAATAACCACAGTCACCTACACAGTCGCGAAGCTTGGCTCATATTTCTACCGCGCGACAACAATGCTCTCACGCAGCCATCCAGCATGTGCTGACTGCGTTGTGTTGGTGTGTGTTATTGTTGCTAGATTTACTGTATGTTAGCATTGTGTACCAGTTATATCTTTAATAATGTGTTTTACAAGAGGAGATGTGCAGTGCAATAAACCTATCAAAATATCTCGTGTTGCTAAGTAATCTATATGACCGCTTTTCAGTCGGTCAACACGGAATTACATAATTACACAATTGTAACTCCTCGCCTAATCTAATTAGGTGTATTCGTGTTCACCGACCGAGAAGTCATTCTATTAATGTAGACCAGTGGTTCTGAACCCGTAGAAGTCTGCAGACCACTCAGCCTGAAACTGAATCATGTACGGACCTCCCAATACACCAAATCAGTTGTAACCCTTCCTCAATAACACTTATTTTTAAGGGTATTTCAATTCAAAACCTGATAGTCATCGCCGCGATTACATTCGGACGATTCTCGTTTAACGCACATCGTTCTCGAAATCCCCATTCATTGGCCACTTTTTTATACGTGCTGGTGGACCCTTTTCTCCCGCGGACCACTCCCGAGGCACTCGCGGACCATCTGTGGTCCGCGGACCACCGGTTAAGAACCACTGATGTAGACTGTTCAAATAACAAGAAGAAAACACCCGAAGTTCCAAAGGACCCTAAAAGGTAGGACTTGATCTATGGATTTTAGGCTAGTTTTACGAAGCTTTTCAAACAAACAACGGACCTAGGTTTTTAACTGGTTAAAATCAATAATAATGTTATTGGTTTTACGTCCCCTTTAACTACTGCGGCTTTTAGAGACACCGGAGTGCCGAAAGTTTGCCCCGAAGGGGATCTTTAACGAGCCAGTAAATGTATAGACACGGCTCCATCACATTTACGCACCCTCAAATACCAGCTGACTGCGCCAGGATTCAATCCTGCAACCTTGGGAACAGCAGGCGAGAACGTTACCGCTGAGCCACGCGGCCTGACTCACAAATTTAAATGTGGTACACTGATTCTCTTATGAAATACCTGATCTCCCACATGACTGCTTTGAAGGTACGGTACACAATTGTTATTGCTAAAATTATTTGTAAAATTGACATTTTATTATATTGTCAAATTCAGGAATGAAAGAATTCAAACCCACAGAAAAAAATACGAAGTACCTAGGATTGAGCCATTAAAGACCGTAAGATCTTTTTATATTTTTCGTTTCACAAATCACACTGGTATTTTTACTAATTATCTAATAATGTTACTCAATTCTATGGAATAACTTGCTTTTGATATGGTTAAGAATTTGATATAGCAGAGCTATTTACAATTATACCCATACTAGCTACCCGCGCCGGCTTCGCCTGTTACCTTAACGGTTTACCCAGCGTAAGCTTAAAAGGCGAACGCACGGCAGGTCCCAGATGATATTCAGAAAAGCTGAGGTGAACAGCGAAACTCCAAACACATATACTTTTCTCTGAAGTCTTAACTCGACAGTTTGATGCTGGCCGAAGGGGTGATAGGCTCACTCACTCTGAAGCTAGTGATTTAAATTTCCACTGAATGGAGATTGTTGGAAGAAAAGAAAACATAAAAACACTTACCTAGGTATAGTGGGCGATGTATTAGAGATATGCTGTCCCGGATTATTTTGTAGAACTTTTCATGCTGAACAATTCTTACACTCATAGTATAAAAATATTTGTAACGGTTTATCCGGCGTAAGCTCTAAAGGTGGACGGACGGCATGTTTTTCTTCAACTTGATTCACTGAAATCGTTACTGCTCGGCTTCCTTTGGTCATGAATGTTTTTCAACAGAATCCTTCCTTGAGAAATCCTTTACAGAATGGTGAGAATTGCATCAAAATGCATCCAGTGGTTCTCGAGATTACACGTTAAATCCGAGAATTGGGGACTTTGTTGTCCTATGTGAACTATTATTGAAACAAATACATGAATTTATAACTAGTATGGGCTAGTCTATTAATTCTACGTAAGACTCATTAAATAGTCATACACCTGTACCTAGCGATACTTGTAGAGGACTGAACCAATAAAACACAGCACTTTTTATGTTCCTATGAATTAAAAGTGTACAGTATATCAACATTGTGGCCTCTCTATTCTGTAGTAGTTAGTGATTTAACATGACTTATGTTTACAATTGAAACAATCACTCAAGTGAGTTAAAATTCATAAAACTCCTGTAAAAGTGAAATCATCTGTCCCGCGAATAACGTACTCGGGGCAGTTGCCAGCTTGCTGGCCGCCGTGAGCGCTAGTGTCGCTCCGCCTACCAAAAGGATGCAATTTCGTAACGCAGCGAGCTTCGCGGCTCAGTAATTATGACTGTGGTAATACAACTCCGTATCCCAGGGTTTCCAATCTAACTCCCCGCCCCCCCCCCCCCCCGCGAAATATGCAATTATAAATTCACATTAAAGACAATTAATACTGACACTGCTTCTACTTCAGTAGCTGGTGGCTGTCGTCTTGCCATTCAACAACGAGCAAAGAAGATCGAAATTTTATAAGGCACAAATAAAATATGCTACGTTATGATGGTGCCACGTCAACATTTGTATATGACGTTAATCAGCTAGCTAAATTGTAATCTGTCCTATCATAAATATACAAAGAACAACCTATACAATCTGATTAAACCCTGATTGCCAAACAACAACAAAACATACAACAATATCTAAAAATTATTTACGAAATCTAGGGACCACAATTTTTGCCCTGCCTACGCAGGCTCTGCACCTTTTGTACGAGTACATTGCTGTCGTTTGAAAGTCAAATCCTATGTTCAACAACGACGATGTTCCGCCACATCGTCTTTCACAAACATCAATTGTCTCAAAATCGGGTAAGCCTCATATTTAGAATTAAAATATGTTTCTTTATTATTGAGGAGAAGTTTTAGATATGGTAATTTCATATAATTTAAATTTAGTAGAACAACACATCTTATTTAGTCAGCTTTGGGTTTTATTTATGTATCAGATTTACGGAAAACATATTATCAGTTCTTATTTATGTTTAGGTTCGGTTTATTTCCTGTACTAACCATTTATTATTTAACTTCCATATAAAACTGTTGCGTAAATTTCCATTATCATTCTATCCAACAATGCCTCTATTCATATTACAATCCAACGCGACCCTCAGTTATCTTATATGACTCTGACATAACAGACGATAAAGTGCGCTACACGTTCATACTAGTCAACATGACAGAATTAAATTAAATGGCTTTACATCGTACAGCGTAAATTTTCTATCACTGGTATTTAACCCTCACTGAGTTTCTGACTATAATACTATGCTGAATGCATCTACTTTCCTTTACATTTAATCATAAGTTCATCTCTTAAATGTTCCTCTTATAAATATCACACTTACATCATAATAACTTAGAATGCTTTCATTCACTGTCTAAATTACTCCTCTGTCCTTCCTCACATTTCTGCATTCGCCCACTGCATCTAGTATCAAATAACCTTGACATTGTAATTTTGTCAGACCAGTACTCAAAACACGTGTTTTCACAGCCTGCTCAATTCTTAAACAAATGAACGGCGTGCTATCCACACCTCCGTAATTCATAACACGTTAACTGCTTGGTATTAACAAAACTGATTTCATTATAAAGTGTGTGAGATTCTTACTGCATTCTAAATATGGAAATATCGTAATGAAATCAGACCTAATCACTGTGTTTAAGTTTGGCTCAACTAAGACTAATCTAAGGAATCTCATGGTTTCTACAAAGTATTACATGATGCAAAAATGTGACTCACAAATTGTCATTGCCAAGCCAAGCTCATGGTTCGGTTCTCGGGATGAGAATCGCCCGCTTCTCCTTTCAATCTTTGGCTTCATCGTTACTGTGAGGTCGTCACCCCTTTCCCTCCTCCATGGCTTTAGACTTTCATTACAGCTGGCTCACAGGGATAGATAACTTCACGTAGAGCGACAATGTGGTTTCCTCGGTGTACCAGTATGACAGTTTTAATCCGACACAAAGCTCACGTCTTGAGCGACGTTCACAGTATGGCAGTTTTATTCGAACACCAAAATCACCAAGTGGTCAGTATGGTCGTTGTATACCGACATACAACTCATGTTCTGAGCGACGTGTTTAGAATGTTAGCTTTATTCTGACATAAAGTTCACTTATTGATCGTTGTGTTCAGTATGGTAGTTTTATTCTGACATAAAGCTCAAGTATTAAGCGAGGTGCCCAGTATGGTAGTTTAACTCTGACATAAAGCTCACGTGTTGAACGAAGTGATCAGTAATAAAGTTTTATTTCTACGTAAATCTCACTTATTGAGCGACGCATTCAGTATGGTAGTTTTATTGACATAACGCTCGTTTATGTAGTTGATTTATACTGAAATAAAACCCATGTATGAGCGACGTGTTTACAATGACGTTTCCTTCTGACATAGCTCACGTATTGAGTGACGTGTATAGAACGATAGTTTTATTCCGACATAAAACTGCGTATCGAGCGATGTGTTCAGTATGGTAGTTTCATTCTGATATAAATCTCACGTATTGTGCGACGAGCTCAGTATCGTAGTTTTATTCTGGCATAAAGCACACGTATTAAGCAACGTGTTTGGTATGATAGTTTTACCCTGATATTAAGCTAACGTATTGAGCGACATATTCTATACGGTAGCTTTATTCTGATATAAACCTAATGTGCACGTGTACAGTACGGTAGTTTTATTCCGACATATGTCTCTGGAGTAGTGATACAGTGGGGCTCCGAACGTAGGGGTGAAACAATATGCAACCTGCAATACATCCAGGGCCAAGCTGTGCGTTCTCTCGAACTAATCATCGTAAAACGTCATGTAAGGGCTTAAACGGAAGAGCGTAACGCCCTCTTTCAAGATGACCATTTATTTTTAATTTTGCCAAAGGGCCTAAGTGTAAAACTGAAAATGTATTAATTTTTTAGATTTTTGCAAAACTTTTTTGAAAGTAGGCTATATTCTTTAAACTAGGAATTGTAGAAAGATATATGTCGGCTTAAACTAAATGCCTCTATACCCTTTATTCTTAGAACAAAACATTGTATTTTTAGATTGTTGCAAACATTTTTTATTTGGAAAGTAGGCTATATTTTTAAAACTAAAATCGTAGAAAGTTGTATGTTGGCACAAAAGAAAGGTCTCTATGCCCTTTATTGCAAGGACAAACGTTTTTTTAGATTTTTGAAAAAAAATTGGAATGTAGGCCTAGGCTATATTTTTTAAACTAGAAATCGTAGAAAGTTGTATGTTGATTCAAACGAAAGGTCTCTATGCCATTTATTCCTAGAACAATACATTTTACTTTTAGAAAGTTAAAAAATATCTATTTGGAGAGTAGGCTATATTTTTTAAACTAGGAATCAGAAAAAATGTACGTTGGCTGAAACATAAGGTCTCTATAGGGCATAAACTAGCTGGGTGGGATTTAGTATGGTTGAAACCAGGTAAGGAGCCTGGCTTGTGACCTGGTTGTAAAAACAGACTCCGTCGATAGCTTACAAGCTCACTTGAACAGAAATGAAGGGAAAATGGTATGGACATCAGCTGAAGGACAAAACAGTCTCAAATGAAAATTAATGAATTATATTTATGCGAATATTATTTTGTATAAAAGCAAAGAGAGAGAAACAAAATACATGGTTGGTGTGGTGAGTCTTGTAGAATGAGGAAACTTGAAATAAGCAGAGCAGTAAAGCTATATATATATATATATATATATATATATAAAAACGAGCCTTACAGTAGTCGCATATGATGTGTGACATCTGGCATAGAAGAAACCTCACGTGAAATTGTTGATACACCGGTATTTTATACTATCATTGGCACAAATATTAATCTAATGTAAAAGGGAGTGTTTTACAGATATTGTAGTTTATAATACGGAACTCATTTTATTAGATGATTTGTAGCATCCACCAGCACTAGTCTAAATAAAGAATACGATATGGATCAACTAGATTAATAGACACGACACCGCCCATAACCTTAAATTCCCTATAAACAGGTCCTCTTGATTCACAGACCAACACGTAATTTCATATGGATTCTGTTAAAATGAGTCATATTGATATGATAAATATCGTTTAAAATGATAATCTGGTATCAAAAATATCTACCCCGCCCAGGATTCGAACCCAAGATCTCCAGATTCACAGTCATACGCAATAACACCACGGCTATTTCGACTACACAAATATTGTGCACAAGATGGTGACTTATTTCCACGTTCCAATAATACTGCATTATGGAATTAAGTTTCATTTATATTTTGCTTGTTTCGATAATGTTCCTTAGTGACATTGAGTTTAAAATGCCTTATGCCAATGCTATGCCGACTACTTACAATGTTTGATATTAAGGCATTTTACCATTTAAATACTGATACGAAGACTTCGAACATGTACCATGTAATTTGTTTAAATCACTTGACACCAGAGTTCACATGAGCGTTTTCCGTTCAGTATGTCATATACATTCCACATGGCCGAGAGTGCGTCATGGTATCAATTTTCGACACCGCGCGCTGATTGTTTCTCTTACCAGTGCCAGCTGGATCGATCGATCGAGTTGGCAGTGCGTCTTATACTTCCGTTCGATCCACCACTGCCAGCTAGGGCACACTTCCATTCGATCGATCGAGCGGGCAGTGCATACTTCCGTTGTCCACCACAGCCAGCTAGTACACTTCCGTTTGATCGATCGAGTGGGCAGTGCATACTTCCGTTGTCCACCACTGCCAGCTAGTACACTTCCGTTTGATCGATCGAGCGGGCAGTGCATACTTCCGTTTGATCCACCACTGCCAGCTCGATCGTTCCGATCCACTTCCGTCCCCAATTTTCAAAATCACTCCCACAAAACTATCCAGTAACCGTGCGGAAAGATGTTACACATCAAAAAGAAACGTGGGGGCGATAAGAGTTCAGTTTTACAAACTAAGGAAAGAACATAGGGAATTACTCTGACAGGAAGCTAAATGGGAATGGTGGGGTAAAGAAGCAGTGGCACTGAATAGAGATTCAAAATCCGGAAATTGTTGGAACAAAATAAGTTCATACTGTTAGTATGCTATTAATTAGTCAAGGACGAAGACTGACTTGCATATTATGATAACCTGCCAAATGGGAAAGATAACAGGTGAAATCGAGAAGAGATTTGAGTCTCGAGAGGGCTGGGGTTCACTATGTCATAAAGAAAAATCAATAGGCCTAGTCAGGGAAGTAATGCCAAAATGTAAAAGAGGAAAATACGGTGCTTTTCTGTGATTTTGGAAAGGATTGAGAAAAACAGGTTGATGATAGAAAGTTTATTATCGTGTTTGAAGCCTTTTTTCAGTGTTGTACCAAAAGAAATTTGATATGCTTTTCAGTCGGTCAACACGATTGTATCCAATTGTAATGGGTGTTATTCCTTAATACTTGAATGACGTTTACAGATGGGTGAGCACGTTTAACATAATACTGTTGGAACTATTTGACAAACATGCACCTAGACGTAAAGCTGCTTGAACGACACTAAATCAGCAATGGCCGTACGTGACGCATTACACAGACGTTATACGCAGACCTTATCAAGTGACGTTTTTTTTTTAAATATCGTGTGTTTCAAAATTGAGTTAAACAAATGATTCGAAAAAAAAGTATGCCTACTTCCAACAGCTACCCGATAGCTTGAATGCTAGAAACACCTGGCAGCAACTCAGGTCGGTAGGTATTGTGAGACGCTCTACAAACTACAATACGCATGATATTAATCCCAATGAATTAAATGCTCACTTTGCTCGAGAAATAATTAGTACTGATCCCCAAATAATACAAACAAAAATCAATTCACTGCAATGTGTCCCACTACCTCACCGACCGTTATTCAAGTTTCGTAAAAAAATGGAACTGCCATAAGAAAAAACAATCTACCAAATCACAATCAAATGGAGTAGATGACATCCCTATTTCTCTTATTGTTAACCTGATAGAGGTAGTACTGGCAATTATTACTCATATTTGCAACACATGTCTTTTAGAAGGTTTCATCCCATCAATATGGAAAGATGCTTTAGTTATTCCAGTTTCGAGAAATTCACTTGAAAATTCTCCATACTCTCCTCACTTTCAAAAATACTAGAAATACTTATGCATGAACAACTGCTCCAGTATTTGACGCAATACTCACTACTTGGTCCGTTACAATCTGGATTTAAGAAAGGACATAATACATCTATTGAACTCATTTAAATCACCGATGACGTAAGACAAGCAATGGATGAGCATTCGTCTCCTATCTTCATAACCGAAGACATTGTGTACTTCTTAATGAAAACAGAACTGAGTGGAAGTTCAAAATGAATGGAGTACCACAGGGTTAAATTCTCGGTCCCCTTATATTCATTTTTTTAATCTGAACGACATGTCATCGAAACTGGAAATCTGCAACTACCATCTATATGCAGACGACCTTCAGATATATTGCCCCTAAAAAGTAAATGACATAAATGCGGCAATTGACAATATGAATCTGAATTTAAAGCGGATCAGCCACTATGCTGCTGAAAATTCTTTTGCCATCAACCCAATTAAAACACAAGGTATCATAATAGGACAGACTAAATTGCTTTTCCATTTACACAGTAGACCACTTTCGTTAATTCAACTTAATTGTATTGCTATCCCGTTGTCTAAATTGGTAAAAAGTTTCGGAGTTCCACTGAATTGGGATGAGCACGTTACTAATAGCCTACGCCGTAACTTGAAATTAAGATTCGTAGAAACCTTCATACTCCCTATATTTAACTACTGCGATGTTGTATTCGTAGATGCTACCGGGGAACAAAACAAGAAACTTCAGTGAGCTTAAAATTCCTGCATTAGGTTTATTTTCTCCTTAAAATTTTCCTCACACGTGTCTCCTTTCCGTGCTCTACATCTCTGGTTAAAAGTAGAACAACATAGAAGCCTGCACATATGTACACTCATCTATCGACTTCTCAATGAGAGTATACCCCACAATCTCTCTTGTAATTTTCGTTTTCTTTCTTTCTTTCTTTCTTTCTTTCTTTCTTTCTTTCATGATCGTCACACGCGGTCTAAATCTATAATTACAATTCCTCTACCTCATTCATCTGCCTTCAGTAATTATATCCTCGTGTCGGGAACTAGGATTTGGAATAATTGCTCTCGTGACGTTAGAAATTGTACATCCCTAACAACTTTCATACGTGCATGTTAAGATTTCCTCTTGAATTCGTAGCCCAACTAGAACAATTTGTGTATGGATGTGTGAGTGAATGACCATAGTAAAAGATTATGAATTGTTTACTCTATGCATTTTTATAGCTTAGTTAGTATCACACAGTTGCCACTTTAATTCTAGTATTTAAGTTTTCTTAGTATTTATGTTTGGTAGGTTATGAATGACATATATGAATATTCATGGAATTTGCATTGTTTATTTATTTATTTATTTATTTATGTATTTATTGCCACAACAGGGCAGTGCCCCAATTACAGTAGCAAAAGATTCACACATATAATACATGAACATACATTAAAATACAAGATAAAATACAATAGAATACAAAATAAAAATTGAAAATTAAAAATTGATAATTGAAAATTAAAATTTAAAAATTGAGGATTAAAAATTAAAAAATTAAATTTAAATTAGAAAAAAGAAATTGTTAACAAGGAATATACACAAGTTCAAGTCGCAATAACAATAAGTGAAGCATGATTTTTAATATTTGGTCACATAATGTAAAACTAGATTCATATTTTTAGGTTACAATAGCAATAAAAGGTGGTAAAAATTGAAAATTAAAAATTAAAATTAAAAAGAAAGGACATTTTTAACAGGAAATATACACACGTTCAAGTCGCAATAACAGTAATGAAGCATGCTTTTTAATATTTGGT
Source organism: Meconema thalassinum (assembly GCA_946902985.2). Lineage (NCBI taxonomy): Eukaryota > Metazoa > Arthropoda > Insecta > Orthoptera > Tettigoniidae > Meconema > Meconema thalassinum. Next base: position 1,139,907,560 of record OX336389.2, read on the forward strand.
CACATAATGTAAAACTAGATTCATATCCTTAGGTACTAATACAGTAGCAATGAAAGATGGTAAGAAAGTGAAACCTAAAACTAATAGCAGCTAAATTTAATATCTTCATTATAGTGAATCATTTGACAGCTAAAACTAAGTGTAATTGTCTTCTATAATTTAGCAAGGGCATTCCAAAATCTAAATTGTTGTCAGCTGAGAGCCTGTTGTAAGTACAGCACATTTTCAATATCGGTGAATTTTTATGGAAATTTGTATTAGATTTTTTTAACTATTATGGGTTCTCGTTTTCTGAGACATTTCTTGCTCACGTTGAAATTGATTTGCCCTAAAGTTTCACTCGTGTCTGAGATACCATTGATAATTTTATACAAATATATCTGCATCAAAGCAAAGCAAGGTCCTAAGTTATGATGGTACCACTTTCGCATTTACATTTAAATTTACTTCGTCTAGCTAAGTCCTGACATTACAACAAATTACGGCGAGAAGCGTCCGTAAGCAAACAATTAATACAAAAGCTGTGATAGCAACCATGTGTATCCATAAAAACATTAGATAATACTACACGAATGTGTAACATTTGGTACAGGAACACTCAGGAATAATACACAAATAATCATAGACACAACAATATAATTATTATTAACAAAACCTTCGTACGCAAATTAATAAGCTGTTTGCCCTTAATTGTCATCTACAGCATGTAATTAGGTTGGAGAAAGCGTAGTTAGGACTACGTCTGATATCACTTCGAATCACGCGGTCCACCAGTTACGAACTATTGGTCACCCATGATTCTCGTCGCTCCAAATAGTGTCAGCTCAATCTAAGGTCATTTCTCAGTGGAAATATGTAGCCCAATAAGTCAGTCAGCAAGTAAGAATGTAGATTCAAGTTTAGATATGCATCAAATTATTTATCAATCACATTATAATCGTAGTTTTAGGATAATTAGATTTCATGATTTATTTCAGGTTTAAATCGTTGGTTTAAATCCCTAATAGGTTTTATGTCGTTTCTGACTCAAATGACACTGGCTGAATAACGAAGTAACTGTATGTCCCCTCAGAGATCCTTACAAGGTGTGCGACCCTGCAAGTCACCACAACACCTTGAGCTAATAATTGTCTCAAATAACAATAACACAATAGGCGGCACTACACGGCACGCAAACACTCATCAGTACAGTCTGGCAACACGGCTCGGTACTGTCTGGCATAACAATTGGTTGATGATATTCATTCCATCCTTCACCGTGCAACAACAGGCACAATAATTACACAAGTGTCGACTTGGTCAATAATATAAACGAGGGATAAACCTTTCATTGTATACTGGGAAATCATGAATATCATATGAACAGTCGCTCTGAAATGGCGAACTCAAATTTGTGACGTCACGGTCACTCGTATACAAAAATGCAACACATCAGCTGTGACCTACTTAATAAAGCATTCCTACCATAGTTCATCGACATTCCACACAGAAGGATGACGTCAGATAACGTCAGAAAATAATCAATAAGTCTGTCTCGCAAGGAGAGCTCTGGGTAATTCAAACTGGTTTTGCAGGTTCGACCTTGGTTAATGTTACAACCTCGCTGCTCATAACTTTCATACAATGCGTGAAGAAGGCTCTCGCTTGTTAGCAAGATAAAAATGTCAAACACACAGGGATTCACATGCTCAAGTCGTATGTGTGACCCTTGTAACACTGATTACTGAGTATAATATTTACATCACTTTGTTCTGTACCATATTCTGTAGAATATAAACATATAAATTGTTTGAAAAGCCAAACAGGCCTGCAGTACAGAGACTATCACTCCCCCTAACTGCTTTGGTTTCAAAGATATTCCTACCACATACTATTTACAATCTTCTCATTGGGATAAATGTCTGTGTCCACCTCGTCACAAATAATGCGAAAACATTTACAGCACATTGCACTCCCCGTGCTGTCTGAACTGATACGAAAGTGTACCTGGGTTCGATGAAGGTCTACTAGCCTACATCGTACACATGAGTTTATTCCTACTCGGAATATAGTGGCTTCAGAGGTCCACATAATAGTGTTAACAAAATCCATTCATAAGGGCGGTAGTGAAATTTCAAACTACCAAACGATACGCCCATGAAGTGTGATATAACAAAAATGATAACTGAATTGAAGCAGGGTGTCCCCTAAGTTATGTTCAGATGTTATTCATCCTATAAATTCAGCTTATGCTGACGAAGAATATAGCTCATGGAGCTAGGTCATATTAGTGGGTACATTTTGAAACAATTCTTTCACATATAATAGTAGGTGCACCGGCGTGATATTTTGCCACAAGGTGTTTAGCTCATAGTTGACCAGTCTCAAAGCTACATTGGAATAAAATGTATTAGCACAACTAATTCTACACACATTTGCCTATAATGGTTGCTATTGGAGTACGGTTTTAGATTAATCCGCTGAGGACAAGGCCCTTTACAAAATGACATTACATGACTCACTGTGGATACCGTGGATTCACCTCATCTTCCTGGAGATATGAGGGGTAATGCGTCTCCTCCTTGTTGGAGGGATTATAACAAATATCTTGAGCATTAGGTCCGGCCCTTTCTCCTCTTCTTACGATTCCTCATGGTTCCGAGTGGTTCGTCATAGTTGTCGATTCCTCGATCTGGTGCTGGTTCTTCATCAGGGTAGAAATATCTCCTCGATGTCTCCTCCATGGGTTAGCTTAAGCCATTATGAACACCTCGTGTACATAGTTAAAGATGGCGTGCACGTGGTTAACGGTTAGATGCATTTTTACGTAGAAAATAATACGGTGTTTCACAGAATTTATAGCTATCAGTACTTTCAACAAATATGGCACTGCTTCAACACAGGCGCAGATAAATTAAATAATGGCCCATGCATATCTGCAACTGGCATTACAAGATACAACGTGCGGTATCTAGCACACATATTCTAGTACTTAGCAACACTATCACGGTAGAATCAACGTAATCGTCGGGTGAAAAATCCCGCACAAACTGTTCGTTTCTGAATTAATTACTGTTGCGCCTTTTGCGCTGATTCAGAGTTCTTACACTTGCACTTATTACAATTCCATGCCTCGTGGTTTTAAGAAATTGTCAGCAGCGTGGTATCGCTGATAATTGACCACGTGCTGAACAGTGAAAAATCAAAGATTCACAATTTTAGCAAAATTTTAGTGTGGTTTTCGCAGCGATCGCCTGACTCGGCGTTTCAATTATAATTTTATCAGTTTATGATGGACAATTGGCGTGATGGCCGCAGATACTGTTCACTGCACTTTATGATGTGGTAAGCCCACAAACATGTGCTTAGTCGCAACGGACTATAACGTAAACACGTCCAGCTTTAGTGGACTCAAAACGCGTTGTGTTTCTTCACGGAACTCTGTCTCGGCTTCCAATGAACTTCTAAAGTCGTGTAGAGACAATTTAAATCCTTTTGCATATCCGCGATGAAAATACTTTTATCAATATGGTTTAAAATCATGTTTGAAGTCACAGGAATGTGGTGAATGATGCGTAATTACTGGTTATAAGTTCCTGGGATGTCTAGCGTGAAGATAATTATGTAAATGTCTCCAGGAATAAATTTAACATAACTCTCCAGGGTCAAAAGAATGTTTGGAGCTCAAGCATGATTACGGGGGCGTTCTACTGGTGATCAATGAAGTTGAACGTGCTTTCAAAGAAAATATCACCAGCATGAGCTCATACGGGCTCAATATTCATACACATACTCGTAGATATTGATTTAAAAGTCTGAGTGTAGGGGATATGATGATGATCGCTTGACGGTCGAAACTAGTCGTGTAGTGATTTTTTTAATGTTATGTAATTTTTCAGGTACAGGGAATAACACGCATTTCAATTGGGTACAATTGTGTTGACCGACTGAAAAGCATAACAAATTTCGATTTCATTTTCAACTAGATTTGTGAAGAAGCTAAATTTCCTATGGTGTGGCAGGAGGGAATCATTTACCCAATATATATAAGACATACAAACAATACATGCACACATTTTCATTTGAGACTGTTTTCTTTCAGTTTTCAGTCTACTACTACTACTAGTAGGCAGCAAGCCTCTCTTTGCGAACAAGTCGCCTCCCCTATTAGCAGTTAGTACCCCATCTTAGAATAAGTTTCCCACTTCAATTCCAGACAAATGCTTTGTTGCTGTTGGTCATCAGCCCCGTGTACTTGTGTGTGTATTGTACAGCCAGTGTTAACGTGGTAGTGTGTGTAATTACAATTATTAGGGTCCAGAATATATGCGACGTGACTTGAAATAAGGCCCCATCCCGGCATTTGCTTGGCGTAAATATGGGAAACTCGACTGTCGGTGCCGGGATTTGAACCTTGGATCTTCCAATGCAGTGTGACTTAATGATATGAACTACACTGCCAAATAGAGTATGTAGGCTACACTAATAAAGATACAAGTTTTCGTACGAACTTGATCCTTGTGGCGAAAACAATAATAAATATGGTATATTGGCTTTCACGGCCAGTGAATTAAATCTCAGCAATTTTTCTAGGTTTGTCCGTGTCTTGTGTGGGGTTTCGCCTAGGACACCAAGCTGACTTATCAGCGGGCTCTTGGTGTCCTTGCCTGGACCCCCACGGGAGTAGCGAACTGCGCGCTACCTCCATTTTTATAACGCGCACCTGCGCCTCTTCACTGCGAGAACTAAAAGCTCAAGAAGCCATAACCTCCCTATAAAGGCTTCCAAAAAGATGGTATATTGGCTTTCACGGCCAGTGAATTAAAACTCAGCAATTTTCCTAGGTTTGTGCCGTGTCTTGTGTGGGGTTTCGCCTAGGACACCAAGCTCGCTCATCAGCGGGCTCTTGGTGTCCCAGCCCGGACCCCCACACGAGTAGCGAACTGCGCGCTACCTCCCTTTTTATGAAGTGCACCTGCGCCTCTTTACTGCGAGAACTAAGAGCTCTAGCAGCCATAACCTCACTATGAAGGCTTCCAAAAAGATGGTATATTGGTTTTCACGGCCAGTGAATTAAAACTCAGCAATTTTCCTAGGTTTGTGCCGTGTCTTGTGTGGGGTTTCGCCTAGGACACCAAGCTGGCTCATCAGCGGGCTCTTGGTGTCACCGCCCGGACCCCCACAGGAGTAGCGAACTGCGCGCTACCTCCTTTTTTATGAAGCGCAACTGCGCCTCTTTACTGCGAGAACTAAAAGCAGGCGGGGACACCAAGAGCCCGCCGATGAGCCAGCTTGGTGTCCTAGGCGAAACCCTACACAAGACACGGCACAAACCTAGAAAAATTGCTGAGTTTTAATAATAAATATACTTTAATAATAATAATAATAATAATAAAAATAAAAATAAGAATAATAATAATGTAAGTCGATCGCAGTGTGGCATGCTCTTGTGCAGAACTGTATCGCCGCCCGCGCACCATCACAAGGACGCTGTTGCTTTGTGGAACCCATTATGGACTAATGGATTTTCTCTCTACTAGGGACTTATTTTGTCACTGTAGCGGTATCATAGAAATGGAACTTGATCGAATTATGTCTATCCTTTCAACACCTCTTATCCGCCCTGATCTTGTTATGTTTAGTAAACCTCCGGCAAAGGATAGATCTTGACTCGGTGGAGCATGGGAAGGCCTCGTCCAATCACCCCCTCGCACTAGCAAGTGATAGTAACTTAATATGTGGGGTTTTAAATTACTGTAAATTGTGAAAGAAATCACATCGATTGCACTATTGGTGGAAGTGCGAGACAAATCATGAGTCTGTAAGACAGGGGTTCTCAAATTTTCTGTCACGCCCCCCTTCTGGAACATGAAATATCTAGTCCCCCCCTATTCTCATTTCCTTTCTTAGCACTTCTCATAGGCTACTTCCGATCACACAAGATCTAATGTGTATGCTACTGCCTAATTAGGATTTCAACTACCAGTTACATTAATAATAATACTAATAACACACAATTCATTATTCTTAGAGCACATCAAACTACAATAACGTTTTGTAAAAAAATATGTCATGCATATGTAGGCCTATTACTTTTGCTTATAAAAATAAAAACAACTGCTGCACGTGTGATCATTGGAATTGAGCAAATTTTGTTTGTTTCACTAATTAGCTCTTTAGCTGTGACACCTGTGTTCAGTAATGCTTTCCATATTTGAAAGCTCGTGACTTATAAATGACAATAGAAATAATATATACAATTTTCAACATTTCACTGTGAATTTGAAAAAAATGTTATGTTAAAACTCTTCACCCACTAAAAAGTAAAACAGGAGAATAAAAGTGTACACGGATCAGAATTCGGTAATTCTCAGACACTTACGGAGTTAATGTGATGTGTGAGGTTGAATTTGAGATGAAAGCAAATCCAGTCTTGGTTGGATGTTTGAAACAGCAACCCGCAGATCCCCTTCCAGCTGCAGCCGAGACCGATGCTTCATCTTGACAGATGCCATTGCGGAAAATGTTGACTCACACAAGTAAGTTGAAGCGAAGGGTAATATCAGGTCCACTGCTTTTCTTGATAAAATGGGAAATTCATTCCGAATCTGCACCCAAAAATTTTCAAGAGACTTCGACTTAAATTCATTTCGAAGTATTCTGTCACTTGAGAGTTATATTAGTTCCTCCTGTTCCGCCGTTGACAGTTGAGCTGTTACGTTCGTTTCAAACGGACTGCAAATCCAGTCATTCTCAGTCGAATGTTGCGGAAATCTACCCTCACATTTTTTACGAAGGTTTTGGAGGTGTTCTACGACAATTCTACTAATTTTACAAATATCTAACTCATTTTCTTCCAGGAATTCATTCAGACAATGAAACATCTCACAGTTACCATTGTCCATCTCGGCTTTCCAAAATTCAAGTTTTCTCTTTGTCGCTTAGAATGAAAATATTACTATTTCGTCCTTGAAGTGACACGTTAAGTTCATTCAGTTTTTCAAATACGTCAGCCAAGTAGCACAGTATCAGAAGCCATTTCTCTACCAGAAACAGGACTGCGAGTGTAGGACTGCTGTCCAATAGAAAAATAGGAAGTTCATTCTTCAACTCCGCAACGCGACGAAGGACTCGACCACGAGACAAACAACGTACCTCCGTGTGCAATAGAAGCGAATCATGTGTAGATCCCATCTCCTCGCAAAGAATGGAAAATAACCGACTGTTTAAACCTCTTGCTTTCACAAAATTTACAACACTAATTACATCGTTCAGCATTTTATTGACTTCCGGTTGTAGTACTTTTGAAGCCAATGCCTCCCTGTGTATCATACAAAGTGTGAATTTTACAGAATTAGTAACAGCACTCACTCTTGCTCTGAAACCCTTTTTAGTTCCAGTAAAAGCCGACGCCCCATCAGTACACATACCCACACATTTTGTCCATGAGAGATTGTTGTCAATAAGTAGGGGAGTAATGCCGATTCTACTTCACTCGACACCGCTGTGCCCAAAAACCAAACATGGCGGCCAAGCGAATGTTAAATCATTAATATCAGGCCAACCCATGGTCGGATGTTGACAAATGAAGTGTCGTTGGACTCGAGTAGACGCCCTCTTTCCAATGGACCACTCATTTCAACCCCTAAATAAAACCTACCCCTACTAGGGGGTGAAATTGTAATTTTTTAGTGAAAGTCTCTTTTCAAATGCGACATGTATAAGGTGCGCTGCTAAAATGAACTTAAAGGTTGTTGCTCATATAGTACATGCGTTTTGTTGGATGCCGCTATGGATCAACATTTTTGTTTTTGTTTTTTACGCATGCGCACTTGGGATTTTTGTAAGAGGGCGAGCTTTTAAAAAAAAAAAAGATTGATAAGAAGGGGTTTTGGTGGTGAGGAGAGAACCAGATAGTCGCCTACTTTCCTACGAAGTTTGCCGATATCTCTCGAACGCAAGGTCGGATTTGGACGTGTGACGTGTCAAATCGCTTGTCTCGAAGCCCTATATATGTCATTAATAGGTTAAAGTTTTGAGAATGAGCGAAACAGGCTTTTTGGGGGTATAATCATGATTTTAGACTTTTTCCGATATCTCACGAATGCATGGTCGGATTTGGTCCTATGATGTGTCAAATGCCTTGTCTCGAAACCCTCTTTATTTTCGTAATAGGTTAAAGTTTTTGAGAATGAGGGAAACAGAATGTTTTGGGGAAAAAACGTGATTTTAAACGTTTTGCTATATCTCGCGAACCAATCATGCTAGAGGCGTGTACGAGGGGTCCAAGGACTCGGGCTGACGTCCTCTTTGCTATGGACCACTCTTTATGTTAAAAAAAAAATTGTAAACTCGATTTTGGGGTAAACAAGTGTTTTTTGTGATTTTTGCTGATAACTCACGAACCAATAAGCCTAGAGACAAGTGCGAGGTGTCATTTTTTCATCGCGTTGCCCTCTTGCCGGGGATGTTCGTGTTGAGCAGGAATGAAAAACCATGTTGAGGTAAAACCATGATTTTAGACTTTTTGCTTTATCTCGCAAACCCAAAACGCTAGAGACGTGTACGAGGTGTCCTAGGACTCGGGATCACGCCCCCTTTTAGAAACTATGTTTGACATTTTGACAAAGGGCCTAACGCCATACATGTTGAAAAAAATTCTTTACCGATACCTGTTTATAATGTTCATGAAGCGTGGTGGTTGAGAGAGACGATACTGCTGGGTGTGTGTGTTTCAACGAACCAGTCGCTGACCACGGTGGCTGTGCTCAATAGATCAATCGCTATTTCGACAGGTCGGTTTATGACAGAGCGAGGGTGCGTTTTTTCTGATACTTTACCCCGAAGATGATCTTTAACATGTAAACGGTGATGAGAACTTGGTTCTATGTTGGTCGAAGCGAGTAAAGAAAACAAACTTGCAGAGGAGAAGGATGTGAATGTAATTTGAGCTTATTGGAATGCGCTGATCTGACTTGACAACAGGTGCAATGGAAAATGACAAGGACGCAGAGGACACTTGAAGGTGAAATAATCTGACCATCGTGGTGTCAGGGAAGAGCGAAATGCATGCATACACGTGTGAGATGACATGTACGCTAAACAAGTTACATCCTGTTTGCTTTGTACGTGACAAAATGCAAGTTCGTGTGAAATTTGACCTAGCACAGGTGTTCACCTTGGATGTTATCTGTCCACGTGCATGATAACAGAATGTTCAAAGCGTGGGAGAAAATGATTATACATGCAATGTAGCATATATAAAGACATGTCGTTATCATTTTCACTCTCACTTGGGTGACTACCTTTGAACACATTGCGTTGCGTGAAACCCCTGGTCTTGTTTAACAGTTTTGGTGTTGGTGGAAAATACTTAACCTTGTTGTGGGGTAGGTATTTATTTATATATTTATTCATTTATACATTTATTGATTTATATATATATATATATATATATTTACAAGCAATTATTTATTGATTAGGTAATTAATGATTTTATTTATTTATTTATTTGTTTGCAGATAACCGGTATATCTTACATGTCTGAGAGAGAAGAAACCATTGCACTTTTGAGCCCACTAGAAGGAAACTGCAACAAGCCACTGCAAGTAAAGGTGAGATGATTTTTTTAAATTAACTTGTTTCATTTTTTGTTTTATGTTTTATTTTATGAAATGCATGTATTAACCTGAATTTAGGTATTTATAGCGGTTTATTTTATTTATTTTTAGAAACTTGGAAAGAAAAGCCTTACCGCCGTAGCAGTTGCTGAAAAAAAAAACCGAAACGCACTAAGGCGAAACCACTGCCAAAGAGTGAACTGTTTAAAACTCAGGTAAGTCTAACTTAAAAATGCTATTCCATTTTACCACTACTGAAAACTCGTAGACAAAAAAAAATCATTACCTGTACATGACTGGGACAATGATTGCTTCCTTGATTAATGGCTATGTTGCTGTTGTTGACTGGGAAAAGTACAAGGCCATGTTGGATTTTCTAAAAACAAAAAAAAAAAAATTAATTTATGGGTGGTTCCCTATGGACTCAACGAATATCCATGGTTTGAACATGATAATGTGTACAAAATGACATGACATTCATTTTTGTTTATATATTGGTTAAAGGGGGGGGGGATATAAATGACTGTAGCTTTATAAAAGGAAAATAAGTACATGGGTTACTGTTAGTGCCAACATACAGTTCATTTTTAATGGTGTTTTGATATATTAATGCCAATTAACGTTAACGTTTTATTTACAAGCATTGATTGATTGATTAATTAATTGATTGAGTGATGGGTTATTTTGTTTGCTTTTAGGTGTCGTCATGTGCCATTAACGTAATGAACAGACAGTGAACAAGCATGCATTATGCTTTAAAGTACTCTGTGCTCTTGTGCAACGTTAATAACTTACAATAAGACGAAGTTTTATTATAACACATGACGTTAGTACCAAATACAACAAGTGAGCAAGTTGGTTTACCACGTGGGTTAAATTTAAAATCAGAACATGATCGATGGTTAACATTTGAATCCTGGCCTGTAGGCTTTTTGTCGACACATAAACTTGCAAAAGACGTTTTTTTTTTTACTTGAACCGAGAAGATGTGGTGCGCTGTGTGTTTTGTAGTATTGAACTTTCACACTGGGAAGAAGGGGATGATCCCTTTAGAGACCATTTGCGATGGTCTCCTCATTGTCCTTACATGCTTGGAAAGCAAGTGGGTAACCTACCCGTGCATTCATTTTACCGAACCGCAAGGCCTTTGGCCGCTACTTACGTTGCTGAATCACAAATACATAATAATAATGATGTATTACCAGCCAACGGTAGTGTCGATATATGTGGTTCATATGCCATAGACAGTGTTGAATTGGCGTGTGCTTTTCAAAAATTGGGAGTTTGCAAGACTAAAGCACTAGCACACCCAGAGTACAGCTCTGTTGAAAAAAGTTTAGAATCTTATAAAAATGTTTGGCCATTAATATTAAAACACCTTACCAAACAGCTAATGAAGCTGGATTTTTTTTTATACTGGTGAAGGGGATAAAACAATATGTTTTTATTGTGGATTTGCTTTAAAGGATTGGCAAATGACTGATGACCGTTTAGTGCAACACGCTCGTTGGTTACCAAACTGTAAATACATGGTGTTGCTTAAAGGTCAGGAATTTGTGAGCACTTTTCGTAAAGGAAACGTGATTGCAGCACAAGACATAAAAGTGCCTTTAGAGTTAGAACACGTGGAGCAAATACATGAGACTGAAAGAAAAAACTTGTCTTACGAACAGATACAAAAGTGTGACCAACAATTATGTAAAATTTGTTATCAAGATGAACTAGGTGTTATATTTTTGCCTTGTGGACATATGATAGCATGTGTCAAGTGTGCATTAGAACTTAACAATTGTGCTATATGCAGAAAAGTAGTATCTGCTACAGTTAGGGCATTTCTTGCATAACTAGTATAATTTATTCGTCATGCATAGTGCAAAATCCCTAATTGCACAATATTATTAAAGCTGTTTTAGAGGTTAATAGATATACTCTTGTTTTGTTTATAGACTACTACAATGAATGTTTTGAATGCTGTGGGACAATCATGTGGCTTAGAGACAAAGAAGCTCAGCGAATTGCCAACGCATATTCCATTCCGCATTATCAAGATTCGGAAATTGAAAACAGCATAAGGTGATCGTGTACTTTGTGTACGTGAAAACTGTGAGATATTTCATTCTATACGGTTTAATGATATGTTGGAGAGTGTTTTTGATGAAGTCAATAATGCTGTGCAACCTGTACACTTAATTTATGAAGGTTTTAAAAACAATAGGTGCATGGTTCGTTTTAATTAAATAAATAAAAAATGTGAAATAATAATGGAAAATATAAGTAATGACAATATACTGAAAAAGAAAGAAAATATCTGTATAGAATAGTAATGTTTTAGTGTTTAGTGTTGTCTTTAAAAATATTATGATGAAACCAAAAAAACAAGAAATGTATATAAAGTTTGTAAATAAATGCAAAATGATGTTACAATGTTTTATTTTATACAAAGTTGGTATAATTAACATTGCAGAGTATACATGATTATGACAATAAATGCACACTGAATACAAGCCTTTCTCACTTTACAATAGTCTGTTATAGTTTTAAACACAAGGCTTGTTGTAGATCATTTTATAGCAATGTCCATTCAATGTTGTTTTTGAAGAGTGGGGAAGCCGCAATGGTTGTATAGGCATAAAACCTTATTGTTATTACTAGTTAGTCACTTTGATGCCCTTGCATATCATGAGCAGATGACCTAGTTGTTCCTCTCTTTAAAACGACAACAACAACACTACCTCTTGCATAGTTTGTGATGTTGATGGCTCTTGCGACGTGGAAGATGGATTAAAAATAACTTTTAGAACAGGGGTTAAACGTTGCTCATTAAACAATGCACTATTTTGAGTAGCAATATGGTTTTCTTGATTTTTGTCGACGGCAACTGTGTTTCATGCAGTACACTACATTGATGATCACTGACACTTAAAACCTCACTATTTTTACTTTTTAGGTCACCACGACAATGTTTGGAACATTGCTTTGAACAACGCCAAATAACAGTTCCATTTTTATTGGTTCGTTTCACAATATATGAATATCCTTTATAGTATGAGTAAGGCTTACCATACCTAGTCACTGATACTTCCATATCAACTGTCAAGCATAGACTAAGCGCTAGTTTAGTCAACTTGGTAATACGAATAATAGTTTAATGTGAGAGCAAATATGGATCCAAAGAGTTCAGGTAAAAGTGGAAGCAAATAAGCAAATATTAGAAACAAGAGTGGGGGTAAAAGTGGTCGCAAAGTGGTAGACCCATTACACAATAATTTCAGCACGACGAAGCTCTTGTTCAATTTCTTTGATTTCCCAATCGTGACCGGTATGCCCAGCTTGTTGTAAAGCATGCAATTGTCGAAGCCGTTGAATTAGCTTACTGGGTTTGTTCCAGTATACAAATTTAACAAATGGATTTTTAGGTGTAAACAAAGCATTACCATTATCATGATCATTATCATCAACATCATTATCATCATCATGATCACCATTATCATCATGACCATCATCACTGTTACTATATAGTCCTTTTTGATCCTCTTGCAATACCACTTCATTTATAGTCTGAGTTGATTTTGATAGTGTTGAAGGTTTCTTGGACGTTGACAACTGTCCTAACATGACGTTTTGAGGACATGATAAGTCCTTTTGAACAAACACTGCACTATCTTTAGCCGCAATATCGTTTTCTTGAACTTGCTTTTTAGCATTTTGATAATTGTTTGTAAACAGCAAGTGTGGTTCGTTTAGAGCACTACATTGATGAACACTCACACTTAAAACCTTTACATTTTTACTTTTCAGATTGCCTCGACATTTTGCTGACCTCTCTTTTGAGCATCGCCAGAATATTATTCCATTCACATTCTGGCGATTATAGTTATAAGAGTAGCCTTGATAGAGTGCACGTAGCCTACCCTTGTTGGTTGTAATAAGTTCCATAGTAGTAACTGACCTGTCAGTACGATGTTCACACTACAAAGGTTACAACTGTTTTGCTGATGGAGTGACCTACCATAAGCTTATATATTGGCTTATGTGTTGGCTTTTTGTGTTGGCTTTTTGTGTTGGCTTTTCGTGTTGGCTTTTTGTGTTGGCTTTTGTGTTGGCTTTTTGTGTTGGCTTTTCGTGTTGGCTTTTTGCGTTGGCTTTTGTGTTGGCTTTTTGTGTTGGCTTTTTGTGTTGGCTTTTCGTGTTGGCTTTTTGCGTTGGCTTTTGTGTTGGCTTTTTGTGTTGGCTTTTTGTGTTGGCTTATTTGACAAGTTATTTGTGTCAATGTATTTAGTGGATTTTTTCTTGGTGTTGGAAAGTAGTTGAAAGAGAGGGAATATTTAAGACTTAATCTCAGCTCACTAACCTAACCTAACCTAACCTAACCTAACCTAACAACAACAACTACAATTTGAGAAAGCCAACAAAAACAGTTTCCTTTAAATACATTAATGGATATGTTGTTGGCGTTCTCAAATTGTTGTTGTTTTCTGCCGACAGGTGCTTACTGCGTATGACAAAGCTGTACACTCGTGGGTTAGACAGCCTTACTTGCTAAGGGTCTCCTATATATCCTAAACATGGCTATACATGTTAGTTCTGAACATTTAGTGGTTAATTGTATATTGAGTTTAAATAGAGAACTTATACAAGCACGTCTTGCATACGGTTAAACTTCACAAGTGTCACATGCAACACGCAAAGTATGTTTCCGCTACCTAGCGGTAAATATGCGCACTACCTGTACTACTAGCATGCTACCTAGCGGAGGATATGAACACTTACTAGTAATATCCAAAGTGAGCTGAGGTTAGGTTAGGTTAGGTAAAGTTAGGTTAGCCATCAAAATAAGTTACCAAAATAAGCCATCAAAACATAATTGGTTTTTTACCCCTGAGGTCTTGGGTTCCAACTGGACTATGCACAGAATTTAATTAACATCTGAGAGTTGAAAGGTTAGGTTAGGTTAGGCTAGGTGAAGTTAGGTTAGGTGAAGTTAGGTTAGGTTAGGTTAGGTTAGTGAGCTGACGTTAAGTCTTTAAATATTCCCTCTCTTTCAACTACTTTCCAACACCAAGAAAAATTCCACTAAATACATTGACACAAATAACTTGTCAAATAAGCCAATACAAAAGCCAATACTAAAGCCTACACAAAAAAGCCAACACATAAAGCCAACACAAAAAGCCAACAAAAAAGCCAACGCAGAAAGCCAAAACAAAAAGCCAACACAAGAAGCCAACACAAAAGCCAACGCAAAAAGCCAACACAAAAAGCAAACACAAAAGCCAACACAAAAAGCCAACACGAAAAGCCAACACAAAAAGCCAACACAAAAAGCCAACACATAAGCCAATATATAAGCTTATGGTAGGTCACTCCATCAGCAAAACAGTTGTAACCTTTGTAGTGTGAACATCGTACTGACAGGTCAGTTACTACTATGGAACTTATTACAACCAACAAGGGTAGGCTACGTGCACTCTATCAAGGCTACTCTTATAACTATAATCGCCAGAATGTGAATGGAATAATATTCTGGCGATGCTCAAAAGAGAGGTCAACAAAATGTCGAGGCAATCTGAAAAGTAAAAATGGAAAGGTTTTAAGTGTGAGTGTTCATCAATGTAGTGCTCTAAACGAACCACGCTTGCTGTTTACAAACAATTATCAAAATGCTAAAAAGCAAGTTCAAGAAAACAATATTGCGGCTAAAGATAGTGCAGTGTTTGTTCAAAAGGACTTATCATGTCCTCAAAACGTCATGTTAGGACAGTTGTCAACGTCCAAGAAACCTTCAACACTATCAAAATCAACTCAGACTATAAATGAAGTGGTATTGCAAGAGGATCAAAAAGGACTATATAGTAACAGTGATGATGGTCATGATGATAATGGTGATCATGATGATGATAATGATGTTGATGATAATGATCATGATAATGGTAATGCTTTGTTTACACCTAAAAATCCATTAGTTAAATTTGTATACTGGAACAAACCCAGTAAGCTAATTCAACGGCTTCGACAATTGCATGCTTTACAACAAGCTGGGCATATCGGTCACGATTGGGAAATCAAAGAAATTGAACAAGAGCTTCGTCGTGCTGAAATTATTGTGTAATGGGTCTACCACGTTGCGACCACTTTTACCCCCACTCTTGTTTCTAATATTTGCTTATTTGCTTCCACTTTTACCTGAACTCTTTGGATCCATATTTGCTCTCACATTAAACTATTATTCTTATTACCAAGTTGACTTGACTAGAGCTTAGTCTATGCTTGACAGTTGATATGGAAGTATCAGTGACTAGGTATGGTAAGCCTTACGCATACTATAAAGGATATTCATATATTGTGAAACGAACTAATAAAAATGGAACTGTTATTTGGTGTTGTTCAAAGCAACGTTCCAAACATTGTCGCGGTGACCTAAAAAGTAAAAATAGTGAGGTTTTAAGTGTCAGTGATCATCAATGTAGTGTACTGCATGAAACACAGTTGCCGTCGACAAAAAATCAAGAAAACCATATTGCTACTCAAAATAGTGCATTGTTTAATGAGCAACGTTTAACCCCTGTTCTAAAAGTTATTTTTAATCCATCTTCCACGTCGCAAGAGCCATCAACATCACAAACTATGCAAGAGGTAGTGTTGTTGTTGTCGTTTTAAAGAGTGGAACAACTAGGTCATCTGCTCTTGATATGCAAGGGCATCAAAGTGACTAAATAGTAATAACAATAAGGTTTTTATGCCTATACAACCATTGCGGCTTCCCCACTTTTCGAAAACAACATTGAATGGACATTGCTATAAAATGATCTACAACAAGCCTTGTGTTTAAAACTATAACAGACTATTGTAAAGTGAGAAAGGCTTGTATTCAGTGTGCATTTATTGTCATAATCATGTATACTCTGCAATGTTAATTATACCAACTTTGTATAAAATAAAACATTATAACATCATTTTGCATTTATTTACAAACTTTATATACATTTCTTGTTTTTTTGGTTTCATCATAATATTTTTAAAGACAACACTAAACACTAAAACATTACTATTCTATACAGATATTTTCTTTCTTTTTCAGTATATTGTCATTACTTATATTTTCCATTATTATTTCACATTTTTTATTTATTTAATTAAAACGAACCATGCACCTATTGTTTTTAAAACCTTCATAAATTAAGTGTACAGGTTGCACAGCATTATTGACTTCATCAAAAACACTCTCCAACATATCATTAAACCGTATAGGCAGAAATATCTCAAAGTTTTCACGTACACATAGTACACGATCACCATATGCTGTTTTCAATTTCCGAATCTTGATAATGCGGAATGGAATATGCGTTGGCAATTCGCTGAGCTTCTTTGTCTCTAAGCCACATGATTGTCCCACAGCATTCAAAACATTCATTGTAGTAGTCTATAAACAAAACAAGAGCATATCTATTAACCTCTAAAACAGCTTTAATAATATTGTGCAATTAGGGATTTTGCACTATGCATGACGAATAAATTATACTAGTTATGCAAGAAATGCCCTAACTGTAGCAGATACTACTTTTCTGCATATAGCACAATTGTTAAGTTCTAATGCACACTTGACACATGCTATCATGTGTCCACAAGGCAAAAATACAACACCTAGTTCATCATGATAACAAATTTTACATAATTGTTGGTTACACTTTTGTATCTGTTCGTAAGACAAGTTTTTTCTTTCAGCCTCGTGTATTTGCTCCACGTGTTCTAACTCTAAAGGCACTTTTATGTCTTGTGCTGCAATCACGTTTTCTTTACGAATAGTGTTCACAAATTCCCGACCTTTAAGCAACACCATGTATTTACAGTTTGGCAACCAACGAGCGTGTTGCACTAAAGGGTCATCAGTCATTTTCCAATCCTTTAAAGCAAATCCACAATAAAAACATATTGTTTTATCCCCTTCACCAGTATAAAAAATCCAGCTTCACTTAGCTGTTTGGTAAGGTGTTTTAATATTAATGGCCAAACATTTTTATAAGATTCTAAACGTTTTTCAACAGAGCTGTACTCTGGGTGTGCTAGTGCTTTAGTCTTGCAAACTCCCAATTTTTGAAAAGCACACGCCAATTCAACACTGTCTATGGCATATGGACCACATATATCGACACTACCGTTGGCTGGTAATACATCATTATTATTATTTATTTGTGATTCAGCAACGTAAGTAGCGGCCAAAGGCCTTGCGGTTCGGTAAAATGAATGCACGGGTAGGTTACCCACTTGCTTTCCAAGCATGTAAGGACAATGAGGAGACCATCGCAAATGGTCTCTAAAGGGATCATCCCCTTCTTCCCAGTGTGAAAGTTCAATACGACAAAACACACAGCGCACCACATCTTCTCGGTTGAAGTAAAAAAAAAACGGCTTTTGCAAGTTTATGTGTCGACAAAAAGCCTACAGGCCAGGATTCAAATGTTAACCATCGATCATGTTCTGATTTTAAATTTAACCCACGTGGTAAACCAACTTGCTCACTTGTTGTATTTGGTACTAACGTCATGTGTTATAATAAAACTTTTTCTTATTGTAAGTTATAACGTTGCACAAGAGCACAGAGTACTTTAAAGCATAATGCATGCTTGTTCACTGTCTGTTCATTACGTTAATGGCACATGACGACACCTAAAAGCAAACAAAATAACCCATCACTCAATCAATTAATTAATGAATCAATCAATGCTTGTAAATAAAACGTTAACGTTAATTGGCATTAATATATCAAAACACCATTAAAAATAAACTGTATGTTGGCACTAACAGTAACCCATGTACTTATTTTCCTTTTATAAAGCTGCAGTCATTTATATTCCCCCCCCCCTTTAACCAATATATAAACAAAAATGAATGTCATGTCATTTTGTTCACATTATCATGTTCAAACCATGGATATTCGTTGAGTCCATAGGGAACCACCCATAAATTAATTTTGTTTTTGTTTTTAGAAAATCCAACATGGCCTTGTACTTTTCCCAGTCAACAACAACAAAAGGAAGCTTGTAGTTTAACGTGACCGTTAATCTCGCGATCATAAGCCACGGGACCTCCGTTTTACGTGGAATCCGAACCACAGGACATGGCATTTCACATCGTAAATCTCACATGCATTGACCGGGAATCGAACCCGGTCCGCCTTGGTGAGAGGCATACAGCTTGACCGCTGCGCCACCACGCCCCACTCAACAACAACAACATAGCCATTAATCAAGGAAGCAATCATTGTCCCAGTCATGTACAGGTAATGGAATTTTTTTTTGTCTACGAGTTTTCAGTAGTGGTAAAATGGAATAGCATTTTTAAGTTAGACTTACCTGAGTTTTAAACAGTTCACTCTTTGGCAGTGGTTTCGCTTAAGTGCGTTTCGTTTTTTTTTTCAGCAACTGCTACGGCGGTAAGGCTTCTCTCTCCAAGTTTCTAAAAATAAATAATATAAAGCGCTATAAATACCTAAATTCAGGATAATACATGCATTTCATAAAATAAAACATAAAACAAAAAAATGAAACAAGTTAATTTTAAAAAATCATCTCTCCTTTACTTGCAATGGCTTGTTGCTGTTTCCTTCTAGTGGGCTCAAAAGTGCAATGGTTTCGTCTCTCTCAGACATGTAAGGTATACCGGTTATCTGCAAACAAATAAATAAATAAAATCATTAATTACCTAATCAATAAATAATTGCTTGTAAATATATATATATATATATATATATATATAAATCAATAAATGTATAAATGAATAAATATATAAATAAATACCTACCCCACAACAAGGTTAAGTATTTTCAACCAACACCAAAACTGTTAAACAAGACCTGGGGTTTCACGCAACGCAATGTGTTCAAAGGTAGTCACCCAAGTGAGAGTGAAAATGATAACGACATGTCTTTATATATGCTACATTGCATGTATAATCATTTTTTCCCACGCTTTGAGCATTCTGTTATCATGCACGTGGACAGATAACGTCCAAGGTGAACACCTGTGCTAGGTCAAATTTCACATGAACTTGCATAATGTCACGTACAAAGCAAACAGGATGTAACTTGTTTAGCGTACATGTCATCTCACACATGTATGCATGCATTTCGCTCTTCCCTGCCACCACGATGGTCAGATTATTTCACCTTCAAGTGTCCTCTGCGTCCTTGTCATTTTCCATTGCACCTGTTGTCAAGTCAGATCAGCGCATTCCAATAAGCTCAAATTACATTCACATCCTTCTCCTCTGCAAGTTTGTTTTCTTTACTCGCTTCGACCAACATAGAACCAAGTTCTCATCACCGTTTACATGTTAAAGATCATCTTCGGGGTAAAGTATCAGAAAAAACGCACCCTCGCTCTGTCATAAACCGACCTGTCGAAATAGCGATTGATCTATTGAGCACAGCCACCGTGGTCAGCGACTGGTTCGTTGAAACACACACACCCAGCAGTATCGTCTCTCTCAACCACCACGCTTCATGAACATTATAAACAGGTATCGGTAAAGAATTTTTTTCAACATGTATGGCGTTAGGCCCTTTGTCAAAATGTCAAACATAGTTTCTAAAAGGGGGCGTGATCCCGAGTCCTAGGACACCTCGTACACGTCTCTAGCGTTATGGGTTTGCGAGATAAAGCAAAAAGTCTAAAATCATGGTTTTACCTCAACATGGTTTTTCATTCCTGCTCAACACGAACATCCTCGGCAAGAGGGCAACGTGATGAAAAAAATGACACCTCGCACTTGTCTCTAGGCTTATTGGTTCGTGAGTTATCAGCAAAAATCACAAAAAACACTTGTTTACCCCAAAATCGAGTTTCCAAATCCTTTTAAAAAATACAACGAGTGGTCCATAGCAATGAGAACGTCAGCCCGAGTCCTTGGACCCCTCGTACACGCCTCTAGCATGATTGGTTCGCGAGATATAGCAACAAGTTTAAAATCACGGTTTTACCCCAAAACATTCTGTTTCCCTCATTCTCAAAAACTTTAACCTATTACTAAAATAAAGAGGGTTTCGAGACAAGCCATTTGACACGTCATAGGACCAAATCCGACCATGCATTCGTGAGATATCGGAAAAAGTCTAAAATCATGGTTTTACCCCCAACAAGCCTGTTTCCCTCATTCTCAAAACTTTAACCTATTAATAACATATATAGGGCTTTGAGACAAGCGATTTGACACGTGACAAGTCCAAATCCGACCTTGCGTTCGAGAGATATCGGCAAACGTCGCAGGAAAGTAGGCGACTATCTGGTTCTCTCCTCACCACCAAAACCCCTTCTTATCAATCATTTGTTTTCAAAGAGCTCGCCCTCTTACAAAAATCCCAAGTGCGCATGCGTAAAAAACAAAAACAAAAATGTTGATCCATAGCAGCATCCAACAAAACGCATGCGCTATATGAGCAACAACCTTTAAGTTCATTGTAGCAGCGCACCTTATACATGTCGCATTTGAAAAGAGACTTTCACTAAAAAATTACAATTTCACCCCCTAGTAGGGGTAGGTTTTATTTAGGGGTTGAAATGAGTGGTCCATTGGAAAGAGGGCGTCAACCAGAGTCCAACGACACCTCATTTGTCAACATCCGACCATGGGTTGGCCTGATATTAATGATTTAACATTCGCTTGGCCGCCATGTTTGTTTTTTGGGCACAGCGGTGTCGAGTGAAGTAGAATCGGCACTACTCCCCTACTTCAATAAAAAAGGAATTCACGAGAAAAAGAATATCTTCGCGTGTAGTCCGCCCTTGCAGAGCTTTACAAAATAGAAATTCCTCGTGCATTTCATTTTCATGACAGTAGCGTACAAAAACAATAAGCTGGGCACTGTTTACGTATCAGTATTGTCATCAAATTGCAGGGCAAATTTTGGGCTATCATGAAGATGTTATGGCAATTGATTTTTTTTTATGTCAGAGGCTATTACATCGATACGACGAGTTACTCTATCATTTGAGAGCGGTATCGACTTCAAACACTCGCCGAACTTTTCTCCATGCATGATCGCGCACATTTTCACGGCTTCAGGAAGAAGTAATTTCTCACCAATAATATGTGGTGATTTGGATTTTTCAATTAAAAAGGATACCTCCAAGGATGCTCTTAGCGCTTTCTTAGGAACTGTTGCGTGCTTTTCTAGGAATCTAACATTTCCTTTTAGTTGTTGCTCGTGGCACTTAAAAATGCTAAATGTTTACTTACACAGTCTGGATGTTTAGTCTGCAAGTGTCTTTTAAGTTTCACAGGCTTCAAACTGTCGTTTACTAAAATCTCCAAACAAAGAACGCATTGAGGTTGTTCCTGATTATTATTCGAAAGAATGCTGGTAAAGCCTAATGTCAATCGTCTTGATATTTACGCACTTTCACTTTGTGTGTAGAATTAATAATCCTGATGGGAGCAGAAGTAGACGCGGAAGAACAATGGACTTTGTTTAAATTCCAACCTTGTTCTTTTTCCGAAGGAGGACAAGCACTTTCACTTTCATGGGGTATTTTCTTACCACTTCTAATAAGCCACTTATCCATGAGTAATGGCATCAGTCGTATTAGTTTAATGTAAAGTTGGCTAACCACGCACTAGAATTCATCTGTTCACTCACTGTCTTTGAACTGACTGGAAAGGCCTAGCTGAATTCGAATCGGCAACGGCAGAAATAGAAGAATCCATTCTTGGAATCCATTCTTGAAAGGAAGTGGCGGTCACATTGTCAAGAGGCTTATTGTCATTAAGTGTTTGGTAAGGAGATGTCACTGCGGGTGGCGAGTGAAAGGGAGCTGTGTGGGAAATGTTACTCGCCACCTTTTCTCAGAATTCCTGCTGGCAGGATCTACTGGTCAGTTCTTGTGAAATAAGACAGCAAAGGTACGAGTTTATTATTCTTGAATGGTCTTGGGAGCTACCTGCCTATGATAGGTTCATGAATATGATGATAGTAAAATTTGGCTTCGTTTTTACTAAGATAATCCTCAAATTATTACTTTTATATGAACTGTTAACTAAAGCTCCCCAAGTGTATGAAGGTTTTTTAATCATTTCAAATGATCTTGTCGACTTCGTCGTTATGCATGGGTCTAACGTTATGCGTTATGGTTACGGCGTGTATGACGTCATCATATTGTTCAGTGCATATGCACCGAGTCTGAGATGGCGAGTGCGTGACGTCATGCAGCAGAGGGGACCTCCCGCTTCCCGTTCCCCGCGCGGGAAGCCTACGTGCTAGCTGCGTGATACTGAATGACTTGCAACTTTTTGATCATGAAACGTTCACGTGATTCTTGCTATCTCTGTACTTGTGGGATCGTTCGTTAAGCTTGCTTACTTACAGTTTACAATTTGTGCAGGGTAGTAAAGTGTGTTAATAATGGAGTCTGTGGATTGTTCGTTGAACTTGCTTACTTACAGTTTTCGTAAAGTGTGTTAATAATGGAGTCTGTTGACAGTAATAGTGCTATTAAATCTACTAAAGCTAAATCTCGTGCTGTAATGGAGTCTGTTGAAAGAGCCCTCCTGAGCCTTTCTAACATGGCATTTGTAGCATGCGTCATTTGAAATGATATAATGTCTAGTCTCTCAGAATGACTGTGTCTTTTTCTTACTAATTGCGAGTCGTATAACGTTTATTTTATTTTTGGTGTTTTCGGCCCTACAAAATGTTTAGTATGCAATAATGGGAGCATTTTCCGTTCCAAGTCCTTTAGGCCAATGTGTTTTTCACGTCTTTTTGACACCCTACCAATTGCAATAAATCACGTTGAAAGGTTTCATTGTAATTATTTAAATGCTTGTTTGATTGTGTTCCCCAACGCAGATCAGTCTCGCTGGGACGTCTCGCGGGTATTAAAAGGCAGTAGCTCTACCACCAAAGAATTAGGATATTTGACCCTGGTGAGGCCAATCTTGGAATACGGCTCAGCGGTTTGGGACCCATATCAGGTAGGGCTCATCAATGAGCTGGAGATGGTACAAAGGAAGGTTGCTAGGTTTGTACTCAACGACTTTAATCCTAGAAGTAGTGTAACTCGAATGATAGAAGAACTGGGGTGGGAATCTCTGGAAGATAGAAGGATGAAATCCTGACTATACGCTATGTTTAACACTTACACTAATCGGCCAGCATGGGGAGAACTAAGCAAACGTCTGGGAAATCCCACCTACCTGAGCAGGGCAGTTCATCCACATAAAGTCAAGGTCCGACCACAGCGTACAAATTATGGGAAATATTCTTTCATTAAACGTGGTATTGATAATTGGAACTCATTACCTGCCTCAGTCTTAGAGCCTTTCCCCAAACATATTGATGTGTTTAAGAGATGATTGACATTTTGTGTAAATACTGCGATGTACTTATTTACTATAGTTCCTAAATTGCGAATTGTGTATATTGTGTAATTTTCTGTATTTGTACAATTTTCCACCAGGGAATTACCCCCATTTGCAAATATTATTATATAATAATAATAATAATAATAATAATAATAATAATAATAATAATAATAATAAAAATTCTCTAGCTTTTCTCCTTCGGATTTAACACCACACTTAGTACAGAGGCTGTGCCATTTAAACCAACATCGTCAGCAGATCATAAAATATCTCCCGAACGAGTAATCGGAGAAAGTCGTATGACAGATCAAAAAAAGAAAAGGGCTCCGTCCTCTCTATCCACAGGATAAAATATAAAAACTACTCCTACCACGGAGAAAATACTGTTTTTTTAGTAAGAATGCGCACTAGTGGCTCTTCCAAGATGGCGGGCTTTTCAAATGTCATGGTAAATGCCCCCCTTCCACACCACTAGCAAACCCTACCCCCTCCCCTCCCTTCCCCATACCCACTCCCAATAATAATAATAATAAAAATGACTAGTACATATAAAAAGAACAAAAAAATAATACTAAGCCCTGCATGATATACCACGCCCCCCGCCCCCGCCCCGCCCCCGCCCCCGCCCCCCCCGCCCCCCAGAATTCCTCTAAGTGTCCCTAAATTCGCCCATATTCTCCCAAATTTCTCTAAATGTCTCAGATGTCCAGCGCACTCCTGGCTTCCTCATAGCGCGGCTATACTGTACATTCAAATACCTACTCTCAACTACCTTTCTACGGAGTGGCGGTCAGCTAAGGAGCAGCCGTGCAGGGTAGCCGAGCAAGGTATCAGTCAACACAAGTAGGTGGCAACATGGGTTCCTCTGGGGCAGATGGGTGTTACGACACCTAACTGTCCCGACAGGGTAGCCGAGCGGCCTGTCCCAGAATTCCCTAAATTTCCTCAGAATTCTCTAAATTTACCCAGAATTCTCCTAAATGTCTCTAAGATTCCCCCGCAGTGGCTCACAACTAGATGTCTTGAACCTGGTAGGGATTTGATCCACGAACCTCCAGATTATGAGTCCTGGTCACTACCAGTACGCCACAGATGCCGAACAACTATACATGGTTTACAACTGGTTTAGTATAACTCCACAATGTTTTGTCTTGCAATAAACGATTTCATTAGCGTTTTCTGCCGTTTCTATAAACCATTTGATACTAAAGACGTATTATTTTCTTCAGTACATTCCTAAAAGGATATAAATTTACGAAGTTACGGAAATATATGGATTTACGAGCAAACAATAGCGGCCATTTAACCCAACGGGACGGCACGGACAAGCACGATATAGCACGGTCAGCCTGAATTGTTAGCCACTACTGCGGTTACATATTCTATTTTAAAATGCTAATATCCTACCGGTACATCCTCGAGGACAGTTTAAACCTCCGTATGTACGATGAGCATATTTGGTAAGGCCAGGCCTTGTTGAAACGTAAGTTACGGTTTGGCTATAATACTTGCATGATTCACACATCCGTTATCTTGAAACTATTTGGCTGATGACCGTGTAGTTCGGCCAAAAGACGCTTCTTACATTAAGGTATATTGTTGCAAAATTTGGTAGAGATCGGATGATTAGGTTAGTCGTAATTTGATTTAAGCTCAGAACATTTGGGTGGGCACCATTTCTTTTTTGTTATGATGGCGGCGATATACAACATGGCACTCAGTTGTTGCTTGCTAGTGCTACCTCTGTACCAAAGGTGATTCGATTTGGTTTCGTCGTGTTTGAATTGACAGGGGGAATCGATTTGCACACATACACGGCCACCATCTGCGAACTATTATTCCGATGACCTTGTAGTTGGGTCAATGCTTCTCACATGGAGGTATGTTGTTGCAAAATTTGGTTGAGATCAGAAGATTAGGTTAGTCGTAATTTGATTAAGGCTTTGAACATTTGGGTGGCCGCCATTACGTTTCCGTCAAGATAGCGGGGATATAAAACATGACACTGAGGTGCCCTATGCTAGTGCTACCTCTGTACCGAATTTCGTCCAATTCAGTTTCACCGTATTTGAATTGATAGGGGAGGGGGGGGGGGGGGCAGACAGACATGCAGAGTACACACACACACACACACACACACACACACACACACACTCACGGACACACAGACAGACACACAATGTTTGGCCCTGTGTAGATCTCATAAGTCTAAACTTTCTTCGGCTTTTCCCAATTAATTGGGGTCGCCGGAGCCAACCAGGCTCATTTTGGTTTTGGCCGGGGATTTAAGGCCGGGTGCCCTTCCTGACGCCACGTGATTTTTCAGGTGAAAATTCCACCCCGCTGACACCGGGATTCGAACCCCGGCCGTCCGGGCGAAAGACGAGTAGCTAAGCTACTGCGCCATCACGCTCCCCGTAGATCTCATAAGTCTACTTTCATTTTTTGCAAAAATCGAATGTAGGCTAAAAATAGGTGCAATTTGACCCTATCCTTCTCATATATATATGACACGTTGATGAACATATTCTACCACCCTTTTCATTTCTCTTATTGGAGGCATTTATTTATTATAGCGAATGTATCATCTTCATTTTCGTGAAACAATGTTCACTGGTCACTGTTAATATTCTATCAAAATTTGTTTTTGTAAAGATGTGCTTTGTCACGTTAATGGTCTGTTCTACCTACTTTTGCGTCTGGTTTACGATTCCGTCTAGATGGAGGCATGCGCAGTTGATGCCATTAATACTTGGTGAGATTTGACTACTATTCATTCCTTTAATTATGTATTCTTTGTAGAAGAAAGACATTGCTCGGGGCATTCATTTGTCTAATTTTGTTCTAAATTCCCATCTTGCGTTGCAACTTTCATTTTGCAGACAATGGCTCCCGCGAGTCTATTCACACTTCCCAGACAATGTGACTGCTTCGGGCTTCTTCAAATCCTGTACATGTCTCAGTGTCCTACTTGAGAACTAGAAAGAGCTCATTGTTTGCTAATACTCTTCAGTCGGTCAACACTCGAATGGGAGCCCATGTTTTAACCACCATAAGCTAAACTATTTCGTTATCCTCAGCCCCCTTTCACTAATATATCCATAAATAACATGAACATAATCGATCATTGCTTGACTCCTGTGACTATTTTGAACATCCCTTCTTTCTATCAACTCACAGTGCAGGCTAAATAACCTATCGCCGACAGCCTGAATTAGTCTTCTCTTTTGCCGCACATTTTCACTGATATTTTGTTACAGCTTGACCTTCAAAAATGCACATCAATGTCTGTTCCTGTACCGGCACGACTACCTCGTGGCGTATTGACTAGCGTTCTCTAGATCCAGGTTCGATTCCTGGCTTTTATAAGAAATTCAATTCTGATCTGGAGGTTGGAACTGAGAGGAGGTCATCCTAGCAATGGCTATCCGAGATTTCCCACTCTTACTTCGGGCAAATACTTGGATGGTACTGCCCCCGTAAATTGAATTATTTAGGGACAAAATGAGAGTATTTTCCGTCCCCATGATAAAATTTAACTAGCAAATATAATTTCTGGAAGTGTGACAAAAGAGTGTAGTGTTACAAGCTCGAGACTCTGGGAGAGCCCGATCACGTGATATGTTGCACAATGGACGCTTCTAGAAGGCTATATTTAGCATAGCAACAGCGAGTTTGGAAATTAATATTATAAATATTGTTATAAATTATGCTATTGGATCCCAGCCCAGAGCCAATGAGAACAGGTCTTATTGAAGACGGGATCAACTTTAATTACACAATATGATGAAATTATGCATTTAGGCCCTTAGAAGAAGATTTTCTTATTTGGTAATGAAGAGAATATTAAGAGAAATTACGTCTGATACTTTAAAAACCGCAGATCGGTTAATCTACGCAGTAATAAGCATTGGTAATCTACGCGCTAAAATTATGAAGGGAGATTGATATGGCCGCCAAAAATTCGACTTGGAGGGGGAGATCCAAGGATCGATGTTCTTATTCCAGCAGACTTTGAAGAGTGAGGAAGTGTTTTTACTGGGTTAACGGAGATCCCAAGGCTTAGTCCAAGTGCGACGACTGTCGACTTGTGGAGACGCGAGGATAGCTAGGTGGAACGTTAGAGATCACCGCACTTCCATTCTACGTGAAGTTGCGAGGAACATTGTATTGGTTATATCTCATATATAATTGAGATCTGAAGTTAAATAAGCGAATATATATTAAGAACAGGTCGCATACTATATATTGTGAAAAGTCGAGCGCTTTAATATTCACCGTTTCGACAATATCAGCCTGTCAAGTTAGATTTCCAAATGTGTTGGAAATAAAGCTGAATATCATTATAAATTGCAACGTGAAGTTGACGAACGCAGTTCAAGTGAACAGTGGCGGAGAACTTTTAATATTGGCGCAACACATAAACATTAATAGAATGACTATTATTATTCTTCTAACATTATCATTCAGCATAATTAACATTGTTGATATGATGAACTAGATAGTCATGCGCAAGAGACATATTCGATAACAGGAGTTAAGATACAACGATGGAGCTTCGTTAGACAACGTATTCTTGAATACAGACGTAGTGTACGGTCCATCTTGTGCTTTTTCGTCAGTCTACGAACACTAATATAACATCAATTAGCAATGGAAACATGTCATTCACTATTTATATGAATATTTCCATAATTATATTCCAATGATGAAGCTGATACATATTTACGACGGAGAATGGAGACTTTACAGAAGAGATTTGTCAAGATGCTAGGGAAAGGTAGCCCGGCAACACAGAAGAATTTGCCAGAAGGATGTCGTTCGAGCCCAGGCGAATGTTGGTGAATTCCAGAGAGAGACGTTGCTTATCTCTGAGGTCGCAGATCCGAGGTTCGAATGCAGATCCATATCAGTGTCTTGTACTGAGGAAACATCCAAAGTATTGTGGGAATACTTACATAGATCTTCAAGTTTTCGTCCAAATAAGGTATGAGTGTATCTCAATTGTTATATAGAGCTTGATTAGTAACATTGTGAGCCAGCGATCTTATTCCATATTTTCAGCGATCTTATTCCATATTTCCAGCGATCTTATTCCATATTTCTATATTTTCACACTTCATGTATTTCAGTGCTTTTATGTATTTTACACTTCAGATGTGTGTTGAGATTTTTATGCTGCAAGATTATTTAGAAGATGATTGCATTTCATCTATTTTTCAATTTTATTCTACGGATCAGTTGTGGAACTGACATTAAATTTTTTGTTTGAGGAATTATATTGCCTAGTGAGCCTCAGTGGCTTAGGCGGCAGCACGCCGGCCTCTCACCGCTGGGTCCGTGGTTCAAATCCCGGTCACTCCATGTGAGATCTGTGCTGGACAAAACGGAGGCAGACAGGTTTTTCTCCGGGTACCCCGGGTTTCCCTGTCAAAATTTCATTCCAGCAACACTCTCCACTATCATTTCATTTCATCTGTCATTCATGTAATCATTGCCCCTGAGGAGGGCGACAGGCTTCGGCAGCCGGCACAGTTCATATCCTCGCCGCTAGATGGGGGCTTCATTCATTCCATTCCTGACCCGGTCGGAGACTGGAAGCAGGCTGTGGATTTTCATTTCAATTATATTGCCTCATAGGAGACTAGTCGTTTCGACTCTCGAATTTTAATAATTTCATTTAAACCAAGTATTCTGACATTGTGTCATAGCTTCAAATTAAATTCTTATTAAATTTAATTTGAGCACTTTAATGTAACAACATATAACTTCAAGAAAAGAAGAAACATCGAATGATATTGTTATATCATTATTGTACATAAACTATCGTCGATCTAAGAAATACTAGTCGTTTGATAAGACCGAAGTCTTAATTCCTATGATCATTCTTTGTGTAGAGTGGAAAAACATTACGACATTGACAAACCTTTCTTATTATTTGTAAAGCTAAGAGCTTTGTTCAATTAATATGTTAGAGGAAATACCTTTTGATAGAAGATTATTCAAATCTTTGGCTAGGAATTCAAAGCTAGTTTATCCCGGTCAAGATTGAATTCTATCAGACACTATAAATAACATGTGTGTTATTTTATCCTATTTGTGTAACATCACGTCATTTTGCCGACATGATATTACAACGATAAACAATTTATAGCTTGACAAGTGAGATGAGACAGGAGTATTATTTTTATTACATGTATTTGCGACAGACGAGTTAACAGTTAATTATCTTGTTGTGGAGTAAACTTTAGGAGGTTAATCACGACTGTCTAATATCGTTCATTACAATTGGAAGTTTCGTTTGAAGAACCTACGCATGTATAATTGTAGTCCAGTAGTCATGTGCAATGATACTGAGGGTCATGCCATTATTTGAGAGAAGTTCCTACATAAGATATGTTAATAACAATTAATCCCTTTTGGTTATTGTTTAACATAGTAGATGATAATTGTTTATGCCATATATACTGTTATATGAGGATTTGTAGAGCTATGGAGTGCTCATGCGAGGGAATTCCGCATTTTAAGGAAGTCAAAGTATTGTTGTTCTTTGATAAGAGCCGTTGTATACAAATAGTCCAGTTTTTGTGAATTCACGATTTAGCTGTGTTAACAGGAGGGTTTCAGCGGAAATGCAACTTGAGAAAGATTGTCTACTCACGTCTATAATACAATTATTACATTTTATTATACCCGAAGTTATGTAATTACGTACAGTTTACCTTAATTAGTCGACTGTATTATACCGATAATGTAATGAAACCTATATAAGACGAGATGTAACCAGTATATTAAAACTACAGAACGTTAGAGAAGGATGGTTATGTGAAAAACCAGTGTATATATTTAGTTAAGAATTATATTGTAACCGAGAAGTTAGAATCTCGAAAGTGTCGCTTTAGCAACACTAGATAATGGATATTTTTATAAACATATTACATGTAAATAATTTTTGAGGAAATGATTTAATTAGTTAAATAATTTAGTAGGATTTATTAATCAATTGTTTTGGAACAGTGTGTGTTTATGAGCGGATGTTTTGGTGTGTATGATTATTCATTGTTAAGAGCAAATGTGGAACCGAATTGGTCTAGAACAATTGTGGAGTGCGAATGAAAGAGTGTATAAAATTTTTTAGAATGATTGTTTAAGAAACAAAGTAGTTATGTGAACTTTTGTCAGATATAAATGTTAATTTTTACGTGTTTTATAAATGCACACACAAGCTGTCTCTGTGGACTAGCTAGAATGATTCACCGTTAGCATTGGAGAGCGATGATATAATATTAACAGGTGTAGACTCACAGCCTTGTATTTATTGTATAAACCAGTTTTGAGTACGGCGTGGTGCCGGGATTTCATTGATAAAACAAAGTTAATGCACGTGCGTTCTGCAAACGCAGGCTTGTGAATGAAACCATGTGTCTGGAATGCCATTAAGAGGCTTCATTAAACGTTTTTTATTTTACGCAGTGTAGGCCTAGAACAAGCCAAGATTTATACTCATAATTTTAATACAGCATGGTAGTAAGATGTAGAGTTGAAAGGAGGTGTGAATGATTGCGTGTTTTTAAGTTTAAATGTCAATTGTTAAATTCGTTTATTGTTATTTTGTTTATAGTAGATTAGTTTACCCTTTTGTTAATACATTTTGTTCGGATTGTTTTCCATTGTTGTAGGAGTGTGATTCATTTTAAATATAAGGAGCAGAGTATTGTGGATGTAGTGTAGGCGAAGCTGAATTCCCAGTCCCCGAGAGGTAAGTAAAGGTGAGTGCCCCGTGTAGTTGGTTGTTGATCCACAATATTCTTGTAACTGCTGTCTGTAAATCCCTAAAGGCCGTGTTGGAAGCTATTTCAAATGTTGTATTTGCCGGTGCAATTAGAAATAGGCAATCCAGCGGAGGCAATGGATATTCCAACAGGATCCTTTCCGGATTATCGGGTACAGTACCTTACTTAAGGCCATGGCTGCCTCCCCCCAATCCTTGCCGAATTTACAGAGGCACCACTCCAAAACAGATTATCAGACAAATACTACACACACCCAAGTACACGGGGCTGAACGGCCGGGAGGTCCAAACCCTAAATGAAGCAACAAATTCACTAACCCGTTGCGGTCTCAAATGATCAAACTCTCCATTGTATAATATTTGAAAACCCTTAACAGATACATTCCTCTGTATGGTAGTTGAGGCGCTCCTCCCCATTGTGTGCATGGAAGCTGTCTTCTAACAGCGAGCATACACAAAAAGAGGTAAACAGCAAGCTTGTGCAGAAAAACGCCGACATATTCTAATGGAAGTTAGGCCAGCCTCAAATGTGAGAGGAACGACAACCTTATGCAGAAAACAGCCAACGTGGTGGAAGTTAGGCCAACCTTCAAAGTGATACGAACAACAGGCTTGTGCAAAAAAGGGAAGACATAGTGGAAAGTAGGCCAACCTTAACAGGCAGAGAAACATCAGGTTTGTGTAGAAAACAGCCAAACTGGTGGATGTTCAGTCAGTCCCAACATTGAGAGGAACAACATTCGTGTGCTGACAACAACCCACTTGGTGGAAGTGAGGCAGGCTTCGACTATGAGAAGATCAACAGGATTGTGTAGTAAACAGCCGATATTTTGAAAGTTAGATCAACCTGAACAGCGAGAGGATCAGTAGGTTTGAGTAGCTAACAGCCGACAAGAGGAAGTTAGGCCAGTTTCAACAGTCTGAGGATCAACGTGTTTTTTTTCGTGTGCAGAATATAGCTGACATTGTGGAAGTTAGGCCAGCCTCAACTGGGAGAAGAACAAGTTTATCCAAACAAATTTCGACGTGGTGGATGTTAGGCCAGCCACAAAGGTGAGAGGAACGGCAGCTTTGTGCAGAAAAATGCCGACATGGTGGAAGTTAGGCCAGCTTCAAGAATGGGAAGAAAAACAGGTTTATACAGAAAAATCCGGCTTGTTTGATGTTAAGCCAGCCTACACAGGGAGAGGAACAACGGGCTTGTGTAGAAAACAGCCGATATGCTGGACGTTCGGTCAACATACATATTGAGAGGATCAGCAGGTTGCGCACAAAACATCCATCAAGGTAGAAGTTCTGCCAGGGTCAACTATGGGAGGAACAACAGGTTTGTACAGTAAACAGCTGACTTGGTGGGAGTCAGGCCAGCCTACATAGTGAGAAGAAGAGCATTTTGTGTTGTAAACAGACGACATGGTGGATAATAGGTCAGCCAACACAGTTAGAAGTACAACTGGTTTATGTAAAAAATTGTAGACATTGTGGAAATTGAGCCATCCAAAACAGCTAAAGGAACAACTGGCTTTAGTAGAAAGGAGCCAACATGGTGGAAGTTAGGCCAGCCTCAGCAAAGGGAAGAATGAGAGGTTTGTGTATAATACAACCGACATGGTGGAAGTTAGGCTAGAAAAACAGTTTGTGACGAAAGCAGCCGACATAGATGAATTTTGGCGAGCCTCAAAGACAAGAGGAATAACAGGCTTGTATAGAAATTGGCCAACTTGGCGGAAGTTATGCCAAGCTACACAGTGAGAGGAACGACAGGTTTGCTTAGAAAAGAACCGACTTGGTGGAAGTTACGGCATGCTACACAGTGAGAGGAACGACAGGTTTGTGTAAAAACAGTCGACATGGAGGAAGTTAGCCCAACCACATCAGTGAGAAAAAAAAAACGGTTTGTGTAAAACTCAGCGGTCATCTTGGGAGTTAGGACAACCTCAACAGTGAGAGGAACAAAATATTTGTGTAGAAAACAGCTTACATGGTGAATGTGTTTCCTGCGTCGTCACCATGAGAGGAACAACAGTCTTGTGTAGAAATCAGCCAATATGGAGGTTCTTAGAACAGTCTCTACATTGAAA
This sequence comes from Meconema thalassinum, assembly GCA_946902985.2. NCBI lineage: Eukaryota > Metazoa > Arthropoda > Insecta > Orthoptera > Tettigoniidae > Meconema > Meconema thalassinum. The sequence continues at coordinate 1,139,941,387 of OX336389.2, forward strand.
GTGACAACAGATTTCTGTAGGAAACAGCTGACATAGTGGAAGTAAAGCCAGCCTCGACAATGAGAGGAACAACAGATTTGTAGGGATAACTAAGGAAATTGTGTAAGTTAAGCTAGCCTACATATTAAGAGGAATTACAGGTTTGTGTATCAAACATCCGACAAGGTGGAAGTTATAACAGCCTCAAAAGTGAGAGGAACAAAAGTTTGGTGTAGAAAACAGCCGACGTGGTGGAAGTTAGTCTAGGTTCAACAATAAGAGAATTCTCAGTTTTGTGTAGAAAACAGCCGTTTTGGTGGGAGTTAGCCAAGCCTCAATACAGCCAAAATGGTGGATGTAAGGACAGCCTCAACCGTAAAAGGAACATCAGTTGTGTGTAGAAAACAGCCGACAAGGTGAAAGTTAGGTCAACCAGAACAAAGGGGAACAATAAGCTTGTGTAGAAAACAGCAGACATAGTGGAAGTTAGGTGGTCAGCCTCAACAGTGAGAGGATCAACAAGGTTGCGTGCAAAACTGCTCTCATGGTGGATGTTAGGCTGGCCTCAACAATGAGAGGGTCAACAGTCTTGTGTAAAAAACAGGCGACAGGGTTGATGTTCGGACAGACTGAACACTGAGAGAAACAATTATTTTGTGTACACACCAGCCTACATGGCGAAGGTAGGCCAACCCAAACAGTTAGAGGAACAACGGAGGAAGCTATTCCGGTTTCAAAAGAGAAACAACAGATTTGTGTATAAAACAGCTGATTTGGTGGAAGTTATGCTAGCCTAAACATTGAGAGGAACAAATGCTTTGTGTAGAAAGGAGCCTACATGGTGGAAGCCTAGCCAGTTTCAGCAGTGATAGGAACAACAGTTTTGTGTAGTAAACAGCTGGCTTGGTGGAAGATAGACCAACTTCAATTGTGAGATGACCAGGAGTTTCAGTAGAAAAATGACTGACATGGTGAAAATCTAGCCAACCTGAACAGTGGAAGGAAGAACAGGTTTGAGTAGAAAACAACCGGCCTTTTAGAAGTTAGGCCAGCCTCAACAGTGAGAGGAACAACATGTTTGTGTAGTGAACTATCGACATTGTACGAGTTAGGCCAGTCTCAATATTGAAAGGAACGACAGATCTGTGTAGAAAACAGCTGACATGGTGGAAGTAGGGCAACCTACACAGTGAGACGCACAACAGATTAGTGTAGAAAACAGCCGACATGGTGGAAGTTAGAACAGCCTCAATAGTGAGAGGAAAAATAGGCTTGTGTAGAAAACAGCCGACAAGGTGGAAGTTAGGCCAACCTAAACAAAGAGGAACAACATAAATTGTGGAAGTTAGACCAGCCTCAACAGTGAGAGGAACAACAGGTTTGAGTAGAAAACAGCCGGTATGGTGGTAGTTAGGCCAACTTCAGCAGTGAGAGGGACAGCAGGTTTTTGTAGAAAACCATCGACATGTGGAAATTCGGCTAGCCTCAATGTTGAGAGGAATAGCAACTTTGTTTTGGAAACAGCCGAAACGGCGGGAAACACGTCAGCTTTAACAATGAGAGGAACAACGATTTAGTGCCGAAAATAGCCGACATTGTGAAAGTCAGGCCAGCCTCAAAAGTCACAGGAACAACGGGGTGCTGTAGAAAACAGCTCTGTTGGTGGAAGTTAGGCCAGCCTCAACAGTGAGAGGAATAATTCGCGTGTGTAGAAAACAGCCGCCAACGGTGGTGGCCGATGATATCGGATTCAAGGACGCCGCCCTTCCTCGTCCATCCTGCAGCTCCAATATTATCTCTCCTTGCCGCTAGAGCGCACCCAATGATTTGCTATCGCGATCAAATTTGTGTAAGTTGCCCTACCTGACGGTAGAGTGCCCCTAAAACTGGTGAGGACTCATTAGAAATCGCCCGTTTTGTAATTGACGTTGCCATGACATCGAATACCTCCAGTTATCCCCTCTGAATCGCCTCATGCGCAACGTAACGAAGCAAGTGGACTCAGGCTGTGAGAGTCTGATTGCTGAGATAACTACAGTCAGAGAACGTATCGATTGTATTTTAAAGTGGCTGGCTACGTGGCTCAGCGGAAACGTTCTCGCTTGCTGTTCCCAAGGTTGCAGGATCGATCCTGGCAGTTGTTATTTGAGGGTGCGCAAATGCGAGGGAGCCGTGTCAGTAGATTTACTGGCACGTTAATGATCCCCTTCGGGGCAAAATTCCGACATCCCGGCGTTTCTAAAAGCCACAGTTGTTAAAAGGGACGTAAAACCAATAACATTGTCATGGTATTTAAAAGTTCCGTAACATGAAAGTGCGGTAACTTATAGAAACTGTGTTTAGCTCCTGGAGTTTTCCAGAAAAAGTGGACTTAAAGAACAGTGGTCGTCCAGTGCCAGTATTGAATATAACGCATGTTCAAGCTGCGTGTAGGGCTCACAGTGCGTTCACATGTAAATTTGATGCGTCCGTATATGATAAATGTTATTGGTTGTGTGGTCGTGAGGACAGTAACCTTTTATTCTGCTTTGTGTGTTTACTGTATGTAAGTGATGACGAGTAAATGATTTGAAGCATCTACACGTGAAAATAAAGAAACATGAAAAATTAACTAGATATCAGCATAATGCTGTCAGTTTCCAACTTTTCGGGAAATGTAATATTGCCGAAAGTTTAAGTAGCGCGTATAGGAAGGCTGTTCGTACTCATAATGAATTGATTTCAAACAAGATGTTCAGCAAAGAACATATAGCCTTCTTTCTCCTAAATGTATGGGTATACATATCATTCTTTGTCCTCACCCCAAAAACAATCACCTCCACCACCATGTATTTTTTGTTTTCTTTTATATTGATAATTAGCCAGTAAGTGTCCAAATCAATATTAAGTTATACTTTATGATGATTGAATATCAAAACGACTTACCTACTGTAATGCATTCACATCCGTTAATCTCGATATTAAGCCTCCAAACTTCAGAATCCTTCGTTTTAGGTATCTTCCCCTTTAGAAATCCGCGGCGATCACAGTAGGTTGGTGCTGCAATCACTTGCGTCTAGCTACCAAGATGTCAGCGGGGCTTCGGGGCCCTTCGCCTACTATCGGCAAACCTCGCGTTAGCTCTGATTTTCCCTCCATTGTCAGTTAAACACGTGCTACTGAGCCATGCTTCACCATGCTAGTGGAATGCAATACATCTGAAGTTCAGTTCTCTGAAGTATTTCAAGTTATTCGTGCTGCAGTACAGCTTTGTAATTCTTCTGTGATTAAATTGTTTAGTTAACGAACTACCGTAACGTATTGATTGATGTAATGGAAAATTATTATTATTCAAGTCATGTGTGCTAAACCTACAATGAAATCTCTGTTTGCCACGATGAAGCCACCAAAGAAGCTCCGTAAATTGACTTTCGTTAAGCCTGACGGAAAGGAGTGAGATGATATAAAAACTTCTTTAATAGAAACGACTTATATCTCCCTATAAGCACACCAAGGACTCATTTTGGTACATATTTTATTCATTCATGACTTGTCTTATGAACACTAGCGTTAAATTTGTAATTCTACTGTGATTAATTTGTTTAGTTGATGAACTGCCGTGTTAATTAATGTAATGGAAAATTGTTATTATCAATGTCTTAACAGAATGTTATGAATGTAGTTTTAATGCACAGTACATATATAATATAGTGTGCTAAACCTACAATGAAAGATCTCAGCTCAATGCACTATTCCACACAGCCTGCTGCTGATTTGCACGCTGAGCACTGAGAGTGCCAAGCTAACGCGAGGATTGCCGATAACAGCCGAAGGGCTCCGAAACCCCGCTGACATCCCGGTAGCTAGACGTAAGTGCTGCAACCTAGCAGTGAATTAATATAGGCTATATCTTGTACGCCTCTGAGTGTTGAATGGACAGGCAGTTTAAAGCAACCAGGAGGGAGGCGATCCAGTTGGCAATGCTTCAAGGTAATCGGAGCGCGGTCGTGACTAGAAATTTAGCTATTACAAAATTGCCATATTTCAGGAGGTCAGGCATTTACAAAGCTGAATGCTTGGAGCAATTTATTACCCACGTAACCCACAAGAGGACAGTACCGTACAGAGGCATTGAGAAGGCTGTGGTTGATGACAACGCGTATCTTGAATCTCCTTTCTCTAATGCCTTCTGTTTATGTGCGATGCTGGTGCTGTGATTATTAATAAACGAGTGTATACATCAGCCTCTCCTTTGAGCTAAATGGCATCTTATTTAGTATCTGTGTAAAGAGCTCGTCCACATCATTTGTAAAATAATTCAAGTTTAAAACACGTTAACTATGGTAGGATTCGATCGCCAGTCAACCGCCTGAGAGACCAACACGCTAGCCCAGAGCCAAATATGTCCTTAAAACATTGGTGTTGTTAACTGAATTAGATACAACGTGTTTGCAAATAATGTCTTGAAATAAACAATTTCTTCACTGCAGTACATCTTCATTATAAATCATTTCATACAAGGTTTATATTACTTATAATTCTGTCAGTAGGCTATATCGCTTGCAACATACTCATATTACTGAAATATAGGACAGGCACAAGAGGCCAGATGCCATCTTGTCATGTGACAGAGACAGCTCAGCTCTTTTAAGTCACTAATGCAGTATAATATTATAATATTGAATTATAATAAATAACGAATTACGCCCTTTATGATAGCTTAAACCACCCTTGGCTCGCTAATCGGAATTGGTGGGTCCCATGTTATGGATTATAAAGTTTGCATGATTCACTCGGCCTCCATCCTGAAACGGTACGGCTGATGACCTTGTAGTTTGGCTATAAGACGCGTCCCATATGACGTTATGTTGTTGCCAAATTTTGTAGGGATCGGATGATTAGTTTAGTCGTTATTTGAATTTACGTTTTGAACGTTTGAGTGGCCGCCATTCAGTTTTGGTAAAGATGATGGAGATATAAAACATGACACCGAGGTGCCCTTTGCTAGTGCTACCTCTGTACCAAATTTCGTTCAATTCGGTTTCACCGTGTTTGAATTGATAGGAGGGGGGGGGGGGGCAGGCAGACATTCAGAGTACACACACTAACACACACAGACAGGCACACAATTTTTGGCCCTGTGAAGATCTCATAAGTCTACTTTCATATTTTTACAAAAATCGAAATTAGGCTAAAAACAGGGAGATTCTGTACAAAATTATTGATATATGGTACTGAAATTGTGTGGCGCATGTAATCTGCCTCTTTGTGGTCACAACCAATCGGTTTCATCTCATAATAAAGGTGTTTCGACTCGCACCCAGACAGTGATTGTGTTTCGATACGAAATGAATGGAATGGTACACGAGCGTTTCTGGGGAATTTTCAATGCAGAAAACCATACCGCTGTAGGTTTATCAAAATGCATTTTACAAGAACTGCAACATTTATTGCAAGAACATCCCGAAAAGTTGGTTGCACTAACATATGATGGCGCTTCAGTATTTCTCGGACATGTAAGTGGTGTCAATGCCATAGTAAAAATGTATATAAAAGTGCGCATTATATTTACTGCTATGCACATCGGTTGAACAGGCTCCTGGAAAAGGAATCATCGAGTGTTTCCAGTGTAACCGTTTTTTGCAAACCTCAAAGGTATCTCAGTCTTCTTTTCGAAATCTCCGGAAAGAGATGACGTACGCAGCGTAAGAATACCAAGAGTGTGCCAGACCAGATGGAATTTTCGTTCAAGGTCGATAAGGACAATTTTTGAGAATAAAGACTAATTTCTGCTGTGTTTTAAAAACATTCAATCTTAGGCGTCCAAACCTTACATCACAGAAACAGTGTCCCAAGCTGCAGGATTTATTAAGTGGCTGAATAATGATACCTTCCTATTCTGGTTTAATTTCTTCAATAACGTGATATATGGACATTTTTATGCTCTGTTGCAAAAGATCAAAACAGACGTTGCAAATATACAACAAACACTGCATTGTTTTGAGACTACATTGTTGAATATCAGACACAGTTTGCCGAGTTCAATCCAGACAACACAAAAAGAGCTATCACCAAAGAGGCGATGTAGAAGCTCCGCACAAGATTTAAATTCCGCCGCAAGAGAAATATGTGATTACATGCTCCCTGAGGTGAAAGATTGGTTTGAGTTCAGAAATCATCTTTCAGGAGCCGAATTGTTCCTGCTTGAAATCCATGAAGACTAGAGGAGACGGCTACCTGTTGAAGATGTAAACCGTTTTTGTGACAAAGTGTCGAGTTCCTGATCCCGTAAATCTCGACGTATACTACATAGAATTAAAATATTCCAATTTCAAAATTTCACACAGAAAATTCAGGGCTCAGTACAGCTAATAGGATGTTGTCATCGGCATATATACATTTCTTACAATTTAGTTCACAATAATATTTTATAATATTGGTCCCAATACTGAGCCCTAAGACACCCCACTCTTTACATCGACAGGATCACTTATAGTATTATTTACTTTATTTACAAGTAGCTTTAGAACATTTCCGATGGTCTTCCTCTAATACCTATGGAATTTAATTTTCCATCAGCCGATAAAATGTAGTGTGTCAAATGCCTTGGAATATGATTTGTTATGATTCAGGGCACGATTCACAATGTTTGATAACAGTAGTTTTGTGCTTTTCCGTTTTCTAAACCCATATTGACAATCCAGTACAATGCGATATCTATTTGTTTAGTCTAGTTTCTATGCCTCCTTATAGAATATTATGGATTATTGACAGGACGGATATAGGTCGATAGTGTTTTCTAGAATATATGTTCACCACCTTTATACATAGGCGTGATAATTCCAATTTTGATTGTTTCTGGAATTGTACCTGATTCGAAAGTTAGATAAGTAAAACGTGCTAATACTCTGATGATATTGTAACTGCAGTGCTGGATGTCCTTTACTCTATGCCTGATCCCTTATTAGGCTACTATTTAAATTGTATATGATATAAAACATTTCTGTGGATGTAACGTTATATAACATCAGCGAATGTAGTGAAGTGTCAGAAGTTGCATTACTCACGGAGTAACTGCATTTGTGTCTCACCCTTTTTTCTTGGTTGGCGAAGTTCCTGCCAATGGGGTGTATCTTTCTTGAATTATATCATCTACTGAGCTCATTTTCCTACCTGTGATGTTATTCCACGTTTCTCTTCTCTCACATTACGACTGTTTTCATTGAACCCGAATATACCATTTCCTTGTTCAGTCTGTTTCTAAAGAAATTGTACCGTACTCTCTTCTGGATTGTTAGTTGTTTATATTGCATTTCCATTTCTTGCATGACATTTTATTTGAAGTTACTTTGAGAACCATGATTTATACTGGGTGAGTCTCCCGCCCCTTATTTTTTTAAGTTTTCGGCTACCCTTCCAACGTCTGATGCCAACATGGTCAACAGTTCCCCGTCTATAGCCAAGCCACAATGACCCTAAACGACTTTACAAGATTTATGACGACATGGAAGCAAAACCTTTACAAAAACATGTGTACGCCAAGTGATTATTCAATGCATGAAACTGGCATACGGGCATGTACAAAGAACATGCCGATTATACGGTTTCAGTTGCATACGAAATTAAAGCTGGGGCGGAAGACTCACCCGATATGTTCTACGCCTTCCCGGGAGAGGTGGCGCGGCGTGACCACTGGGAGTTTTGTTAAGTTGGGGTTTCTATATTTTACTGCACACGGATTATACCTGCCACATACCTTTCCCAAGAACTCTATTGTCTGAGGGCGGAAGGGATGAGGTCCGAGACAAGTCGTGCTCTTATGTGTCCCGTAGGACCCCGCACCACAAATTCCAATCTTGTGAGTACTACTGCCTGATCGCGGAATAGAATCGAGTGTAGTCAGTGCTGATAAAATGAACATTATGAATCGTTTGAGTTACGAAGAGGGTGTTATCTCTTTTACAAGACGTAGACGAAGAATACATTTTAGGTGGTGAAAACAGCGATAGTGAAGATGAACTAAAAATTGGAGAATTTTGTAACGATACAGAACAGAGAACAGACGAATAAGAAAAAGAATACGTTAGTGACGATGAGATGCTTCTTTCTCAGCGGATGCGTACCCTTACTGGAAACGACGGAGTTGCAAAGTGGAGAACAGTACAACCTCCGCTAGCCATATTCTGTGGTCTCAGGGTAGGTATTGAGACTTTGGTTCAATTCTAGGCTCTCTGAGAAGTTTAAGTCTGGTGGAAGTGTCTGAGAACTCATGTTATCGTGGTGGTGTTTATTTGTAGTTTCGGCTAGTAATGGGAAGGAAGTAGCCGTGACCTTACGTTAGGCACCACACAGGGAAGTGGGACACCATGGGCAACACGTCTAGGATGGTTAAGGTGGGAATCAAACGAGGTGAGTTGTGTGTACCCGGTTCCTACGCCCACGTCAGTTTCTAAAATCCCCGACGGAGTCGGGAATCGAACCCTGGGCCTCCGGGTGAGAGGCAGGTGCTCTACACTAACACCACGGTGCCGGCTATTAAGAATAGATGTAGAACAAACAAACCAAGGATCTCAAAGAAGAAATGTTGACAAAGAGATCAGTTATTTAAGAAATGGAAAAGCAATAGAAATAATGAACAATACAGGATACGACAAACAGGGTTGCTAAACACCCTTATGTGCCATCAGATTGAGCCGGGATTGAACCCGCAGTCTTGGCTAACGGTGAACCAACAGTCCCACACAGCCCTACGAATTAGGATGAAAGCTATCTCCCCTTGAATATTTTGGTGCGAAGACATCTAATTGATTAGTATAAAAGAGTTTCTCTAGCACACAATACGTGTTATTCGCTTTTTGTTTTCCTACCTTAAGGATCCTGATGGTTGTACCTTTACATATATTTCCCACAAGACCAAGTGCTCAGTGTGGGCGATGAGAACGGAAATGCCTTCAGCGTGAAATTGGAAAAGAAATCTTTCACAAAGGCTAAACTTATTGTTCGCTTGTTGGCTTCAAGTTATGCTCCGTTGAAAGAGTCCAATCTAGCTTAACATCATCATTTGATGCTATTTATTGACTGGTGTCAGTGCCGTGATAATTAGCTCCTGATAACCTGTGTTATTGTGACGTGTAAAACTCTACTTATTTCAAAATTGACACTTGTTCCAAGAGCAGCTTTACACATAGGATCTCTTAAGCCCCACTCTTACCACTTCAGCTATGAACTAGAATGAGAGTTATCTCTGAATTTCAATATTTCGGTGTGAACAGGCCCGAAAAGAGGAAGGGGCAAGCGGGGTAAAATGTGGTAAAAAAGGTAGAGTGGACAACTTTATTTAATTTAATGTCAAAACTATTATGATATTTTCTGATATGACTCTGCTCGATGTAAATACAGCCGGTGAAAAGTATCCAAAAATTACAAAGAGAACATATAATTAATTTTATAAACAACTATTGTGTTTTTCGGTTTTCTTCCGGGGAAATGGCAAAATTGTCCATCTAATTTATAACGTTAAAGAGCTCCTTGTGGAGCATAAAGTTTCTAATGCAATCTCAGAAACAATCGACCCTTTAATTCAGACACTTCTGAAAGGAGTATGGCTTATTCTTGTGGTGCCTGAACACGTTCAGATACGAGAATGGAATTTTAATGCACAGTGGTTAAAATCAAGAAGTAAAAGAACATCGAGAGAGCAAAAAAGGAGAGTGGCTGAATAACTAAAAACAAAAATTAATATTTAGTTGGTCAAACTAAATTCCACTGTTGTTTTCCTTTCTTATTTTGGGAGGAGGGTTAAAATTTTCGAAGCTTAATACCGGAATTCCAAAATTAAGTCACAGGTTGAATGACAATAGAGAGGCCCGGAACCTTGTCCTAGGGCCCGTCATTGCTCTCAACGGCCCTGGGCGTGAAGCCGTCTAGAATATTAGTTTAGAAGTGATTCTCTAGCGCGTTACAAATATTATTGGTTGTGCCAGTGAACAGCATCTATCGTAACGCTACAACTACTGCTACTTCTGTTAATATTAATGATGTGGCATCAGCTATCGTATATAGGTGCAACAAAATGGTACTAAATAGGTGATTCACTTACCAATTTAGTCGTTCCATTTTCAGTTACCAGTCGGCAGAGATTACCAAAACTCAAAGTGAGTGATCTGTGGTAGGGATTTAGTATGAGGACCAGGCACCGTCGATCTCGACAACCTCCTTTAGATGAGGGATCGACCTATGAAATGATCGCTCTCCATTCCGGCAAGACCACTGCCATGCACACGTGGACCAAGAGAAGGTCTTCCAACCGGTCTTAGGAGCAATTCACGGTCCAATCCGGCAAAACCACTGCCATGCACACGTGGTCCAAGTGAAGGTCTTCCAACCGGTCTTAGGAGCAATTCACGGTCCAATCCGGCAAAACCACTGCCATGCACACGTGGTCCAAGAGAAGGTCTTCCAACCGGTCTTAGGAGCAATTCACGGTCCAATCCGGCAAGACCACTGCCATGCACACGTGGACCAAGAGAAGGTCTTCCAACCGGTCTTAGGAGCAATTCACGGTCCAATCCGGCAAAACCACTGCCATGCACACGTGGTCCAAGAGAAGGTCTTCCAACCGGTCTTAGGAGCAATTCACGGTCCAATCCGGCAAGACCACTGCCATGCACACGTGGACCAAGAGAAGGTCTTCCAACCGGTCTTAGGAGCAATTCACGGTCCAATCCGGCAAAACCACTGCCATGCACACGTGGACCAAGAGAAGGTCTTCCAACCGGTCTTAGGAGCAATTCACGGTCCAATCCGGCAAGACCACTGCCATGCACACGTGGACCAAGAGAAGGTCTTCCAACCGGTCTTAGGAGCAATTCACGGTCCAATCCGGCAAAACCACTGCCATGCACACGTGGACCAAGAGAAGGTCTTCCAACCGGTCTTAGGAGCAATTCACGGTCCAATCCGGCAAGACCACTGCCATGCACACGTGGTCCAAGAGAAGGTCTTCCAACCGGTCTTAGGAGCAATTCACGGTCCAATCCGGCAAAACCACTGCCATGCACACGTGGTCCAAGAGAAGGTCTTCCAACCGGTCTTAGGAGCAATTCACGGTCCAATCCGGCAAGACCACTGCCATGCACACGTGGTCCAAGAGAAGGTCTTCCAACCGGTCTTAGGAGCAATTCACGGTCCAATCCGGCAAAACCACTGCCATGCACACGTGGACCAAGAGAAGGTCTTCCAACCGGTCTTAGGAGCAATTCACGGTCCAATCCGGCAAGACCACTGCCATGCACACGTGGTCCAAGAGAAGGTCTTCCAACCGGTCTTAGGAGCAATTCACGGTCCAATCCGGCAAAACCACTGCCATGCACACGTGGTCCAAGAGAAGGTCTTCCAACCGGTCTTAGGAGCAATTCACGGTCCAATCCGGCAAGACCACTGCCATGCACACGTGGTCCAAGAGAAGGTCTTCCAACCGGTCTTAGGAGCAATTCACGGTCCAATCCGGCAAAACCACTGCCATGCACATGTGGTCCAAGAGAAGGTCTTCCAACCGGTCTTAGGAGCAATTCACGGTCCAATCCGGCAAGACCACTGCCATGCACACGTGGACCAAGAGAAGGTCTTCCAACCGGTCTTAGGAGCAATTCACGGTCCAATCCGGCAAAACCACTGCCATGCACACGTGGTCCAAGAGAAGGTCTTCCAACCGGTCTTAGGAGCAATTCACGGTCCAATCCGGCAAGACCACTGCCATGCACACGTGGACCAAGAGAAGGTCTTCCAACCGGTCTTAGGAGCAATTCACGGTCCAATCCGGCAAAACCACTGCCATGCACACGTGGTCCAAGAGAAGGTCTTCCAACCGGTCTTAGGAGCAATTCACGGTACAATCCGGCAAGACCACTGCCATGCACACGTGGTCCAAGAGAAGGTCTTCCAACCGGTCTTAGGAGCAATTCACGGTCCAATCCGGCAAGACCACTGCCATGCACACGTGGACCAAGAGAAGGTCTTCCAACCGGTCTTAGGAGCAATTCACGGTCCAATCCGGCAAGACCACTGCCATGCACACGTGGACCAAGAGAAGGTCTTCCAACCGGTCTTAGGAGCAATTCACGGTCCAATCCGGCAAAACCACTGCCATGCACACGTGGTCCAAGAGAAGGTCTTCCAACCGGTCTTAGGAGCAATTCACGGTCCAATCCGGCAAAACCACTGCCATGCACACGTGGTCCAAGAGAAGGTCTTCCAACCGGTCTTAGGAGCAATTCACGGTACAATCCGGCAAGACCACTGCCATGCACACGTGGTCCAAGAGAAGGTCTTCCAACCGGTCTTAGGAGCAATTCACGGTCCAATCCGGCAAGACCACTGCCATGCACACGTGGACCAAGAGAAGGTCTTCCAACCGGTCTTAGGAGCAATTCACGGTCCAATCCGGCAAAACCACTACCATGCACACGTGGTCCAAGAGAAGGTCTTCCAACCGGTCTTAGGAGCAATTCACGGTCCAATCCGGCAAGACCACTGCCATGCACACGTGGACCAAGAGAAGGTCTTCCAACCGGTCTTAGGAGCAATTCACGGTCCAATCCGGCAAAACCACTGCCATGCACACGTGGTCCAAGAGAAGGTCTTCCAACCGGTCTTAGGAGCAATTCACGGTCCAATCCGGCAAGACCACTGCCATGCACACGTGGTCCAAGAGAAGGTCTTCCAACCGGTCTTAGGAGCAATTCACGGTCCAATCCGGCAAAACCACTGCCATGCACACGTGGACCAAGAGAAGGTCTTCCAACCGGTCTTAGGAGCAATTCACGGTCCAATCCGGCAAGACCACTGCCATGCACACGTGGACCAAGAGAAGGTCTTCCAACCGGTCTTAGGAGCAATTCACGGTCCAATCCGGCAAAACCACTGCCATGCACACGTGGTCCAAGAGAAGGTCTTCCAACCGGTCTTAGGAGCAATTCACGGTACAATCCGGCAAGACCACTGCCATGCACACGTGGTCCAAGAGAAGGTCTTCCAACCGGTCTTAGGAGCAATTCACGGTCCAATCCGGCAAAACCACTGCCATGCACACGTGGACCAAGAGAAGGTCTTCCAACCGGTCTTAGGAGCAATTCACGGTCCAATCCGGCAAGACCACTGCCATGCACACGTGGACCAAGAGAAGGTCTTCCAACCGGTCTTAGGAGCAATTCACGGTCCAATCCGGCAAGACCACTGCCATGCACACGTGGACCAAGAGAAGGTCTTCCAACCGGTCTTAGGAGCAATTCACGGTCCAATCCGGCAAAACCACTGCCATGCACACGTGGTCCAAGAGAAGGTCTTCCAACCGGTCTTAGGAGCAATTCACGGTCCAATCCGGCAAAACCACTGCCATGCACACGTGGTCCAAGAGAAGGTCTTCCAACCGGTCTTATGAGCAATTCTCGGTGCAGTCCGGCAAAAAAAAAAAAACAAACTGCCATGCACACGTGGTCCAAGAGAAGGTCTGCCAACCGGTCTTAGGAGCAATTCTCTGTCCAATCCGGCAAAGCCACTGCCATGCAGACTTGGTCAAAGAGAATGTCTTCCAACCGGTCTTGGGAGCAATTCTCGGTACACTCCAGCCAGCAACGAAGTGAATGTAACAAACAAGGTGTAGATCTAGTCACTTCATACTCCATGTAGGCACGTAAAGTATACCAAACAAGGTGTAGATCTAGTCACTTCATACTCCACATGTAGGCGCGTGTGATGTAACAAACAAGGTGTAGATCTAGTCACTTCATACTCCACATGTAGGTGCGTGTGATGTAATAAACAAGGTATCTGTTGTGGTAAGACACACAAGATACGAATTACTAATACCACTGTTAAACACGCGATGTACCGTAATGGTATGTTTCCACGCGTTTGAGGTTTGCACTGAGACCGGAATCTCATTTTGAGGGTGTGAAATTTGTGGAAACATCAGCAAAATATCTTACCACCGAAGGAGTGAGTGAACAGCAAGGAGCTCTGAACGCACTTCACTCACCGGAACGCATGACTTCAGCAACCTATAACTTAATCATCTGATCTCTACCAAATTTTGCAGCAACATACCTTCATGTGGGAAGCGTCTTTTGACCAAACTACAAGGTCATCATCCCAATAGTTTGAAGATGGCGGCCGTGTATGTGTGCAAATCGATCCCCCCTATCAATTCAAACACAATGGAACCAAATCGAACCACCTTTGGGACAGAGGTAGTACTAGCAAGGGACAACTCAGTGTCATGTTATATATTGCCGCCATCATAACAAAAAAGAAATGGCGCCCTCCCAAATGTTCTGATCTTAAATCAAATTACGACTAATCTAATCATCCGATCTCTACCAAATATTTGCAATACTATACCTTAATGTGGGAAGCGTCTTTTGCCCAAACTACAAGGTCATCAGCCCAATAGTTTTAAGATGGCGGATGTATGAATCATGCAATTATTATAGCCGTACATAGAGAGGTTTAAACTCCTCAAGGTGGTGACCAGTAGGTTATTAGCATTTTAAAGTAGAATATTATTCCGCAGAAGTAGTAACGGCGCTTTTGGTTGTGTATGTATTATTGCAACAATAAATAAGACCCAAAACCTGACTGGTTATTTATTTCTGAATCCAATTTTTACCTGACTTACCATTTGAAGATATGACCCATCACTGGTCACCAGATCTGAAGTAATATGTAAGTTTGTTGGGCGCGAAGGGTTCGATCTGAGACCGATAACCCAATTAATCATTAATAACTTTACGTCCTAGCTCAAGTAGAACACTAACCAGACTCCATCGACTCAAGTTGTGGTATGACTTAGTCATTAACCTGAATAACATTTGCTTCGGGGAAAAGAGGATGGCTTATATCTATTTCTATCATCTAGAAAGGAGACAGACTGTATTTACTTTAAATACAATTTTAATGGCATCAAAAACAAACAAGTTACCAAAATGCATAACTTAATGACTTTACGTAGAAAGAAAACAAAAGAATTTAAGATTGGCACAAAGTTGCAAGTAAACGGAGGCGTAATGAATTTAATTTAATCTAGATTTGAATTTAAAAATTTACGTTCATTTATACAAGAGTGCAGAAAGGGAGCTTGTGTATAAGAGTCAATGAGCTTACCAAAGGATGAATCGGCTTTATTGAAGAGTCTCTCCCCGAGAGAATGCTGCTGTTGTAGTTGGTAGAAGTACATCTTCACACGAGGAATTTATCTTGAATATCAGGCTACTATTAATTCTGAGGTATTTAGACTACTCAGAATGAATAATGGTGGTGGATTGAAAGTCCCTTAACCACTCTTACGATGTTAGCGCAAGACACTGCTAACACCATTATGTATCGGACTAGCATATGTCCTGAATACATCTCCTGCAATACTGTTCTCTCTTACGACTGTCCCCCCTGTGGGCGGGGGGTTTAGAATAGACCCACGGTATCCCCTGCCTGTCGTACGAGGCGTCTAAAAGGGGAGACTTTGGCTATACTTTGAGGACTCCGCGTTGATTTGTGAATTGGACCCCCAGTGGGTAGGAGGAAGCGAATACATCCACGGTAATCCCTGCCAGTCGTAAAAGGCGACTAAAAGGGTTTCTCGGATCGGTCCCCTGTCGAGGGTTTGACAGTCAGCTCTAAAAGACATACATCCGTGCGGTATAACTCTCATTAGGTTATATCGCACTTCTTTCCGTTACTGCTTTCAGGGTCTGGCAACCAAAATTTCTATATGTGCGTGCTGTTAGGGGATGGGCCACTTAAGCTTGCGACTACGCTCGAAAGCCTGTCCGGTCTTGGCTGTGCCGACAGGTGGGTGCGCCATGTACCCGTACAGTAGTATCCGCCTGACTACGCAGGTCCCCACACAGCCGAATGTCAGAGTTGTAAAATCCAGTATATGCCAAGGGGTACATGCCACTACGGCATTGTCAAACATCGGACTCCCGGGCAATGCCTTCCAAGCTAGGCGGGCCTTGCCCTGGCTGGGTAGCGCCTATTGTGACGGCCCGTGATCGGATGTCGGTGGCATTCGGGGAGGATGATCTGGTCATGGGTTCTGAAAGAAAAATCCCCAAACAGGGTGGTTCGATTCCCTACGGGGATCAACCCCCTGGGAACAATCTGTACGTGAAAATCTGGGTGCTAACACTCCCAAGTTTCTGGTAGGGACCAGAACAGATGGGGGTGATTTCAAGCTGGTAAAGAGTATTTTGTTTTCTCGCCATATAGAAGGTGTCTATGGTGAGCTTGAGAAAGTAAAAAAGATGAGGAACGGTAGCTTGTTGCTCAAGACTAGGAGTGGTGAGCAAGTTGAACAACTTCTGAAATGTGACCACTTTGGCGAGATCCCTGTGAAAGTGGAAAAGCACATGTCTCTGAAACTGGTCCGAGGAGTTATTTTCCACCGGGACCTGATTCTAAATACTGACGAGGAGCTCAAGGAGGATATGCAGCACCGTCGCGTGACTGATGTCCGGCGCATTACGCGCAAGGTCAATGGTCAAATCGTGGATACTGGTGCTTTCATCATTTCCTTTGAGCTCTCGGTGCTCCCGGAGAAAGTCAAGGTAACACGTTATCGTTGTGACGTACGGCCTTACATCCCTCCACCAATGAGGTGTTATAAGTGCCAGAAGTTCGGGCACATGTTATCCCGATGCTCGATCTCTGACATCTGCGGACCATGCGGTAAGGTACCACACGAAGCGGAAGAGTGCACAACACCATATCAGTGCACTAATTGCCCTGGATTTCATTCTCCTCGGGACAGGAACTGTCCTGTCTTTCAGAGTGAGAAGAAAATCCAGGAGATCAAAACCCTGGAAGGTCTCACCTACCAGGAGGCCCGCAAGAAGTACCAAACCACGATTGCTTCTCCTCCAACGATTGATTGTAGCGTTATAATCCCAAATTTGTTCCCGGCTACCTCATCTTTTGTCCCAGTTATGAAACCTTCAAATGCACCACTGCCCATATTGAAACCCCCACCCCAGAAACGCAACGAGAGCCCGAAGGTGATTTCTGCCCCACCTTCGGCCACAAAGAAGGCTGTGCGAGTGAAGGCTGCTCCGCCCGCACAGCAGGGGAGGAAGTTGAAGACTTACTCCCCACTCGGGAGGTCTTCCTCCCCACCCAAACGGTTGGCGAAAGCCGCGCCGAAGCCGGCGGAGGCGGCATCGTCGGCCAAGGTCAGGAATTCGTCTCCTGACCCATCTAAATATCTTAGAGGCGGGGAAGAAGGGAGCCCGCACTACACGTTCCCTTTCTCCTCCAAAAAAGGGGAAGTCATCCGCCCCACCAGCTGCGGATGCTTCTGCACCTGGGGATGTTTTGTTCCCCGGATCTACGCACTCCCCAAGGAGATCCCCCCGCCGCCAAGGTGCGTCCAGGAAATCTTCCGCTGAGTCGATCCACTCCACGTCCTCGCCTGAGGATATGGAGATTATAATCGACGTAGTGGGGGATGATCCTCCAGAGGTTGAGTTGTAGCTTGCTGCTCCAACTTATTTCCTAGTTTATAAGTTCACACTATGGAATTGTAACAGTTATGACAGGCATTTGACAGAGTTCCGTCAGCTCATTGCACAATACGCAGCGAGTATAGTGTGCCTACAGGAAACGAACCTCAGACCTGATCACGGGACTGTTCCGAGAGGTTTCAGACTCTACTCTAAAGAGCGACAAGACGCTGCCCGGGCTTTCGGGGACGTTTGTACCTTCGTTCGCTCTGACTGCTATAGTAAAGAATTTCCACTCGCCACTCCTCTGGAAGCTATTGCAGTTCGCGTGTCCTTGCCAGCTATGACAACTGTTTGTAACGTGTACCTTCCACCGAACCAGCCACTTGATATTAATGACGTCTTTGATCTTGTTGATCAACTTCCAGTCCCTTTCCTTATCGTGGGTGATTTCAACTCCCATCACCCTCAATGGGGATCACCATCTTCCTGCCCCAGAGGAAGGGACGTGGAGGGCTTAATTGAAGGGTTGGATTTATCTCTATTAAATACAGAGGAAGCTACACATTTTAGCTTAGCGCACTGCACGTACTCACACATTGACTTGAGTGTGTGTAGCCGTGCGCTGGTCCCCCTATTTGGTTGGTATGTACACGACGACCTCTGTGACAGTGACCATTTCCCGATCGTTCTTACACTTCTGAACCAGAAGCCCTTGGAGTTCCCCAGTCGTTGGGTACTTAAGCGGGCAAATTGGCCCTCGTTTCAAGAACGAGCTGTGTTCGTTGATCTTGGTTTCCGGAGCGTCGATGACGAGGTACAACACGTCACCGATGTGCTTCTTGCTGCCGCCGAAGGGTCCATTCCATCCTTTTCTGGGACTCCTCGTCGCAAACTCGTCCCCTGGTGGACTGAGGATATTGCAGCGGCAATACGAGACCGTCGTCGCACTCGTAAGCATTATCGGTGACGCGCAAACATGGCCAATTTGGTGGTGTTTAAGAAATTTCGTGCCAAAGCACGGTTTCTTATCCGCCAGAGTAAGAAACAATCCCGGGAACGGTATGTGTCGTCTATCACGGCACATACCCCCTCCTGTCAAGTGTGGACTAAACTATGACGCATTACGGGAATTCAGACATCTTCTACTGTACCGGGAATTTCCATTGATAGTGAATTGGTTACAGATCCTTATTGCGTTGCAAACCATCTCGCCTCCTATTTTGCCGATATATCCGCTTCGGATAATTATGCTCCATATTTTGTTGCTTTGAAACGCGAGGCAGAACGCTTCCAGCTCTGTTTTGCCTCCCGCGCTTCGGAGGACTACAACGTGCCCTTTACGGAGTGGGAACTCCACGGAGCGCTGGCGCTCTGCAAGGACACGTCTCCCGGGCCAGATAATATTCACAACCAGATGCTTAAACACCTTAACGATGAGAGCATTCATTATTTGCTCCGGGTGTTTAATCGTATCTGGTTGGAAGGTGTGTTTCCAGCGCAATGGCAGGAAGGTATAATTATCCCTATCCCGAAGCCCGATAAGGATCCCAATTTGACAGGGAGTTACATACCTATTTGTCTCACAAATGGTCTGTTCAAGCTCTTTGAGAGGATGGTCAATCGGCGACTGGTGTGGGTCCTGGAGAAACGAGGACTCCTGTCTGAATACCAGTGTGGTTTCAGGGCGTCTCGGAGTACCAATGACCATTTGGTACGCCTGGAGACCGCCATCTAGGACGCTTTTCTCCGGAGACAGCACCTAGTCGCTGTTTTCTTTGACCTCGAGAAGGCCTATGACACCACTTGGCGTTACCGCATCCTCTCTACCCTGCATCAATGGAAATTCCGAGGTAACTTGCCGGTCTTTATTGCGAATTTTCTATCCCTTCACCTATTCCGTGTCCGAATAGGGGGGACATATTCGCAATATCATGTCCAGGAAAACGGAGTCCCACAGGGATCGGTGCTCAGCGTTACCTTATTTGCGATTGCCATAAACAGTATGGTAGCTGCTGCTGGTCCAGCAGTGGTACCGTCGCTATATGTAGATGATTTCGCTATGCATTATAGTGCTCAAAATATGGCAGTCGCTGAAAGACAGCTCCAACAAGCTATTCGGAGAGTGGAACGCTGGACACTCGAGCATGGCTTTCGGTTCTCTACCGCTAAGACCTCGGTTGTCCATTTCTGCCGAAAGCGCACTCTCCATCCCGATCCTGATCTTTATCTGGGCGATGTAGCTTTGCCTGTTGTTGCAACGTACCGGTTCCTTGGGCTCCATTTCGATCAGAAGTTAACGTGGGAGCCACACGTGCGGTGTTTGCAAACTGCCTGTGCTAAGAAGCTCAACATGTTGCGGATTCTTAGCGGCACATCGTTGGGGGTGGACCACACGGTACTCCTACGTTTTTATAAGGCGCTGATTTTATCTCGATTAGATCATGGCAGTGTAGCATATGGTTCGGCCCGTAGGTCAGTGCTTGTTAAACTGGACAGTGTCCACCATGGTGGTGTGAGGCTGGCGACGGGAGCCTTTCGGACGAGCCCAGTCGTCAGCTTGCTCGCCGAGGCTGGCGTACCTCCTTTACACCTGAGGCGCCAACAAGTACTGCTGACCTATGCTGCAACTATTCGACAGATGCCACTTCATCCAAGCTATCCATGTTTGTTTTCCAATCCGAATCGCCGGCTGTATGATCCGCTCTCCCGAGCCACTCTGCCGGCGGGGATTCGTTTGGATGACTTATACCGGCAATTCCAATTTCCTGCTGTCTCCTGTATCGTCCGAGTACCTAGCAAGGCCCCACTGTGGATGGTCACTCGCCCTGATATCATCCTGGATCTGTGCACGGCCCCAAGTCGGACACAGACTCCTCCGTCCATCGGAGGCTGTTCCAGTCCTTGGTGAGCCGGTATCCAGGATCAGGGCTTCTATTCACGGACGGTTCGAGGGTAAACGAGAACGTAGGCTGTGCATTTGAGGTTGAGGATCGTCTGTTTCTCTTTTCACTTCCCGAGGACTGTAGCGTGTGCACAGCGGAGCTCTATGCCATCTTAGAGGCTCTGCGGCACACGTTATCAGACGATCACCAGCACTTGCTTGTGTGTATTGACTCTCTGAATGCGCTGCAAGCGATCGATGTGTGTTTCCCGAAGCATCCGTTGGTCCAGCGTGTGCACGACCTGCTCGTCAGTACGTGTAATGCTGGAACCGGGGTGACCTTTGTGTGGCTTCCTAGCCACATGGGTATTGCGGGAAATGAGCTTGCTGATCAGGCGGCGAGAGAGACGGTCGCACTGCCCTTGCTACCGTATAAGGTGCCTGCTAGTGATGTACGCTGCCACGCCTCCACCCAACAAACTGAGCGGCATCAAGGAGACAACGAAGGTGTGGAAATCTTCCTTCCGATCTCTCCGGAAGGAAGCTGTGGCACTCTGTCGACTCCGGATCGGCCATGGGATTGCTACGCACTCCCACTTACTAAAGAGAGTAGACCCCCCTGTGTGTACTTGCGGCGCCCCTCTAACTGTGGCACACATTCTCTTGGAGTGTGTGGATCTGGCCGATCTGCGAAGGACTCTTAAACTGCCTAATACCCTCTCCCTTATTCTCCGTGATGACGGGCCGTCAGTAGACCTAGTCATCCGGTTCATGAGGGAAAGTGGTTACTTTCTTAGGTTTTAATGTACATTCAGACTTTTAATTCAGGTTAAGTCTGTTTTATGTTTTTTATTGCGTTCATCTATTTTATTGTTCACTATGCCTTATTTGTTTTATTGTGTTTTACCATCCACCTTTTATTCTTTTTTATTCAATTAAGGTATACTTTTTGGGGCTCACTGTCTATTTTATATAAACCATTTTCGTTTCATCCATAGCAATGAGCTGTTTTTATCTTCATCCTTTCATTTCACGCCATTTCATTTCATCAGGGGCCGATAACCTCGATGTTAGGCCCCTTAAAACAACAATTAACATCATCATCATCTTACGACTGTCTTGAACAAAATCTGGTTGAGTTGTCCTCTAGCATAAAGGAGTCTCGTCCCAAGCCCCTCTGCGACCGTACCTTTTCTTCAGGCCTCCTCTTTCCACTTCTCGCACCCTTGTCACTCGGCGCACCCTTTCTCAGTACAGCGCGCTTGTCTCATGGCTTTGTTGTCGAGTACGTGGGTGAATTATGTCATCACATCGTGCTGTTCTAGGAGAAGACTTAAGCTCTTGTAATGACCCAATGTGCACAACCCCTAGCTAATTACAAAAGAACAGCCTCTGACTTCTGTCAACTTTATACCATAAGAAAACCTAATCAATTATTTGGAATTGAATGTTTTAAAATTAAAATAAAATACATGATAATAAATTGTATGGACTACACCTACACATAATAACTTGCGGCTAATTAATTGCCAAAATAGGACATGATATGAATAACGCATGTCAAATGTTGATATAACGTCAGTGGCGTAATTGTACACATTATAATAAGGTTACATTCGTCCCGGAAAATCACGCAGACTATTGTTTACTATATTCCGTGTGACACGTGTAAATTAACACAGATCCCTAATATAACATGATACACATAATAAATTATCCTTAAATATATATATATACTTACAATCAACATTTCTTCTTTTGGTTCAACACCAATGTTTTTGTTTAGGCTATTATGTCTCAATCGCATATAGCTTATTCTTTTCTTTTTATTGTTCTGCGGTCATTACCGCTCATTGTTTATTTTACCTGTATGTGTAAGAAAAAACGACATATATGTGTTTTATTATTTGCCCTTTGTCACATTTTCTCCTTTCAAATCACATGAATTCACTTTGTGGTCTGTAGTTTGATTTCCCAAACCACCTTATATTGCAAGTTTGTTGATTTTGGAATTTCCATTTTGAGTGCTTTGTGTAAGGTCAAACGCACACACGATCACTAGTAATTTGGTTGTGCTACATAACTCTATCACCCAAACTCTCTCTCATATGTAATTACGTGAATATCACTGAAAAAAGAACAACACTAGAAATACATACAATCCATCATATTTCTGTCCTGTTTGTCCCTTTAAATATAACTCCCTTTAAGTACCATACTCCATACCAGTTCTCCCTTCATCTCGATTTCATCTCCTCTATAACAGTTAATCTCACGCGGATTAATGATATTGACCATATATCATATCTCATTAATACCTAGGTATTTACCGTTTTTGATTTACTTCCTCAACAGCTACAATATCTGCAATATTGCCTGTTTCTGGGTCACTTAAGATATATACTTCCTAAGGCTATTTATGTTGTAAGTGCCGTACAATCGAGTTGATGTATCGTCTTCTAGTATATAGGCAGTATTTCCTATACGTTTGGTAAACGTGTAAGGGCCTTCATATACAAAAAAAGAACTTGCTCATCACTTTCTCTAATTTATTCGACTGCTTCGGTACTCTTAACAGGACTCTGTCTCCCGGATTGAATAGGTCGAATTTTGTATGCTTTTGTTGGCGAATTCTTTTTGCAGCTGACTTTGATATATTCTGTTTCGCCAACTGGACAGTGTAATCCATCCCTGGTTGTTTCCCCTCATTTAAGCCCAATACCCTCGCTAGTTCATTTTGTGGCCTTTTATCGAAGTGAACTTCGTACGGTGTCATCTTCGTGTTCTCGTGCTGGACAGAATTCAGCCAAGCCTCGACTTTGGGTAGATGTCCAACCCAAGCCGAATGTTTGTCATGCACCAGAGTGCAAAAAAGACGAGCCACTTCCCTTAACGGTCGCTCTGCAGAATTTCCTTGGGGGTATCTTACAGAGGAATGAACCTGTGTGATACCAGCTTCCTGCATACTGGTTTTCCATTTCTCTGCAGTGAACTGTGGTCCACTGTCAGATAAAATCCTGAGCGAAACGCCAAACTCGGGTATATACTTGTTAATGATCAGTCGGCTACATGCGAGTCCCGTGGCTTTCCTTAGCGCATACATATATACGGATATATATTCGTAGCCCTACTGACCTCGAATGACTGGGCCAAATAGGTCCACAGACAGTAGTTCGCTGGGACTACTTGTGAGAACTGCCTGTCTTTCCCCAACTAGATATCTTACTGGATACTTGCTCCTCTGACAGGTGTCACACTTAGCTAGGGTTTTTCTAATGTACCTTCCCATTTTCTCCCAGATAAAGTCATGAGCAATTTCATAAAGTACCTTGCTGGCTCCAAAGTGTCTCAGCCCCTTATGTATAAACCATATTAATTCCTCCCTCAAAGTGCCCGGTACGCATATTGCCCAGCGATCCTTCCTACATTTTCTTGCGAGAAGGCCGTCCTGCATTTTATATGCGAACCTTCCCACTGTCACTATGTCTGAGTTGTCCCCTTCCAACCTTGCGAGTGCCTCACCCAAGATTACATCATCACGCTGTTCCACTAGCATGTCTTTCTACCGACGAAAGACGCAAATTAATAGCTCAAAGCAGATATTGCTTTAACTGTCTCTCAGCTAGGCATATGTTGTCTGATTGTTTATCCAAAAATACCTGTTCCCATTGCAAGGCTCAACATCATACCTTGCTTCACAGGTTTGAAAAGCCATGTCAGGCTCCTTCCCCTGGAAGTTCCAAAGATACATCCCCAGGAGCCAATGCGCAATCTTATACCCAGAGCTCTAGCTCGATTCGCAGTTCCCAGGTGCTGCTGTCAACCGTGTTACTGAAAGTTCAAGATTCTTTGGGTAGATGGCTTGAAGCATGTGCCTTACTAGACAATGCTGTCACTCACGACTTTATAAGTGAACGCCTTATTAAAAAACTTGGTCTTCCTAAGCAACCTACATTAATTCAGGTTACCGGTATCAACAATAGCAATGTTAAATCTTTGCATTTTGTTAAAATTTATCCTAAAGATGCTGTTAATTGTAATACAACATTACAGTTGAATTGTCTTGCCATTGATACTATTGGCAGTAATACCCCTAGCACTTCTTTTGAAATCAGAAATTGGCAATTTCCTCATGACCAGGGGCGGATTTACGTATAGGCTGTATAGGCGGCAGCCTAGGGTGGCAGATTTTAGGGGGCGGCAAATTTTGACTAAAATTTAATTTAAAATAAATAAATATATATTTTTTATTTAAAAAGTAAAAATTTGAAATCTGAATATGTTCATGCATCTACTAGAGCAGCGGTTCCCAACCTGGGGTACGCGTACCCCTTGGTGGTACGCAACGAACCGGTTAGGGGTACGCCAAAAATAAACGGTTATGGCGGGCGGCATGTTCCCATCGTACGTGTCAGTCGTAATGTAACGGCGCGCAGTGCCGTCTTATTCACGCACGTCAATGTCAATAACCCCCCCCCCTCGACATCCCACGCTGCCCCAACCCCAGTCACTTTCAAAGCTGCACTGCTATTGTCTTGATTTGTTCATTCTTGCCAAACTATCGCTAGAATTAATTGGTTTTCAATAAAATCAAAGCTGAAAAAAAATCTTATGTACTGTAATTGTTTATTTTCCTCAGATAAGTGTTCATACATCTTCATTTGCACAATTAAGTAAAAGTAAAATTGAAAAATATATTTAGCATTTTATTGAAATGAAATGCAGACTAACAGCAAACAAATAATAAATTAAAACTATTAGTTGTGAGGCACTGACCTCTGGAAGAACATAGCAACTTAAGGGGGAGGAAGGGGAAAACCAGTTCCACCCAGCGAACACTCGGGGTTAGTCGACTACAACTGGTGTCTATAGCAACACGCAACTGCTTCAAGTTCCAGTTAAAGAGACAACTCGATAAGTATAAGCTTGCATTATTTCAGTATAACCATAGTTGATTTTGTAAAACCATATAATCACCCCTAACAGACAAATTCCGGATTTTCATCACTATTTTAGAAGTTTACCTAACATTAGATATACCACATTTAACATACACCGACTGTTGCATTACCAACACTGCAACTAAATAATTGTACATATTGTATATATTTTTCACCTGTATTCTCAAACATAGATGTTATAGCCTAAGTGTAATGGATCTGATGATGATCGCTTGACGATCGAAACTGGTCATCCTAGTGTATTTATTAATCTTATGTAATTTATTTCAGGATCAGGGCATAACCCAGCTCTATTTGGGTACATTCGTGTTGACCGACTGAAAAGTACCAAACTTTTGAAAAATATTAGTTATACTGCATTCAAAAAAATAAGTTATAAATAGTTGTAAGTTATTTTTATTGTTCATGTTCTTATTAAATTAAGTACATTTTGCCCGTAAAATATTAAACGTTTTAAAAGTTTACTTTTTAGGGGGTAATATTTTAGATAAATATGTATAAAGGGGTACGGGAGGAAAAAAAAAGGTTGGGAACCGCTGTACTAGAGTAACGAGCGCCCCTTAGGGACAATCCAATACCACCCATGTGACATATTATAAGATTGAGAAATAGTGGGTCTTCTGTTTCCGTCTCTGTGTGCTGCGCGTTGGTGGAGACTGATCTGATTACCTTGGGGGCGCTCTGGTTGTTTTGCGTGGCTGGTACCTCTACCATGATTTGTGTGGCTGGTGACTTTATCGTGGTAGCTTTGCTAATTTCTTTCGTTGCGTCTGCATGGAGGGCTCCTGTTTTCTACGGTCGTCCAGCTTATTGTGGCTGCTGTTTTAGGTTCTTGCCGGGAGAAGAGAGGGTTTTCCCATCTCCCTGGCTACCGCTTCTTGTACTCTTTCCATGGTGTGGTTTCCATGTTCTGTTTCATTTGCTCTATGGATGCTTGCATGGGTTCAATAAGCATAATAGGCTTTGTATGAGGTCATCTTGTTTCCCTGCTTTCCGCAGCATTGGTTAGCATTCTTTGCTTATCAACGTGAGTCTGCAGTTAGCCCTCGTAAGCGAGTCTAGTTCGCCTAGCGTCAGACCCGCACATTTCTTATGTTCCCTTCTTTCGCATGCCTCGCATGTAGCTGAGTCCCCAGCTGCGTTTGCTTTTTCTGCAGAGCTCTGTAGGGTCCTTTACCTGCATTCTCGGTGACAGAGGAGGGGCAGACTTTTTGATATAACAGGTGATTGGTCTCGGTCCAGTGTGGGTATGGTTTCATACGAAGCTGGACTGCTATGTGTGCGTCTTGTGTGCGAGGGCATTCACAGAAATTGTTTTCCAAGTGTTTGAGTTGTTAATTGCTTCTTTGTGAAGACTGGTCTTTGTTTCTTGCTTATAAACTATTATTCACGTGTCCTTTGTTGCGAGTCTCTGGACGTCTTTTCGATGTTGATCTCTTTTGTCAATTTATCTAATAGATTGCACATCATTGAACTACAGTTAATTATCTGGCGCGTCAGAACGAAATTCATTTTTCGTTTAAAAATTGAAAATGGATGGGCATAAAAGATTAAGTGGTGCTCAATGTAGAAAGCAAGGTACTGAAAATGCGCAAAGACAGGAAAAACGCCAAAAAATGCTAATTTTTTAAACCTTCGACAAGTAAGTTGCTCAAAATAATAATTGAATAATGTAAGAAATCACTTTTTCAAATGCAATGAACTGACGTTTTTATGTGCAACCATCTTCAGATGTTCCTCCTTCTTGCCCTTCCTCTACTTCTGCCATTCTGACTGCTACTGACTTCGTATCTGAGAATGTTAATGTTGAAGAAAATGTACCAGATACAGCTCACTCAGATTTACCTACATTTTATGATGAGAAAGCAGAGGCGAATGAAATTGAGAATAATGTGTTTGTATTGAACAGTGATCCTGATCCGGCTACTTGGATTGCGAATGAATTTTATCAAGAGTACGTTGCATTGAATGGTTACAATCAGAATAAAGATTCTGATTTTAAAGAATCCAAACGAGCGTACCCTGAATATAATAGGTACTTGAACCACTCAGTGTTTAAAAGAAAACTTCAGAACGGGGAAATAGGGGATCGTAAGTGGCTTGTTTATTCCAAGAGCACAGGTTCTGTTTTTTGTGCACCGTGTTTGCTCTTTGGAGTCACAACTGACGAACTTGCGTTCAGGCACGGATTCAATGATTGGAAAAACATCCATGACTTGGCTACTGTCCACGAAAGTTCAGATCATCATAAACAATCTTTCCTAAAATTGTTTGAAAGAGCTAATATACATGGAAGAGTAGATCATGGTTTAGTACAACAACTTCAAGAAGAAATTTCGTACTGGAAAGAAGTTCTTAAAAGAGTTGTTGCTACTGTCAAAACCTTGGCAAGTCGTGGACTCTCATTTAGGGGAACAGGCAGCAATGAGCATTTCAGCGTTCCTAACAATGGAAATTTTCTGATGTTAATTGACTATTTAAGACAATTCGATCCATTTATAGATGAGCATATTCGTAATTATGGAGATAAGGGCATTGGTTGTACAAGGTACATATCCAAAACTATTTATGAATAAGTCATCGAAATTATGGCTAAAAAGTGACGTCCAAAATAGTTGAAGGAATCAAAACTGCGAAGTACTATTCTATCATTGTGGATTCGACCCCAAACATCTCTCGTATTGACCAACTTTCATTCATTTTACGATATGTAAAACGAGACGGCACTGTTACTGAACGGTTTTTAACTTTACTAGACAATCCAGGTCACAAAGCTGAAGACTTATATGATGCAGTCACATCTACTTTGAAATCTCATTGCATAGCAATTCTTGATATGAGAGGGCAATCTAACGATAACGCTGCCAACATGAAGGGCGTATATTCGGGACTTCAAGCTAGAATAAAAAACGACAATCGTCTCTCAGAGTACACACTGCTCATTCGTTGAATTTGGTTGGTACACACGCTGCAGAAAGTTGTACCGAAGCGAGTAAGTTTTTTGAATTGGTCCAGGAGTTGTATAATTTTTTTTTCAGATTCAACAGAATGATGGTCTGTTTTGCAGCATTTTGCTAATTCAAAATTTGCGAAACTAAAATCATTGTCTACAACTCGTTGGTCTACACGTGCTGATGCGGTTTCTGTTCTGGTTGAATTTTGGGACGAAATAATAAATGATTTATCAGCTTTTGAAGAAAATCCCAACGAAAAAGCAATAGTCGAAATGAAGCTACAGGCCATCGGAATAATATGGAATGACTAGAAAGTGCATTCATGCTAAGTATTTGGTCTGTTTTACTTAAACGATTCGATGCTACAAGTCAGAAATTGCAAGCCATGGATACCAGCATTTCAGATATTTTGGATTTGTACAAATCGTTGGTTGGTTTTGTAGAAGATGTTCGGAAAAATTTTGAACTTTATGAAGAAACAGCACGGAAAATGTCTACCACCCAGGAGTTTGAAAAAGACGATCGTAGGAAGGAACGAAGTACGTTAATGTCTGATGAATTGTATGAAGATGATGTTGAGCTAGGTGGAAAGAGAATTTCAGAGTAAATACTTTCAATATAATTTTGGATAGACTCGATAGAGATTTGAAGGACAAATGCGCCGATTTTGAAAGAATTTTTCAAAAATGTATCGCGCTTATCGAATTTGGTACTATGAATGAACCGGAATTAAGGAAAAATGCGGCAACACTACAAGAATATTTTCCAAATGACATAGAACAAATATTTATAAATGAGCTGTGCCACTTTCAAAAATATTGCCAAGTAAAAAAAAACCGCCTTTAGAAATATTAAGATTTATTCGACAGAATGATCTACAAGGAGTATTTCCAAATGTTTAAATAGCCTACCGCTTGTTGAACTGCACAGCAGTTACCAACTGCAGTGCCGAACGCTCGTTTTCATGTTTAAAGCTCATAAAAGACTATTTGAGCTCAACCACGAGCCAGGACCGTTTGGTTTGTCAAATGATTTTAGCAATTGAAGCAGAATTAATGTCAGATATGGTATTTGACGATATTATCAAAACTTTGGCTGAAAAAAGCACGGAGAAAGATCTTTGTTAGCACACCTAGATCTTAAGCTATACCTACTGTACATATAACATTTAATTATACGTGTAAAAAAATCAACAAGAATTTTTAATCGGTTGCCTTACTACCTACCACTCAATTTTCACACTAACCTAAAAGATGGGGGGAGGGGCAATTTTTATTTTGCCTAGGGGTGTCTAAACGTTAAATCCGCCCCTGCTCATGACATTCAGTTGGTAGTAGAGATGGGACTATCGACTACTTTTAACTATCGACTGACTAGTCATTCGTTGGAAGAAACTATCGACTAGATATTCGACTACTTTCAGTCGAATGGTTACCTGAATACGCATAGCTCTTAAAAGCGTGTCGTTTCATGTATTCGACTGAAAGTAGTCGCTTCTAGGCGGCGTACAAAGCACTGTAAGCCGTTACCCGCGGAGTTCTGTTGTACCAACAGATGAAAAACAAACTTCTCCCTAACCTACCTATTTTTGCAGACGTTAGTTTGGACTACGCGACACTCGGCAACATGCAATTGATTCAAGTTATTTATTTTTACTGTGCTTCGAATGGAGGTTGCGGCGTTGTGTATAGTGCAGCCATTATATCCAATGTTCCAATGAGAATGAGTAAATGTTCCCCGATATTGGTATAGGACACATTACCTGTATGTATTCTGAATAAGTGAAGCAATAGAGCAATACTTAATTAAATTACTAGAACTGAGTTCGTAAGTACCGGTAACAATTCCATAGCCAAAATTGTGACGTACCTTTTATTTCTTAGTTGTTTTGCAGAAAATACTAAGAATGTAGAGCTGAAATACAACTTGAACAAGAACACGACAGCCTAGAATAAATACACACGAGAGACGACAATAGAGCACTTTAGAACAGTAACGAGAGCGAAATTTCAGTGGAGATGTTGGCAACTATGTGAATACAAACAATTTATGACCAGAACGTAAAACTATGCCAGCGCTCAGAACATGTTAAAACAATTGGGATCAGTTCAGTCGTATGAAAACGACTTGTTTATGTTACGGTGAGTAGTCGTTGAATTCATTCGACTGTTTTCTAAAAGCAGTCAAACAAGTCGATGGTTTTAACTTTTGTCAGTCGACTGCTGATGCCCATCTCTACAAAACAATTGACGACCAGAATAAATTTGAGCGTACACGCCCTCCGACTTGCTAAAATGCTATTAATATTGGATCCCAATATAAAATATTTTCTGATTTAATTTTCCTGGAGAATCTATTCTATGTTTGCATCGATCATTACCATCATGCTATGGGGAGAATTTCATAATAGTTTTCTTGTAATTCATTTATCACGCGGTAGAATAAATGAATGAAATTCAATCATAAAAATAAATAGAACTCTAAGCCATAATTGGTAAGCCCATGTTCAAGTTGTGTAATAATTCAAGAATGCACCCAATTCTCATTAAAAGTGTATAGACTGTGTTAAGGAGTTCAAACTAAACCTAAATATTAAATGCTTAACATTTCCAATGAAATGACATATATATATATTTTGACAACTGGACGTAGGCTATTTCATTGAAAGAATCTACGAACAAGAAACTGTATAAAACTATAGGCACCTACAGCCGTCAAGCTGTCCTCACAGTACCCGCTGGAGATTCACGTCACCACTTTAACTATACGGTACCTCGAGATAAGCCTAAGTGCGCCAACTGTGAGGGAACACATAAACTCTTCCATCCCTGCCCTCATGTCTTTGCCACTAAACCCCCCTCCCACACAGCACGCCACTGCTCTGACACAGTTGTTTGGCCTGCTACTACAACTCTCAGCCATAACCCTGTAAACTACAGCTAAACCAAACCCAGAACCCCCTAATACACTTCATTTGCAGAGCAATAAAATCCATAAATCAACTCCGCAACAAGCTTCACAAAACCTAAATTATAAACGAAAAGACTACTCCACAAACACCAAAATCAGTAAACCTCCCTCATTTCAGCCACACTACACCTTAAACAGGCATAGAAAGCATAGTCATGACCCCTTCATGGAGTAGGATATTGTCCAAACACGATCATGTCTCCTTCAACTTTACCGAAGACTTCATTAAATTCTATTAAAAATTCATAAACTCATTCCACAAATCTTAAAATCAGTATACATCCCTCATTTCAGTTACTCTATTCATTAAACAAACATAGAAGGCGTAGCCATGACCCCTTCATGGAGTAGGCTATTGTCTAAATCTGACCACGCATACTACAACCTTAATCTAATTCAAAATTACGGCCAAATGATCCATCTGACTGGGAGGCAAAGGTATTTACCGGCTTGCCTGGGATGATGAGCCTCAAAACCGGTATCTGGAGTTCAAACATAACCTAAATATTGAATGCTTAACGTTTCCAATTACTTGGACAACTGGATTTAGGCTATTTCATTGAAAGAATCAACGAACTGTATAAAACTATAGGCACCTACAGGTATACTTAACTTATTAATTAAAGCTCTACAATAAACATACAGCACAATCAATTGTAGCATGAAGTTATCCTGAAGAAGTCGTTTGATTAGAACGACTACTTAAATTCGAATGATTCCATTCACTTGGAATTAGTAGTTGTTTCATTCGAATGATTTCCAACGATTGCTTTGGGATCAGTCGTTTACAACGACTATTTAAATTCGAATGATTCCATTCGCTTGGAACTAGTCGTTTGCCAACGACTTGTTTCATTCGAATGATTTCCAACGATTGTTTTGGGATCAGTCGTTTGCAAACGACTTGTTTATGATACGGTGAGTAGTCGTTGAATTCATTCGACTGTTTTTTAAAAGCAGTCGAATAAGTCGATTGTTTTAACTATCGACTAATTCGACTGTTTTCAGTCGACTGCTGCCCATCTCTAGTTGGTAGATCCGACATTTAATACAAGCGCTCCAGTAGACATACTTCTCTGTGCCCATGTATTTTGGCAATGTCTCCTTAGCTCCAAGGTCAAAATATCACCAGGAGTGTTCGCTCATCATACCAAACTAGGCTGGTTAGTAACGGGTCAAGTCCCTCGTAAGTCATTTCAAAATTTCTCACAATGTCATTTTGTTAATACAAGTCTTGATCAAAACTTAGAAAGATTTTGGAAAATTGAAACTATAGAATCAGTTTCACCTTCCTCAGTTGAAAATGAAATATGTGAAAAACTGTTTTGCGAAACAACTATACGACTTCAGAGGGTAGATTTGTTGTAACCATGCCCCGCGTGGATAATCCTCCTCTTCTACTTGAAACACACCCTAGAGCTCTTAGAGCACTCTATGCTGTTGAATGCAAAATTAAACGTGACCCTGTTGTCAAAACTCAATATTCTGCATTTATGAAAGCATATGAGGCGCTCGATCATATGGAGGTTGTTACCAGGAGAGATGATGCTTCATATAATCCACCTGAAGTCATTTATCTTAATCACCATCCTGTTTGGAATAATGACATTTTAAAGGAGAACATATGAGTGGTCTTCAATGGCTCTGCTTTGGATGCCAACGGAACTTCTCTGAATGATACTTTATCACCTGGTCCTCCAATTCAATCTAACATCTCTTCTGCTTTAACAAATTTTCCTCTTCCGGAGTTATCAGACTTGTCGGATGCTGGGAAGATTTCAGGATCCTCTCTAATCGTTTCCGACTCTCCCCTTCTCTTACAGCGATATCATTCCTCTTTCCATAAATTGGTAATGTTTATGACTTATCTCCTTCTATGGATATATTTTGTAGTGAATCAACCTCTATTTTCTAAACCATATTTAACCCTTTCTGAGCTAGGTTTAGCCACTATAAAAATCTTATGGCTTGCTCAACGGGAAATATTCTCTGAAGAATGTCAGACCTTTTCTCAAGGTCAATCCCCTGAGGCTAAAAAATGTATTTCTGGAAAACTATATATTTCTCTTCATGTATGCATGGTTACCGGAGCAGTTCACTTAGAACTGGTTACCAATGCCTCTACTGCTTACTTTTTGGCAGCTTTTACCAGATTTTCTGCCCGCCAAGGTCTTCCTTCAGAAGTGTTCTCGGATAATGCTAAAAATTTTGTAGGAGTCTCTGAGCAAATTAAGAGAGCTCTTACTCATAATTCAGCGTTAGAAAAGATTACTGATTATGCTCACCAGAGAAATTTCAAGTGGCATTTTATCCCCCCTTATGCACCTCATCAAGGTGGACGTTGGGAGTCTTGTGTTAAACTCACCAAGAAGCACCTTAGACGAGTTTGTGGCCGCACCCCCCCTTTCTCATGAAGAATTTAATTCCTTAATTATTTTTATTCAGGGCATAATTAATTCTCGCCCTTTATCTCCCTTATCTAATGACCCTTCAGATCTTCTGCCGCTAACACCGGGTCATTTTCTTATTGGTGGTCCATTGAGTGCCACTCCCCCTCTGTTATATTCTAATTCTGAATCTTCTTTAGCAATTTCTTGGCGCAAAATTGAAAGCTTGCGCAATAATTTTTGGTGTCGCTGGAGGTTGGAATACCTCGGTTTGCTTCAGCAGCGAAACAAATGGCGAATGTCCTGCTCTAACCTTCAGGTAGGGGACTTGGTGCTTATGAAAGATTCCTGTCCCCCTCTTGTGTGGAATTTAGGTAGGGTTGTTGAGTGCTTTCCTGGCAGAGATGGTAGGGTCCGCGTGGTAAAACTAAAAACTTCTGTTGGTCATTTTCTCAGGCCTATCACCATGCTTGCTCCTTTACCACGCGAAGCCTAAATCTTGTGCTTTCTTCCTGCAATTTTTTCTCTCGCCCCTCCCAGCATGTTCGCTTTTGCGAATGGTTTTGTAGGTTTTGTTTCCCGTACGGTTTGAAACATTTGTTCAATCTTTCTGCCCCATTATTTTACTTCGCTATAATTGCAGTATGAACGCGGTGTTCTGTTTATTTATTGTTTAATTAACTTATGTTTCAATTGAATTGTTGTTCTTTATTATTTCTTGCCTACTCACCCTTTTCTGAAGTGTGTTTATCTAGACGCACCGCTCTGTCACACTTCCTCACAAATACTGTGCTCCCCTCAGCAGTAACCCTCGCAATGTGTATGGAGATATGCGCTGATTGGCTGTTGACCCCCCTCCTCCCATCTGGAATGTTCGGCGCCCTATGGCGTCATTTTCACTATATATTGCCTTCATCACCGTTCTACTGTGCCTGTCTACGTCTGTCTACATCCGATCACGGATGCCTGCCTGACCACGACAAGGCCCTTATTGTGTCAGCACTGTTGGTAAACATCGTGTAGCTGGAACCACTCTAAGCGGCATGCCTCATTGTTTGGACTTTGTCGTGCTGGGCAAGTTCTGAGTCAACGACCTTCATCTCATCAACTCTGCAATGTGAAATTGTAACTGCTCGTAACCCGCCAGCCAGGTCACTACCAAGAGATCTGTTATTGCTGGTTACATTTCGTCGAAGGAACCACAATCTATTTTTTTCGGAAGCCATGCCGAGAATTCCTGGAGGAAGCCTTTTTTTGGATTTTACGACCCGCTCCCTGCGGGCCAGCTAACCCATGGCCGTGTTCCAGCACTCCACTTGAAACTTTGAATCGTGCTGAACCAAAGCTTCGATTCTGCCCTGTTCGGGCAAAACAATACTACTTCCTGCTACTGTCTGAGCGAGTCTCCTGCAGGACGATTTTATAGGAAGATACTCTGTATCAAGTATCCAACCATTGGTAAAGCCAACTTTAATTAATCTTGTTTAATACATTCTTTCAAGGCCAAGCCTATTTTTGCTTCTTGCTTTTTTGGATCTTTTCTTGAAAATACTTTTTTAATCGCCTGTTATTAGGCTTTTTTATGCATTCGTATTGTAATTCATATTTCCTAGTCAACGTTTACTCTGAGTTTCCTGGAGAAACAATACATTTTGAATTGCCTTCTTTTAACTATCATTCTAATGAAAATATTTGTTATTAATTCAAAAAATCAAATAAATGTATTATCTCTAGTTATCAATGTTTGGTCTCTTCCTTGCCGCTCTATTTACATTCCACTGTGTGCCCGAAACCTAATCCTCTGCTAATTCCCAGTTGGGGTGCTACTCCAACCACCCAGTCAGTAATTACCAAATACAAGGACGTCAAAATCTGCAACCACAATTTATCAGCCCTGGTAGATAGTGCTTGTCATTTCAACTTGTTGAGGCAGGAAGCTTTATAGGACATGGAAAACGACACCCCAGAGCTGCAACCAAGCAACCGGATCCTGACTGGTTTGGGCGCAAGCAAAGCGTCCGTGCTGGGATGGTTCAACACGACGATCACCGTTGACGACCAGGATTTTTGTGTCGACGTCCACGTTGTTCCCGACGATGCTATTCCAGTTTCTATGATTATTGGAATCGACTTACTGGATCAGGCTGAGGTGTTGATTTCTAGAGAGGGCGTTTTGTTGAAAAAGAGAGAAGAGACTTTGGTCATGTGCACTGACGCTGGTGAAGACAAGAAGGAGCTGGACATTGAGAAGACTGTATCTGAGGAGGCCAAGGCAACAGTCAAGCAAATCGTAGCGAGTTACACCCCAATGAAAATCAAATCCACGAATATCCAGATGAAGATAGTTGTGAAGACAGAAGAACCGATATGTAGCAGACCGAGACGATTGGCACCGAGAGAAAAATAGGTGGTTGAGAAGCAAATTCAGACATGGCTGAAAAATGGAATTGTGCAACCAAGTGTATCCGAGTATGCCAGTCTTGTTGTAGTCGTGAAAAAGAAGGACGGTTCACATCGTGTCTGCGTGGACTACAGACCACTGAATAGGATCATCGTCAAGGATCACTACCCCCTCCCTCTCATCGAAGATTTGCTTGACAAACTCGAAGATGCTCGTGTATTCTCTACTCTTGACTTGAAGAATGGTTTATTCCATGTAGACGTTGAAGAAGAGAGTAGAAAGTATACATCGTTTGTTACCCACTGATGTCAGTACGAGTTCAAGAAAGTCCCCTTTGGTCTCACTAACAGCCCATCTGTCTTTCAACGATTTATTAACGCTGTGTTTTGGGAGCTGATAAAGAGAGGACTGATCTTCATCTACACGGACTATTTGATAATTCCGGCGAAAACTGTAATGGGAGCTATTCAGTTGTTAATTGAAGTACTTGACATTGCACGGGACTACTGATTGCTGATAAATTTCAAGAAGTGTCAATTCTTGAAAAGGAAGGTTAATTTTTTGGGCTACCAAATCCAGGAAGGAAATTTTCAACCGTCAAATGAGAATACAGCAGCTGTACAAAACCTCCCGGTGCCGAAGACGATCACAGCTTTCCAAAGCTTCTTGGGATTGACAGGGTACTTACGGAAATTTATTCCAGGCTACGCTTCAATCGCCAAACCTTTGAGCGATATGCTCAGAACTGGCCATGACTTTCGGTTTGGAGACATGGAGAGAGAGAGGCATTCGAGGAGTTGAAACGAATCTTGTCATCCAGTCCTGTGTTGAGACTGAGCTTCATACAGACGCTAGCGAGTTCGGTTATGGCGCCGTGCTCCTGCAGAAGCTACCCGAGGATGGTCTACTTCACCCGGTCTCATACATGAGCAAGAATACTACGCCGAAAGAAGAAAAATATTGAAGTTACGAGCTCGAAGATCTCGCCGTTGTTCGAGCCTTGAACAAGTTCAGAGTCTACCTTTGGGAGTGGATTTTAAAATAGTGACAGATTGCTCGGCGTTCCAAAAGACTATGCAAAAGAAAGATCTAACACCCAGAGTTGCTCGATGGGCCCTGTCGTTGGAAGAATTCTCCTACACCATCGAACATCGTTCTGGAACGAAGATGCGACATGCTGAAGCCTTGAGTCGGTGTACCGCAGCCCTTTTCGGATTCGCTGATAGTCTGATTGCTATAATCAAGAGTATTCAAAACAAGGACGAAGGACTACTCGCCATCAAGACTATCCTGAAGGAAGGACCCTATGAAGATTACGTGTTGAGAGACCAGATGTTATTCAAGTTTGTAGACGGCCGAGAACTTCTAGTAGTACCAAAGTCGATGCAGCAAGAGATCATCAGATCAATTCATGACAAAGGGCTCTACGAGGTGAAGAGAACAGAGGTGGAGATAAAACAGCAGTAGTACGTTCCAGGATTGACAGAGAAGGTGAAGTAAGTGATCGGAAGCTGTGTGAAATGCCTGATTGTAAACAGAAAGTCTGAAAACCAGGAAGGATTACTTCACCCACTGTTCAAGGAAAGTCAGCGTTTACACACCTATCATCTGGATCATGTAGGACCGCTGGAATCAACGCATAAAGGCTACAACCACATCCTTGTGGTCGAGGACAGCTTTACCAAGTACACCTGGTTGTATCCAGTCAAGACCACCAAGTCGAGCGACAGCAAGCTGGAACTGCAGAGGATCCTCGTCGAAAACCCTGCTCAGATGATCTGGGACCGAGGGCCATCTTTTACCTCAAAAGAATTTGAAGAGTACTGTAAGGACCTAGGGATCAAGCACTGCTTGGTGACCACCAGGTTACCCAGAACCAACGGCCAGGTGGAGCGCATCAACGCGATTGTGACGTCCATCATAGCCAACCTGTCCGCCGAAGATCCAAGCAAATGGTACAAAGTCATCCCGTCGGTTCAACTGGCACTGAACTCGACTTATCAGAGAAGTATAGGTCCAACACCGTTTGAATTCTTGACGAGGGTCAAGATGCGAGACAAAACAGATCTTCAGATCATGGAGATGTTGGAAGAAGAAGCCATTAACAATTTTGAGGATCAACGTGACCAGATCAGGCAGGAGGCAAAACTGCAGATTCTCGAGACTCATGTGGAGAACCGCAAGAACTTCAACAAAACAAAAACAAAAACGCTAAGAAGCCTTGACTTACAACATCGGAGACTTAGTGGCTGTCAAGAGGACTCAATTCGGACCAGGTGTGAAATTGAAGGCCAAGTACATGGGGCCCTATCAAGTCACGAAGGTCAACCCCAATTATACGTACGATGTCGAAAGACGAGGAAGCAACGAAGGACCCAAGACCACCACCACCTGTGCTGAATACATGAAACCCTGGTCTGAGGAAGGCTTATCGTCCGGGTCAGACGATGATGATCAGGACGGCTGAATGTGGCAAGACGGGGAAGAGTTTCGAGGTTTTGCCGCGAGTGATGTAGAGGGCGCGCGGACATAGAAAAAACAGTGGCCATGGACTTGATTATTGTTGTTCTTTGGAGCTGGGAAGGCATCAACGTATTCTGTATTGATAATGTAATCTATTTTATTTGCATTTGTTAAGTAAACAAATATTCTTTTTCAACAAATCAAACGTGAGTGTTTTTGACACCGGTTCCCCCAATTATATTATTATTATTATGATATTAAAATACATTTCACCGTTTGTTTAAACGATTATATGCCTTCTATATCATTACCAAAACAAACAAAAAAGATAGGAAATGTTATGGAACATTTCTGGAAAAATGTGATTTTACCTTATATGGGTTGTCTTGAGATTTTGAGAGAACTACGAGGCTTACAGTCCCCGCCCTGCGCTTCATTTAAAGAAAATTAAATGGCCTACAAATTATATTTTGCAAGTACTACTCGTATGATCAATGGTCTCGACGCAGTTTCGGTCCAAAGAAGGTCTAAAACTAAAATTTTCAACTTTTGGATAAACTGGCCTATTTTCAAAGTGCCGAAATTCAGTAACCAATTGACGTACAGAGCTCCGGTTTGGTTTAATTTGTCAAACATTTAATGCTCTTAACAAACATATAGAGTAGCGTTCGACGAGGAATGCATGGATAAGGAGATATAGAGCAGAATATGAAACAAGTCCAAAAATTTCGCGGTTTTTGGCGTGTAAAATTTTTTTCACAACTTTTTGAGAGTCGCAAACTTGGGTATACATAGCCCTAATGGGTCCAAACAACATACTAAAGAATCAGAGGTACATCATGTTTTGAGAATGTATTGTCGTTTTTGACTGGCTAGTATTTAGGGGGACACAACAACCATTACACCAGGCTGTTCCAGCCGAGCTTCTCACCAGTGAGCAATGGAGTACTCGCCACAATGCGTGAGTAAACCTGCAACATGCAATACAGCTCTGCTGTGGGGGCTGCCGTCACTTCGTGGTGGATATATCAAGACTGGCAGGAAGCGCATGGACTTGTGCTATGACCTTCGCAAAGTGACGTATTGGCTATCACCCCCAGTCCCTCTCCAACTGCACTCCGAGCATCACTGCTGAGAACTCGCGTGTACGCATACTCAAACTCGTGGATTTGGAAGAGCCTGCGTTACACCATGACATTATACAGGATTTTTTTTGGTATTTTTAGTTTCCACATGTATTAGTTAGGACTGCTGCATAAAACTGCGTACCATTTGCTAGTGCTAAAAGGCGCGCTTTATTTTATTGTGTACTATAGGAATCCAGCGAGGTTACGCTGAGATTTTATAAGCAGCAATATCGTAACAAAATAGTGTGATTGTAGCAGGTGTGAAACAGGTTCCAAG
This sequence comes from Meconema thalassinum, assembly GCA_946902985.2. Lineage (NCBI taxonomy): Eukaryota > Metazoa > Arthropoda > Insecta > Orthoptera > Tettigoniidae > Meconema > Meconema thalassinum. The sequence continues at coordinate 1,139,981,261 of OX336389.2, forward strand.
CTACTGTAGCCTTGGGGACCGCAAACTTACTGAGACGAAACTCATAGCGCACGAACAGAATTATGTTATTTTATTATATTCAAAGACTTTGACAGGAAAGACATGAATAGTAGCAGCGAGTACGAACAGGTCGTGGTTCGATGATTTAAAACATCGTTCTTGTGGAGGTCAATTTTTAGTATAATTACCTCATGTTAATAAAAATGAAAACAGAGCAGAGTGTAGTTCTGAGATATTTAATAATTTGTTGAAAACATTTACTGAACCTTGTATCAATTAGGGAGGCCATTGAGAGCCATTATGTGTAATTTTAGGAGTTGATTATAATATTTATAATCCTTGTAGCAGGATCATGATGGTATTTATTACGGATGAAGTGAAGTTACATTGAAAGTTGATTTACGTGTTGAATATTTGTAGCGTCATAGGACTGAAGCCATGACAGCTTTTCTGAAGTAAGCTTAGTGGAAAGCTAGTAACGAAGTGTTAGTCACATGAACAGGTGGCATGTGAGACTATGAATAATGCATAATGGAGATGCAAGTTGATCTTTGTTGGTGAAATTGATGATGGTAATTATTCATATTAGGAGTTGGTACGATTGTGAATATTTCAAAGGAGAGTAAATAATCAACGAAAATAACTGGATAATTATATAATATAAGGGAAACTTTTGAGAAATTAATAATTAAATTTGATAATTATAATAATTCGAAACATGAATCAACGTGACAAAAATTTACCTCTACACCTCCCACTTAAATAGGAATGGATTTTGCTCTTTAAAAATAATTATAATAATTTCTAATTAAATTATATTCTGGATAACTTTATGTACTTGTGTTATTAGATTTTTGCAAGACATGACGTAACCAATTTTGAGACGTGTGATCCCATGTCATGAGATTATAATTGGATATCATGGACATGACCTGATCAGTGGCGTGAGACGGGATTATCTTTGCGGCCACCAACCTAACATTTTCCACCCATTTAGATAACAGTGTACAGTAGTGTAGTCACAAACAGTGATGCGCCAGGGTAGGAAGGGCTCACATTGAGCAACAATAGGAGTGATTTATGTTTGATTTGTGTGTGATTTTTTTCTTTGTTCCTAACTTGTGTAAAAAGTGTTTCTGTAAATATATTTTTAATAATGTCATGGAATTATTAAGATTTATTTTGCTTTATTTTGACTTTCATCCCATGCGGACTTTTATGTAATTTAATTCATTTCAACGTAAATTAAGATTAGCTAAAATGATTTAGTAAAAATAAATGCAATATGCGACACCTTCGTATCGTAGGTATTTTTATCGTTGCTGTGTGATTAAATGTAACTTGAAATTATTGTAAAAGGATGAGGTATTTATTTACCAGTAGGATCAGATGTGATTATTATTATTCTTAAGGGGACATTTATATTTGCGTGGGGATTACTATACATGTCGCGTACTTAGTTAGATGGCTGATTGTTTTTGTTGATAGGACTTCGTTAGAGGATATTTTTAGGTATTTAGTTAAGAGATTATTTTTTATTTTGAGCTAGATTAATGATAGATTAGCCAGGGGATCCTCTATCGAGTAGGATAGGGATCTGAATTTTAAAATAAATTTATAGGAAATTTTAAATAAGCCTGGATTATTTAGTAGTTGTGTATTTCCTCGTGGGTGTGCACCCTGGGCTAGTTTGAGCTAGCGCCTCTTATGGAAAACCCAGGAAACGGCCCGGGATTAATTTTCGTGTGTGGAGCTAGTCTAGATGCACATCTGAACATCTCCTTATATGATTCGTTTGGAAAGGGGTCTCATGGCGGCTGAAGTGGCTCCGAGTCACATGGAACTTCGGACTAAACGGGCCCAGTACATCTCTGTACGTTTTATAAACTTAGTTGTATCCTAAACTCTTCATGGGAAGGACAGAAGTCATAAAACAACTTAATATGTCGTACTGATTTGAGGTTTTTAATACTCCCAATACAGTAAAAGCCATGGGCGCCCCTGTCTGTAACTGACGTGTTGACTCGAGTCTGTGGGCGCTCCAATTGTCACTTGTCCGATGAGCTAATCAACTTGTTACTTCCTCACAGCTGTCAGGGAAGGAACGTCCCTTGGTGTACTTATAATTCTATTCTAGCTGTCAAGACACCGTCAAGTGAGAATTCGATTTTCAACTCTGACACTCTGACTGGCGTAGAATTTTGTTCCGAATATAAATCTTTCGCATCCAATACCTTGCTCTCTTTTCCCACTGAAGTTTGTAGTAATTGGAGCAAACAGTAGCAGGTGTATTCAATTACCTTTTAGTTCAATTCTGGAAACTTAATTCCACTGATTACTTTACCCCGAGGCTAACGCCACAGTCGCCCACACTCGCGAGCAAAAGGGCAGACACCGCTGCTCGCTGGAGAAATACAGCCAATGGAAATGGAACGGGATCAATGCTAACTGTTTTGTGAGGGGTTTCAAACGTCATGGCTACCAAGCCCGTGTACTTCAGTGTGTGTTGAATTTGTCTGATAACATGTGACTGTAGTAGTGTGGATAGTTTGGGTCGGGGATGGGGTAGGTGGCCCGGGACTTGAATTAAGGCATTCAGCCGGAGAGAGTGTGGAAAAACCCGTGGAAAACCAAACTCAGGATAGCCGCTGTTAGGGCCAGAATACGAAACTCTGATCTCCGTACACGCTCGCCTAGAGCAGCGTAGCAAGGCTGAGGTGGACTGACTCCACGGCCACTCAGTTACCCTTGCGAGGCATTGTGTATCTGTAATTACATTCTTGTACATTCACGTACAGATAACCCACTCTCAACCTGTGACATTGCGCTGCCTAGGTTTAACACGATTCTAACTGGCATTTGCATTTTAATGAGATGCTGTAAAAGGTAATAATTTGTTAAACTTGAATTGCTTTCATTCCATGAGTTGTTGTTGTTGTTGTCTCCACGCAGTGCACTTGTGTAAGGGCTGAACCCGTTCATCAAGGCACCAATGTATTGATCGCTGACAATCTCTAGTTACATAAAGAGATGGCAGAGATACTATATTTTGGAGCAATTGTATGGAGGTAATTACATTTATGGGTCATGAAGAAGATTCAGGAGGCCTTGTGATAAATTACAAAATGTATTCGAAATATTTTTATATGAAATGAAATTACGAGATTTTTTTCCAGGAAATTTATAATTAATTACAATTAACCTCAAAACATTCTAGATAATTCCAACATGAGAAGTGATGTGATTGGTTAAATAACGAACAAGCCGGAAGTGAGAGCTGAACTTGAGAACTTTTCGACTGGAGGTCGAGATGTGAACTAGCTGAAATTTGAGTGTCGGACTTATCCGTAAAAGTTGGGTGAATAAGTACCTTTATACCCTGTGAAAGTGCCAAATTACTCATTATTATTGTGAGAAGTGACGTACTGCGCCTGTTTCACTTCCCCCCTCCTACGAGGTACAACTGCCCGGCTAGTAACGTTATAACCCGTTGGAAATGGAACACGCACGCTACTACTTTAAATGTCCATGCATTGGAATCTGGCTCGATATGATTTCACTTTCTAGCTCGGTATGAGGAGTTTCCTTAAATTTCAGGGGTATAACGGGATCATTGGCAGGTGGGTTTCCTCAAACCAAACCCAACTATGTACTAACATGGCTACCATCACCAAGCAAGGGATCCACCTACTGAATAACAATTCCAGAAATTTCTATAAAGTTCTCCCAAACACACTCCGTTATTTATTCCCCGTAAATAAACAACAAATGAACGATGAGCTAACTACAGTACATTCCCGAATCCTATTTAATGCAACTGACGCTAGGAAACAATTTCCATAAACAATTTAAAATCTTTTCCGCTGTCATAAAAAATGTTCGTAAGATTCACTCGCAAAAATCAGCGCCTGTCCTGCATTAGCCTCGAGGAGAACAGAAAACGCACGTCTTGCATTAGCCTCGAGGAGAACACATTTTACTGAAACTCTTCATTTTCCTGATCGATTGTCTGACACCCATGTCACTAAATTTTAACACAAATATCCACTGACACTCATATTCTAATGGAGAAAATCCTGTTGCTGACCTATAGCTCGTCAATAGTACGTTTAATGTAATTCTATACATACGATCTTGTTAAACTGTTTTATACTCAAGCCCAAACTAACTTGCTCTAATAAACACAATAATACTATTCGCTGCTCAATATCAGCTGATATAATTTCTTTTCCAGAAATATTTCCTATGTCAGTTATGATGTCTAAATAATCATTGCATTTATTTCTCCTTAAAACAAATGTTTTTCTACAACACAATTGTTCCTTGAAAAAATCACAGTGTATTTACAACTTTCCCCACTTTGGGTAATATCTCACTCTCTTCTGTTCACATCAGAAGAAAACCATCATGCCCTATCATCGTAATTCCTAAACATGGTCATATCCAGGCATTTATCAACTCATTTAAAGTCATTAAATGAAGCGTATGCGGGAACAAACGTCTATGTTACATTTCTTACTTATTCAGAAAAACAGCAATAAAGGTGACTGTTGTCCGTAGGGCAGGGTTACGCGGTAAGACGTAACATAGGCTTTAGTTCCTAAAAAAAAAAAAAAAAAAAAAAAAAAACCAGCACACCACAGTTCGAGCGGGAAGCGATGTAACATAGACTTATCAATTTCGGGAATACTAAATCCATCGTTTGAGATATGCTTGAACTTCTTGCAAATGCGTATTCAAAAAATATCATAGATGTTTGTTCCGTGAATTTCTCAAATTACACAAAATGTAACATAGACATTTGTTCCCACATAGACTTGAAATGTTAAGTCAAATTCTGTCCAAAATTTTGCTTCTCAAATAAGAATATACATAATTATAATACTCCTCTGAATACTGTTAATGAGATATACTTTTTCTGTAATACAACCTCAATGAAGACTTCTTACTCTTCCCAATAATTGCATGATGTCGAATAATAATGTCAAACCTTGGCTACTACAATACTTTTCTGAATAATACACATACTAGGGCATTCGATAAGTAATGGCAATACAGTTGTCGATCAGCGATCCTAGTGGTGACTGTTGTAATCTTGTAGTATATTTTTGAGCAGTCTTTGTTGTATAAATCTGTAATATTGAAAGTCTCCAAATAGCTGATATTTGTGAATAGGCTACATTAACTGTTTCTCACATTCAGTAAGTAATACCGCCCTAAAAAGATGATCAGTAGATATGAACGAAGGTGCTTCATAAATATCCAAGTGGCAAGAGGAAAAAGTGCAACTCAGAGCTTTAGAGCATTGCAAGAACCTTGCGAGAGAGAAGTCCTACCTTAACGAACTATTCCAAGATGGGTGGAAGTCTTCCGTCAAGGAAGAGAGGAATGTCGTGCTGGTAGACCCGTTGCTGCAATTGACGATCTCCATGTTCAGGCTGTAAGGGCATTATTGGAAAAAGACAGGCGCTGGACATGTGTGGAAATTTCTAAGGAACTTGGTATTGCAGCATCGTCTGTCCATCACATTTTAAGAAAATAGCTGAAGATGCGAAAGGTTTGTGCCCATTGGGCACAAAATTGGAAAGTGGCAGCGAATGGAGACAGCAAGATGCATGTGGAGCGATATGAACCTGAAGGTGAGACCTTTCTTCGTCACGTTATCACAATGGATGAGACATGGGTACAGTCCTATACACCTGGTCATTGATAAGGGTTAATATGTGAAAGGTAATAAAGGGACAAATTTCGATAGGGAGCCCACATTACTATTACGACGGCTAATTATGTCAGAACGGGGCCGAAGGAATTGTTGGAATATTAAATGTTTGAATAAGTAAACTCAAGATCGAGTAATTATTTAATTTAAATAAACTTATGGAGAGACAAAGTAAACGTTGTTTTGATGGACGGAAATTTTAAAGGTAGATAGTAATAGTCAGCGATAAGTGCATATTAGTAAAAGGTGGGATTTTTATCCGAATATTTCCGGGACATAGGGACATTAACCACGTTATTACTCGAAATTTGGTTAATATAATGCAGTTGTGCTTGATTAATAAAATATACAGGGTGTAACTAAATATGTGGGAAAGCTCCGGGGACTCGACAGAGGACCTGACAATAAGCAAAACATGTACTGTAAACATATGGTGTATGTGAGTTCGCTGCCGTGTTGCAAGCACTGTTTGTGGTGTGCGTAACACAGACGGTGGCACGGTGCTAGTTGGTCATTTGTGGAGGGCACACAGGCCACGTTTCGTTGCTATTCAAGTCTGTGTGCAACAGGGACCGACACCGTGGTCTACTCGATCTCCCGATCTCAACCCATTATACTTCTACTTATGGGATCATTTAATAATTTTATTAATGCAGCCAATGGCCATGTACTTTTCTTTTCAGGACGGGGCAGGGAAGGGATATTGGAAGGAAATAGGCCGTGGACCTATTGAAAGGAACCATCCCGGCACTTGCCTGGTGGTGAAAATGGGAAACCACGAAAACCATTTTCAGGACGGCCGAGGTGGGATCCGAACCCACGCTCTCCCGATACCAGCGAGGCACGAGGTCACGCGTTAGCGCCCTCGGCCACCGTGGCCGGTTATGGGATCATTTAAAGACCATTGTGTATGCCACACATATTCCGAACGTGGACATGCTGCGTCAGCGAATAGAGCAAGGGTGTCAGCAGATACGACACACGCCGGGAATATGGGAGCGTGTGAGACAGTCATTGATGCGGCGCATATACAGCTGAATTACGGCTCGTGGTAGCCATTTTGAGCACGTTTTGTAGAGAACTGTAAGTGGTAACGTACACTTTATCAACACAAATGACCAACCTGCATAGTGAAGCGGTCTGCTGTGTTATTTTCACCACAAACAATGCTTGTAACACGGAAATGAAAGCAAATGCACCATATGTATACAGGACATGTTTGCTTGTTGTCAGGTCCTCTATCGGATCCCCGGAGCTTTCCCACATATTTAGTTACGCCCTGTATAAGTGAAGGGTGGACGTAATAACAATATGCCTTGTAGAGCAAATGATTACACAAGGACACGTCGGTACAGGGTGTTTAAAAGACAGGTGTCTATTTTGAAGTTGTATCTTCGACGAATAATGAAAGGTAATTGAATTAATGGTGGTTCGCAATGGACGTTCCACGAATAAAATATGATAGAGGCTGAACAATGGTCCTCTGCCTATAAAGGTAAATATGTGAATCCCTTAGGAGGGGGGGGGGGGATATTGAGCACGGAAATTATAGTATGTACCGATAATCTTCGACTAAGTATGAAAAGATTGACACTCCTATATTTACGCCCTACATATTAAAAAAAGGGCCTTGATCACTCGTCAATGCAGCATATACGCCTTAACCTAGTGAGTATGCAGCAGACATGCTTAAATAGTTTAAAGTGATCAGAAATCCCTAGGCCGTATAGAGTTCTGTTCTGTATTGAGGAATCAGCTGTTATTGAAATGAAAGGTTATACCCTCATGAGAATGAACATAATTATGAATTTAATTTCACGTAAAATAAAATGAAATAAAGACATTTGGAATTGCGGCATCCCCTTCTGACAAAAGAAATGAATGTGTATGTGCAAAAGAAATTTTGGATGGGTAACATACGTGTCAGATAAATATTAACATAAATAATGTGTATGATCGCAAATTTACCCGCAAAAGAAAATGTTAATAGGTGACTCCCAAGTAAATAGAATTCTTTTCTAGACTATTTGGATTAAGATGATTTATGTCTAGGTTAAGCTGTAGTGTTAGTTCGACTCTGGACCCACACATATATGTTTTCTTTTTGTTTTCGTTTGCCAGACGAATGAAATGATCATGCATAGTAGTCAATCTAATTTTTATATAAGATCAAACAATGTGCAATTAGGGAAAAATCGGCTGTTGTTAGTCCCTAGGAACAGTGGGAAATATGTCAAATGTAAGATAAAATTGAAGCAAAGCCCTTCATTCATAAATGTTCTGATTTGATTTGAGCTTGTATCCCGAAGTGAAATGATGCATGTGTAACAAATGTGTATAAAATAACTTCTGTAATCAGGGTAGACAGTAATGTTTATTTTTATTTTTGTCATAAGTAAAGATTAGTTAAAATAAACGTCTTATATTCTTTTATGATCTGTAGTATGGCACAGTAGGCCTACTTACCATACAGTTAGGGATTGTTTAGAAAACGACCTACCATATAGATTGATGGGAGGGATGGGAAGTTTGGAAAAACTACCTCCATAACGCACCGAGAGTACATTTTAACTGACATCCTTTAAATCAAGGGGCATTCAAATTTACATTTTATTTTAATGACCGACCCTCACAACCAGCCCAAAATGTATGTACGAAGGGTACAATATATACAATGTTTATATTACATAAGTTTGTTAAAACTTGTGTAACGCGTCAAATTTATTTACAGGTATGGTTCACTTCTATTGTTGTTCCTTTATTATTGACGCAATTGAAGTGCGTTAGCCTTTGATTTATTATTGTGAATAACTTCAGGAATTCTTTTGTCTACACTATTTTGTAATTTATGTTCTACATTAACCGTTCCTATTTAAACTAGTGGCCTAGTTGTATGGTTATGACTCGATGGTGGCGAATACACAAATGATATACTACACTAGAATTGAATAAGATTATGTCAACTTATCTGGTATTAAAAGCCTGAATCCTTTGTAGCATCCGTTCACGTAAAACTTCCCTCGGACTGAATGCTAAGAGACCTATTGCCTTCATAACCTACCGTCAGTGGTGCTGTCTACTTGTTGCTCTGAGTACAAAGTCACTAACGCTACGTCTAAGTGCTGTCCGCGCGATCTGTTTTTGCTACTTAAATCTGTGATGATGTATGCCAATTGCAAAGGACGATCTCAAATATTAACGAACAATTTCTTTCCCACCTCGCATTAACTAATGAGTCATATTTAAGCGCTCCAGGCCTAATTGGGGCTTCTTGAACTCATTATATGCTGCTTAACTTGGTTTATTGATAGTATGGTACAATGTACATCTTTCACGCTTAGCATTTTCCCCATGTTTTGCCCCATTTTTATCCATTGCCTGGCTTCTTTCGTTATGTTGTTAACTTTTTGTTGACGGGATTGTTGCCTAATAGTGCGAAAGGGATGAACTCCCAAAGAATTTGTGTTCATTTTGATTATCTGGGTTGTTTAGTTTAGCTAAATGAATTTATATGGCTTCTTTTATGTCAAGTTCCCTGCCTTTTGTTTCGTAGCGTATACTTTTAGATCTGTTTCTATAATTGTGAAGCTACATCCGGTGTCATCCATGTGTTCGCACACTGCTGAATGTTTCCCGTGTTTGATAGCATTTCTATGCTCTTTGTAACGTGTGTCCATCCTCCTTCCTGTCTGCCCTACGTAATTTGCTTGACACCTTGTTTCTCGGCATGGAAATAAGAGCAGTGAAACCTTTATTAAGAGACCAGTGACGGTTCCATGGAAAACTGGTCTTTTAGAGGGGTGGTCTCTTAATAGGGGTAGGCATTAAAACTAATTTTATGCTGCATTATTAATAAAGTACTGTTGGAACACATACTTGATTACAATATATCTGCATTGGTTCACATTTAGTACAAATTAATTACAATTAGTTATTTTCTGAGCTCTGTCATTTAAAAAAAAGTCACGAATTGATCTCTGTTTCAGATTAGCACAGCTTTTTTTTTTAACAATTTCACTTTCTAGAATATCTCTGAGTGAGTTCGAAAGTTCATTCATTTGTTCTGGGTTCGAACAATCTTCTATGAGAGCCACGTTTTGTATTCTTTTACGTTACATAACATTTTTTCTAATGACATTGTATGCTGATGCAGTTCTGTGCAACAGAACCATTGTTTACAGCATCACCCTCATCACCATCTCCAATGGGAAGGCGGATGAGAAGTGGTCTTTTGAAAGGGGTTAGACTGAGAAAATGCCTGGTCTTTGGTCAGGGAGAGGGGTGGTCCTTAAATAGAGGTAGGTAACAAATACATTGATCTTATGAGGTTTTAAATCGGTTCCAAGAAAAATCGGTCTTTAAGAGGAGTGGTCTTTTAATAGGGGTGGTCTTTTGGAGAGGTTTCACTGTACACCCCTGATTTGGAGTATGGGTTTTATTTATTAAAATTGCTATTGTGAAGGTGTTTACCGAGGGAGTTGATTGTTCTGAATACTACTTTGTTTGCACAAGATTGCATTAAAAATTGACACGCACGAATTTACTTACATTACTTGTTTGTGTTTGTAATACCCTAACTTTTGTCCGATGCCTTAGTATTATTTGATCTATCCTAGTTGTTTTCTTTAGCTATTTGCTTTTAAGTTTTAATTTCCTTGTTGTCATGGGTATACTTACGACCCTGTTTATTTTCATAAACAGCATAGTAAACAATTTTTTGTTTGACAACAAGGCAAATGCGGTTATACAATGGAATAGATACGTGAACGATGTCATATACAGTATATTTTACAACCATCTGTCAATTTCCATTTCATTTTAATGTTAATTGGGCTCAGTGGATCTTTTCTGGGAGTGTTCGGTACATAAGTTTGTATCATATATAGCATATAAGGAAATCATGGAGATTCAACGAATTAAATAAATTTAACTATAACACTGGTTTATTTTCCTGAATGTAATAAAACACCTATAAAATAATCGAACATAAATAAGCAAAATTAAATTATGCGGGACAAGGCATAAAACAAGCAAACTACTAATCTGGATCGAACCCCGATCCTCTAGCTACAGAGCCCGTCGCTTCACGTATCAACCACGTGATCTAATGAGATGCAAGATTCTTAAAGTCAAGCAATATCTCACATCAACATACAATAATCAAAGGTTACGTTAATTCAAATCAAATTTAATTAAAAATCAAGCTGGAGTGTCAATAGCACTCATTTACACTACGTTATATTGCTTTTGTCCGTAGCGTAGCGGTCAGCATGGTTAGCTGCCGCCCCGGAGGTCCTGGGTTCGATTCCCGGCTCTGCCACGAAATTTGAAAAGTGGTATGAGGACTGGAACGGGGTCTACTCAGCCTCGGGTGGCCCAAATGAGTAGAGGGGGTTCGATTCCCACCTCAGCCATCCTCGAAGTGGTTTTTCGTGGTTTCCCCACTTCGTCTTCGGAAAAATGCTGGGATGGTACCTACTGTAAGGCCACGGCCGCCTCCTTCCCTCTTCCTAGCCTATCCATCCCAATCTTCCATCCCTTCCCATCCCACATGAGGTCCCTGTTCGCTTTGCAGGTGAGGCCGTCTGGGCGAAGTGCTGATCACACCTCCCCAGTTGTATCCCTCATGACCAGAAGTTCCAAGCTCCAGGACACTGCCCATAGAGGCGGTAGTGGTGAGTTCCCTCGCTGAGTCCGTGGGAACCACCAACCTAGAGGGTAAATTGACTAAATAAAAAAATAAAAAAAATATATTGCTTTTGTCCGATTATACAGAGTGGTTCGCGAGACCCTTATTATTCAGTTTTATGAATCCCAACTAACATTGTATTTCTCCCGATGGTCGATATTACCCTGCGCTCTGGCTGTGTGACAGCAATGTAATTGAGTCATGGGTGTAGCAAAGAAAAAACGACCGTAAACTTTTCCCCGCCGAATACAAAGTCCCATTCTACTAACATGTGACTTATTGCTCCTTGATATAACACACATACACGTAATACGATCGAATTAAATGCTTACGCTACGTGATCTGTAATAGTAGAAAGATAAATCAACACCATAAACCATGATTGAAGACCTTGACGTGGACTTGAACGTTTGAGGTAGGACGGCCACTGTAACTAGTGCACGTGCAGCACGCGCGGTTTGCCGTGTATTGGTGGCTGAATTGGTTAAAGCCTGGCCGTACGTGGTGGGCGCGAACGGGTAGAATAGTGCTTTGAATCCAGTAGTAGGCATATTTTTTGAACGACAGCCCGCGTTCCATTTTAGTGGGGATGTAACTACATTGCCACTTTTATTCACTTACGATGTATTCCTTTTAAGAGTACGTTGAATTTTGCTGATTTATAAAGATAATACGATCGAATTGGTAAGATATGCCACCTGACCTGGATTGGCAAAAAGTTAGAAAACTGTCATGGATATTAACATAATATATCGAAGTGTTGCTACGGAGGTCCGGGTGCGATTCCCGGCTCTGCCAAGAATTTAATACTGGTCTGAGGGCTGAAATGGGTACACACCGCCTCGTGAAGCGAATCTGAGAAGAGGTGGGTTCGATTCCCACCTCAGCCACCCTGGAAGGGTTTTTCCATGGTTTCGCACTTCTACTCCGGCCAAATGCCGGGACGGTTTCTATCTTAAGGCCACGGCCACCTCCTTCCCAATCCTTAATTGCAAATACACACATTATTACAAGACCGCAATGACTTAGGTTACCAGACAAATTCTACACACACACCCAAGTACACGGGGATAAATGACTGCGATGTTCTAGCCCCTCAAATGAAACAACAATATCAACATATCGAAGGAGATTCTGATGGCCAGTGCTCGCATCGAAGTATACGTATTCCTTAGAATTTCCCTTGGTAATATTTTGTTATTAAATTTTAACAAAAAGTCTTAGCATATCTTTAGTGAGAAAAGTCATGTTAACAGTCTTATGAACTCAATACACTACGGTATTTCTCATGAGTGGATCAATTAAATCGTTTTATATTTGCCAAACGTAAGAATGAGGATTGGATTATATCCCGCGGTGACAGAGGGCTTCGACTTGACACAGCGTAAGAATGAGGCATGGTTTACAACCCGAGACGTTACAGAGAGCTTTGACTTGACATGTGTGGCGGCCTGAGTGAGCCCGAGTTTTCCTTTAAACCAAGGTGGTCAACATTTCGAACACTTGGTACCCTGAATATACAGGATACCTTGCTTTCGTTCTACAGATCATTATGTCGTCGTCCAATCTGGCTACGTACCATCGGATAAATACGGTCCTTTTTAGGACCAAATAAAAAATCACGTCGCCTCCGTAGCGTAGCGGTCAGCATGGTTAGCTGCCGCCCCGGAGGTCCTGGGTTCGATTCCCGGCTCTGCCACGAAATTTGAAAAGTGGTATGAGGACTGGAACGGGGTCTCCTCAGCCTCGGGTGGTCCAAATGAGTAGAGGGGGTCCGATTCCCACCTCAGCCATCCTCGAAGTGGTTTTCCGTGGTTTCCCACTTCGTCTTCGGGCAAATGCCGGGATGGTACCTACTGTAAGGCCACGGCCGCCTCCTTCCCTCTTCCTAGCCTCTCCTTCCCAACCTTCCATCCCATCCCTCACGAGGCCCCTGTTCGCTTCGCAGGTGAGGCCGCCTGGGCGAAGTGCTGATCACACCTCCCCAGTTGTATCCATCCCGACCAGATGTTCCAAGCTCCAGGACACTGCCCATAGAGGTGGTAGTGGTGAGTTCCCTCGCTGAGTCCGTGGGAACCACCAACCTAGAGGGTAAATTGACTAAATAAAAAAAAAACACTCGTTGGAATAGATAGATATGGGTCCATAATACATCCAAAATAAACGACATTAAGCAAAAGAGATTGTACTAGTTTTAGGTTCAAACCTACTACTATGCGACTTGCAGCAATTTTTGATTTAGCCACCTTTGCTACCGAGAACCATGGTGTATTGCAGACACGTATTGAATCTATTCGTAGACACTTCCTGTCGGAACGTAAAGTGGTGTTATATGGAGCTGTGATCGTTTTAAACATGCATTATATTTGAGGTCGTTGAAATAACACTGCCATTATCGATGTCTACTATATTCGCGAGCATGTACTCAACTGTTAAGTTGTACTAAGGTCGTAAAGAAGCAGGTACTAATGTTTTCAGGATGACTATGATATACGCGTTAGTTTGGTTGCCTTTCTCCAAAAAAATTAGGGGCTGGTGAACCACTCTGTATGTCATCCTGACATAACAAATATGGTTGGTAACGTTTCACAAAACAGGATGAGTATCAGATGAGTAAGTGTTACTAAATTATGGATGCAGAGAGAATACAACACAAAAATGTGACTTGTTCCAATAAGTGAACAGAACGTTGCATAAACAAGCAACAACAAAACAAGACCTGAAATTTGGAATTAAAAATCAACAATCATCGTCATGATTGGGATCTTTAAATGATTATCAACAGATGATTCCAACAACCAGTCATCCTAATGACTGTACAAGAAAATTAAATTATTTACGAAATTCTATACTCGGTAAAACTGGACTTGTTACACGATAGGAACCCTTATCAATGAAACCCCATCAACGTGAACTTCATTACATAGAAAAAATATCACTCACATAACTAGATAAGCAAAGTGGTTCCTGGACCAATTTCAAGGTCATCCACTTTCTCTTTGAGTCACATGGGCCCCAAGGTGTGCCTGAGGGCATTTGGGGAGGGTTGGGGTGGGGTGGGCGTGAGGTGGGGGTAGGGGGTATGGCCTGATGTGGAGCAGGCCGAGCTGTTGCCCGGCCTGTTCCGGCCGGCATACTGACGGTGATGGCTGGTGCGGAGTTGCTTTATAGCGCGGAGGCCATGGGAGTGTGGGAACCGGTTCGGGTGGCCGGCGAACGAAGCCGAGCGTTGCCGAGAGTAGCCGAACCGCTTGAGAGCAGGGGGACTGGTTGAGGGTCAGGGCGGATGGCGTGCAAACCCAAGCGTAGCCGAGTGTCAACCACAGATATTTCCACTATTTGCCGCTAGACACTCTACTTTTAGCATTTGTCACTATAATGCGCTGGTGTAAAATACAGTCATAAGAGCTTGTTTGGAGGTGTAACTCAGCGGAGGAGTGTCTTCTTAACGTGCTGGAAGTCCTGGGTTCAAATCCCAGCACCTCCAGAGACATGTTGCTTTTATGTCACATAATGTTGAGGTGGAGGCCTGTTTGGGAAGCTGTTCTTGTCAAACCGCAGCAAGTGGAATGAAAAAGAGAGGCGTGCTCTATGTATTGTAAACATGGGGAGGACTATGGACTGTTGCTAAACCAAGATGAGCTGTCAGGTGAGGGGTTTGAACCCTCACTTCCTGTGAAGGAAATTCGAACTTAAGTCGAACGCATTAGACCGCCAGACGGCCAGCCTGACAAGGAAAGGTTTAGAGGATGATATAAAAACAAGAATCATTATACAAGATTAGATTTATTAATCCAAGAATTAAAAGAGGAATTAAAACCTAACCATTTGACATAAAGTTTATTGCCATTTCTTGTAATCACTTTTTCAACAGGATGATGCTTGGGATTCTGCGATTTTGAAGTTCTACTATGTAGAATCCTCCTTCGATGGGCTGGTTGTTATCGTCCTGAAGTAGATAAGTGACGGGATGGTTACGTTTTACTTGGCGAATGCTGAATATTTCTGTACTCCAGTTGGGCGTGTAGACTTTTCAGAAGAGTGATTTAAGTTTACGGATGCGTACATAGTCACCCACGCTAAAACGATGTCGTTGTGGGTCAGCTGTTTTGATGCCATGATGAATGCGATTCAACCGTGGAGTTTTTTTTGTTACCAGCGTGGCTTTAATCCAATAGTTCTATGTATGGTATCGCTGTAACGTGACACTAGGGGCTGCACTAGATTAAGCCAGTGATAGGACCCTCTGGCTGAAAATTCTCGCCACATGTGTGTTTTTAACGTTCGGTTAAAACGTTCAACCACACTCGCTTTCAAATTGCTATAGGTGGAATAATGATGAACGCCGAGTTCTTGCAGATACGTGGAAAACTCCTTGTTGAAAAACTCCTTACCTTGATCTGTCTGGAGGAGGCGAGGTTGCCGTTTATCTTTTTGAATAATGTGTTTAAAGGCTGCAGTAACCAGAGTACCTGGTTTATTTCACACAGGTTCTACAAACGCCATTTTGGAATAGACGTCGATGACAGTCAGCAAATACTTGATACCATTGTTTGTAGTAGCATAGGGAATCATTTCCACGAGATCGGCTTGCCGAAGCTCAACAATTCTTCGAGAGACAACATGACGACGGGGATAGATACGGCGAGCTGGTCTATGCAACTCGCGAGCAATCGCCGGTTTATTAGGGGTATTGTCAAGTGGACCCATCACACAATAATGCCAGCATGACGAAGCTCCTCTTCATGACCGGTATGGCCAGCCTGTTGGGATGCGTACAGGAGCTGTATGCGTTTAACCAACTTATTAAGATCGTTCCAATAGGCAAAATCGACAAAAGGTTTTAACGTTTTAAACGGAACGCCGGAAGCTGAATGTCTGCGGCGAACCCTCTCATAGGTAGGAAACAATTTTGATATGATAGTTTTATATTTGAAATTTTATTAGCATTCATTGTTTCAGAGCATTTATAATTACTTCTAAAACCATTCGTGGACCATAAGATATCCTTGTACGTTTGAAGATCGTCATCGTCATAGTCTTCTTTAGAAGGTGTACGACTAAATAAGAGTTCAAAACGGCTTGGCGTCAATGTGTATCGAACTTTTTTAACAATCAAGACAGTAACTTTTATTGTGATCTCTGAGTCACCAATTCGAAAACTTTTTTTAAACCGAACACCGTAGGTCATATCAGTTTTTCTAGTAAAAAGGTCTTCGATGTACGGGGTTATCAACGGTCTGAAATGCTCTACCAGAATGCCTATCAGCTGCACATAATTTTCAGGTGTAGCTAAGATTTCTGACAGAGAGGGTTTCTTCCTAGAGCTAGAGGGTGTTTCAGCAATTACTGATGTTTTCAGAAACGGGGGCAGCGGTGATTCTTTGGAGCTAGGAGACGGAAGCGTCGGAGTTTTCACAACCTGGGGCAGTGGTGATTCTTTGGAGCTAGAAGGCGGAAGCGTCGGAGAAAAAACATCGTCAGCTTCTTCTTCGTCGTCGTCATCTTCTTCCTCCTCTTCGATTGTTTGCGTTCCTATTGATAGTGAAGTGGACTTATTGGGCATTGATACTCCTTTCAACGCGGCTTCCAGAGGTGATTTCAAATGTTTCTCGATCAACAGCTCAACTATCGGTATGCGTGCGTTTCAGTTCACGGAACTTGCGTCGAATACTATTTCGCGCACGGATAATCTGCTTCTATAATTGACTTCCTGCTGTTGCCATGATAGCTGAATAAATGACGCTTGAAAAGGCCATGCAGCGCCTTAAATACGTATAGAATGGTCAAACCGCTTACGGTAGCGGCCGTTGTTGATATCACTTCGTTTATCGATAACAAGACAGCCATGGCGTTGGGCATTCCAACACGTGGCACACAACTGTGTAAAGGTTTGAAAGGTCATGTCTGGGTTCACGTGATAATCGTAGACGTGACGCATGTTGCGTTCATCCTGTCGGATGAGAACAATCACGTTGGCATTGTCGCGAATGTGCTGTTTGGGTATTCGGGAATAGGTTTGAGCGAGATAAAAACAGTCAATATATTTATGACGTCCCATGCTAATATAAGTCTGAAAGATAGCCTGCCGTTCTGTAGCCACATCTTCAAAAATCATGAGTGAATGGGGGCGAACATGATCCGGTGAGACGACATCTTCGTTTGCGGGGATTGTGAAGTAGCCCATGTTGCGAAGACCTGACATGATCTGTTCCAAGAACACGTACAGCGGTTGATACAGCGATTTGGCAAAAATGTAGATATTTTGAAATCGTACTCCGTTTAAGGAGGTGATGAGCGTAAGCAGAAGATAGGTTTTCCCACATCCTGAAGGTCCGGCAATGAGACAGCGAATGAAAGACGAGAAGAGTGAGCCGTGACGTCGTTCAGACGTTGTCGAGAAGAGGCGAGAAACCAAATCTCCCACCGGAAGTGAATGTTGATGCTTGATAATCTGCATATCGACTAAACGTTAAAGGGGAAGAGGTGGTCTCTATATACGTGAAGCAAGTGGCTGTTTCAGATCCAGTGTAACCATGGATGCCTTTGGAAGAACACTTAAGACAAAGAAAACAAATGCGCCATCTGTCTCGACAATCGATCCAAAACGTAATACAGATCCGGCTAATAAACGACATGCCGATGCCAATGCATTGCCGCGTACAAACGATAACGATTACGACTTTAATTGAAAGCGATTAACCAATATAAAAGAACCTCGATTAGCTTCGGACGCATGTTCAAAAAAGTACGTCGATTTTTATCGCTTACGACGTGTCAAAGGAGAATATGATAAGCAGAATAAACGTATCATGAGCGTTGCAAACCCTGTGGACAATCAAGATGTGTGCACCAAAGCCTACATATTAATCAATGCTGTGGTGTTAACGGAAGCATAAGACTTTGACGTAAACCAACGTCGAATTGCTCAGCCGGCTCTTCCAACAAACGACACGGACACTGCTAGAAAGGACTATGTAGATGACAAGGTGAAAGAGTTACGCCGTTTTGTACCAATCCTAGAGTAAATGGTTATGCAGTGAATAATGCACGCTCTGTGCTCGTGGCCGATCCTGAGGATGATCAAGATGTTTGTACAAAACGGTTTTTAATTACTGAAATGGAAAAGGTGTGGGAAATTGGGTAGAACGCTCTACAGGTGAAGCGAAGACGAATAGCCATTGTTTCTGATCCTGTGCAACCTCACGACGTGGCGACCGAACGATTTTTGGAACAACGGTTATCGCTTTTCATTAAATCAATACCCTCCATATTTTTATTTCACATTGTAAACCAACAACCGGTAAAAGACCCAAATTAATCACCTATATACTACGCTCGGGTTATAGCAATTACCGTTTACCGTATGATGGTGCCATTCGTGTTATCGAATATACACCGTATTTTAAACATTTAGAGCTACTATTAAGCGGTAGTATTATACCATCTTCACTCATCGATCTGGCGGTGAAAGCCGAGGACAAATTATCCTTTCAACTGAAACTGTCGTCTGAAGAAAACGAGGCGGGGAAAACGATAGACGATTTTCCGCTGCATGTAGAACTTGAATTTACCGCCACCATTGATTAAATAATTGCAGGTTCTCTTCTCCAGAAGCGTTAGTTGTGGTCTATCCTTTACAGCGTGAGGTTGTCTTGCCTTGTTCGCGGTGGTGAAACAGAGATATGTGGTGAAGAAGAGGAAGAAGTTGTCGAGAAAGGGAGGCTTTAAAGCTATTCTCCATGCGGCACGTCAGGCTTCGCGCGGAGAAACAAATGGCGTGTTGGCCATTAAAAAAGCACTCCAAGCAGCACGATTGCATGCAAATTCCAAAAGTAAACTAAGTTTTATAAAACGTGCCCGAGCTATTACTATACCGAAACGAGGTGGATTTTTATCCGCGTTGTTCACTGGACTGACACCCCTGGGTTCACTTCTTGGTGGAGCAAGTGCGGTAGCACGAACGGTTAAAGCCGTTGAGGAGGCGAAGCAACAGTTGAAGGAAAGTGAGAGGCATAATGAAACTATGGAAGCTATAGCACTGCGTGGCAAGGGTGTGCACATGAAGCTAGAACCCTATAATAAGGACTCGGCATTTACATGTCGCCAAAAAACGCTTAATCGTTGCACTGCCCCGGCGAGTCGTGACACATGGAGAAGTCTCATAAGATATGCAAAACAGTTGAAGATTGCACACTTTCGAGGTGTATTTTGCGCAACCGATTACCACCTCGACCATGGAACTGTGAAAGTGCAGTTATTAATTTGGATGACAGTCATGGACCAGGAACACATTACGTGGCCTATGCCAAGCATGGTTGCACCGTGTGGTACGTTGACAGTCTTGGAAACCTTCCTCCTCCGACAAAGCTTGTTCGCTAATTCGGAAGCAGTGCAACAATAAACTATAATGCGAAACGAGTACAACATTTTAACACTCAACACTGTGGTCGCCTCTGTCTGACCTTTCTATATAAGACCCAGCACAGGTGGTAACGTGAGCAGTATAATGGCAGAAACTAGAACGTTTACAGTGCACGGACCTGAAGTAACCGTTGACTTCTATCCTCCTATTGAATTGGGACAACGACCCTACGTACTGGGACTTGTTTCGTTTGAAGGATATAATAGAATCTACAACGTACACGAAGGTGTCAACGATAAGTTCTACTAGGATGATTTTATGTTAGTCCTACCAGCCGGAAGCTATACTGTAGATAGTAATTACGAACACATCTATAAGATTCTCATCAAAGAATTTACTCTAAAAGCATTTCTTGACGTAACATACAAGTTTGAACTCATAGCCAACAACGTGACACATCGTTGCAGTATTCTTTCTTCCTTTAAGATTGATTTTAAATCACAACCAGATTCGATTGGTCCATTGCTAGGCTTTTCAGCAAGAGTGTTAGAACCAAACGTGATACACGAGTCTGACCAACCATAGAAAATAATAGAAGACCATCACGTATCTGTCACGTGTAACATCATCACAGACGTTTACAGCAATCAGAAACCATTCCATTCGCTCTACGATTTTATTGCCACTTCACTCAGTGGCTATATCATCCGCGAAAACCCGTCAGTGGTGCTCTATCATCCTGTGAGTGTAACCAATATTAGGAATATTACCTTAAGACTGGTGAATAGAAACCAACGTCTCATCCAGTTTGACCGTCATTCGCCCGTGACCTACGAACTGTATCTGAAGCAAGCTTGAAACAAGTGTATAAAGCAACAACACCATCAAGGGTGGGTGCTAGTTGTTTTCAACACGTGTACAGGTTAACACGTGTCAACAAGCAGATCTTACAACAACTGGGTTACACGCTACGTAATGAATTCGATCCTCGACGTGACCAACCCGGTCGAAGTACACGAGGGTATCGTGAGAATTGAACACCATTCCTACCAACCGTATACTCAAGGACTAAATAATAATGAAGACATTCATATTACCATTAATCAACATTATATCTACACCCTACCCCATGAAAGTTACATCCAGATTGAAGGTCAATTAACCAAATCAGATGGTACCATTCCAACAACGCCTAAGTTGGCCAACAATGCTCTGGCCCTTTTGTTTTCTGAGGTTCGCTACGTCATCAACGGAATTGAAGTGGATACGACTCGAAATGTCGGCATAACAAGCGTTATGAAGCTTTATCCCTTGCACGGAAGTGAGGAGAGTAAAGCTTTTTGTATGGCCGGTTGATGTTCCAACTCGACGAACGACTGGATGATTAATACTGATAGTTCATTTACCGGTCATTTACCACTAAAATTAATATTAGGCTTTGCAGAGAACCATAAGCGCATCGTTGTGAACGCTAGACAGGATCTAATTCTTGTCCGAGATAGGAGCGAATATAATGCGCTAAAGGGTGCTGATGGAGCTGCAACAGATTCATTTTTTTTTTGCAACGAATTCTATGGAAAACCGCACGTTACTCTATTTGACCAGAAAAAAATTGAGTCTGCTGAAGATTGTGGAGAAGGATACAGCTTTACCCATACAATGTAGAAGCTGGGAGCTGCATGAGTACCCTGTATTACCACTCACTGATACCCATACTTGGTCTATAAAAACCTCACGGTACACAGAACAGCCTCTCTTCATCATTGTTGGATTTCAAACAGATCGCAAATATCAACAGAATATGCATCACAATTTCATCACATCCAATTGCGAAATATACGACTCTTCCTGAACGATGTTATCTTCCCCTATCAAGGAATGGATTTAAACTTTACCAAGAACAAATATGGTAAGCTCTTTGACATGTTTGCAAACTTCCAGTCATCCTATTATCAGAAAGAAGCATGTCCGCTATTATCGCCGCAAGACTTTAAGTCCAAAGCACCCCTGGTGGTGATGGACTGTTCGTATTTGAAGGAGTCGATGAAGGAAACAACTATCGATATCCGGCTAGAATTTGAAACATCTGCAGTTATTCCAGAAAAATCAACAGCCTATTGCCTTATTGTTCACGAGACAGAGGGGTATTATCAGCCGCTGTCCAACATGGTGACCAGAGTATAAATGGAAGGTCTGCCTGCAGAGCCCTGCTCAGTCATGGGAAGCTACGATGAAGTCAATACGCCCTCTGCAAGGGGGACAACAGACTGTAAGTGTGAACGTTGGTCGCATAGTACAGATGAGGATTTGAGGTTTATTATCTATCGCTCCCTGGTGAGTGAAGCTATTACCGCCTATTCCAAGGCTCACTCTGTACAAGGAATATCACCGCATCTGGTTTCCTATCTACCAGATGGATTCATGTCTACGTTCGGCTATTACGACAGGGCATACAAGCACTGCTACAATCAAAAGAAAAACGAGGATGACGTCACCAAAGCCTCATGTCGTCATGTTGGAGAGCGGGCAGATCCCCTAAACTGCAAATGTGGTCGTTGCTCACCGAGTCGAGACGCCGATGCGGTATTTGAGATTTATCGCACCATGGTGAGTTTAGCTATTCAAGCCTACCATAGAGCAGAATTTCTTCGTGAAATGGCGCAGCATCTGATTCCCTATTTACCAACTGGATTTCTCTTCACGTACGGTGCTCACGACATTGATCTCAACTGGGATAGGCTACCCTTACATCTCCGTATGTCAGCGGATGTTGCAGACTGCCGTGCCTGTCTTAGACTTTTCATGCATCGAGGAGAATCTCGCACCGATTGGGATGGACCGAATCCTATGATAAGAGATTGTAAACAATGTTCTGATCGTTTTATGAATAAAGTAGTATAATCCATTTCTGTGGTTTTTTTCTTAATCCTTTTAGCAAATCCGGTTCCTTTTTCGAGCCCCTTAACTAGTAGGACTATAGGTAGATATTGCTTAGTTGGTAGAAAACAGCGGTGAATAAAGGAATGTGTGTCAGCGAGCAGTAACCATGCCTAGAACACTGATTGTTGATATGCAAGGCTTGACTTGACTTGACTTTGACGACAACGGAAACAAGTTTGTTTTAAAGGGCGTTGCAATTATAGATTGTGATCTACGAAGGTGGATCAAAAAGTTAGTTGCACTAAAGTGGCGCAGCAACGCGCGGTGTGTCGCAAACGTGGGCACAGTGGAGAAAGGGACAGACACTGCCCACACATCTCTTATACAGGTCGCTGTGGTTTCTCGTCTTGTATGGTGTGAATAGCGGCCAAAAGCAATGGCACGTTCACTCCAAATATGAGGTGCGTGCGACAATCCGATTCCTATGGGCCAAAAGGAAGAATTGCACGAACATTCATCCTGAAATTAGTGCTGTGTATGGGGAGCAGGCCATTTCCCGACAAGGGATCGTAAAGTGGTGTCAGCAATTCGAAGCCGGACGCACGGATATCACGGACCAATATCGCGAGGGCAGGCCCGCAACGTCCAGGACCCGTGCAAATGCCAACAGTGTGAATGCGATCATTAGACAGAACGGTGGTCGACATTCCCAGACCGATGAGGAGGTGAAGGCCGCTGTCTCCGTGTGGTTGCAGAATGCTGGAGGAACTTTCTATGCATCCGGCATCGACAAGTTGGTTGTGCGTTCGCAGAAATGTTTGGAGTCTCTTGGAAACTATGTGGAAAAGTGACGTTACATTGTATGTCGTTATAGGCGTGTTGCTGTTGTATAGGTGGTGTAATAAATGGCCATAACTGGGAAGTGCAACTTATTTTTTGATCTTCCCTCGTAATTACAACACAAATGTATTACAAATTCATAGACAATCAGGTGACACACATGAATAAATAATCAAACACACTTAAATATTCTTATTTATAAAACCTGCATACGCAAATCGAGTTCAGAGCGACAAGTAGACAGCGCTACTGGCGGTAGGGTATGAAGGTAATATAGATCTCGTAGCATTCAGTCCGAGGAGAGTTTGTTCGTGAACGGATGCTGCAAGGATTCAGGCTTTTATTACCAGATACGTTGACATAGCCTTATTCCATTCTAGTGTAGTGTTTCATTCGTGCAATTGCCACATCGGGACACAACCATACATTCAGGCCACAAGTTTAAATAAGAGCGCTTGATTTAGAGCATAAATAACAAAATGTGTAGACAACAGCATTCCTGAAGTTATTCACAATGATAGATTACAGGCTAACACACTACATCAATAATAACGCAACAACCACAGAAGTAAGCTACATCTGTAAATAAGTTAGACGCGTTACACAAGTTTTTACAAATGTATGTAATCTAAACATTGTATATATATTTGTGCAGAACTGTAATTCATGAACATTGCCCGTCAACTAAGCCAGTAGTGTAACTGTGACAGTTCTGCGCCACATCTTATTGAGCCACACTTGTACCGGCACCCCGACACAATATCTCGCGAACCAATAATTCTAGAGACTTATGTGTAGTGTCAAATTACAAGTGATGAAGCCCCA
The DNA here is from genome assembly GCA_946902985.2 of Meconema thalassinum. Taxonomy (NCBI): domain Eukaryota; kingdom Metazoa; phylum Arthropoda; class Insecta; order Orthoptera; family Tettigoniidae; genus Meconema; species Meconema thalassinum. The sequence continues at coordinate 1,140,005,579 of OX336389.2, forward strand.
CCCCCTTTACTGTAGATCATTGACTTGTAGTAGTGAGGCAGGGGGAAACATGCCCCACGAGGGATAATAATAAGTACCAACGCGGCGCTTTGCGATATTTCTAGAATCCGTAAACGTACAGACTTGTGTGAGGCGTCGAATTATTTTTTTCTATGGGCTATATAGCTTACCAAATTTTATCACAGGAACTAACTATAAATTTTTACATTTTGGTTTTTACCCTCTTTTGTATTTTAATTTAATTATTTAATTTTCTATTTATGTAATTATTATTTATTACTTTTATTTTTATATTTTTTTAAAAAGGGCGTAACTTTCATTTTTATCTATTTATTTATTTATTTATTTATTTATTTATTTAATTGAACCAGAGTGGTAGCTATCCCAAGATGGAATACCCCCAAGCGGGAATGGGAAAGAAAGTAAGGGGGGATGAAGGTCTGATCAGGTTATTTCACTTGGTGTGTATCATTTATGAGACAGGTGAGGAACCCTCTGATTTCAAGAAGAATGTTATCATTCATGTAACGAAGAAGACAGGAGCTGACATATGTGAAGATTACCGTAGAATCAGCTTGATCACTCATGCTTCAAAGATCCTGACTAGAATAATTTACAAGAGGATGGAAAGACAGATAGAAAGAGATTTGGGTGAATACCAGTTTGGCTTCAGGAGAAACATAGGAACAAGGGAAGCTGTACTAAGTCTTAGGCTGATTTTAGAAGCTAGAATAAGGAAGGATAAGAGAACGTTCATGGCATTTGTAGACTTAGAAAAGGCTTTTGATAACGTTGATTGGAGTAAGTTGTTTGGCATTTTGAAAACGATTGGAATAAAGTACAGGGATAGATGGGTGCTCTACAATATATACCGAAACCAGACAGCAATTATTCGAGTGGTTAGACATGAGAGTGAAGCTGGTATTCAGAAAGATACAAGGCAAGGCTGCAACTTATCACCCATACTTTAAATCATTTATTGAACAAGCAATGAATCAAATTGTATAACAATTCAAAGTTTGAGTAAAGATTCAAGGAGAAATAATTTCAACTCTGAGATTTTCTGATGACATCGTAATCTTAGCCGACTCACCAGAGGATTTGAATGAGTTTTTAAATGGTATGGATTCTGTATTGAGGAAAGAATTCATGATGGAAATTAATAAATGTAAATCAACAATATTGGAATGCATTCGAATGAAATCAGAAACCCCTATGGATGTCGAATTGGCAGATGAAAACTTAAGGAAGTAGGTGACTTCTGCCATATAGTAAGCAAAATAACCAGTGATGGACGAAGCAAGGAGGATATAATAAGTAGGTTAGCACAGGCAAGGAATGCATTTGTACAGAAAAGGAATCTGTTGACATTTAATATATATTTACCTTTTAGGAAGTCATTTTTGTAGGCCTTTGTCTGGAGCGTGGCCCAGTATGGAAGTGAAACCTGGACTTTTGGAGCAGCAGAAAAGGGGAGAATTGACGCGTTTTAAATGAGGTGTTACAGGAGAATTATGAAGATAAAATGGGTAGATAAGGTTACGAACGAAGAGGTATTAAGACGAGTGGGAGAGGAGAGATGTTTTTGGCAACTGCTAATGCATAGAAGAGATAGGTTGGTAGGATACTTACTAAGACACCCAAGAATAGCAAACTTAGTTATAGAAGGAAGGGTGGAGGATAACAACTGTAGGGTTAGACCAAGGTTAGTTTATGTTAAACAGATTAGTTCGGATGTAAGGTGTGGTAGCTATGTAGAGATGAAACAATTAGCTCAAGACAGAGAAGCATGGAGGGTTGCATCAATCCAGACGAAAGACTGAAGACTCCAACAAACAAACAGCCTATGACAAATTTCATTCATTCGTAACTGGGGGATAACTGAAATGTGGGGAATTGCTGGACATATTGAGCCCGACATCACTTCTCCGATATGACATCGATGGCTCATGTAAGGTCATTATTCCATGGACCAACCAAGGACTTCAAAGTAGAGCTCAGCAACTTCAAGTGTGACCCTGCGTGAGCGCTAGCTCCGTCAGCCAGAGTGACAGAGAGTAAGGCGGGCTTGTAATTCGCATTTTTTCCGGGGTTTCAGTTGGAGTTAATGCGCTCTAGCACCATTTTCTCTTTGGAAGTAACCCCCCATTTGATGTATTACAAGTTGCCACACTGCTGATATTTATTTTCTACATTTTATTTGAAGCCTGGAATTATTAAAGAGCATTTGTACATAATTGGAAGGACTGAAGATCTCTACGATTTTTGTTTATGTGGTTGAACAAAGGTATAACCTCGCAGACAGGCGAAGACTATTTAATAGTCACACGCTTGACTAGGGTGATACCATCGGAACTTCCGTTATCTTGACGGGTACCGGTACACATTTGTCTCAGACATTGATCTGAATGGATGTGAGTTTCGTCTCCGATAGTAAATCCACGAATGGAGACCACGTTAAATGTCATCTTCGAGTGAATTATATCTTTAAGTGTGCAGGGGAGCTGCCTTTGTAATACGGAACGATTATTTAGTTTCATTGAGTAATATTTGCGAATGTGGGTGAATTTTTGTGAACCCAGGACTGAAACGTGCCGAGCACATGGTAGCATGCCGACATTGCAAATTGGTAAAGTACAATCAATTCATCAGTTGTATTGCTGTAAGAACATTTGTTTCATTGTGTAATACCCAACGGTACGTAAAAGTGATTTTTCAGTGAGCGGATTGCTCCGACGTAATTTGATAGAAGTGAATTATTAATATAACACGAACTAGCCGTTTTTCACCTCTCCGAAGTAGGCTAGGGGTCTGCCTTCTTTGTGAATAAAATCAGTGCGATTTAAATGTAAGCCTGGCCTCTTTATTGTGTATTTGTGTTTGCATTCCTCTGGACTGGTAGTTTATGATCTCTCATTATACCCGACCCCCCGAGTTAATTTTCCTTGTATTTTCCCAGTCCCCGTCCTACAGTATATGTCTTCTCGTTGGAGAAGGGTCTCGGAAGGGTCATTTAAGGGCTGTGGCTCCCCGGAACCCTTGTCAAACGGGCACAATATATTTATGTAATTCATGACTCACCTCGGCTGACAACTATCCTACGCTCAAGAAGTTAACAATGATCTCAAAATTAGCGTTAATGAACCCATAGAATGTCTTCGTTATTATTAAAACGTCTTATTTTAATTAATACTAGTTTAATTTATATACAACGTCCCTCCCACCAAAGAAAGCAAAAAATCTAATATTGTCCCACTAGGTGGGATTTAAAATTATTGGCGCTAGGCTCAGTTTGATATAAGCTATATTAAGCGGTGATTATTCGTTTGGCAACAGTCTAAAATACGCAATCGCGAAGTTCGCACGTTGCGTAATTGCAACCTCTTGGCAGTTGAAGTGACACCAACGATCGCGGCGGCCAGTAAGCTGGAAACTGCCTTTAACACATTATTCGCGGAACAGCTGATTTCACTTTCGCAGGTTTTTATGAATTTTAACTCGCCTGATAGATTATTTCAATTGTAAACATGTCATGTTAAATCACTAACTACAGAACTATAGAATAGAGGAGCCACAATGTTGATTTACACTTCTAATACATAGACATATACAAACATTTGCATCGTTTTTTATTAGTCCAGTCCCATACAAGTATACCTACTATCGGATTTTTTAAATTATGGATACTCGAGTTTAGGCCTTAATTACAACCAAACCAACAGACCTATTGAAAAACGAGTTATACCAATATTTTCTTTGTTTAATTCTGCGTTAGATTATATAAGCCAATTATTTTCAAATGTATTAATTATTTATTTATTTGTGGTTGTGAAAATTGTCCGTGTTTTTGACGTCTTTTCTAGGAAACGCTCACTTAAAACTATATACATGGAAAACTACTTGGCTGAGGGTAATGACATTTTTATATGTGATAGGCACAAGTACTGGTAGTACAAATCTCAAGTGTCAATTTTTTCAACTACCCAATAAAAAGTTCTTATCCTTTTTCTGACGTAACGTTTTCTCAGCCCAGGATAAACGTACAGCCGGAAACTTGGTCTAATTTTGAAGCTCTCATTCGTGATTATTGGAAACTACGACCACTGTAAACGTACAGGGTGTTGGCAAATTTATGAAGAGTAATATTAATGGTAGGTTTTGCGTGTTCCGGTCCATGCGAGTAAAAGCGAGCGAGCCGATGAATTCGAGTGCAGCGTTGCCGGGCAGTTGTGTAATGGAATGCGACTGACCTGGCTATGTCCACATGCTATTTTCAGTCTTCCTGTTTACTACTTATATGCCACATCACATCACATCCAAATGCCTCAGAGACCACCATTGTCTGAGGGCGAACTTGCGCTAACATATTACAAAATAGTAGAAGTATGGAAGCAATGAATGTTTTATGCCGAGAAGCCTTGCTTACCGTTGCTCCTGAACTCTGGAAACAATGTATTAAACACGCTAAAAGAATTGAAGACCACTGCTGGGAGATAGATGGCCTGTCTGAAAATGTCCCTCACTTCGAGCAGGTCATAATTAACATGAATGCCAGCAGTTCTGATTAATAGGAACAGAGCCATTCTTCAGAAGAAGAATACTGACTGAATTACATATTGTAAAGATATTATGTAAATAATGCGGATAGCCCATGTAAAAATTGTGTAGTCTGACATTTCCAAATTAGGAAGACAAACCACTTTTAAACCTGCCATTGAAGGTCTAAAGCCCTTATGTGAAAAAGGTGATGGAAAATGAAATTTGTACGAGGAAAGAAAGGAAACTTAAAGCAGTGTTCGTTCGTAGCGAGCCGCAACGACTGCAACTTAACGCGGCAACGCTGCACCGGATTTTACAAGTTCGCTCGCTATTACTCGCACGGGCCGGAACGCACAAAACCTCCCATTAATATTACTCTTCATAAATTCGTCATCACACTGTACGTTTACAGTGGTCGTAGTTTCCGATAATCACAAATGAGAGCTTCAAAATTAGACCAAGTTGCCTGCTGTACGTTTATCCTGGGCTGAGAAAACGTTACGTCAGAAAAAGTATAAGAACATTTTATTGGGTAGTTGTAGAAAATTGAAACTTGAGATTTGTACTACCGATACTTGTGCCTATCACATATAAAAATCTCATTACCTTCAGCCAAGTAGTTTTCCATGTATATAGTTTTAAGTGAGCGGTTCCAAGAAAAGACGTCAAAAACACGGACAATTTTTCATACAACCACAAATAAATAAATAATTAATAAACTTGAAGATAAATGGCTTATATAGTATAACGCAGAATTAAACTAGGAAAATATTGGTATAACTCGTTTTTCAATAGGTCTATTGGTTTGGTTGTAACTAAGGCCTAAACTCGAGTATCCATAGTAAAAAAATCCGATAGTAGGTACAGTCGTAATGAGTCTCATATAGTAGCATTAATAGCATTTACTAGTTATAGTACCGTAGCTTATTTGTTTCTATGGTAGTCGCGGGCATATGGGTGTAATTGTATATAGCTAGGCTATTTCAAATTCTTAGCCACTTTAAAAACTAGTTATTCCATAAAATCGAGTAGCATTTTAGCTAATTAATAAAATTACTAGTGTGATTTGTGAATCGAAACATATAAACAGATCACATAAGTTTAAATACCGTAAGTGAATTATAGGTATTTCGTATTTTTTTCTATGGGTCTTAAACCTTTCCTTCCTGAATTTGACATCATAATACAATGTCAATGTTACAAATAATTTTAGCAATAACGAGCCATTTTCTACACCTGAAAGACAAAGGAGATGGGTGAGAGACAGGAAGCTATTATCGAAAGGAACTTTTACTCCCGATTGTCGACAAACAATCGACAGAGAAAGTCAACTCAAATTGTGTCCTATTACATTAGGAGGGAAACAAGTATTTATACATCCTAACCTGAAATAAATATTACATAAGATATTTATAACAAAATAACACGCTTTCATATACAAAAATTGGGAAGGGCGAACTTAATTGGATGGCAAGTTTCGATCGTCAAGCAATCATCATCAGATCCAGCTCACTTAGGCTTAGATAATGTACGTATATTCATGAATTACATTTATGCACAAATATATATACAATAATTTAGATTACAGGAAACTTGTGTAACGTGTCAATATTATTGCTCATTCGATTTGAAGCACTTTTATATTTGTTTTGTTATTATTAATATTTACCTGCGATCTATCACATTAGGCTACCAGTTCAAATAGGAACGGTAGAATTAGAATAATAAATAACACGATAGTGTAGACATCATTGTATCAATCTGATCAACTGCGACTTTCCAAGGGGGCTGGGGGTTCTAACCCCCAGTAACCCCCCCCCCCCCCGGCTACGCCACTGTTACAACCAGTTCCATTGGATGCAAGAACGGAATTGCTACGAAGCTTAGTAATCGCAGAATCTTTTGTAGGGTTGAAAACGTTCAACCCAAGAATTTTCAATTATTCTGCTTAAGGGCAAAGAGTTATAACTAGGCCTATATCAATACATTTAAGAGATAGGCTGTATGCTCTTTACTGAACATCTTGTTTGAAAATGCATTTGCTTTGATGGGTAAAGGTAAATTCATAAAAGTCAACATTTTATTTTATTTTATTTTATTTAAAATAATCATTCCTGAAGTTCGTCACAATAATGATCCAATAGGTCGCAATACCATGGAACTGAAGTTAAGTCGTGTACAGTTGTAATACTCAAAGTTGAAGTCTGACAGTTCTTAGAGGGAGGTCCTTTTACTGCCTACCGGGGTGGGATGAAGAAAGGCGGGGTATGGTTGTCATGGAAACGGGGTGGGGCGACTGCGGTTGCCATGGAGATAAGCTCTCTGGCCAGTTCGTGTTGAGGAGGAGTTTGTAGGAGTTGCCAAACCTCGCACTTCTGAGTTAGATCTTGTCACAAGCAGTTCAGTGTAAGTGTTACTCTATTAGTGTTTCTGTTTGGAGGCCGTCATTAAGTATCTAACGGTATTTTAAATACTAATTACGTAGACCTACAATTATTGTATTGCAATATATAATTCGAACATTATGAATACTCCTCGAGAGAGAGGGAGGCCCAGAACTCGTCCACCTCATGAAAAAAATACCGCCTTGACAATTCATCACCAAGAAATAGAAATGATATGTGCCGCAAGGGAATTCTTTGAAGAGGAGGCTAAGAGTTTTTCGGAAAGGAATGTTCCTTTAATTCCATTCCAGAGAGTTCAAGAACGCACTGCGAAAGCTCTTAGAGTTAGTAAAAGTACTGTGACAAGAGTTACGATGGAGAAATATAACTACTCAAAAGAGGGTTCATCTAAACTGTCCACGCCTGGAAAGAAGCGGCCTAGAACCTCCAGAATTACAAATCTGGATCCGTTTAAAGACGATGCTATTCGCCGGCTCATATATTCTTACTACACCAGGAGGGAACATCCAACAATTCAAAAACTGTTATTTACACTTCCGAACGACTTATTTAGAGGCAGTTACTCTTCCTTACTGAAAGTGGTTCATAACCTTGGTTTTGAATATAAAGCTATCAACAGTAGGAAGCTGCTGTTGGAGAGAGGTGACGGACTGAGCCAGGGTCGAACCTGCCAAGTTGAGCTCAGAAAGCCAGCGCTCTACTGTCAGAGCTTTTCAGCCCGACCTCTGTTAAAGAAAACCGAACATAAGACCAAGTCAGTCATGGTCTGGCCAGGTAGTCCACAAGAAAACACAGCGGTCAGAATGAACGAACGAACAAGCCAGCCGGAAGTAAGAAGGGTAGGGTATGGAATGCAGGAATGTGGCAACCGCGTGAAATGGCACGTGCAATGCTCCTCCCTCCAGCACTAGCTGTCAGACGTCAACTCTAAATATTACGACCATAGTGCTAGCAATACACATGGAAGGTAGAGATGATCTCCAGCTTCGTACGCAGCTACTGGGCTAATGGGAGACACTTTAATTCTCACCTGCCAATTATATCATCTATGATTTTGTACGTATACGTCATGCTTTTGTGCTAAATATGTAGCATTATTGAGATTTGATCAAGAAAATCAATATTTATCACTCACCATTTATTTCATTTACTGTAGTTTATTAAAGAAAGCTTTCCAGTCGGCCAACGCAAATTATGTCCAATTACATTCGGCGGGAAACAAGTATTTAACCAGAAAGTAATAGTACATAAGTTACAGTGGGCTATTTATCAGAAAATAACACAAAAATGGGGGAGGGGGAACTTGACATGTTTCAATCGTTCGAACATGTTCACTTGTTGTTGTCTGAGTCTTCAGTCATTTGACTGGTTTGATGCAGCACCCCATGCCTCCCTGTCTTGTACTAATAGTTTAATCTCTACATAGCTACCACACCCTACATCCGAGGCAATCTAACATATTCTAACATTGGTCTACCCCTTCAGTTCTTGTCCTCAACCCTTGCTTCCATAACTAAGTTTGCTATTCCTGGGTGTCGTAGAATGTGTCCTACCATCCTATCACTTCTCTCAATAGCAGTTGCCAGAAACATCCCTCTTCTCCCCCTCGTCTTAATGCTTCTTTATTTGTTACTCTATCTACCCATCTAATTTTCATATTTCTCTTGTAACACCGCATTTCAAACGCTTCTATTTTCCTCTTTTCTGCTGCACGAACAGACCAAGTTTTACCTCCATAGAGCGCCACGCTCCACGCAAGGGCTTTCAAAAAATACTTTCTAATACATAAATCTATATTTGATGTAAAAATATTTATTTTCTGTAGAAATACTTTCTTTTCTTGAGCCAACCTACTTTTTATACCTTCTTTGCTTCGTTTATCGCTAGTTGCTCGTATTTTGCTTCCTAAGTTGCAGAAGTCTCCTACATCCTTTAGATGTTCACCTGCCAATTTGACGTCCATAGGGGCTTCTGGTTTCTTTCGTCTGCATTCCAATATTTGTGGTTTACATTTCTTGATTTTTATCTTGAATGCTATCCTCAAGACAAAATCCATACCATTTAAACACTCATTCAAATCCTCTGCTTTCTCGGCTAAAATGACAATGTCATCAGCGAATCTCAGTGTTGAAATTATTTCTACTTGAATAGTTACTCCTACTTTAAAATTTTCTCTAATTTTCTTCATTGCTTGTTCAATGTACAGATTAAAAAGTATGAGTGATAAGTTGCAGCCTTGCCTTACGCCTTTCTGAATACCAGCTTCTCATTCATGTCCTTCGGCTCGAATAACTGCTGTCTGGTTTTCGTACGGATTGTATACCATCCTCCTATCCCTGTACTTTATTCCAATCCTTTTCAAAATGTCAAGTAACTTACTCCAATCAACGTTATCAAAAGCCTATTCTAAGTCTGCATATTCCATGAACGTTCTCTTGTCTTTCCTCTTTCTACCTTCCAAGATCAGCTTAAGATTCAGCACAGCTTCACTTGTTCCTACGTTTTTGCTGAAATCAAATTGGTCTTCTTCCCCCAACTCTATCTGTAATCTTCACATCGGTCAGTTCCTGCTCTCTTCGGTATAGGGATAATAATATTCTTCTTGAATCAGAGGGTACCTCACCTGTCTCATAAATCCTACATACTAAGTGAAATTACTTGATCAAACCTTCTTCACCTATGCAACGTAGTAACTCGATCGGTATATCATCTATGCCTGGTTCTTTGCTGCTGCCTTAGTCTTCTAGTGCTCTATCAAATTCTGATCTCAATATTAAATCTTCTTTCTCATCCTCATCAATTTCTGAGTCCTTAGTCTTCCTTTTCCCAAAAGGAACACGACTTAACTTAGGCTTAGATAATGTACGAATGTTCATGTAACGTACAATGTACACTAATTTAGATTCCAAAATACTAATGTAACATGTCAAGCTTATTGCTCATTTGGTTTGAAGCTCTTCTATATTTGTTGTGTTATTATTAATGCAGTTTTAAGCATGTTAACCTGCGATCAATTACAACGGGCCACTAGTTTTAATAGGAACGGTTGAATTAGAATCATAAATAACACAACAGTGTAGGCAACATCATTCCTGAAGTTCGTCACAATAATACTGTAATTCAATACATCGCAATACTACGGAACAGACAGGGAGAACTATACACCCTGTGTAACAATACTTGACTTGTATCCATATATTAAGGCACCAACGGCACAAGACTATTGTTGCATATTCAAGATGGCGGCTTGGTGTAATATTCAGTTTGATAGCGTTGTGACTTGCGTGGATGAAGTCTCTCATAAAAAGACTCCCGTTACACAAAGTTTCGGGTGTTGCTCAACTACAACTTAAGTTATCGATTTTGTTGTTTTAAAAGTAGGCTACGCATGGCCGCTTTCTTGAATTTGCTATTTATACCTTTGTGCAAGTTGTTACCAGAAGAAGTCCACTTCCCGTGCCATTTAACCGCAGTTATTATATTGTCGTCGTTTTAGCGAATACAGAATGGTAGCCACTTGAATTGTTCTTGTATAAAGTCGACTATCCACCGACCAATTCATCGGATTCGAACTAATTAGAGTCAGTCGATGTCGGAGCTCCATGTAAACACTGGTATGATACGAGGCTTTGTGAGTCATCCTTTCAACTTCTAAGAATACCAAAGACATGTTTGTAGTCTCTACTTATCTTTTATTTCGTTACAATATAGTGGATCTGTAAGCATGCCTGTCTTCTGCAAGTTCTGGCTACTGAAACTATATTCAAGCATTTCTCTATTTGCTCCATACACATACCAAAGGAAGCTGCCATTAACACTCGCACTAAAAGACACGATTGCATTGACGCTGCAGTAATGGCATGTGGCACCTCAGGCGAGGGGAGTGGAGACGGTACTGACTCCATCATAGAAGACCGCTTAAATGGAACATTCCACTTACTATGGTGATTATATTTACTAGCAGGTACCCGCGGCTTCGCTCGAGTCATAGTCGTGTCATATTGTTATTCAATGAAATGTAGGTTTAACCCCGTTGACTCCCCTTTAGAACTTGAATATCCAAAAATCCGTCCTTAGTAGACGTATACGACACACAACAAACATATCCTCAAAATGTCATTCTTCTAACTTCAATAGTTTTGGTTGGTCGATGAGAGTGAATACCCAAAAACCTTCCTTAGTGGACGTTTTTCTTCCAGAATTTCACCCCTCCCCATGGGCCCCTTAAATTTGTTTTATGAAAGAACGGTCGAACACCTATTTATTTATTTATTTATTTTTAAGCTGATTGTTTTCCTCTGAGTTTCAAACTCCTCGCCTATGTCGTTTAAGAGATACACGCTCCGTTATGAATCTTTCAACCCCCACTTTTATCCCTTTCCTCTCATAATATACACCACATCGAAAAATCATTAGACATGTGTCAGCTTACTTTTAATGATTAGTTTATATGCCAAGTATCACATCACCAAATGAAACCACTCGTGAGATATTGTTATTCAATGAAATGCACGTTTGCCCCATGAAAACCCCTTTAGAATCTGAATATCCAACAATCTTTCCTTAGTGGACGTTTTCAACATACAACAAACATATCCCCAAAATTTCATGTTTCTAACTTCAATAATTTTGGCTGGGCGATGATGAGTGAGTGAGTCAGTCAGGACATTTTCTTTCATTTATTTTTTCAGAAATTCACCTCTTCCAATGAACCCCTTAAATTGGATTTATGAACAAACGGTCGAACACCTATTTACTTATTTTTAAGCTGTTTTTCCCCTGAGTTTGATGAGCGAGTGAGTGAGTCAATCAATTAGGACACTTTCTTTCCTGTTTTTTTTCCTCCAGAATTTCACCCTTCCCCATGAGACCCTTAAATTGGATTTATGAAAAAACGATCGAACACCTATTTATTTATTTATTTATTTATTTATTTTTTAAGCAGATTTTTTCCGCTGAATTTCAAACTTCTCGTCTTTAAGAGATACACGCACCGTTAAGAATCCTTCAACCCCCAATTTTCACCCCTTTCACCTCATAATATACACCACATCGTTAAACCCTTAGACATATGTCTGCTTATTTTTAATGATTAGTTTATATGCCCAATATCACATCCCCAAATGAAACAACTCGTGAGATATTGTTATTCAACGAAATGCACGTTTACCCCCTTAACACCTCTTTAGAACCCGAATAAACAAAAATCCTTCCTTAGTGGACGTTTTCGACATACGGCGAACATATTCCCAAAATTTCATGTTCTCAACTTCAATAGTTTTCGCTGGGCGATTTCACCCCTCCCCATGGGCCCCTTAAATTAGATTTATGAAAAAACGGTCGGATACCTATATATATATATATTTATTTATTTTTAAGCTGATTGTTTTCCTCTGAGTTTCAAACTCCTCGCCTATGTCGTTTAAGAGATACTTGCTCCGTTTGGAATCCTTCAACCCCCACTTTGCACCCCTTCCACCTCATAATATACACCACATCGAAAAACCCTCAGACACATGTCTTCTTATTCTTAATGATGAGTTTATATGCCGAGTATCACATCCCCCAATGAAACCAATCGGGAGATATTGTTATTCAATGAAATGCAGGTCAACCCCCTTAACACCCCTTTAGTATCTGAATATCCAAAAATCCTTCCTTAGTGGACGTTTTCGACTTACAACGAACATATCCCCAAAATTTCATGTTTCTAACTTTAATAGTTTTGGCTGGGCGATGATGAGTCAGTGAGTCAGTGAATCAGTCAGTCAGGACACTTCGTTTTATATAAGTGAATTTACACATGCTAGTGCAACAATCACAATAACGCAGGCTATCACATAAATTCTACACGCACACCCATGTATACGGGGCAACATGACCACGATGTCTAAGCCCCGCAAATGAAATATTAACTGTGCATACGATAGCAAAGAGAATACTACAGTCTAATACAATCCTTGATTGTAAATCGGTCAGTTTTCCCATGTTTTCTTTATCAAATTTTACCGGACTATTGCCTAGTGACAACCTGTCCATCAATGGTGCGGCGTTGACTATCATGATACAGTGTTAGTCGTTGTCCCCTGGCGACAGTATGTCCGTCAAGTTATTAGATCGGTGAAACGGTGTAGACTTGTGAAAAAGGGCCTAAATGCGGGGAATGGAGCGGTCTGTCCGAAATTTAACATAGCCTAAACTATTCCTCTTGAATCAGGCTATCCTATACCAAAAGAAATTTTCGAATCGGACAGGTCGTTCCAGAGATTAGCGCGTTTAAACACATGAACACACAAACACACAAACTCTTCAGCTTTATCATATTAGTATAGATTCTAACTACACAGTTCTTTTTCTTTATCATCTTACACATTACTGTGTTAAATGAAGACACATTTTCAGATATTTAAACTTATCTTTGTTATTTTGGTGCAAGTATATATTAATATAAATAATATAAATACTATTAATCGGTCTGAACTTGCAAATTGTAGCCATGACTTAAAGTAGGTGTTCTCCCAGAACTATTCAAGTTATATGAAAATGAATGTAAAATGGAATTGCACCAGACGCCTCCCGCTGAGAATGATAGTTTGAGAGTCTATCTATTCATCTCAGTCGGTCATTATGATGTTCTCTGATCTTGGCATTGCCTTCTGTAGCTTTGCGGCACGTATTGAGACTTCTGGATTGGATTACCGTCTCGGCTAAGGAATTTGAACATAACACGTACCATATGAAAAAAATGGAAATGCCCGGCAGTACATTAAACAATCTTCTTGGGAATATTCCTGATACAACCTGCAGTTTAAGGACGAATATCAGGAGTGCTTACAGGATCTATTGCACAATTATCACATCTGTAAGAAATAGATAACCAGTTAAACTCCAGCAACGTTGAACTCTACCTATATCCAGTTGGACTTTAATCAACTACTTGACTCGTTTGGAATTAACCAAACGTAACATGGCAAGCCTCGACTCCAGTGGACGCAGCGGCCGTGTAATTTCGTTAACCGACGCCTGTCGGGCACGGACCATGACGTCGGGTGCTCCCCAAGTCCCTTCTTTAATCTAGCTGCCCCCGGTGACCCCTTGACCGAGTATTTAATCTGTCTTCTGGAGCGGCTCTCCCGCAGACTGCTTCTGGATACACGAAGGACAGGACCACTCGAGGTGAGGTAACTTTTGCTTCATCTTCTTCCTCATTGCTTGCTGGGGATCATACTTTGTTTAACACGGGAACCATCAAGGACGCAAATTATAACAAGCCACGTATTTCACAGCCTTTATTTCTTTCTTAATCATTTCCACTGGGTGGTGTGTTTAGCTATGTACTGTAGACAGATATACTTTAAGTGTGTTCTCTGCTTAGACCTGAAAGAGGGGAATATATTACTTGTGCACTGGACAACCGCTGGAGTAGGATACTGGACTCGCGGTTGACGACTATCATAATTTTCATAAATTGTATCAAGCCTTTCTTAGTTTCTGCAATGAGCAATATGAAGCGCAAACTCGCTACAGAGATTCCTTTTAACAAACGTGGTATCAGGTGATAGGGAGACTCTATTGGAAATAAACATTGGCCCACGGGTTGCCCGACGTATTTCGTTCGACACTTGTTGAGCCAAGTGTCTCACCTGATTACTAGCAACAAGTTAGGATTCATCAAAGGAAGGAATGTGAGCGTTGTGTGGCATTGAATTGCAAACAAACTAATGTAGCACCGCCAACGTAATGGGTATGCTGTAGACTGAATCACTTCAGGATGATGACACACTGGGTATACTGTAGACTGAATCACTTCAGGATGATGACACACTGGGTATACTGTAGACTGAATCACTTCAGGATGATGACACACTGGTTATACTGTAGACTGAATCACTTCAGGATGATGACACACTGGGTATACTGTAGACCGAATCACTTCAGGATGATGACACACTGGGTATACTGGGGACTGAATCACTTCAGGAAGATGTCACACTGGGTATACTGTAGACTGATTCACTTCAGGATGATGACACACTGGGTATACTGTAGACTGAATCACTTCAGAATGGTGACACACTGGGTATACTGTAGACCGAATCACTTCAGGATGATGACACACTGGGTATACTGTAGACTGAATCACTTCAGGATGGTGACACACTGGGTATACTGTAGTATGAATCACTTCAGGATGATGGCACACTGGGTATACTGTAGACTGAATCACTTCAGGATGGTGACACACTGGGTATACTGTAGACTGAATCACTTCAGGATGATGACACACTGGGTATACTGTAGACTGAATCACTTCAGGATGGTGACACACTGGGTATACTGTAGTATGAATCACTTCAGGATGATGAAAGCGGAAGCTTGTAGTTTAACATGACCATTAATCTCGCGATCATAAGCCACGGGACCTCAGTTTTACCTGGAATCTGAACCACGGGACATGGCATTTCAGGATGATGACACGCTGGGTATACTGTAGTATAAATCACTTCAGGATGGTGACACACCGGGTATACTGTAGGCTGAATCACTTCAGGATGGTGACACACTGGGTATACTGTAGACTGAATCACTTCAGGATGGTGACACACTGGGTATACTGTAGTATAAATCACTTCAGGATGGTGACACACTGGGTATACTGTAGACTGAATCACTTCAGGATGGTGACACACTGGGTACACTGTAGACTGAATCACTTCAGGATGGTGCCACACTGGGTATACTGTAGACTGAATCACTTCAGAATGGTGACACACTGGGTATACTGTAGACCGAATCACTTCAGGATGATGACACACTGGGTATACTGTAGACTGAATCACTTCAGGATGGTGACACACTGGGTATACTGTAGTATGAATCACTTCAGGATGATGACACACTGGGTATACTGTAGACTGAATCACTTCAGGGTGGTGACACACTGGGTATACTGTAGACCGAATCACTTCAGGATGATGACACACTGGGTATACTGTAGACTGAATCACTTCAGGATGGTGACACACTGGGTATACTGTAGTATGAATCACTTCAGGATGATGACACACTGGGTATACTGTAGACTGAATCACTTCAGGATGATGACACACTGGGTATACTGTAGACTGAATCACTTCAGGATGGTGCCACACTGGGTATACTGTAGTATGAATCACTTCAGGATGATGAAAGCGGAAGCTTGTAGTTTAACGTGACCATTAATCTCGCGATCATAAGCCACGGGACCTCAGTTTTACGTGGAATCTGAACCACGGGACATGGCATTTCAGGATGATGACACGCTGGGTATACTGTAGTATAAATCACTTCAGGATGGTGACACACTGGGTATACTGTAAGCTGAATCACTTCAGGATGGTGACACACTGGGTATACTGTAGACTGAATCACTTCTGCATGATGACACACTGGGTATACTGCAGTATGCATCACTTCAGGATGGTGATATAATGGGGTCTACTGGGTTCTGTGTCACTTCAAGGCGATCTAGCCACGGATATTTAACCATTCTTCGCAGTTTATACGTAGCCGTGGATAGTAGGCCTAATGGTAAATACCAGCTATGATTCTTACATCATCGTTCCTTTGACGAGCTTCAAAATAACATAGAATATCACTCCTAACTGTTTGATATAGTATTTTAATCTATACTAAAATGTTTTGACTCACGAGCATGCCCTCTGGTGTTTAAGAAGAGCTCTCATGGTATTCCACAATGCGGTATCGCACGAACACCTTCAACCCTGAGGGATGTAGGGGGCCACGCGTCATCGCCCTGGATTAGTGGCCTGTTGGGACTAACCTAATGCACTTCAAAAGTGGGTATGGTGCGCCCCGTTTAGCGATAGCTACCAAGTTGGACTGAAATACTGAACGCCCAGATCAGTAAGCTTAGTGAGGTCACTATTCGTGCATACCCAACGCCCAGATTAGTGAGCTCATTGAGAACACTATTCGTGCATACCCAACGCCCAGATTAGAGAGAACACTATTCGTGCATACCCAACGCCCAGATCAGTGAGAACACTATTCGTGCATACCCAACGCCCAGATCAGTGAGAACACTATTCGTGCATACTCAACGCCCAGATCAGTGAGAACACTATTCGTGCATATCCAACGCCCAGATCAGTGAGAACACTATTCGTGCATACTCAACGCCCAGATCAGTGAGAACACTATTCGTGCATATCCAACGCCCAGATCAGTGAGAACACTATTCGTGCGTACCCAACGCCTAGATCAGTGAGCTCAGTGAGAACAAGCAGTTTACTAAACAAGACGGGGAAATAAATCTAATGAGACTGAAACGATAAATGCAGTATTTTTGGTCTTCTCGATACTGCTAAGATAAATTGGGCACATCGTGGAAATTCTCCGATAGATGATTTAATTTTTACATTCAAGTTGGACTTTTCTTGCAGCAGAAAAGAGGAAAATGGAAGTATTTAAAATGTAGTGTTACTGGAGAGTGAGGAAGAATAGATGGGTAGACCAAGTAACAAATGAAGAGGTATTATGACTAGTGGGGAAGAAGAGATATTTTTCATGCTAATGAGGAGAAGGGAGGGCACGCACTAAGGCACCCAGAATAACAATCTCTGTTATGGAAGGAAGGGTTGCGGACCAGCAGTGGCGGATTCAGGTCTTGCGGGGCCCTGGGCGATATGATAAGGTGGGGCCCACAACAATAGGAAATTAAGAAATACCAAATCAAATGGAAAGTAGTTTTATAATGATAATAAAATAAGGAATAGTTACAATATTTTGAATACACTACAGTACATTTTTTATAATATGAAAGAAACCTTTATGTCTCCTTGAAGAAGATTTTGTAAACTATGAAATATTAAAATATTACTTGGCGACTTCTTTTTCGGCTGAAGTCTTCTATTATTTCACTGGAATCAAAACTTGCTAAACGTTAAAGGAAAAACAAAGAATTATAGATTAGTTTGAAGAGTTTGAAAAGTATAATTAATTACCGGTAATTAATCAAATTTTAAAAATCTATGGCGCGGGGCCCTGGGCGGTCGCCCTCCTCGCCCTCACCTAGATCCGGCGCTGCGGACCAGAACAATAAGGATAGGTCAAGGTTAGGATGTCAAACAGTTTGCTTTGGATGTAGGGTGTGGTAGCTATGTACAGATGAAACGGTTAGCTCAGGACAGGGACGCATAGACAGCTGCATCAAGCCAGTATAATGACTGAAGACTCAAACACATACTTTCACTAATATACGAATCAGCACAATGGCGTAGTAATCGGTTCTCCCTCCACTGCAGGTGGTTTCCACTTGCAGAAATGAATCTAAACTGGCTGACTCTGCGTTGGATGACAATGTGCACAATTTGCCATCAGTTCATTTTGAAACATGAGAGTCATGGCACCATCAATTCATCAGGGGCATTGTACACTGTGGTTGCTCATTTTTGTTTTGATTAATTTGTTCTTCTTCGTAGAATTCTGACTTAATGGCTTTTGACTTCATGTTCAGGAAACAAAGGGGGTGGAGATAAGTTTCAACAGGCCCCATTGAGAAATGCGTCATGCTCGTGAAATAGGTTACCCAGTCGTGTTCTATCGCTAACGTCCAGTAATTTTTTAATTGACTCGACATGGAACCAAAATATTACAATCTTGAGATAATATTGATGATCAGTGACCCTATATTCATGAAAACTCGACACGTGTTTAAATATCCCTAATCGAAGATGTCGGCATTGCGAACATTCATTCTAGTAGGAAATTACACTGCCACTTTCCATAAACCTGTGTATAATCTAAAAACCTTAAACATACACAGGTATTCACAGTTAACTACTGAAACTAGCGAGTACATTCCACACTTGACGGAATAAGATAATCCCGTGAACACTTGTTACCACTTTGCCAATTATAAATGTACAACTTACATTTTATTCATTTCAATCAAGTAAAATCCCTTTCTTTTCAAAGCTTACTGGGGTTGGGATGGGGCGCCATTCCACTGTTGTTTAGGCCCTACCATAGCACACTGATCACTGCCACCTACTTGAATCGTGTTGTTGTTGTTGTTGATTTATTTGAGGGGCACCTGTGTTGTTGCTGTGTATATAGCAGTGAGTGTATTTGTAATTAAAGTAAGGATTTGGAAGGAAGTGGCCGTGGCCTTGAATTAGGAATTGCCCGGCATTTGATTAGAGTAGAAGCGGGAAACCACGGAAATCCACTTCCAGGGTAGCTGAGTTGGGAATCGAACCCACCTTTTCACAGTTTTGCCTCACGAGGTTGAGTGTACCCCGGTCCAGCCCCCAGGCCAGATTTAAATTTCTTGGCAGAGCTGGAAATCGAACCCGGACCTCTGGGGGAACAGAATCGTTTTGTTAATATTGTGTTTAATAGCTGTAAAACTTTGCCATAATATTCGTGCGTACTCGCTTGTGCCACTAATGCTTGGTATTTGCAAATTTCAGCACGTCGCCCTTAATTGTACAGACTTCGCCGACAGTGGAGGCGAGTGTGAATGGGTTTAGGTGATCTGTAGAGTAAATTGGTGTGGCCAAATTACATAACCACACCAATTTCTTAACTGTTGAAGATCTACATTAACACTGCCTCTCGTGGTGTAGCGGCTATCATTCTTGGATGCTATTCCAGAGGTCCGGGCTGGATTCCTCGTTTTTCCAGGAAATTAAATCTGGTATGATTACTGGAACGGTGTATACCCAACCACGAGAGTGAAAACGGAGACGAGGTGGTTCGATTCCCACCTCAGCCGTCCTGGAAGTGGTTTTCCGTGGTTTCCCACTTTTACTCTGAATGCCAGAAATTACTTAGTTGTAATTGAATGTCATATAATTGTCGGTTTATTTTTTATCCCATAGGTACGCAACCCGAATTTTTTATTTTATTTTAGTTAGTAATTGCAGTTTTAAGGGGCGGGACAGCGAGGTCATCTGCCCATTCGTTTCTTATCCATGTGGTCTCCAGTTGTTTAGTTGAAATGACCACTGATGGTATTTCCGGGTTAGTTTTTATCGGTACATATTTCGGGGTTAAATTCAATTGTAAACGTGGTTGGCTGCATGGCTCAGCGGTAACGTTCTCACCTGTTGTTCCCAATATTTCAGAATCGAATCGTGGTGCAGCCAGTTGGCATTAGAGGGTCCGCAAATGCGAGGGAGCCGTGTCAGTAGATTTTCTGGCACGTTAAAGATCCCCTTCGGGGCAAAATTCTGCCCCCTCCCCCGGCGTCTCTAAGAATCGCAGTAGTTGAAAGGGACGTAAAGGCAATAAAATTATTATTATTCAATTGTAAACACATTTTGTTGAACCAAATTTCTTGCCTAAGTTCATGAAGTTTACCCTTAGTGACTTGAATCTTTTGGCTTCAAGATTTGCCTACCTGACGGTGAATATTAAAGTATCAGAAGCCATTTATCAGCGTTTCCTAGTTCTATGATAACAAGCTTTTCAGTTGGTTCAACACAAATTATATATATATTTAATTTTCTGCTACCAAATTCGTACAGGTTTCAACATCCTCGAGCAACCTTAGTGCTCAATACATGTACCCGACCCATGAATTGCTACCGTACAAAAGTAACCCTGACGCCGAATTCATGCATTTTGCAGTAAATCAATCTTAATAATAAATGATAGTATGCTATTACACACATGATAGGATGCAAATGAAATTATATGACATTGCAATAAGAAATGAACACTAATAAAATATATATACATGTCTGGACTTTACGGGTTCGATATTAATTTGACCCACACAGTCACATCTTTTCCCTCTGTGATTTGCACGCATGACACTTGTGTGAATGACATACACACAAACACAGACACATGAATAAAAACCCCGAAAGACTACATAGCTTTGAACAAGACATCATCAATTTCAGGTTGTTTTTATTGTTCATTACACATGTGCATAACTAAATGCCTTTTGTGTTCGTCAAACTTATACCTAACTCAAACTATGCATACTAAAATGTCTGTACTTATATACAATTTTCTTCATTGATGTCATATTTCTACAGACAATGACACCTGGCACTTTGAAACACTGGTGTTATCTGATTTGCACTCGCAATGCACTAAGTGCCACTGTTGATTTAGCACATGCACATGGCATAACACACATTTCTTGAAGCCAAACCATATCATAAGTTGCGATGACTAAGCCTGTCTGAATCCTTCCTCATGTTTTATAAAGAGTAGTATTCCTTAAATTCCTAATATTGTGTATGCCTACAGACTACAGATACATCTTCATGGTTTGTTAGATTATAAGCACACTCGCCAATATGTTTCATAAAGGAAGCTTTATTGATCAGAACTAGGTAATACTGAAAAAAATGGCTTCTATCACTTCAACTTATACGTTTATGCACACTGAATCGACCCTTAAAAGAACTTATTCATTTCTTTATCCTGATACGAAGACGTAGGCTATATAAGTAACACTTTATCACCTATCTGAAAAACATCAAGTATGTAGCTTAAATCAGTGATCATCACTTCCTCATCCCTCAAAGGAATCTGCCAAAAGCTAATGGAAAACCACTTATTCCAATTGAATGTCTGCACAAACTCCGCAATGCACTCATGCCAGTTGGACTCCAGATATTCTAGTATTTAATTGGTGGAGTAAATGGACAGGCACAAATACTCCAAATAAGGGAAGATGAAATTTGAAAGTAGGAAGAATAGGTGTGGGAGAACAAAGAAATTATTGGCGTATAGGATGGTGTAATAAGTTTTAGGGTCAGTGCTCTAAATCTCCTTGTTGTAACAAAATGATATATGGGTGGGCGCCAGTCTACTAGCTAATGGCTTGTATACAATAAACATATATCTATATGGTAGAGCATATAGGACTACTTTCACTCGAGTCGTGGTGTGACAACCACCAACCAGAATACATTAGATAAGATGGCAAGATCATATACTGTATTATAAATTATTTAAAAAAAACTAGCGAGCCTTACAGTAGTCGCATAGGCTACAATGTGTAACAACTGACATGTTTTCCTACTATGAAATTGAGATGAAATATATGTGAAGTCATTTTTTATCGAATAATTATATCTTTAATGAAAATTTTATTTAATGAACACAAGGAGTAATACAATTTATTTACCAAAAATAATTATTCTTCAATTTGGGAAGAGCGGAGACAATAGACTTATGATGACTAAAATATGTCACTAATACTTGTGATTCCAAAGTATCTAAAAACCGTTGAAAAACAGCGTCAATAACAGTACCACTGTTAGTTGTCGAAACATTTCGCTTTGTGTTCATTTCGAGCTTGAGTTCATAATTCAAAAAAGCTATGAGTGGCTCAGTTTCTGGCAAACTGAAGTTTACGTTAAAATCACCACTCAAAATCATGGGAAGCGAGTGATAGTTTTTTAAAGAGCAGAACCACCTTCGGTATATGGTAAAAGTACAAAATGCAGGAAATCTTTAATTTTTTGAACCGTTTGATTTGGAGAAATGTATACGACCACCGAAATCACTGTTTGTCCATTTTCAAATAAGCATTTTGCTGCACATATGTCCCCAATATCTTGACTAAAAATACCCAGTCCACTTGTTTGACGATAAGTTAGGTTCATATGGGGAGTCACAACATGTGAGTTGTTCTGTTTGCGATAGATCGCTACACCAGCTGCTCTGTGACCCGGTCGTTTAAATTGTACGCAGCAAACGAAGTTAGGTATCGAAACACGTTCGTCATTGTCTAACCACGTCTCTGCCAACATGAGTAACGTACAATTTTGTGAAATAACGTCGTCAAAATCTGTTTGGAGAGCCCTGAGACTTTGACAATTGAGCCTAAGGATTGCAAGTTTATCCTGGATGAAGTCTAATAAGATTTGCTGGTATGTGCGAAGTGGATTTAGAGTCAAACGCTTGAGTTCAGCTCGCAGTGGCACTGTAGCAGCAGAATGTTTTTGTCCATGGTAAAATACATGGTCTTGAGTAGGTGATACTATAAAAAGGCCTTCGAGGGTTGTAACTCGCGATAATGCGACGTAGACGAGCTGTTGTTGATGAGATTTTTCATAAGAATAAACAGTCTGATCGAATGTTTCACCCTGTGATTTGTGGAGAGTCATAGCACAAGCAGACGTCAGTGGAAAGTGATTCCTTTTTGCAGTGATAGTTCGATTATTGTTGAGACAAATAGAGGCGTTGTGTTGACCAATGGGGACCCAGTCTTTGGATATGTTTTCGTCTTGCATATATTTTGCAGCTAGCTTTCTCGTCTTTTGATCAATTCTAGAACTGCCAGCGAATTTTAACTAAAGTCGTTTAATATCTCCATGTAAGCATTCTCCTCTGGAGGGACAGCTTCGTATTTCTCAACAAGTTCTAAATGACCGTAAGTTCCATTAGATAATCCATCGGACACATCTACGTTCGTTGTAAGGATGTATGCCATATCAATCACTAGAGTTAGTTCGTATAGCAGACCACTTGTATCGAGTATCGACATTTTATGAAGTTTCTGCCGAACAAACGCTAATTGTTCTGCACTATGGCATCCGGTGAATGTGTCATTCGCAATGGAAACTATTCTACCTTCTGCCCTTTTGAGAATACTCAAATTATATTCATTCACGTCGTGATTCTTCAAAAAGAGTCTCACACCATGCGGGCAAAGATTATCTGCCTGTTCTTTCGTAACAAATCTAGACTGCGTCACACACACGCATACACTATGTTGGCCGACATTACGTCGTGGTACCAATCTCTGCCACCGCGCGCGCTCATTGTTTCCTTTCTGTTGGCGGACCTACGTCGTGGTACCAATCTCCGCCACCGCGCGCGTGTCCGCTCATTGTTTCCTGTAACACACTTCCGTCCCCTTTCCAAAATCACTCCCACAAAAAATATCCAGCAACCGAGAGGAAAGATGTTGCACATCAAAAAACTTGCACATGTGGTGGTAGAGGGATCCGTAATAAAAGAACTGGCTGTAGCTCTGACATAAATAAGAAAACACTTTCAAGATAGCAGCAAACAATTACACCCTGGGAAAATGGCTCTGGTTTGGGCATACTATTATACGGTACCTTTATACTTGATACATCATAACGCACATTATTTTCTTGATTCTATTAACTTCTTATATAATTTCTGGCAACTCAATTCCGGTCTCTCCTTACACATTCGTTTTATTTACTGTCGCAACAGTCCAAATCTCAATTCCTTCACGGATAAATTCTTCCTACTTCATCTCTATTATTATATCTTCTCTCCGAATAAACAAAAAGAGTAGCCCTCTTTGCTATACACTCTTATGCCATTAGTTCACAATATTACCACAAAGAAGTTTCAAAGCCACAGCAGCCATCTTGCACGTCTTAGTAAAGCTTCTTTAGTTCTGCGTTACACTGCAATAACAGCTTCAGCCTCCATCTTGCTCGTTACCTATATGAAGTCTGTTGTGCATCCTTTATGATACCTTTTGTATAGTTTCGTTGATCCATGCTAGTACATCATGGTTCGGGGGCGTGGTGGCTCAGCGGTCTAGCTGTATGCCTCTCACCAAGGCGGTCCGGGTTCGATTCCCGGTCAATGCATGTGAGATTTTCGAAGTGAAATGCCATGTCCTATGGTTCGGATTCCACGTAAAAAGGAGGTCCCGTGGCTCATGATCTCAAGATTAACGGTCACGTTAAACTACAAGCTTCCTTCCTTTACATCATGGTTCATATAATAATATACCAATATAAGTACATCTACCTAGTATAAAATTTCTTAGGAATGCTGCAATCACCTATCCTTCCAACAGAACATCACAATTGCACCAGTTCACATATAAACGGTCCCAATCACGATATCTGGACTCGTTACAACGGACTCATATATTTGCAAAATATAAACAAGCAAATATATCCAGATATCCTATTATTTAATTAGTGGAGTAAATGGACGGGCAAAAATACTCCAAATAAGAGAAAATGAAATTTGAAAGTAGGAAGAATAGGTGTAGGAGAACAAAGAAATGATTGGCGTATGGGACCGGCTCATATATTTGCAAATTATAAACAAGCAAATATATGAACAAGATTAGAGTATACAAACCTTGATAAAAGTTTTCTTTGGTTTAGTTTGAGAAGCCTCCTGAGGGTATAATTGTAGAAAATGGTAGAAAAGGATTAAGAATAGGACCATAAATTTGAGTGTTGGAACCATTTTACATTTGAAGCAATTGTTGCTTTGTAAAAAGTAATGAATAATAATATAATAGGAGCTATTGGCGAGGGTGTGCCAGTGCTAGCGTACACGAGAGTTAGACACAATAATAGCACGGGTTATTAATATAGGTTGGCTAAAGACGGCCGTGGCTAGTGACACAAGATACGCCACAAGAATTGAATGTAGTAAAATATATTGTCAAAGGTTTGCCAGTTTTCTAGCGTACACAAGAGCTGGACACCGTAATAGCATGAGTTACTAGGATACGTTGGCCAGAGACAGCCGTGGCTGGTTCACAAAGCAAGGCCACAGGAATTAATTTTTACTGTTAAAGAATGGCAAGGCTTTGCCAATTGCTGCTGTGCACAAGAGCTAGACACCATGTTTCACTGTGCTCGGAAGGTTAAATCGCGAGAAAAGTCTATATAAATGATTCAACTTCGCTTGGCCGCCATGTTCGTTTTTTACTTAACATGTTTTTAAAGACACATACGTAAACTTTTAGTAGCGCCCTTTATCATCGTACACAATTCTAGGGTGATATAAGTAATAGTTTTGTAGATATAGAATGCCGGTGAAATATTTCGCACAGCCGCCATGTTGGATTGGTGAGACATAATAAAATTTGAAGGGTACGGTCAGGGTCGGACAAAACAGTACTATGACCTTACCCAGTTTCATTGAAATCGGTCCAGCCGTTAAGATTTTATTAGAGGGACACGCACACACACACACACACACACACGGACAAAAGGTTATCTCATAAGCATATTTTTTCATAAATGAAAATAGACTAAAAAGTGCACACACAGTTCATGATGAGCCACAACAAGCTATGTGTGTAAACGGAGCACATCCGAATACGCCTAATCCATCACACATTGAACAATCCCCTTCGTAAGCCTGTAGCAATACCCTGTCGGTAAAATGCACATCTTCAGATAGTCGCAGCTGAAGAAAGAAATCTGGAATAACCGCGCTGTAAATTGGTAATAAATCGGACTATGAATCGGGTTATTAATGAACGCAATTTTGGGCCGCGTAACGTTCCTGATTATGCTGTAAACTGGGAATCCTCCTCCTTGAAATAAATTGGTGGTATCCCATTGCCAGATTGAAATGCTGTTCGTGTGTAAAATGTACGATCATTGTCCTTAAAAGCTACCTTTGGGATAGGCCTTTCAGAAAAAGAAAAGAAAACACAGCGATAGTACACTACATTGTTTGGCATTGTTACATGTGATGTGCCTTAGTTCAGTTGCTGCTCAAAATTACAAAATTAATGCTTAGCAAATCCTCATCAGTAGCGATGCATGGGTTAGCCGGCACTGCCGTAGGTCATGTGAGCAGAAACTTCAAAGTAAAATGAGCAGTCAGGTCAGCAGCACCTCCCTCTGGCACTGGCTGTGCTACGAATGATGTCAATCACAGGTAAACCTTTTGATGGGGCCAAATAGATATAGTTTTTTATGTTTATTTTTACCAACAAGCACTTATTTTGATAAATATGCTTGCATATTTGTCCCCGTCAAACGGTCTGTTTGTGAGTTGGGCCTACCATTCGTTCCTCTCTCGCTTCCATTACTGAGACAGCCACATTTTGTTCTAGCCTGTGCCAGGCCCAGGCCCAGATAAATAATTAATTAAATAAATAAATAAATAAATAGGGGACCGTGATGGCGCAGTGGCATAGCTGCTCGTCGTTCACCCGAACGGCCGGGGTTCGAATCCCGGTGACAGCGGGGTGGAATTTTCACCTGAAAAATCACGTGGCGTCAGGAAGGGTATCCGGCCTTAAATCCCCGGCCTAAACCAAAATGAGCCTGGTTTGTTCCGGTGACCCCAATTAATTGGGAAATGCCGAGGGAAGAAAGAAAGAAAGAAAGAAATAAGGAGAGAGAGAGAGATAGGAAAAGAAAGAAAGAAAATAAATAAATAAATAAATAAATAAATGATATTTTCTCTGGGCTGATGTCTCGAGTTTGTCACACATAAATGAGGTTAGCATGTGCAGACCTAGTATTGTTGTAATGTAGCTGACGCCTCCCTTAATCGACTCGTTAGTGCTATGGAGCAGCGCAACAGTTGATATGTAGCTGTCGGCGCGGCGCGGCGTGCAGATATTGAGGCAAGGCAGTTGAATCGTATTTCTGTGGTGCTGTGCCATCACTTTCAAACAAAGGGAGGCTGGCAACTTACACTTCTGACGTCTGCATTTTAAGCTCCTGTTAGAAAACACGTGGACTCCACTTTAGTCGAGGGCTCTACGACATTCGATCAGGTTGTAATTTTTAGGACACTCTGGCAAGTCAAATTCATGAATGGTTTCAGTGCTGGTGAACATGGGGTTACTGTGATCATATTGTGTTGCAGGTCGAGAATGCTGCTGTACTTAGCTCTTGTGACCTGCTGCGTCGCTGAGCTCCAACCCACACGGGTAAGCTTCTTACTTGAGTCAACACTTATATAGCGTCTATCCTTCGTGCAAACACTCTATGTAATTTAGTGTTAGCTGTGGTTTTGTGCCATGGAGTCTGAAGCTCGTGCCCATTGTCTGAGAGCGCCGGGCGAACTTGCTTGCCTTGATTGGTGACCACTCGGGAAGCTCGTCACAGTTCTCTAGTGGTACTGCGTGATGTACGGGATCGAATCCCCGCGCAGTCGACTGACATTTGAAGATTTACTGGTACCCTGGATTCCACCACCTCTAAAGCCACGACAGTTCAAAGGGACTCAACTTGCAGCCTCGACTCGGACAGAGGTGTGGATGTATTTTACTGCGATCTTCTTGAGGAAAATGCACTCAATTTTGTTGAAGTAAATATCAATATCTTTTAACACATCATATCTTTGCGTTCAAACTGCAGTCAATATTGCAGAGGTGGCGCGATGATGGCTGTTATAAAGCAGGTCCGTGGGCGATTCGCCCAGAAACTTCTAAGATAGCAACTACGATTGTCATGTGCTTGGTCCGACTCGCACCGTAGTGGCTGGCAACGTTCAGGTCCAGCATCACTTACTGGTTGTGCCAAGAAATTTATTTGTGGTCAAAACAGAGAAAAGATAGCTTCGATTCCCAAATCAGGCATTTAAGAAATGGTCTTCCGGGTTCCCAACGTCCCAATGAAGCTGGGCTTGTTTATGGCCGCGTGCGAACCATAAAAAAAAATCCAATTAGAAACACATAGAATAATATGAGTAGATTATTGACTCCTGTTGTTTAATGCGCTATTATCGAACACATAAGTAGATTATTATCTTGTGTTGTTTAGAGCGCTGTTAGCAATCGAATACCGGTCACATTAGTAGATTAGTATCTCCTGTTGTCTAGAGCACTGTTACCAATAGAATACCGGTCACATTAGTAGATTATTATCTCCTGTTGTCTAGAGCACTGTTACCAATAGAATACCGGTCACATTAGTAGATTAGTATCTCCTGTTGTCTAGAGCACTGTTAGCAATAGAATACCGGCCACATAAGTAGATTATCATCTCGTGATGTTTAGAGCACTGTTACCAATAGAATACCGGTCACATTAGTAGATTATTATCTCCTGTTGTCTAGAGCACTGTTACCAATAGAATACCGGTCACATTAGTAGATTAGTATCTCCTGTTGTCTAGAGCACTGTTAGCAATAGAATACCGGCCACATAAGTAGATTATCATCTCGTGTTGTTTAGAGCGCTGTTACCAATAGAATACCGACTACATAAGTAGATTATTATCTCCTGTTGTTTAGAGCACTGTTAGCAATAGAATACCGGTCACATTAGTAGATTAGTATCTCCTGTTGTTTAGAGCACTGTTAGCAATAGAATACCGACCACATTAGTAGATTAGTATCTCCTGTTGTCTAGAGCACTGTTAGCAATAGAATACCGGTCACATTAGTAGATTATTATCTCCTGTTGTCTAGAGCACTGTTACCAATAGAATACCGGTCACATTAGTAGATTATTATCTCCTGTTGTTTAGAGCACTCTTAGCAATAGAATACCGACCACATAAGTAGATTAGTATCTCCTGTTGTCTAGAGCGCTGTTAGCAATAGAATACCGGCCACATAAGTAGATTAGTATCTCCTGTTGTCTAGAGCACTGTTAGCAATAGAATACCGGCTACATAAGTAGATTAGTATCTCCTGTTGTCTAGAGCGCTGTTAGCAATAGAATACCGACCACATAAGTAGATTAGTATCTCCTATTGTCTAGCGCGCTGTTAGCAATAGAATACCGGCCACATAAGTAGATTAGTATCTCCTGTTGTCTAGAGCACTGTTAGCAATAGAATACCGACCACATTAGTAGATTAGTATCTCCTGTTGTCTAGAGCGCTGTTAGCAATAGAATACCGGCTACATTAGTAGATTAGTATCTCCTGTTGTCTAGAGCGCTGTTAGCAATAGAATACCGACCACATAAGTAGATTAGTATCTCCTGTTGTTTAGAGCACTGTTAGCAATAGAATACCGGCCACATAAGTCGATTATCATCTCGTGTTGTTTAGAGCGCTGTTAGCAATAGAATACCGACCACATAAGTAGATTAGTATCTCCTGTTGTTTAGAGCACTGTTAGAAATAGAATACCGGCCACATAAGTAGATTATCATCTCGTGTTGTTTAGAGCACTGTTAGCAATAGAATACCGACCACATAAGTAGATTAGTATCTCGTGTTGTCTAGAGCACTGTTAGCAATAGAATACCGACCACATTAGTAGATTAGTATCTCCTGTTGTTTAGAGCGCTGTTAGCAATAGAATACCGACCACATAAGTAGATTAGTATCTCCTGTTGTCTAGAGCACTGTTAGCAATATAATACTGGCCACATAAGTAGTGTACCCAACTGCCATCATGTGGAACATGAGTTCGTATCCCAGCTAACTCACGGTCTTTCGAGGTATGGGTCGTTCCTGCCCACCATACGACCACATGCTCAGGATTTGCGTCTACCAGGTAACTACTCTACATGAAATACACAACATATTCCTAAAATAAAACATTTACTGGTATAAAATCATGGCTATACAACAAATACAAATAAAGGATAAATTATATTTAACTCCCACAATTAAAATCTGGGTGATTTTGTGAGTCTCTTCTTCATTATTGCAATACTGCACTCAAATCTATTTCTAGCATCCTATCATTGATACTTTCAGACTTGTATGGGTCTCCATAGTGTTCATCATGTGACACAATTTTACATAACTGGATTATCACAACATAAAAATCACATATCACATCTAAATGACATTAAATACTTAAACAATAAAACATTACTCCGTTTCTTATGGCATTTACTTTGATTAGCATAAATTCATTATGTTATGTCTTAATTAACAAATATTTGTTGTGTCGTGTGAATCATCCTCCTTCTTTCCATCAATATGAAACGCTTTAAAAAGTGGTACGTCTCCCTTCCAAAATAAACATGGATAGAATTGTTTATAGTTTCACCATACAACGATTTTCTGGGTCTTGTCTGGATTATTATCGTTACAAACGTGTCATGTTCTTAGAAATCACATACCCGTCTGCATAAATTAGCGTGAACTGGCAAAAATGCATTCTAAAAAGATGCCTAACAATTTATTTGGTTCAGTGTTCCTCTTCAGAGAATAACTGGGCCAAATATTATCCGATTTCTTTGATCCAACAATGTATGTGTGTTGCAACACATCTTTTAATTGACTTGGCATCATCATAACACTCATATCTTAATTGCATATTGAAATATCGAGATTCTTCAGTGTCCCACTATGACTATAATTTAAAGGACTGGCGGACCGACGTTCCCTTCCCCCAGCAGGCAATAAAATTAGTTCCAGCAAGCTGCACAAGATGGCCGCTCGTCTCAGTGGGCCAACCCACTTCCCTCATCTGCTAGCAAGGTCAAGTTTGTTTACAATCGCAGTACAGTAGAGTGGCGCTAGGTGTGGTTCTTAAGTAATTGAGTCACTCTAATTATATAACACCTATATTTAAAGTGTATCGGGTACAACTGGCTCCTTATTAACATTCATGGCTGGGGATGGATCCTGTGATAGCCTTGCTGTTCTATGGTGAATACTGGTGGCTTTTGGACGCGCATCAAAAATGAGAATACACGATTCCCACCGGCAGCTGTCTCAATTATAACATAATCAGGAAATCTGCGTTTCCTAAACGACGAATATGATTCTTACCTCCCAGGGCAGATCATTTTTACACATGCTCACGGAGTCTCGACGGACCTCACTCGTGGCCATAATTCATGCAAGCGATGGATACAGACAGGCTCTGTCCAATTCGCTGCGAATAATAAAAAGTATGCTCAACGGCGATACTAACTCGTAGATTAGCCAACTTCTCACCTAACGCGCAAGCTATATTAGTTTGGTCCCCGCAATATATTTACGTACTGGATTCTACGTTACTTCTGCACGCTTACATGCGGCTCAAACAATACTTCACATAGATGACTCAATTATTAAGGCACCCGCGTTCTCTCTGTAATAACATTTAAGCCAAAGCTTTAAATAGCTCCTAATAACAATGTATAAATTTACTGGCTTACATTACTTTAATGGTCCTCAAATACAATCCTAAGAATTGACCATCTCAAATATTCATTCAACACTTCATTGACACTGAAAAACTCTCGTATCTCGCTATATTCCACGTTACTTTCTTACTGTTTACCAAAATACAGTATCTTTATATTAGACATGACACACTTTGAACATTATTTAGGCCAAAAATGCCTATTACTTTACTGTTGCCGACCCCAGATTATTATTATTATTATCATTTAACGTTACCGGTATCGTTACATTCATCACTATTTTCGGCCTGACTGGCCCTAAACAAATCACCTTCCCAGCCATATTCTATTCAAGACGAGTGGTGAAAACTCGTTCAATAAGTGACTGTGACATCTTAGTCTCAAAGTGATGCATCGTTGTATGGTGAACTATTTAGTTAAAATAACATTGTAAATTGGTACTCACTTTTTATTTTTCGCTGGATGGTGCCAGCATTCCAACTCCGGACCTACCATGACGCTTGATTTAAGCCATCATGCTATATCTGACACGACACTTGATTTCACATATTTCCCACATGATAAACATACTCTTACCAGTGGCTTCATTCACTTTTACACAATACATATTAATCACTATACACATGAACACTTTTAAATCACTATAACACAATTTATGTACACTTTCTCACTAATTCACAGGTTGATCCTTAATCGGACTCCTCTTACGCCTGACCTCAGAGATGCGATGCAATTACGCCAACCGCTGGTCTCAGTGAAAGTCTAACTGCGTTTACGGCGTTCGATCCTCGTCACCTTCCATATCGTTCAGTTCACTGTCAAGATTAATTGGCGATGCCTCCCAAGGCTCCCATAATTTTAGTGATCCTGATGATAATGTCATATACCACTCTGACCATATCTCCTGGTATATGTAATGTCCAAAAACATTATTATTTACTCTTTCGCTGTAGCGAACTTATATTTGCGTCAGATACTGGATAAATATCTGTATTAATCTTACTTCGACGCACTTCATGATTATACTTATGAAGCTGTATGATGTGCTTCTATTGTTCTTTAATTGCTGAGCGTCGATACTGTAACATTTCGCGCGCTTACTGGCAGCGTATTAGTTACGTGTATACTGGAGAAGAACTTGAGAACAGACTGAAGACAAGTGAAGACAACTCAAGACGACTCAAGACGACTGGCTTGGTCTGCACTGCTCTCCCTTATAAAGGCTTCTCGTAAAAACTAGTCCACCGGACATGTGGGTGCGACTCCTTCCTTGAAATAATACCTTTTCAGCCGAATTGACATATACACCTTGTTTATTTAGGTGTGGAGGTTTCATAAACATTCACGTGCCGGCGATCGCTTCGGCCAATTAATTACAATTAATTGCCTTATTCCAACGCGTCAGGACGCCACCATGGGGTTTCTCCCCTGGCTAGTCACCAAATCACTCCTCTCGAGCGTAGGCTCGGTGGTAACGCGCTCATTTAGAGATATAGGCTTTAATTTAGGTGTAAAATCATTCCTAAATTATCTCTCCTTGAATATATTCACCTGGGTGTACATTTCACTCCATTTCAATGCTCCATTAGGCGGTAATTAATTAATTTCCGTGGGCAGTCATCCCTACCCTAGGTTCCATCGTTGTCAAGCGGTGAATACCCGAGTCATTAATTTTGAGCTGTCTACTCGGTCCAGACGAAAGTAGTCCGCTCGGCGCCTACGATCTCCACCCATTTTCCAACTGCAATTAGTAAAACGTCAAACTGGCCTCCTCTCGTTCTTGTATGCTTCGAATACGTATATTTGCTTGCATTTGCTTACAATTCTTTACCTTAAAACTGCTATGATATTCACATACAGGCCGTGAAATCATGCTACATTATCATATGTCATTATTTAACACATTGCTCTTCGGGTTCCCTAACTGTTCCCCCTCAGATCAATGGTTCCATTCTAGTTAGAATCATGTGCCTGGTCTTCTCAGATAGGACCTGAGTTCGATGCCAATCTGCCGTGACCGATTGGGCACATCTTTCCCTTGCTAAGCACGGAAAATTCATTTCACAAGTGAATTTTTCGGGCCCTTCAAATGGCATTGAATCATGCAGTATTTACTTTAAGCGGTCAGTGCTCTCGGCAATGGGCTGTCTCGTTCCCCCATTCCACTCTGTCTGCCGTCGCATAGTCTTGTTCTGCCTTCTCAGTTGTTCATTCATCTCCTCTAATTCTGTAGCGGCCTCCCTCAACTGGTCATAAAGTTCCTTCAGTTGACAGCTGCATTCTCCCCTCGTTTCCCTTGGGTCTGCGAGCTGGTCGCTTCGCTCCGTTTCTTCCTGGGCCTGCAAGCTTTTCTCAAGAGTCCTTGCGTGCATACGTAATGACTCCCCGTCCATTTGGGTGTGCATTGCTTGCTCTTCCCTCGTAGTAATTAATCATCAACCGTATCCAGGGATCTTCACGTTGAAAAACGGTGATGTTCCTCAGATCATCTAAGGTCTTCTGATCTCTATCTTCTATCTCGATAGCTAGAACTTCTTCTTCATCAGCTGTCGGGTATCTGCTTAGCAAGTCAGGTATGATATTGTCCTTCCCCGGGCAATACTCGATTTCCACTTGAAATTGCTGTATGTACAGGGACCACCTCGTCAGTCTTTGACTTGACAAGTCAGTTTTCAGCAGGAATGTTAGTGCTTTATGGTCTGTCCTCAATATAATTCTAAAACCATAAATTAGCTTTTGCCAATACTGTAAGGCATACAGTATCGCGAGTAATTCGATCTCCGTGACCGTATAATTCTTTTCATTAGGTTTCAACCTTCTACTTATGAATGCAATGTAAGTTTTCTCCTCTGGCCTGTCCACATTTTCCTGGTATAACATTGCTCCAATACCTATGAATGATGCGTCAGTCTGGATAATAAATTTCTGAGTGTAGTCAGGATATCCCAATTTTACATAATCTAACAGCATCTGTATAGACTTCACGAAGGCTTCCTCGCATTTTTCCGTCCAGCGCCATCTTCCTCCTTTCTTAAGTAAGACTTGGAGTGGTGCTACGGTCTCGGTATACTTTGGGCAATGGCTTGAAAAGAATCCAATAACGCCTAGATATTGCCTGACGTTCTTTACCTTCGTTGGTCTCGGGAAATGTTTAATAACTTCCAATTTTCCCGGATTAGGCCTAACTCCTTGTGCATTTATTACGTGGCCTAGAAATTTAACTTCTCTCTGACCAAAGTTAGACTTCTTTATATTGACCTTAAAGTTAGCCTGACTTAGGTCATACAACAACTTGCGTAGATCTCTGACGTGTTCTTCGACTGTTTCAGATGTCAGTAGTATATCATCTACGTAACATATGGTTGTTGCTTTTACTTCTTCAGACAGGTTCCGATCTAGCGCTCGTATCAACGCTGAACCTGCTGTTTTCAATCCAAATGGAAGACGCACGTAAGAATACGTGTGCTGGTCAAATAAAAACCCAGTTAATAAGCTTGTTTTCTCCCCCAGAGCAAGATGGTGAAAACGTGCCGTCAGGTCAAGATTTGAGAACACAGTCTTTCCTTTGAACCTCCTGAGTACCTCCTTAATGGGCGGCACATGGTCAAATTCCGGTATGACCTTGGAATTCAAATTTCGTAGGTCCAGGCATATCCTCACACTTCCGTCCTGTTTAGGTACAACTACCAGTGGGCTGACATAAGGTGTGGCTGTCTTCACAATGACGCCTGCCTCTAGCATTTCCTGTATTGCTTCTTTGACCTTTAAATAATGTTTCTCGGCTACAGGATACGGCTTCTGTCTGAATGGTGTCCAATCGCTGACTTGGAACGCATATTGGAAATTATTGATCCGGCCAGGTCTCGAATCGAAGACTCCTTTATACTCAAACAGCAGTTCCCTTAGCATTTGCTTATGTTCTGGACCAATTTTAGCTTCCTCAATCTTTTCTTCCAGGCATTCTTCAAATTTTGGTTCGAGGTCCTTTTCAATGTCTGCGGGCAGTGTTGCCAACTCTTCCTCGATGTCTTCTGTTGTCAATACTGCATCCCCATGCATGCCATACGTACTCTTCTGGTCTCGTTTCATTGTGCTTTAATGAGAGCTCTAACTCTTCCATTCCCTCACTTGCGCGAAACATAACAATGTCTTGCGAGAGATCTATAATAACTTTATATTCTCTTATGAAATCCATGCCAACAATAATGTTAAACGGCAGCTTATTCACAAGTAGGAAGCTCTGTGAGAATATAGAGTTCCCTATCTGCAAATCTAAAAATTCTTGGTATTTGCATATCATAACTTTATCTGGTATCACACCTTTTATTTTCACGCTTGAAATAGGTATTTTCAATACGTGGATTTTACTTTGGATTTCATTATATAATGCCTGGGTTATCAAGCACACTGTTGAACCTGTATCTATGAGACTTCTTATCTTCATGCCTGCAATGTTTACAATAATAATGGGTAGTTCCCTTCTCACATTGACCGTCCCTTCATCTAGGTCATCGATAAGCTCCTCAGGTTTGGCAATCCAGTTAACTACATTTACTGTATTCCATCCTGAACTTATCTCTCTTTGGTCATTTAATTTTGGTGTTTTTTTTTTCAATTGCTCCATTCTTCGTGGAGTTCTTCTGTCTGTCTTCATACTGCTGACGTTCCAGACTATTGGCACCGTCATCATTTTTATAGATGTCGGGTGACCTTCTATTCCTAATCGCTTCATCCCAATGAACTCGCGATTGTCTCTGGTCATCTCCGCGCTCTTCCATGTATCTTAAAGATGCGTGATAGCGTTCTTCCGCCTCTTCATCGAACCCGCGACTCTGTTCCTGGGATCTCCATCCTTGGTTGTTCCCATTTCGGCCGTAATTCCTTCTGTTATCAGGCTGCTGGTCTCTCGTACCGCGCTGATTCCAGGCTTTCCTTCCTCGGTTTCCACGGTTCGATCCTCCTCGATATGCTGGCCTCCAATTCTGGTTTTCCCGTCCTTCACGTTGCCAGTCTAATTTTTCCGTTTCGGTGCTCGTAGACTTACTTTTTGTCTGCACCTTAGTCGGTTCAGTCGGTGTAGTCGTCATGTTGACTTGTTCCATGTTCCGACTTTGCCTTGTGTGCTGCGCTGTGGTGAGATCGAGTTGTCTCAGCACCTCCTCCATATCGATCGCAGTTTTGGCGTTTGCTGAGATTAATAGACGTTGTACTTCATACGGTAGCTGCTTGGCTATCGCTATGCACAAATCTGACTCTCTAATCCCTTCATCAAGTTCGCGGAAACGGCACAATTGTCTCACAAAGAATTCTCCGTACTTCGTCGGATTACTAGTACTATAACGCCTGGAATATAAGTCCAATCTGAGGTTCTGTTGTATACTTGCGTTCCAGTACCTGCTTAAAAATGCCTGGCGAAATTCGTCAACGGTGTCGAACGTGTACCGAAAACTCCTAAACCATAAGGCACACTCGCCCTCAGTTAGTTTTTCAATCGCTCTCAACCTTCGCTCTGGCGGTACCTTCGCGTCATTCAAGTACTCGGAAACTTCTTTAAGCCAGTACTTGGGTGTCATGTTAGAATTACTCCCAGAATATTTCTTTGGTTTCTCATCACTAGCCCTTACAACAGTGACTATTTGATTTTGAACAGCATTTTCATGCGGTGTTGACATGGCAATTGGCATACCAGGTGTGGTATACGGGCTGTCACTTGGCATGGCTGCATTCTTTGGAGTGGGCTGTATTTCTATCTCTGCCCATTTATTTCTCCAATTCTCGTCTATACTTCCTTCGCTAGACCTAGGATTCCGCAACATGGATTCCTCCTGCGCGATCATTCTAGTCTCTATTTGGCTGTGCCTATTTTCTGCCCTTTCCAAACGAGCTAATACCTCTCGTTCTATTTTCTCTAGGCGATCTCGGTTTCTTTCTGCCATAGAAAATACCTTTTCCTTGTCATCCTTAAGGTTTTCCTTCAGGTGGGTATTTCCCCCCCCCCTAGACTTTCTCTTACTCCGGCAAGAGTCTTATCGCTGGCTTCAGTCTTCAAGCCTTCTCGAAGTTCTAATTCTTCTCGTAAGCATGTAACTTCCTTTTGAATGTGACCCTGCATATGAGAGATTTCCGTCCTTATTTTCGTGATTTCTCCCTGGTCCTCATCCTGTCTTTTATGAATAACTGCTAGGTCGCTCTGAGTTTGTTCCAACTCTTTCTGCACCTTCCCGACCTGCCTCTTCATATTTGACATTATCTCCTTATTCTCTTGATCAGAAGTTTTTATTTCCTGGATTTCCTTGCATTGGTCAAGGATATTCTGATCCTGTTTTCTTAAGGCTTCGTCTACCGCCTTGGCGTAGCCTGCCATTCGCGGTTCCATTTTACGTCGCTATCTTCGAGCCTTTGATCCACGGTCTGAGTGAACGTATTAAATTGCTCTAATTGACGTTTAGTATTCGCTTCATTCTGACTTTGAATGTCTTTAAGCTCCATGGACATACTGCTTAAGCTATCGTTAATCTCACGCTGTGACTCTCTGCACGCTTGCAGATTATTCTCTAGTTTTAGCTCTATAGACTCAAAGCGTTTATCGTTATCAGCTTGCATCTCTGAGACCACGCTAACAATATTCTTAGTTACTTCACGCTGAACAGACTCTTTAACGTCATCCATTTTTTATTAACCTCTATTAGGTTTAACTCTAACTGCGTGTTTACTGTAGCTTGATTAGCCTCTAATCTAGTGTTTATTTCGGCTTGATTAGCATCCAATCTAGCCGCTATTTCATCTTTAAATGCATTAGATTCTTCCTTTCTCTTAGCATTAGCATCATCAAAATGTTCCCTTAACTCAGCGATACACCTGAGTACGTCCTCAGTTCCAGCCATCCTGTATTTCTTAATTTGAGATTCAGGTAGGCCGCAGCTGAACATGCTGGCGCGTTCTATTGGAAAGAAAAGGATTCCGATCCCGCGACAACAACAACAACAACAACATATTACAAAGTGCCAAAACCACCTATGGAATGGGTATAGACCCACGTACCCGTCTGACAACAGTGTCTGACGTCTGAGTATCATCTAGAAAGACTCACAATCGCTCAACCAGGGTTTGAGGAAAAATACTATTATTATGGTTTTCCCCATGAAAACCATGCTATTATTATGGGGTTTTCTGAATCCCATAAGCCATCCACGTCCTGGGCGCCATGATAATGAAGTAGGGATCCCATGCTTTGCCACACAAATCTGGGCGACATGATAATGAAGAGGGAATGGTATGTCAAGTATGCTGTGACAAGTTACATTTACATTTAAGCATGTTTTATGGAGGATTATCAACATTTATTTGACGAGATGGCTTATTAACAAATGGGACGCGGCCTTTTCCTATTATATCCTAATTTCTATGCTGTACTTGCTTCTACCATTAATATCTTGGCCGACTTTTAGTAGTACCTGCGACTCAATCCTAGTACAGAGACATCTCCTCCATGTACCCAACTGTCATCATGTGGAACATGAGTTCGTATCCCAGCTAACTCACGGTCTTTCGAGGTATGGGACGTTCCTGCCCACCATACGACCACATGCTCAGGATTTGAGTCTACCAGGTAACTACTCTACATGAAATACACAACATATTCCTAAAATAAAACATTTACTGGTATAAAATCATGGCTATACGACAAATACAAATAAAGGATAAATTATATTTAACTCCCACAATTAAAATCAGGGTGATTTTGTGAGTCTCTTCTTCATTATTGCAATACTGCACTCAAATCTATTTCTAGCATCCTATCATTGATACTTTCAGACTTGTATGGGTCTCCATAGTGTTCATCATGTGACACAATTTTACATAACTGGATTATCACAACATAAAAATCACATATCACATCTAAATGACATTAAATACTGAAACAATAAAACATTACTCCGTTTCTTATGGCATTTACTTTGATTAGCATAAATTCATTATGTTATGTCTTAATTAACAAATATTTGTTGTGTCGTGTGAATCATCTTCCTTCTTTCCATCAATATGAAACGCTTTAAAAAGTGGTACGTCTCCCTTCCAAAATAAACATGGATAGAATTGTTTATAGTTTCACCATGCAACGATTTTCTGGGTCTTGTCGGGATTATTATCGTTACAAACGTGTCATGTTCTTAGAAATCACATACCCGTCTGCATAAATTAGCGTGAACTGGCAAAAATGCATTCTAAAAAGATGCCTAACAATTTATTTGGTTCAGTGTTCCTCTTCAGAGAATAACTGGGCCAAATATTATCCGATTTCTTTGATCCAACAATGTATGTGTGTTGCAACACATCTTTTAATTGACTTGGCATCATCATAACACTCATATCTTAATTGCATATTGAAATATCGAGATTCTTCAGTGTCCCACTATGACTATAATTTAAAGGACTGGCGGACCGACGTTCCCTTCCCCCAGCAGGCAATAAAATTAGTTCCAGCAAGCTGCACAAGATGGCCGCTCGTCTCAGTGGGCCAACCCACTTCCCTCATCTGCTAGCAAGGTCAAGTTTGTTTACAATCGCAGTACAGTAGAGTGGCGCTAGGTGTGGTTCTTAAGTAATTGAGTCACTCTAATTATATAACACCTATATTTAAAGTGTATCGGGCACAACTGGCTCCTTATTAACATTCATGGCTGGGGATGGATCCTGTGATAGCCTTGCTGTTCTATGGTGAATACTGGTGGCTTTTGGACGCGCATCAAAAATGAGAATACACGATTCCCACCGGCAGCTGTCTCAATTATAACATAATCAGGAAATCTGCGTTTCCTAAACGACGAATATGATTCTTACCTCCCAGGGCAGATCATTTTTACACATGCTCACGGAGTCTCGACGGACCTCACTCGAGGCCATAATTCATGCAAGCGATGGATACAGACTGGCTCTGTCCAATTCGCTGCGAATAATAAAAAGTATGCTCAACGGCGATACTAACTCGTAGATTAGCCAACTTCTCACCTAACGCGCAAGCTATATTAGTTTGGTCCCCGCAATATATTTACGTACTGGATTCCACGTTACTTCTGCACGCTTACATGCGGCTCAAACAATACTTCACATAGATGACTCAATTATTAAGGCACCCGCGTTCTCTCTGTAATAACATTTAAGCCAAAGCTTTAAATAGCTCCTAATAACAATGTATAAATTTACTGGCTTACATTACTTTAATGGTCCTCAAATACAATCCTAAGAATTGACCATCTCAAATATTCATTCAACACTTCATTGACACTGAAAAACTCTCGTATCTCGCTATATTCCACGTTACTTTCTTACTGTTTACCAAAATACAGTATCTTTATATTAGACATGACACACTTTGAACATTATTTAGGCCAAAAATGCCTATTACTTTACTGTTGCCGACCCCAGATTATTATTATTATTATCATTTAACGTTACCGGTATCGTTACATTCATCACTATTTTCGGCCTGACTGGCCCTAAACAAATCACCTTCCAAGCCATATTCTATTCAAGACGAGTGGTGAAAACTCGTTCAATAAGTGACTGTGACATCTTAGTCTCAAAGTGATGCATCGTTGTATGGTGAACTATTTAGTTAAAATAACATTGTAAATTGGTACTCACTTTTTATTTTTCGCTGGATGGTGCCAGCATTCCAACTCCGGACCTACCATGACGCTTGATTTAAGCCATCATGCTATATCTGACACGACACTTGATTTCACATATTTCCCCATGATAAACATACTCTTACCAGTGGCTTCATTCACTTTTACACAATACATATTAACCACTATACACATGAACACTTTTAAATCACTATAACACAATTTATGTACACTTTCTCACTAATTCACAGGTTGATCCTTAATCGGACTCCTCTTACGCCTGACCTCAGAGATGCGATGCAATTACGCCAACCGCTGGTCTCAGTGAAAGTCTAACTGCGTTTACGGCGTTCGATCCTCGTCACCTTCCATATCGTTCAGTTCACTGTCAAGATTAATTGGCGATGCCTCCCAAGGCTCCCATAATTTTAGTGATCCTGATGATAATGTCATATACCACTCTGACGATATCTCCTGGTATATGTAATGCCCAAAAACATTATTATTTACTCTTTCGCTGTAGCGAACTTATATTTGCGTCAGATACTGGATAAATATCTGTATTAATTTTACTTCGACGCACTTCATGATTATACTTATGAAGCTGTATGATGTGCTTCTATTGTTCTTTAATTGCTGAGCGTCGATACTGTAACATTTCGCGCGCTTACTGGCAGCGTATTAGTTACGTGTATACTGGATAAGAACTTGAGAACAGACTGAAGACAAGTGAAGACAACTCAAGACGACTCAAGACGACTGGCTTGGTCTGCACTGCTCTCCCTTATAAAGGCTTCTCGTAAAAACTAGTCCACCGGACATGTGGGTGCGACTCCTTCCTTGAAATAATACCTTTTCAGCCGAAATGACACATACACCTTGTTTATTTAGGTGTGGAGGTTTCATAAACATTCGCGTGCCGGCGATCGCTTCGGCCAATTAATTACAATTAATTGCCTTATTCCAACGCGTCAGGACGCCACCATGGTGATTCCCCCCTGGCTAGTCACCAAATCACTCCTCTCGAGCGTAGGCTCGGTGGTAACGCGCTCATTTAGAGATATAGGCTTAAATTTAGGTGTAAAATCATTCCTAAATTATCTCTCCTTGAATATATTCACCTGGGTGTACATTTCACTCCATTTCAATGCTCCACTTGGCGGTAATTAATTAATTAATTAATTTCCGTGGGCAGTCATCCCTACCCTAGGTTCCATCGTTGTCAAGCGGTGAATACCCGAGTCATCAATTTTGAGCTGTCTACTCGGTCCAGACGAAAGTAGTCCGCTCGGCGCCTACGATCTCCACCAATTTTCCAACTGCAATTAGTAAAACGTCAAACTGGCCTCCTCTCGTTCTTGTATGCTTCGAATACGTATATTTGCTTGCATTTGCTTACAATTCTTTACCTTAAAACTGCTATGATATTCACATACAGGCCGTGAAATCATGCTACATT
The DNA here is from genome assembly GCA_946902985.2 of Meconema thalassinum. Taxonomy (NCBI): domain Eukaryota; kingdom Metazoa; phylum Arthropoda; class Insecta; order Orthoptera; family Tettigoniidae; genus Meconema; species Meconema thalassinum. The sequence continues at coordinate 1,140,048,395 of OX336389.2, forward strand.
ATCATATGTCATTATTTAACACATTGCTCTTCGGATTCCCTAACTGTTCCCCCTCAGATCAATGGTTCGATTCTAGTTAGAATCATGTGCCTAGTCTTCCCAGATAGGACCTGAGTTCGATGCCAATCAGCCGTGACCGATTGGGCACAGTAGATTATTATCTCCTGTTGTTTAGAGCGCTGTTAGCAATAGAATACCGACCACATAAGTAGATTAGTATCTCCTGTTGTCTAGAGCACTGTTACCAATAGAATACCGACCACATTAGTAGATTATTATCTCCTGTTGTTTAGAGCGCTGTTACCAATAGAATACCGGTCACATAAGTAGATTATTATCTCGTGTTGTTTAGAGCACTGTTACCAATAGAATACCGGTCACATTAGTAGATTAGTATCTCCTGTTGTTTAGAGCACTGTTACCAATAGAATACCGACCACATAAGTAGATTAGTATCTTCTGTTGTCTAGAGCACTGTTACCAATAGAATACCGACCACATTAGTAGATTATTATCTCCTGTTGTTTAGAGCGCTGTTACCAATAGAATACCGGTCACATTAGTAGATTAGTATCTCCTGTTGTTTAGAGTGCTGTTACCAATAGAATACCGGTCACATTAGTAGATTAGTATCTCCTGTTGTTTAGAGCACTGTTACCAATAGAATACCGGTCACATTAGTAGATTAGTATCTCCTGTTGTTTAGAGCGCTGTTACCAATAGAATACCGGTCACATAAGTAGATTATCATCTCGTGTTGTTTAGAGCGCTGTTACCAATAGAATACCGGTCACATTAGTAGATTAGTATCTCCTGTTGTCTAGAGCGCTGTTAGCAATAGAATACCGACGACATAAGTAGATTAGTATCTCCTGTTGTTTAGAGCACTGTTAGCAATAGAATACCGGCCACATAAGTAGATTATCATCTCGTGTTGTTTAGAGCGCTGTTACCAATAGATTGCCGGTCACATTAGTAGATTAGTATCTCCTGTTGTCTAGAGCGCTGTTAGCAATAGAATACCGACTACATAAGTAGATTAGTATCTCCTGTTGTTTAGAGCGCTGTTACCTATAGAATACCGGTCACATAAGTAGATTATCATCTCGTGTTGTTTAGAGCGCTGTTACCAATAGAATACCGGTCACATTAGTAGATTAGTATCTCCTGTTGTCTAGAGCGCTGTTAGCAATAGAATACCGGCTACATAAGTAGATTATCATCTCGTGTTGTTTAGAGCGCTGTTAGCAATAGAATACCGGTCACATTAGTAGATTAGTATCTCCTGTTGTCTAGAGCGCTGTTAGCAATAGAATACCGGCTACATAAGTAGATTATTATCTCCTGTTGTCTAGAGCGCTGTTAGCAATAGAATACCGGCCACATAAGTAGATTAGTATCTCCTGTTGTCTAGAGCACTGTTAGCAATAGAATACCGGCTACATAAGTAGATTAGTATCTCCTGTTGTCTAGAGCGCTGTTAGCAATAGAATACCGACCACATAAGTAGATTAGTATCTCCTGTTGTCTAGAGCGCTGTTAGGAATAGAATACCGGCCACATAAGTAGATTAGTATCTCCTGTTGTCTAGAGCACTGTTAGCAATAGAATACCGGCTACATAAGTAGATTAGTATCTCCTGTTGTTTAGATCACTGTTAGCAATAGAATTCCGGCCACATAAGTAGATTATCATCTCGTGTTGTTTAGAGCGCTGTTAGCAATAGAATACCGACCACATAAGTAGATTAGTATCTCCTGTTGTTTAGAGCACTGTTAGCAATAGAATACCGGCCACATAAGTAGATTATCATCTCGTGTTGTTTAGAGCACTGTTAGCAATAGAATACCGGTCTTATAAGTAGATTATTATCTCCTGTTGTTTAGAGCACTGTTAGCATTAGAATACCGACCACATAAGTAGATTAGTATCTCCTGTTGTCTAGGGCACTGTTAGCAATAGAATACCGACCACATAAGTAGATTATTATCTCCTGTTGTTTAGAGCACTGTTAGCAATAGAATACCGACCACATAAGTAGATTAGTATCTCCTGTTGTTTAGAGCGCTGTTAGCAATAGAATACCGACCACATTAGTAGATTAGTGTCTCCTGTTGTCTAGAGCACTGTTAGCAATAGAATACCGACCACATAAGTAGATTTTTATCTCCTGTTGTTTAGAGCACTGTTAGCAATAGAATACCGACCACATAAGTAGATTAGTATCTCCTGTTGTCTAGAGCACTGTTAGCAATAGAATACCGACCACATAAGTAGATTATTATCTCCTGTTGTTTAGAGCACTGTTAGCAATAGAATACCGACCACATAAGTAGATTATTATCTCCTGTTGTTTAGAGCGCTGTTAGCAATATAATACCGACCACATAAGTAGATTAGTATCTCCTGTTGTCTAGAGCACTGTTACCAATAGAATACCGACCACATTAGTAGATTATTATCTCCTGTTGTTTAGAGCACTGTTAGCAATAGAATACCTACCACATAAGTAGATTAGTATCTCCTGTTGTCTAGAGCACTGTTACCAATAGAATACCGACCACATTAGTAGATTATTATCTCCTGTTGTTTAGAGTACTGTTAGCAATAGAATACCGACCACATAAGTAGATTAGTATCTCCTGTTGTCTAGAGCACTGTTAGCAATAGAATACCGGCCACATAAGTAGATTAGTATCTCCTGTTGTTTAGAGCACTGTTAGCAATAGAATACTGACCACATAAGTAGATTATTATCTCCTGTTGTTTAGAGCACTGTTAGCATTAGCCCTACATTACCCCAGATATTAATTTTGGCATCATGAGGTTACCAAGGTTGCCAACCTACGAGTTTGAGAGTCCCCTCGATTTAAAGGTTGGTGCGAGATTTAATTTTGTTCCAAAGAATAAACAAAACTCGAAAATTGCAGCCACAAAATCCCAGTCATTTGACCAAGTTGTTATCCAGAGTAAACATCAAGGTCCTGTTACGTAACGAGGGAAATTCTGATCAGGGCTGACCAACCTATGGGTGTGAAAAATCCTTAATTGCCCTCGATTTTTGAATTTTGACGGGGGATTTTTGAACTTTCGCGCTTAATGATCCATGGAATAAACAAAATGACCATTGTGCCAACCTGCAAATCGTGAAATTAATTGAGATTTGATTTAGGCCGCAAAACAAACACAAAATAGGTTACCATGGAGACACAAAGGAGTTAAATGATCCATGAAATAAACAACATTGGTTCCCAAGGAGACTCAGTGGTGTTGGGGAGGGAAGTGCTCAACACAGCATGCTTGCTCACATTCGGACTGGTTGTACCTTATTTTAAGGTTATATGGACCATGTTATGCATACAGGAACCAAGCGCCATTTTTACTGAAATTGAGTTATAATTGCCAACTTGTGGAGGAAATATTGAACTATCTGCCCAGCAAATATGGTCTTCAGGCATGGAATAATTATTTTACATTTTAAGTTTGAAGAAAGTGCTTGTTCTGTATGGCAGATTGGAGAAAACGCATGCCATGCAATCTTAAAGTGAGGTTAAATCAGTGATTAAATGTTTTACATAACGGAACCAAGCTCATTGCATATGACATTTTGTATTTCTTTTTTGATCTAATTGTCTTTTAGCCATTTTGCAATGAATAAGTTTTGTAAAGACTAATAATATTCTGTATGAAAGAGTAAAAGATTGTGAAAATAAGCTACCGTACCAAACGAAATAATTTATAAGTGTAGGTACACTGATAAAAAAGAAATACCCAGGATACAGATCCCATTATCAACGTGGTTTAACTGAATTTTATTATTTACAAACATATCTCGCTAGCAAGATGATGATTGTTGTTTTAAGGGGCGTAGCAGTGAGGTCATCTTTCCCTAGACCACTTTCACTGTTATGCACCACTTGTGTAAAAAGGAACATAAGCAACCTTGTTTATAAACCAAGATATCAAGCAATTTTTGCCAGTATTTCTATTTAAAGAGCAAACCTCAAAAGATATATATAACTGTAGTACATCTGACCTACTAGGCCAAAATTGTGAATTTCCATCAGCAACAAATGATGAAGAGCGAGAAAATATTGCAAAATAAAGACCGTAATTTGCACCTGGATGTAGTAGAAAACGCGTATGACATTGAAGGATGTAAAGTTTTATAGTTTTGAGGTTGTGAGTGAATGTAATGTGGCTTTTCTGTTGTTCGTTCATAAGCACAGTTAATTTTGTATTCCACTACAGTTTCTCGTTCTATCGAAGGGGCATACAATGCATAATAATAATGATAATAATAATAGAGAACTATTTTGAATTTCGTGTGAATTTGTAGTGTTGCATTCAAGAAGAGCGTCATATCCACATGGGATGTAGGTGACCTGAATTGAGTACCTGGCTGTGCTAAAGGATCACTATTCAGGCGTCCAGAGCCGGTGTTTACATGCGGTAGGGCGGCCAGACCCTTTCCAAATCTCCCCCCTGCCACAGCATCCGGCAGGTGCCCATTTTGCATCACAAGGCTAGGAGACCACATACCAGACCATACCAAGGCTTTTTAATGTCTTGGCAGAGCCGGGAATCGAACCTGGGACCTCTAGGGTGACAGCCAACAATGCTATCCACTGCACCACGTGGCGGTCTATATTTCATTAGAGAATGACAATTGGCTATGCTGTGTATGTAATCATTCATAACAGAACCAAGTGTCTGGTTCCATTTCAATTATTGTCTATGGTAAATAATCAATAAAGCATAATGGAACCAAGCGCCATTTTGTAATATATTCAAGTTATTTACAAAGGCAAAATAAATATATGTACGTCATCATCATCATCATCATCATCATCATCATCATCATCATCTTGCACAGTTTCCAGCCACAGGCCGGGTCTGTTTGGAACACAAGCCTCTCCAACGTATTCTGTCTTCCCACCATCTCTCAGCCTCCACCCTTGTCCAGTCTTCTCCTCTCTTCTTCACGCTTTCTTCCACCCTCTTCAGCCACCTCTCTCTAGGTCTTCCTCTCGGTCTCTTTCCTTTCCACTTCGTCTCGTGTATCCTGCTGGGTATCCTCTTCTCCTCTATTCGTTTTACATGTCCATGCCATCTAAGTCTAGATTTCTCTATACCATCCTGTAATGGTTCCTCCATCATTACATCTCTGGTCCTCTCATTTCTTATTCTGTCCATCTCTGTAGCTCCAATACTGCTTCTCAAGAACCTCATCTCACTTGCCTGTATTTTGCTCTTCTCCCTTCCTTTCATAACCCAGGTCTCCGAGGCAAAAATACACACAATAAAGATTCACAAACCACAGGTATCCTAAAACTAAATTTTTAACAAACAGTTCGTTGACAAAGTCTTACAAAATATACCTGGTCTCATTATTTTACAATCAGCTGGTTGATATCATCTTGCAAGATCGACCTAGTTTCATTCTTCAAACAGTTGTTTGATAAATATGACAATGTTAACGTTTTAAACTATAGTGCCCCCAAGGCAGGGTGGTAATGCCATCATGTTATTTTATTGCCAATGATATTTGGGAGTTTAACAGCATCCCCCAACATGCAAACCATAATCGATACCTGTGTTGATTTGCAATCTTTCTAAAGCATGTAAGCTCCACCCAGAATCACGCTCTTGAAATTCTTCGAGTTTCACAAGCAATGGTTGTATAACATAATTTTGATACCATGTTAAAATATCTGTTGTTTCGACAATTCTTTGATATCGTGTATTAAAATGAAATGGTCTGATTTCACCACTGAATGGTGTGCAAAGAAGTATTTACTTTCAGTGCGCTGCATGTACGAGAAAATCATATATGATTGAAACAACGCAAATCTGGCCTATATAAACAGTTTGGGGGCTTTATAATCTCCAACACAATTTTGAATATGTCCAGTTGTGAGCCATTGCATTAAACTGGTCTCTCGTCCCGTTCATTATGAATTATTTGTAGACTGTGAATTAATTATCACCTTGCCATAAAGAACTATGTACAGAGTAAAATAATTATAGCTACAACCCTGTGTCAGCCCAGCGTGCACTTATTCGCTCGAGTAATTTTCGGTAAATCAAATAATGCACTGCTTGTCTTTAATCCCCTCATGAATGAGATATAATGAGTTATTTTTAAACAAATCTTGTAAGAGAATGTCTTCAACAACGTTGAAATGGGATGGAAGGAATGTTGAAAATTTGCATGAAACCATGTTCCCAAATTTTGTGTTGAGTTTTTGCAAGCTCATAACATTCTATGGTGTGTCCGTCGCCAGGTTGCTAAACCGTTTGATTCCTACTCTGCAGACTTGCACAAAAGAATGTATATTGTTCAATGCATCCATTTTCTATAAAATACTTTACACTCTGTGCGGGTTACATGGTGCAATAACAATAATAGAGCTTAACATACGTGTTATTGCAAAGAAAGTTGACTGCCCGAGTAAGGTGATGATGTTATACCATAAGATGTTGACTGCCTGAGTAAGATGACGAAGATACTCAACTGGAAACCTGTCCAAGAAAATACAATGTGTGTTTTAGTGTAGATTCTTCACAACTTACATGGTGTAATTATTATAATAGAGCTTAAAATACTGTTCCTGTTGTTAACAGCTCGAGTGTGATGATGATGATGATGATGATGATGACGATGACAACGCTCGTTCAACTGTAGTGTGACTGTACATAGTCACAAGCGAGATCTAAACCTCATTTTCCCGACCTGTCATTATACCACCAAGAGTAGATTTTTATTTTGTGTGATTTGATATCTAATTCTAATGTTTCATATTATTTTCTTTATCGCAATATTATGTGAGGATCCAAGTCAGGTGTAGGAATATACCGTATATTGTCATTACATGAATTTGATCATGGCTAATCTGGAAGTTGAGCAAACTAGGGAGTGCACAGGACTCTGGGAATTGCCCAACTTGGAATAACCCGTCTCAAGTTAGATCGCGGAAGCACCCAGGTCTCTGGAAATGCCTGACTTTGTCCAACGTAAGTCAGAGCAGGGCGAGGTAGAGCCGGCATAACTGTCAGAAGGGAAGGAGTGAGCATATGGCAACTTCTGCGTAATTGGCCTCGGTGCGCGCAGGGGAGGTCTGTGTAGGAACTTTGGTACAATAAGACGGGGTGAAGGGGTATTCTTTCTGATTATGTGTGATTATTCTGATCATCTCTGATGGTTTTGAGTTCTGATAGATATTGTAATCTTCAGATATACTGTTTGTTTAATTTGTGACTACTGTCGACCAAAATATCATGTGTACTCGAGTTTGAAGGTTGTTTCTGAAGTAACCAATAGACCTACATAAAATCCAATAACATCATCATTTCCGTCGTTCTATTTTACGTTAGTTCATGTAGGTTTGTAATTTTATCATTTCAAGTGATCTTGTCGACTTCGTCGTTATGGTTGGGGTCCATCGTTATGCGTTACGGAAACGGACACGGTGACGGACGTGACGTCATGCAGCCGCGCGGGAAGTGACGTCATGCAGCCGCGCGGGAAGTGACGTCATGCAGCTGCGCGGGAACGTGACGTCATGCTTACGCGGGGAGCGAGAAGCAGACGCTAATAATTATTGGAGTCTGTTGAAAGAGGCCTGGCGTCGAGCGACCTGGGGCTTTGAACGAAGCGAACACAAGAATACAGGGTGACTTCTAAAGAGATATACAAGATGCCAGATAAGAATACAGGGTGCTTACTAAAGAGGTGTGCAGGATGTCAGAGCAAAAAATTACAGTCAGTCTGAAATAAGAATACAGGGTGCCTCCTAAAGAGGTGTGCAGGATGTCAGAGCAAAGCATCGAACCAGTCCCAATATTCCATCCCTACTCTCACTCAAAATAGCCCCACCCCCACTAATGTTCAGCCCGCCACTGCTCGCTCCCAGGTTCTATAACTCATCTCCCAACTCTCTATCGTTACACTAGTCTAGCCAGATCGAACACAGGCCTGCCTGGGGCAAAAACACTCCTTTTCAGAGAAATAACAACTCCGCAACAAGCTTCACGAAAACCCAAATTAAAATCGAAAATTAGATTCTACAAACACCAACTTCAGTAAACTTCCCTCATTTCAGTTACTCTATACTTTGAACAGACACAGAAGGCATAGTCATGACTCCTTCATGGAGTAGGCTATTGTCTAATCATTACCATAAATTTCATAAACTCTATTTAAAAGTCAGAAACTCACTTCACAAATCTGTAAATCAGTATTCTTCCCTTATTTCAGATACACTATTCATTAAACAAACATATAAGTCTTAGTCATGACCCCTTCATGGAGTAGGCTATTGTCTAAATCTGGACACTCATACTACATCCTTACACTAATTCAAATTTACGGCCAAATGATCCTTCTGACAGGGAGGCAAAGGTTTCCGCCGGCTTGCTTGGGATGATGGGCCACAAAACCGCTATCAAAAAGTACACAATTTACACTTTATTCAACCAAACACATCTCTAATACAAGTACAAGAAACACATTTCTTCCCGTGACCCTTAAAGAGGTGCCCGCGCGGGAAGCCTAAGTTAATGGGTAATGCAGTCTGTTGAAAGAGTCCTGGGGCTTCGAGCAAAGCGAGAAGCCCTCCTGAGCCTTTCTAACATGTGTAGCATTTGTAGCATGCGTCATTTGAAATGATACAACGTCTAGTCTTTCAGACTGACTGTGATTTTCTAAATTTATATTTTAATATTTTTTTTTTATCGCAATTGGAACACAAACAGTGCCCGTTTTTAAGCGTGTTTCAACCATGCGTCACATTTAAGAATTATTATCTCACAAACCCGTCATCAGATGGAATCCAAATTTTAACACAATACACATTGGAATGTTGTGTAACTGGTTTATTAATTTCAAAATTTTGTTTATTCAAGAAACAAAGTTGTTATCATTTTTGTAAGGTAACTTTTTCTCGGCCTGGGGTGGTTGGAAAATGTAGTTCTTGGTTACGTTGTAATCCTTATTTATCAAAAAGGTATGCTGTATGATTGTGAAATACGTAAAATTAATTCACTTATTTTATATCGGTTTGTATTTGTACGGGGAATTAGGACATGGTTCGCCAGTTAGCCGCTCCGGTGAAAGCTGTACAGCGTTGCCAAGATGGGCTCCATCACGGGTCATGGTGCGCCTCGCACGGAAGTGATGGTCTCCATCAGCAACGCTGTACAGCATTTCCCGGAGCGGCTATCTGGTGAACCATGTCTTAATTCCCCGTACAAATACAAACCGATATAAAATAAGTGAATTAATTTACGTATTTCACAATCATACAGCATACCTTTTTGATAAATAAGGATTACAACGCAACCAAGAACTACATTTTCCAACCACCCCGAGCCGAGAAAACGTTACCTTCCAAAAATGATAACAACCTTGTTTCTTGGACACACAAAATTTTGAAATTAATAAACCAGTTATACAACGTTCCACTGTATATTGTGTTAAAATTTGGATTCGCTCTGATGACGGGTTTGTGAGATAATAATTCTTAAATGTGACGCATGGTTGAAACACGCTTAAAAAACGGGCACTTTTTGTGTTTCAACTGCGATAAAAAATATTAAAATATAAATTAAAAATTCCAAACCTACATGAACTAACGTAAAATAGAACGATGAAAATGATGATATTATTGTATTTTATGTAGGTCTATTGGTTACTTCACAAACAACCTTCAAACTCCAGTGCACATAATATTTTGGTCGACAGGAGTTCTTCTCTTGATTTTCTGACAGCTTCGCTGATGGTTGAAATCTTGATGTTTCGAGATGTTCAGGGAACAGACTGTGTTCCAAGTTCAACTTTTAGAGTACTAGCTCTCTCTGCTTCAAAGTACATTTTACTCAAAGCGAAAGGAATTCTGTAATATTAGGAGGCAGGGCTCCTTGCAAAATTCAGTTACAAGTACAATTTGGCGAGTTAGGTATTTCCTTACTCGGGCGATGTTCTGGAAAGCCAGTCAAAGTGCACTAATAAGTTGCTAGAAAAGTAGGAAACGTGTGCTATTAGAGACATTTTATAGGTTCAACAAATTTATTGTTGTTAGGACTAGTTCTATGGGACAACTACCCCAGAATTAGTAGAGTTAGTCAACTGGTTCCTGAGATGTCTACAGACTGAGTAATACAGCTTCACCACAGCTTTGAATCCGAGAGACTGTGTCAAATGTGTTATTGCCATGTATATATGTGTATTACGGCAGTTTTAGATAGTCTGTACACGATGAGGATCCTTGCCATTGTGAATGCTCTAGAAGTTAGATGTTTCACCAGATTTCTCTGATTTTATTCCGAAGAAGTTCATAGTATAGTTAGATGCTAATGCTTATCCCTGTTATTTACTTCGTTACGGTGCTCAACTCCCACCATCCGAAATTTGAATTAGATGCTAGAGAGAGTAGAAGCTGTAATGGTAGAGATAGTAAGAACCCTTATGGTTGTACATCCAAAGAAGGGAAGTACAACAGCAATTGTACATCCAAAGAAGAAAAGTAGAGTTGCAGTAGTACGATGGCAGCAATCTCGTGGGTTTGTCTTTTGTATCCATGTTGCACAGGATCTGAGTGATCACTCATACCCCAGCATTCTTTTAAATTTCAGCTCATGAAACACATGCATCAATTGGATGTTTGTTGTTGATTCAACGTTATCACAAGCATATTTTCTTTGTTTCAAATTGCTGCTGATGCATCATTCTCTTGCACACACGCATTGTTTCAAATTTCTATTGATGCAGCGTTCTTACTTCACACCGGAATAAGACCATTTTACCCAAAACATTGGGATCTTGTACAATACCTTACTTCAACTTTTTCAGCCACATTACCACAAACAAAGTTCAACACTCACTCATGTACACAGGGCTGATGACCGATATTCCATTATGTGTACATGTTGGTAATCTCTAAAATAACACTAAGGCCATGGTCGCCACCTGCATGAATTTTAGTTACACAGAATATGATTGTTGACATGACCGCCTCGTTTCACATTTCAAGGGTAAAAGTGACTATTAAATATAGACTTCTGCCTTACACGCTATCCTAATGCCACGGGTTGTTAGCCTCGGCGAAATATTTGTTGGTTTGGTTGATACAAGTATGTCGCTATGTGCTAATCTCACATCTGCTTGACAGTGAGTGAGTGTCAGATTTTCTGCTAAGTCAATGAGTTGTATCGGTCTCACAGCCTTGTACCCTCACTGTATTTACCTCGTGTCCTAAGATCGCACCCAGTAATTGGAGCTGTCTCACGCATGGGCGCCCGCAGGGGGGCAAGGATGGGCCATGCCCCTCAATGGAATCCCGAGAATATTTCGATTATTCTTTGTCACACCAGTTTATTTCATAAATTGAAGTTACTGACAGTTAACTGATTTATATGCAGGGATAATTCCACCGTTTTATTTAACTTAGTAATTTGGGATTATTTGAAAATATCTCCAGTTATTTAGAAAATCAGCGAAGTGGATTAACAATTCTATTTTAATGAACTGATTGATTTTTATTTTTGTCGATACATGGCGATACAACTACGTTACTTTTACCTCTATTTAAGAAATGGACATTATGACGATGATTCACAAAGAAAGGCCATGGACAAAAACTCTGAAGTAAAAAGAGCTATTCCTCCCAATCATGCCATAAAGATAATGTACCCAACGGTTTCAGAGCAGCCAAAAAATGAATAGATTTTTCACGAAGCAAGTAAGAAATGAAACGTCTCATTATCACCTAGTGACAGGTAGGTAATGAAATGAAAGATATTACTTGTCCCCCCCCCCCTCCTCCTCCTCCTCCCCCCCCCCCCCTGGAAAAATCCTGCGAGCGCCTATGGTCTCATAGGATCACAACTAGTGAAAGATCATTGTCGTGGGATCTACTTAACAGTGTTAAAATATCCGTGATTTAGGAGGGGTTTGGCTAAGGCCGCGGTCACCTCCTACCCAACCACGGCCAGGGTTCATGTATGACCACTGCTTCTATCAAAACATGATGATGTACACTCGGTCTCCATAAAATAACGTTATGGCTACGATTGCCTCCTGTTTTTCCTTACCTCGCGATTTAGACGTACACCACGACTGCAATGGGGATCTGCAGCAAGTCTGGAATACAGATTACCAGACAAGTTCTACACGAACCCAACTATACGGGGCTGATGACCAAAATGTCCTTACCTCCTTAAATAAATCTTAACAACGTCACCTGCTTCACACTCCATGGAATGACACACGTTCAAATTCATGAGGCTGCTTGATTAAGTGTATTCATCGTCTCCATATGCTTATGTGATGGAAATGAGTATCCACGTAGTAATGTGTTCTACAACAGGCTCATACGGGCGGCTATCTCAATTATCTGCTGAATCAACTCTCAGCTGGGCTCTAAGAGAGGCTTGCAACTTTGATTGAGGTAACTTGATCATCGGCCCCGTACACTCGCAGAACTCGCATTAAAATAACTTGGTCATCAGCTCTGTAGTAATAGAGTGTGTACGTCATGTGCCAAGATTGCGGGATCAATTCACAAACCTCGCGAATTGCATTGGGACACCTTATTCATCAACTCTGTCAGGTTACAATAGAGACGGTTTGAGGACATCAATAGAGTATCCATCTTATGTCGCAAGATTGCGGGATCGAACCCAAGCTTCGCGTATCCTGCAGTTTTCATTGGAGCATCTTGGTCACCAGCTCTGCCAGGTAATAGTATTGGTGGTTGGGGGTCATCAATTGAGTGTCCACTTCATACTTCAAGATTACGGGATCAATTTCCAAATCTCGCCCGTCCTGCAATTTGCATTGAGCTGTCTTGGCCAATAATTTTGTTTGGACTGGCTGCGTGGCTCAGCGGTAACCTTCTCGCCTGCTGTGCCCAAGGTTGCACCTTCGAATCATGGCGCAGTAAGTTCGCATTTGAGAGTACGAGTAGAGAGGTAGTGAGGAATTAAAATAGCATCGTCAGCAGATTTTTAAAAAAATAGTCGATATCTCCCGAACGACTAGTCGGAGAAAGTCGTATGAGGGCTCGAAAGAAAAGTGGTCATTCCCCCATTCCGAGGACAATACGTTTTTACGTTTGAGTTTTTAGCCTAATGGTAAACGTTCCCAAGCGTAGATGGGGTTAGGAGGGGCTTCCACAAAGTCATGAAACATGGCTCCTAGCTATCCCGAAAGGGTAGCCAAGTGATCGATCCCAAAATTCCTCAGAATTCACCCAAATGTCCCAGAATTCCCGCGCACTCCTGGCTTCCTTATAGAGGATTATAATGGACGTTCAAATACCTATTTTCAACTACCTTCCTAGGGGGGTGATGAGAGCTGACGGGCAGTAGTCATTTGTAGCTCTTTGGGTAGCCGAGTGGGGTATCCAATGCAAGTGTGCTTTCACACTCATGGCTATGTCGAGCAGCTCCTTCAAGATGGCGGCAGACACGTTTCCCAAACACTTTCAGCATCCAGTTGAAATTTCATTCTAAGATATACGTTTCTAGGAAACTTGTATGAGAGACAAACTGATGAGTCATTTCAGGTGGTGTGAGAAACACGTGTTTGCTCCTCCCACTGCACATGTCTTCCTATCGCAAGATACGCGTTCAGCATCGTATTACCGCACGGGCTCCCTCGCCGTGGGTGTAAGTTATCTCTCACAGAGACAGATGTGACTAGAAATCCTGGCTGACTCTGCAATGAGTCTTGAGTTCTACTCGCACTCTCTCTCCAGACTAATGCCGGGCCATGTCCACCTCTTTCCTTCCTTCTCGGGTTATATAACTGTGTAGGTAAACACAAACCAACACGGAGGTGTATGGGGATCTATATTACCGCAAATACGAATGTGCAGGTAAACAGAAACCTATAGTCTATGCAGGTGTCCCGGAAATGGTGCTACCGAGAATGCGAATGTACACGTAAACAGAAACCCATATGCAGGAGTATGGGAATCTGTAATTCCCTGAATGCAGCTGTGTTGGTAATCAGAAACCTATAGGCAGGTGTTTGGGAAATCTATTTTTCCGCGAATGCATTTGTAAACAGAAACCAACACGCAGGTGTCTAGGAATTGGTGTTAAGCGTAATGCATCATACTTGTTTATAGGAAAAGGAGCGTGCGACTGTTTAAGCAAGCTTCTCAAACATTATATAAAAGGCAGGTCTGGGAGACCAATGATCACTTCTATAGTTGCATCAGTTGGACGACGGTTACCCGCGCGTATAAAAGACAGCATACTTGTGACCATAGTTGCGGATGACCGTTAACTACACTTTATCGTTACGGTAAGATCTTTATAAACATACGGTCTAATGGTGTTAACATATCAGCATTACTCTAATAGACATGAATTCTCTTATTTATTGTTTTGTTTATACAGTAGATAACTGCAAAGGAAGTTCTCAACGCTATTTAGAGCGAAGTGTCAAGAAAACCTCCTCATCCTGCTCCAGACAGGTGTTAACTACTCTCCTTCGTTACGGTAAGTTCTTTATAAACCTATGGTTTTATGGTTGTAACTTATAAGTTATAAGCCTTTGTGTAATAGACATGAATTATTGTATTTATTGTTTTGTTTATAGATAACCACAAAGAATGTTCGCAACGCTGTTTAGTGAGGAAGAAGCCTGAGGGAAGTGACAAGACAACTTCATCATCCCTCTCCAGAAAGGAATAGAGCTCTTATCACTTCTGTAGTTGCAGCTACCTAGGTAAGAATATAGATAGAGATATTATTGTTGATTGGAACGGTGTCCACATGCAAGAACTACCAGTGAGAACCACTTCATACATGTTATGGACATGAGTGTGTTCCGGACAAATTCTAAATGTGACTAATGTTATTATTCCTAGAGAATTTATCGATTCCTATTACTCTATCTTAGCGAGCAAATAGAAACCTACTTGAGTTTACACCATGCCCTAAAAGTAAACATGGAACTAGTACGTGATTTTGTGTACACAAAGAACGATGTTGAGTATAGAGAAAAATTCCATCTTTGCACTAAAATGAAGGAATTGTATTTATCAGATAATCTCGAAATGTTGTATGAAACCCATTGCGTCAACAGTTTGTTAAGCAAGTTGAAGAGTTTGCTCAGGAAGAGATACGTCACCTTAAAATGAACATCTGTAAATATAACTTTCTCAATGCAGGGTCTAACTATATTCCCTTACTTCCAGCAATAGCCTGTCGACGAGTTGTGGTGATTAATGACTGTTAATGACTGTTTCTCAAGGTGTATAGCGGCCTATTTGCAACCGGCACATGACAAAGGATGCAGGCCAGGAGAGTATAAAGCTATGTACGACAATTTACAACAATCGCTAAATTTATGTAATGTAAAATTCCCCAGGGAACTAAACATGATTCATAGGTTTGAAGTAGATAATCCGGACAATTAATTTATGGTGTATGACATAGAAGGGGAGAACATTATAGGCCCTTTATATTTGACAAAGGAGAAGAAACCAAATCACATCCATCTTTTATTCTTGAAACAGGGGGATATGTATCACTAATGCGTAGTAATAGATCTCGATAGATTGATAGTCAACTGTCAAAAAATATGAATACAAAAGCACACTTGCGACAGATAGGCCTACCCTCAATACTTTGCAAGTCCAACTCATTTAGAACGGCATAGGGTTGACTGCGATACACGGGGTGTGGTTAGACTGATGTTACTACAAGGTGATGACGCTGTGTTAAAGTTAAAAGCCATTCACAAGTTGGATACGTTCCCTATGTGGTACATGCAGATTTTGAAGCACTCATTGTTCCACTACCAGCGTGTGAACCTGGTCCCGACATTAGCTTTACCACATGAGTACAGAGACATGTTCCATTTGCTGTGGCATTTTACGTGGTATGTGCTTACGATTCCTCAAAGTCGTATTATAAATCCTATCAAGGACCAGAGTGTGCCAAATTGTTTCCAAATGAAGTCAAGGTGTGGGAATACACTGAACAATTACCGTTACTTCACGAGAAGACACTTTCTAAGGAGTCATTGAACCACTATTTATTCTCATACAAAACATTACATTTCTGTACTGACTAATGGCATCCCAGTCCAGCTTCTTACAGGCACTATCAGCACCTGAAAAATTGGTACCATTGTCGCTATATACTAAAGATGGTCGACCTCTTCTGCTGGCGAATCTGCGAAAACTCTGAATAAAGCTGTCAGTAAAGAGTGGAGATACAAGCTCCAAATGCACTGCTCGATAGACTCCACAGGTGTACAAACACACCCACGCCTTCTCCCTGCTGCCACTCTCCTTTTTCAGATACAGCGGACCAGCAAAATCTACGCCAGTAACTTCAAATATCTTAGCATATCGTACTCGATCTTCAGGAAGAGGTGGCGGATTTACTTCTATATGTTTTGCTGTTTGCTTCTTGCAATGAAGGCATTTATCCAGGACAGATCGAATTGTTCGTCTTCCACCAAGAATCCAAAATCTCTCTCTAAGAATAGTCATCATCATCTGTGTGCCTGCATGACATGATTATTTGTGCAAGTCCATAATCAGGTGAAATACAACAGGATGCTCACAACTAGGGAGAATAGCTGGGTGACAAAATTCATTTAGATCCTTCCTGTGTGAGATTTTCTGTGTTAATTCTCGATGTATCTTCAGATTCATCCCAAAGCAGTCCTAAAACATTGACAGGTTTTCCGGGGGTTAAAAGGGGGTTGGTGTACTCCCACCCTCGAAGCTCGAACTTTCTCTTTCCCATGATGGAAGTTGCTTCATTAATGAACTGCTGCAACTGTTTTACATCATGTGCACTGGTCAAACAGTTGTCAACATAAAAGCTACGGGATAGCAATTCTACCAAATCTTGAGAATATGATGATTTACCCTCCTTGCACTAAGGACAGTGTCTATGTGGTACTTAATCACTGCTCCTAGTAGGTATGGACTACATGACACTCCAAAAACCACTCGACAATGCTGATAAATCTTTAAGGTACCCTGTCGGTCAATCCACAAGAATCTCAAAAATGGTCGGTCCCCTTTAGAGAGACTGATCTGTAAGAATGCATGGCGAATGTCAGCCATCACGCCAATTTCTTTCAACCGGAAGTGAGCCAATATGGAAGGAAGTAGTTCAATAAGATTTGGTCCCTTTTCAATGCAATTGTTGAGACTGGGATTCTTATTTTCACATGCCGACGCATCGAACACTGGGCGAATAGGTGTGGTGCTGTTCTGCTTCACGACATGACGATGTGGTAAATAATGGAGAATTCATTGTTTCACCCGTTACCTCCTCTATTACGCCTTCTTGTAACCACTCATCCAAAACAGACTGATAATCATGATAATAACCTTCAGACTGTAATCTTTTGATTGTAGAATGAACTCTTTTCATAGCCATATTATAGTTGTCAGGATGTGGAGGATGATTTTCTACCCATGGCAGGCAGCACTCAAATCTCTCATCTTCATTGATCCTTACTGTATCCAAGAAATGTTGATGAACAGTCTCTTGCAATTGTAGCTTACTTTTCTTCTCAGCAGGGTCCAGTATGCCAAGTGTATCCAAAGTCCACAAATCTGTAATGGTTGCTTCCTTGGTCAGCATGCTTGACACAACAAGACTCTCATTACTGGGCAAGATACCTGGAACTTTCCCTGACAGTGTCCAACCAAATATTGTCTCCATCGCTACTAGTCCCGAACTAAGTTGCACTCTTTTTCCAGTCCAAAGTTTAGCAGCATAATCAGCTCCGACCAAAATTTCAATATCTGCTGAAGAGCCAACATCACTTAATTCAATGTCATGCAAAACAAGTTCCTGTATCCAAGGGCCATCAATAACAGAAGAAATCTGTCCACAAATCTTCTGTTGACCAAGTGCATCAAAATGACATTGGTATGACTTGTCCAATTTAGAAAGGTGAAGTGTGAATACATCATGTTGCACCACTCCAGTTGTTGTTCCTCCAAAAAGTGCATGCTGAATTAATTCATGAGAGCGTGGAACGTACCCCATTTCAGCAGCAGTACTAGCCAATATATATGAACGGTGGGACGCTGAGTCAATCAAAAGTCTCACCTTACGTATTCGATCATTGTTGCCCTTCACATAGACTACCAGCGTTTGCATCAGGACATTGCAATGCTTTCCTACTGATGCAAGGGCCTCGTCTTTACAAGCATTACCCGGTAACTTATTTTGGCTAACTGGTTGATGAACTTCAGCCCTTTTCCTATGTCTCTCAGTCTGTATCTCTCCGCACATTAATGCAAAATGCCCCTTTCCACAGACGATACACTTGGGACGATTCCTACATTTCTTAGCAGGGTGACCAAGTTGCAGACAGCAGAAACAGGCCCTACTTTTCTCTACCACTTGTTTTCTTTCTAGTAAAGACAAATCCTGAGCTTTAATACAGTCCTGAGGATTGTGACTAGAAGAGCAAAATATACATTTCTTACTAGCGGTATCTTTAGAGGCGGTGAACAACCCTGTAGCAGTAGAGATTTCATTTGAGATAGATGTGGGTTGATTCCCTCCACCTTTTGCTTCATGCTTTGTGTCCTTCCTTCTAGATTTATCTGCATCTTTAAGACCGAAACCTGACATTGCCATAGAAATTCTTTGTTCACTTTCGACCTCAGACCTTAAAAATTCCATGAGTTGTGTCAGCCGAGCCTTTCCCATGTCTCCACTGGGTGCATTGGCCTCTCGTGCATGTGAAGCTAGAGATCTTTGCCATGCTCTTAAAAGTTCGTCTGGCAAACAAGATTCCATAAGCGGAAAAAACATTGCTTCACACTTATCAGTGGTAACCTTTAAATATTCCAGAGCTCTTAAATAACTTTCAAACCGATCATACAATGAGCATAAAGTCATACCAAAAGAAGGATTGCTAGCTTGCAGTACGAGCCTAAGTAATTCTCTAACATATACTTCAACTAGTACATCCTCTCTACCAAAACGAGACTTTAATGCTTCCACGGCCTTGGGGGTAGTTTTCAGATGTAGCAGGATAACTACTGACTACTTCTCTGGCACGAGAACCTTCAGTAGTGGCTTGAAGAAGATACTGATACTTATCCGAGGGATCTAAACTGTTATCTTCATCAATTTTACCAAACTAAGCCCAAAATTGTAGCCATTCTTTTGGATTACCACTGAATTTCGTAAGTTCGAGCAATGGAAGCTTATACTTTCGCTGAGCGAATGAACCAACACTTGAAGGACTTTCACTGATAACATTCTGCTGTTATTTCTCTCTCAGCAATGTAGCAACGTTAATCTGTAGATTGTTGAATTTGCTTGAATAATCATCGGTGGCACTGACTTCTTTTTATAGGTTATCCTCATCTTCGTCCGCTTCCAGCATTAAGTCGAATATCTAGTTGTCCAACACTCGTAGGTCTTCCTGCTTATCCAGAAGTAAATTAAATTCTGCTTCAATAGCAACTGGAACAAGTTCTACACTTTCTAGGCCTTCGACGATCTTCTTAAAAATTCGCGTGTAAGCACGCTATCCATTGCTATTCTGTGTATAAATTTCGTCTTGTCGCTGGTCGCCAAATGTGGGAATACACTAAACAATTACCGTTACTTCACGAGAAGACTCTTTCTAAGGAGTCATTGAACCACTATTTATTCTCATACAAAACATTACATTACTGACTTCAACTATGGTTGTTCAAAGAATAACGAACACATAACTTATACATAATCGATAAATGTCAGTTCGAGATATTCTAGTCTTTTCTTCACACAAGGATTTAGCTGAGCATGTGCAAGGTCTATTTGATTATATAATCAGATGCCTAAGAGTTTATCTCCTGAGGAGAGGAAACAGTATGAGCATGCAACCACATGTCATATTTGTGAACAACCCGTTTTAAGTGCCGCAAAAAGTAAGAAATCACTCGCACTTTACGGGAAAATTTCGAGGGATCGCTCATAGGGTGTGTAATGCCAACTTACCCACACCTAATTTTATTTTAGTATTCTTCACCATTTCACAAACTATGATATTAACTTCATTATCCATGAGTTTCCTCATGTGGATAACGGTAGATTTTCTATTCTACCTCAAATCCATGAGCGATTTACCTCATTTTCATGGTGGCGAGGTAAGATGTGTATTCGCTTTTTCAACTCCTTTAAATTTATGGCATCAACATTAGATAGCCTTGTGAACGGGCTTGATGAAACTGAGTTGAAATATACACGAGCCCATTTTCCAAATCCTGAACACTCTGAGTTATGCATTCGGAAAGTTTCTTCCCCTATGACTATGTCAATTGCTGGGATGTGTTCAAGGAAAAGACACTGCCATCACAATCTGTATTTTATTCCATGTTAATACGTACCAACGTTTCGGATGAGGATTATGCCCATGCCTGTCGTGTATGGCGAGTGTTTAATATAAACACACTGGGTTACTATGCCATGCATTACCTAAAACTGGATGTGTTGTTGCTCACAGACGTGTTCGAATAATTCCGTCAGTTGTGTCAACATATTTATGGACTTGACCCTGCCTACTATTTTACAAGTCCAGGACTCTCTTTTGATGCCGCATTGAAGCACACAAAAGTGGAATTGGACCTGTTGACTGATATAGACATAGTCTTATTTTTGAACGAGGCATTCAGTGAGGATTTGTGTCACTCAATCAACGCCATGACCAGGCCAATAATAAATACATGGAATGCTATTCAACTGAGAAACCAGATTCTTACCTGTTGTACTATGACGGGAACAATCTATATGGCTATGTCATGAGCCAACCCCCTTTCCTATAAGGACTTTGCCTGGCTCTCCGAGGATGAAGTGTCACGTTTTGATATGAATACGGCTCGCTGTGAAACGTAATGTGGGTATGTCTAGAGGTGGATTCGTAGTACATCACAACCCTCCATGACGAACATGCAGACCTGCCGTTTTGCCTAGAGCGAATGGTTCCTTCTGAAAGTAAGTCGAAACATATTATTTATGTAAACTGAAGTACGTATAGGATGTTTGTAAATAAAAGTTGTTTTACTTTGTTTTGGCCAGGTACATACTTCTCCGCTTTGATTACCAAAGGTGCAAGACTTTGTGATGAAACAGAACTGACATCTTTTAAATAGCTAGAAACCATTCATATTTCATAACACTAGAACATTACTTTGTCATTTATACTTAATATTAACACTTTTGGTAAGCCAAAATGGCAAACACTCCACAGTAATTTTCACAGTTAACACAACGTACATGGAATTTTCAACCATAGTTTACCTAGATCCTAAGCGGGTTGCATATCCTTCTGAGTATATAATTACCAAAGTTGTTGTGGACACATTATATTATGACACCTTCATTGAGTGTCTAGATATGATGAATATTCCAGGACGCTACTGCAAAGCATGCATATCATATTTCTGCATGGAAGATGGCATACAGCCTCAAACAATTTATAAATCATGGTATGCAATGATCATGAAAGACATTATTAAGTTGGCGACTGAAGAGTACTGGGCAGACTTTTGGTTTACTCTCTGCATCACACCTTTACTCAAAACTATTTTTCCAACTACTTCAGGAACGTTTGCTAGTTTCAATTTTTATAAATTTCCAGCACATGGAAGTTATAAGGGTTATGTGGATGATGCGTGTAGAAAAATGTCATTAGCTACACCCATGCATCAGTACATACCGCATTGAATGCGGAGCATCACAACAAGATAATATCATTTCCATTAACCATGAATAGTATGTATGCATAGGATGTTTGTAAATAAAAATTCGTTGTCATTGTTTGAGAAATAGTATGTATGTATAGGATGTTTGTAAATAAAATATACATGATCTTACAACGCTGTTTTATTTCATTTTTAAATATAACATTATAAATAATAGATAGATGCTCCTATCCCTCAATCCTTTTTATGTCCACCTCCACTCATCATCAATTTCCCTTTCATGACACCAGGGCTCTAACTTCTCTGCCACCGAGGCGTCAGATTCCGTAACACGCCGCATTGCCTTTTTCAACAGCACTTTATCGGTGACACGTCTTAATTAAAGTTGGCCATTGCGTAAAGAAATGTCATGAGCCATGCATGCTGCATCCAGATCATTAATATCTACATCACCACGTGCTAGTCGAACATCCAACTTTGTTCCTGGACCACAGTACGAGTATTGATAAACAGGTAAATGCAATTCAAAGGGAAGTAGATCAATCACTTTATCAATGACACCACGACAAGAGATTTTCTTCTTTCGGATTTTCTTTCGGCGCCTTGCCTTCACTGCAGCAGCCATGTCCGTCTTCTTTAATGTTCCACCCATGGTATAAGGAGAAGAAATCCTTGCATGAGTCTATTTTCTGACCGTGGTAGAGTTTTAGAAGCTGACACTTACGACACTGGCGCACTGAGTGTATTTTGGTTATGGAGATTTGATGATGATGTTTGTAGTTACCACAGGCTTGCAATTCTGACAAAACAGGATCTTGTGTCCACGATCAAGGTACGTGTTGCAAAATTTATTTTACAGCATTGGCGGCTACAAATAAATAATTGATTTTGGTGATGCATTATATTCATTCTCCTTAAAAACTGTTCAACGTTCTTTAGCAGGAAAAAGAATTTACGATAGATCGTTCTCCAGCATTATCCTCCAACCCGAACATCGAAGAGACAGACATGACACGTCTTTATAGCACACTAGTATCGTTCTCACTACTGGCAGGGACAAGCAACATTTGTGTCTTAATCATATCCAACAATTCCCGTCATGCATTTATTGTCAACCAATCAAACAGATTCCACACGTTGAGAAGGGCTTTGTTGTATATTTCAAAGGGTGGCGTGTCGTCTTGTTGGAGGAGTGTTTGTAGTGAAGGACAAACCAGATCCTGTGGATCCATGCATTCACAGACGGGAGACATAAACTGTCGAAGCCATTCCCGTCTTTCATTTCCTCTCACAAATACAATATCAGCCGTTGATAGATGCGCCTTCATAACCATGGATAAGTATTTATAGGGAATGATTCCTTCATACCATCGCAGCCCCAAATGACGTTGTATCCAACGGGTTTTGTGTTTTGTCTTTATCCGTCTGTATGTGTAATGGGAATGGTGGTTTAAGGATGACATGTGTTTGCTTAGGTGCCCAAAGTGTGGTGCAATCGATAACAGCCACCTCTTTGAATATTATAATGTTTTCATTCACCTTGAAACCTTGCACAGCCACCAGCAGTGTTCGTGATGGGTTGTACTACTTTATTCAATAAAAGATCAGAACATCGTTTACAATCTCTTATCATAGGATTGGTCCATCCCAATCCGCGCGAGATTTTTCCTCGATGCATGAAATGTCTGTTACAACGTCGGCAGGTGGCCACCTCTGGTGACATTTTGAGATGCAAAGACAGCTTATCCCAATTGAAATCGATATCGTGGGTGTCATATGCGGTCATAAATCCAGCGGGTAAATATTGAATCAGATACTGAGGTATGTCCCTAAGAAACTGAGCTTCATGGTAGGAGATGATGCCTTCACTCACCAAGGAAGCGATAAATTACAAACACCGAATCCACCTGCACATCCCGAGACCCCCACCATCTTTGGTCGACCGACTGAAGATACCTCTCTTGGCTACTCTACCCGTCTGGCTCTTCACCTGAACGCCTCACCCCTTGGAAGGTTGGTGAAACTATACCCCGTCCACTGAATCTACGAAGTAGGTTCGCGCATGTCGTCACACGGAGGTAGTGAGAGGGGAACGTGATGTGCGGGGCCTGGCTGCTGGCCGCGCTCTCGCTATAGAAAGCTGGTTGCGAGCTTACATTTTGTTACACAAATATCAACAGAAATAAATTACATCTCATCAGTTACGAGTTGAAAGAATTAAATCATACTTCTGAACGAGAACCAAACGCACAGCTGAGAAATGAACTTGTTTGGATCGTTCTGTGCAGAGATACGGCAGATCAGTGAAAATGTACAACTCCTCGTAGAAGTAGCACGTGGCACTGATATTTGAAGGGACTCTGAATGAAAGTGTTGTCCTATTTGTTCTGTAATTTGACTGTAATCACACCAGCTGTTCTGTTGTAATCGTCGTTCAAAGTTCAGCCTTCGTAGAACCACGCGCAATTTGGCGGGATTTGTGCCGGCAATAATAGCCCTCTTATCTGTATTGTTCATCGTCTTAATAACTTAATTCAGTTGTAAATAATAAAGATTAATAGGCTCATATGGTTTGCTGATCATTTAGATCAACTTAGCTACAGGAATTATGGAGTTGGGGACACACGCCTGCCTTTCGCCGTGGTGGCCCCAGGTTGGATTCCTGGTACCATCATGTATTTTTAATGTTAATGATGATGATAATAATAATAGTAATAATAATAATAATTACCGTAGGTTATCATTATTATTATTATTATTATTATTATTATTATTATTATTATTATTATCTCTATGAACCTACAAAAGTATGAAACTCTAGATCATAGCTTACAGCACCGACAACGAACACGTTAAAATACCGAAATACAAATTGTCTTATGTAGTACTCGTATTTAATGCGGTTCAAAGGTAAGAGATTTAAAGATTTATAACCTAATAATGAGTTATAACTACTCTTGTAGAGGCGAAAGCAGATATGACACAACGATCAAATTAGGTGAAGTCACGCCAATAAGAATTCCGTGGTTCCGTGGTTTCCCATGCAAATACGGGGATGGCAGCCACGACCTCTACCTTCCAAGGTTGGACAAACAAGCTAAAACCTGTTGCGGGACAGCGTATGTCACAGGAAGAGGAGAATCGGTTGGCGGGAAGTGAGGCCATGTGACCGTACGGAGGAGCTAAAACTTTTCAAGAGACAGCGTATGACGTCACAGGAGGAGTGAAAATCACCGAGATTTCCTCACATTCTCCCAGATGTTTCCAAAATTCCCCTAGATTTTTCCCAAATTTTCCAGATTTCCACCAAAATTATCCGAATTCCCTAAAAAACACCAGGTTATCAAAATCACCCAAATATATCCAAATTCCACCCCAGATGATTCCAAAATTCCTCAGATTCATCCCAAATTCACCAGATTTTTTTAAAATTCCCCCAAAATGTATTTAGGGTGGCGGATGCTCCCAAGGGTAGGTGGGGTTATGGAACCTGGCTATCCAAACAGGGTAGCTGAGCGGTGTATCCCAAGATGTCCCACGTTCCTCCCCAGAATTTCATATAGATTTAAATCTTGGCGCGTTGTTGTTATTTCTTGATTTCGATTGGGGAAGGGGGTCTCGGGCTACAAACAGCTTGATTCCTGTTTTGGAATAGGATGTATGTCCTAGAATTCCCACAGGGGCGTGGTGGCTCAGCGGTCTAGCTGTATGCCTCTCACCAAGGCGGTCCGGGTTCGATTCCTGGTCAATGCATGTGAGATTTTCGAAGTGAAATGCCATGACCTGTGGTTCGTATTCCACGTAAAAAGGAGGTCCCGTGGCTCATGATCTCAAGATTAACGGTCACGTTAAACTAAAAGCTTCCTTAGAATTCCCACAAAATTCCTCAAAGTTACCCAGATTTCCTCAGATTTTCCCAAAGTGATTAATTGACAGGCATAACGTTGGGAAACATCAGAGCCACCCACATAACTCTTTTATCTTATAATTGTAATTATTTATTTCACATCAGATTAATATGGAAGAAGTAGATTGTTTCACTTCGTATATATTTTCAATTGAATATTTAATAATTTAACCTGAGGATTGAAGCAAGCAATTACGAAGTCTTTTCAGTCAGGTAGAAGGAGACGGGATGTGTTACAATTTGAAGTTAAACTTGGCCGAGCCGCACTGCGGGGGGCGTTCTTGGAAGTTGAAACAACGACTGACGCTACAGAGCTCGCTTTTCTGGGAAGACGGTTCACCAGAGGTCATATCCACATGGACAAGGGAAACTAGCCTCGTGCTAGGACCGGGATAACTTATTTTGGCACCGTGGTTCTCAGAATTTCACACCACGCCATGGCTGAACGAATCACAGCTGGACGCCTACATATGCTGAGGAGAAGTTGGCTACGATGAAACACAAGATATGATTGGTCGGCGGTCACGGGTGAAGACTACGGTAGGAGGGATGAAGAAAATTTATAAAAAACGTTACTCGAGGGTCGAGAGCCCTTCTACTCAACATTCTACATTCTACATTACTATTTTATCCTCCATTATCAATCTGCGATTCTTCAGAGGAGATTACGGTGGAGCACGTCTGAGCTTAAGTACAGTTAGAAGTTGGAAATATGTTGGGACATATACCGTCCACACATACACACATCAAAAAAAGTTTTGCATCACCTCGGTTCCAAGAGTTCCGGAACCTTTAAATACAAAGGGAATAGAGATCAACACAAACAACATTTCAGCTCGTTTTATTGCTCATGAGACCCACACATTGCATGTTGTACCATCATACAGCTAGACTTTCAGCATTTGTGGTCCAGATTGCAGTACACACCACTACCTCTAATACCCAGTAGCACGTCCTCTTGCATTGATGCATGCCTGTATTCGTCGTGGCATACTATCCACAAGTTCATCAAGACACTGTTGGTCCAAATTGTCCCACTCCTCAACGACAATTCGGCGTAAATCTCTCAGAGTGGTTGGTGGGTCAAGACGTCCATAAACAGCCCTTTTCAACATATCCCAGGCATGTTCGATAGGGTTCATGTCTGGCGAACATGCTGGCCACTGTAGTCGAGCGATGTCGTTATCTTGAAGGAACGCATTCACAAGATGTGCACGATGAGGTCGAGAATTGTCGTCCATGAAGACAAATGCCTCTCCAATATTCTGCCGATATGGGGGCACTATGGGTCGGAGGATGTCATTCAGGTATCGTAAAGCCGTTTCGGAGCCTTCCATGACCACCAGTGGCGTACGTCGGCCCCACATAATGCCACCCCAAAACATCAGGGAACCACCACCTTGCTGCACTCGCTGGACAGTGTGTCTAAGACGTTCAGCCTGACCAGGGTGCCTCCAAACACGTCTCCGACGATTGTCTGGTTGAAGGCATATGCGACACTCATCGGTGAAGAGAACGTGATGCCAATTCTGTGGGGTCCATTCAGCATGTTGTTGGGCCCATCTGTACCGCGCTGCATGGTGTCGGGGTTGCAAAGCTGGACCTCGCCATGGACGTCGGGAGTGAAGTTGCGCATCATGCAGCCTATTGCGCACAGTATGAGTTGAAACACGACGTCCTGTGGCTGAACGAAACGCATTATTCAACATGGTGGCATTGCTGTCAGGGTTCCTCCGAGCGACAATCCGTAAGTAGCGGTCATCCACTACAGTAGTAGCCCTTGGGCGGCCTGAGCGAGGCCTGTCATCGACAGTTCCTGTATCTCTGTACCTCCTCCATGTCCGAACAACATCGCTTTGGTTCACTCTTAGACGCCTGGAAACTTCCCTTGTTGAGAGCCCTTCTTGACACAAAGTAACAATGCGGACGCGATCGAACTGCGGTATTGACCTTCTAGGCATGGTAGAACTACAGACAACATGAGCAGCGTACCTTCGTCCTGGTGGAATGACTGGAACTGATCGGCTGTCGTACCCCCTCCGTCTAATAGGCCCTGCTCATGCATGGTTGTTTACATCTTTGAGCAGTTTTAGTGACATCTATGAACAGTCAAAGGGACTGTATCTTTGATACAATATACACAGTCAACGTCTATATGCCGGAGATCTGGGAACCGAGGTGATGCAAAACTTTTTTTGATGTGTGTATATATGGTGATAGTTGTGTCTTAGGCTATCATCATAAATGTGATTATTGAAGTTAGTACTTCATCACAGTCAACTCAGAAATGAACAAACATCGCATACTACAGGAAAGATGATGGCGATATTCTGCAGGAACCTCCAAATTTGCTCTAGAACGATCAAAACCAATCTAATGAAGGCAACAACGGTGAACGCTCTGGCAACGTTACATATGACTCTGTTTTTCTTTTAGTAAATCTTTTATTTGGGCACAGTAAATTTAAATTCATTGAGCTTCTGGAATAAATTAATTTAACTTCATGACTTCGTATCCGTTTGTTCTTAGCCGCCACGTTAACTGAAAATTCAATATATCTTCCAACATAATGTCTTGCATATTTGTGCTTTTTATATCATTAAAATTAATTCTTTAAATTCATTCTCCGTGTTTCCTACTTGTAGTTAGAAGTATCTATAAGACGAACCTTTCCTCTCATTGCAAATATTACGCTGGTTGGAAACTTAGTTTCCCTGCGGGCTGAGATAAGAAGAGTCTACATAGCCGAGGTATGTGAGGTAATGGTAAGTGATCATGTGTTTATTTCGGTGTTCAGATGGTATTGAACCCGATGGCGCCCACCCAATATGAAGTGTTACTGTGGTTTGTCCACATTACTCCAGGTAAAAATAGTTACATTTTCCGCCGAACAGTGGAGCTTATTATATATTATACAAATAGTTACATTCGAACGCCCAACGTGAGGCCGAAAACCAGCTGGTATTTGTGGAGAGAGGAAAGGTATTATTTCTGTGCTTTCTGTGTTTAGGGGGGATATATTGTGTGCTGTATCAGGATGACGCGTAAAGAGGAAGAAATGAAACTAATAAGTGGTCCCTTGTTGAGTGGTGACAAGGTGGATAGGAATGTGTAAGCTAATGAGGGTAGTCCGGCAGAGGCAAACAATACCTCAAAGGAAATAACGGAGGTATTTCCAGAGAGGGGGACTGATAAGGAAAGTTCGCAGAATGCTAGTAAAAGGATTCTGATGTTGCTCATGCAAATCAATAGTAAAGTAGACGCCCTTAATAATAAAGTAGATGCCATTAATACTGAAAGGAAAGCGAATAATCAGGAAATTAATAGTAAATCAGATATTACTAGTAATAGAATTGAAGAATTAAATACAAATGTAAACGGTGTAATGGAAAGAGTGCAGGAAGTAAAAGTAGGAATTATGGAACGTAATGAGAAAGAGAAGAAGACTAAGGAAGTAGAAGTAGATAAAATAAAGAAAGCGCTAAGCGCTCAGGAGATAAAACATGCAGAGAATCATAGTTGCAGAGAATAGGCAGACTAGGGATGAATTTAGAGCAGGTAGAGAGGAAGGTAATGGGAAATTAGCAGAAATGGAGAAGCGGACGTTAGGCAACAGCCAGAGAGGGAGAGTTAAGGAACAAGGACAGAAGGCTGAAATTAGGAATCCGAAGAATAGAAAGAGAAATCAGAAGGAAAAATGATATTAGAAGAAATGGTGGAAGGTGATACCATAGGAGTTGAGGGAGGCAGGAAGATAGAAATCATAGGAGTAGAAAGAAAGAGCAAAATAAAAGTAATTTATTAGAGCAAATGGAAGCCAGGTTGAAAGAAAGAAAGATAGAAAGAAAGAAAGAAAGAAAATAATGTGGTGTGGAAGGAAATTGTAGCCGAGATGGACGGAACAGTAGGAGGAGAAGTGAACTGTAGTGTTACCATTGATAAGTGTGGTACAGAGGAGGGGGAAACAATGATTATAAGGAGAGAATAGAGAATGACGATAAAAAGAAAAGAGATAAAGTGGGGAGTGTAAAAGAAAGAAGTAATAATCAAAAGTAGAGTATTTATGTAGTGTTGCATTACTGTAGGTTGATTCTCCAACCGGTACTCGTGTATATTTATAAATAATGTTGACCTAGATGCGAAGAGTGATTTATTACGGGAGCTAACAGAGATGCAGGAAGTAAGTGAGGGTAAGAATTTATACCCAGTAGCCAAAATGTACGTGTCTTGGACGCCAGTCTATGCCTTATTTGACACGGGGTGTGCTCGCTCAAGTTTAAGTTCCATGTTTTATGCTAGAATGAAGGAGAAAGGTACCATATTTGAGGAGTTGCCTATAAAATCTCCGTATGTTATAACGGAAGTTGGGAAGAGGTCCCATTTAATTTCAAAGTAGGTACTGGTGGAGATAGAAATTGACGGGCATGTAGAGATGCAGGCATGTTTGGTTATACCGAACCTGGTCTATGAGCTTAATATCGGTACGGATTGGTCAAGTAAATTTTCAGCTAAGTTGTGCTATGAGGAAGAGTGTGAGAACGTTAATTGGAACGAGAAGGAAGTAATTATACCGTTTAACCATCCAGGTAAGCAGTGTGGTGTGTCTCAAGGGGTGTGTACTTTGAGTAATGTGATTTCGGCCAGTAGAGTCGAAGATGTCGGGCAGGTGTCGGAGGATATAGAACCTGTGCCATTATTTTTTGTGGGGGAGCGTGCAGACTTATGGGGATCTTGAGGACTCCTTACGGATAGCTGCATTTCAAGAGGATTTAGAGGAACAACGAGGTGTTCAGCTCTATAATGAGTTGTTAGATAATAAGATAATTTTTGAGGACAGAATTGGTAAAGCGAATTGTTACACTCACTCGTTAAACGTGCATAATTACTCAGTGTTCGTAGGACACAGATATCCAGTTCCTTTTCGATACCAGAATGCAATTCAACAGAAAATTGACCAAATGCTAGCAGATGGCATAATTGAATTTTCTAACTGTCAGTATTTAAACTCACTCATCACAGTTCCTAAAGCAGATGGGAAGGTTAGGATTTGTCTAGACGCACGCACCCTCAACTCATATATCAGTTTTGACCAGTTGGGATCGTTATCTATAGAGGAATTGATGCAGAGTTTTGTAGGTAAACAATGGTGCATATGTGGACTTCAGTTTTATTTTTGTTAGGGTTTATTTAGATGAAGGTAGTGAACTCGAAATCAGTTCGACTCAAGGCATTGAAGGAGCCGAGGATCGAACCAACTTGTGCACCAAAATGATGCAAGAAAGAGAAATTAGGAATGGAACAATATTTTATTCACATAACTATTTTATGAGGTGAATGGAATATAATGATGAGTTTTTGGAAAAATTTGAAGCATTTTTAGAGAATTATATTTGGAAATATTTCAGTGAATATTATTTTAACCAAGGGAGAGTCCAATCTTCAGACACTGGCATATGACCAAGCCTTCAAGTTAACAAGCCTAGGACCGGTTTTTGTTCGCCGAGTCGACAATAACAAAATCGTGCACACGACACTCTGATAAGAAGGTAGAACAATGAGTTTTTCTTGATAACTCAGGAGCCAATCAGAATGACCCACAAAAATATTGAGGGAATCCCTATTATATTAAATTTTAATATATAAAGCGATATAAGCATTTCTATAGTTGGCAAAGACGAAATGATACTTTCTTATCAAAACAGAATTAAATATTTATGAATAGAAGAAAACATATGAGCGAATTACAGTAATGAGGACTGTGTTTGAGGCTAGCCCGTCATTTCAGACAGTCAAGAGCGCTCCAAAGGGTAAGTATACAAATTTTGGTTCAAATAGGTGAAACGGAGTAGATTTGTGCCAAAGGGCCTAAATGCAGGGAATGGGGTGGTCTGTCCAAAATTTTATGTAAACAGTGTTACTCGCAGGGTTCCAAAGTGTAAGTATACAAATTTTGGTTCAGATCTGTGAAAAGGTGTAGATTTGTGCCAAAGGGCCTAAATGCAGGGAATGGACTGGTCTGTCATAAATTTCACGTAGACAGTGTTACTCGCAGGGTTACAAAGGGTAGGTATACAAATTTTGGTTCAGATCGGTGAAACGGTGTACGTATCACTAACCATAACGCCAGCGCATGCGGACAGGGCAGTTCGGGAGCGTTGGTTCTACCGACTTACTAAACGAAAATCAATCTTTAAGGTTACCTGAGAGGTGTAGCCTAATACTACATAGCCTAAACAATTCCTCTTGAATCTGGCTATCATATAAAAAAAGAATGTTTCGAATTGGACTGGTAGTTCCAGAGATTAGCGCGTTTGAAGACACAAGTACACAGACAAACTCTTCAGCTTTATTATATTAGCATGGATTTAATTCAATTGGTTATGATTTAAGGGAAGATTTTCAATTGAATATTTAATAATTTAATGTGAGGGTTGAAGCAAGCAATTACGAAGTCTTTTCAGTCAGGTAGAAGGAGACGGGATGTGTTACAATTTGAAGTTAACCTTGGCCGAGCCGCACTGCGGGGGGCGTTCTTGGAAGTTGAGACAACGACTGACGCTACAGAGCTCTCTTTTTCTCGGAAGACGGTTCACCAGAGGTCATATCCACATGGACAAGGGAAACTAGCCTCGTGCTAGGACCGGGATAACTTATTTAGGCACCGTGGTTCTCAGAATTTCACACCACGCCATGGCTGAACGAGTCAGAGCTGGACGCCTGCATGTGCTGAGGAGAAGAAGTTGGCTACGATGAAACACAATATATGATTGGTCGGCGGTCATGGGTGATGACTACGGTAGGAGGGATGAAGAAAATTTATAAAAGACGTTACTCGAGGGTCGAGAGCCCTTCTACTCAACATTCTACATTCTACATTACTATTTTATTCTCCACTATCAATCTGCGATTCTTCAGAGGAGATTACGGTGGAGCACGTCTGAGCTTAAGTACAGTTTAAAGTTGGAAATATGTTGGGACACATACCGTCCACACATATAAATGGTGATAGTTGTGTCTTAGGCTATCATAATAAATGTGATTATTGTAGTTATTACTTCATCACAGTCAACTCAGAAATGTACAAACATCGCATACTACAGGAAAGATGACGGCGATATTCTGCAGGAACCTCCAAATTTGCTCTGGAACGAGCAAAACCAATCTAATGAAGGCAACAACGGTGAGCGCTCTGGCAACGTTACATATGACTCTGTTTTTCTTTTAGTTAATCTTTTCTTTGGGCACATTAAATTTAAATTCATTGAGCTTCTGGAATAAATTAATTTAACTTCATGACTTCGTATCCGTTTGTTCTTAGCCGCCACGTTAACTGAAAATTCAATATATCTTCCAACATAATGTCTTGCATATTTGTTCTTTTTTATATCATTAAAATTAATTCTTTAAATTCATTCTCCGTGTTTCCTCCTTGTAGTTAGAAGTAGCTATAAGATGAACCTATCCTCTCATTGCAAATATTACGCTGGTTGGAAACTTAGTTTCCCTGCCGGCTGAGATAAGAAGAGTATACATAGCCGAGGTAGAATGGTAAGTGATCATGTGTTTATTTCGGTGTTCAGATGGCATTGAATCCGATGGTGCCCACCCAATATGAAGTGTTATTGTGGTTTGTTCACATTACTCCAGGAAAAAATAGTTACATTTCCCACCCAACAGTGGAGCTTATTATATATTATACAAATAGTTACAATATGTCGCCAAATTCTCCAGAATTTTTCCAAATACCCCAGATTTTCTGAAATTCCCCGGAAAGCAATATCCAATTCACTTTCTCTGACTTAGGGTTTGATTTACGGCACTTAGCCCCGTGAGAAGAGGTGAGGTTGAATCTTACCTCAGTCATCCCGGAAGTCTACCAATTAGCGGTGAGAGGCCAGCAGCTTGACCACTGCACCGTCACACCCGTAAGCAACTTCATACGATAATATATATATATATATATATATATATATATATATATATATATATATATACCTGCCGATCTAAGCGCTGGACTGGTGAATACCGATTTGTGAATACGATACATCAAAGACAATACAAAGAGCTACATATTATTTTTACACCAAAGACAATAAAAAAAACTAAAACATTATTGTTACATCAAACGCTTATTTACAAACACCTTATATATGATATTTGCATAGAAAATTTCTCAACTAAAGACAACACACATCTTACTCATGATGACCCCATGGCAAGCTGGTGAGCATATCATCAGCCCACTGACGTTTATAATCCATTGAGGCTAGCGTCTGTTTTCTTTGCTTAGCAAGAAACAATTCATGGTTAGTGGAAAGTATTCTAGCATGCCAGTACCTGTTTGAAGTACATTGAGATAATCATTCAAACGTAATGATTATACAATAATTCCTTCCACACCTTCAACCCTGTTCGCTTCTTCGTCATTTTTAGTGTGATAGTCATAAATCGTACGGGCTAGGCCAACCAACAAAGTCCACCGCCATAATGTCACCACATTCATCTTTCATTAAGCTCTTGACCTTTTTATTCCAGATAGGGAGGTGAAATATATTATCCGAGTTGTGGGGGTGTGCGTCAACGCGGTCAGTATGCTGATGCATACTGGCATAGAGATCACAGTTGCGAACACGATGGATGAATGAATCAGTGTCAATGTATTGTAGGGATACGTTTCCGAGATGGGCTTTAGCAAAGCCACAATGAAATGGATACATATCTAATTTTGAAAAATCTAGAATAACATACACAAATAAATGGATTTGTCCATGCTAACATGTGTTATATTCATTATATTTGATTTTGCAATGTAGCGTCGTGCACCCCACTGTCCATCCCATGCATTGACTAAATGAATGTTACGATACCTTCGTACATACTCCATGCTCTTTCCATATATGCAATTGTTCTTGATTTTAAAAAAGTTCACTTCAAACGGTTGTGTTGCCATCAGTCGGTGCTGGCTGTTGAGATCCATGTAGGACTTTAGCCGAGCTTACTGGGCAAATGCATAAACCCGATGGATTTTTTCAGCACTAGCCCATAGGATAAGCATAGCACCACCATTTACATATGCAGAACATGTCGTAGCCTTTCGTAAAGCGTGCCCATTAATATTTTATGTTTCGCCTTACTTTCGGGAGGAACCATTTGATCTAGGAAAGACGGCAGGTCTGCATGTTCGTTATGGAGAGGGGTAGGGTACTCCAGATCTGCCTCTAGAACATAACCGAGACCCGTTTCATGTCTTGCCGAGTTCACATCGAAACGTGTCACTTCCTCTTCGGAAAGCCAGGCAAAGTCCTGGCATTGGTTGAGCGAGACAAACATCTGATCTGATGAAATTATCCTCTTTTATTATTCAGGAAGCAATGCAGATTATTCGTCATATTCCTAGCATCTTACCTGACATTTGACCAGTATTCAGTGAAGTTGTCAATGGTTGGAGTGGTATCCCCATTCTTCAAATCCGGCGTAGTTAGTTTCCTGAAGGATTTCTTTTCATCTTCCCTGAATGAAGCATTTTGTATTTTCTGTACCGTGCATTTCTTATATCTAAGGAGACTTTTGGAGTCCACTTTTAGTTGTTGAGTGTATTTGTCAATGATTACAGTCAGGCGGTGGGTAAATAATTGATCAACCATGTTTGGACGTATTCTACATGAGATCTTGTTCCGTAGCCTTCGAGATGAGTTGTGCCAGTTCCTTCTGAACTCGTTAAATTGGCCTATCTAACTACGGAGTTCATTTAACCGCCTTTGTAGTCGCATCATCGATGCTGGTTTCTTATAACTCCAGGTTGATTCTTTTCCCGTTATTCGTGGTGTGATTGTCTTGTACCGTGAACTTCTTAGGACAGCTACCGCAGAACAATATAGCAATTAATGGATGTCTTCTATATTATGATGATTATCGCTATAAGCAGGAAGCACTCATTCATTCATTGTTAGGACAGGTTGTTTTAGTCCCCTGAATTCAATTAAGGTTATTCATAGATGGCTTTCTAGTTCTGTTTTCAATTGGTCCTTTTCAGTAATTACAATCGCTTCTAGAGAGGTTGTTGCTTTAGTTGTTACTATCTATGGGAGATCATTGTTTGTGTAAATACCTTCTTCAACAGAATTATTATTATTATTATTATTATTATTATTATTATTATTATTATTATGGTCGTCAATCAATAATTCCGTAATGATCACATTCGTTGCTTGAACGAGATACAATGATCATCATGGCTTAGTGGTAAGACTACTCTACCGGTAATTGACATGTCCCATGTTCGGATCCTGGCAGCAGCATTATCCCATCTTAGATTGGGGCTACATCCAGGTCATAAGAGTCATAAGAGCTAATTGCAACATTTATAGTCAATCTTCCGCTCTTTAAAACAACAATTATTACCAGAGTAATTATTCAGTCCACACGTGTGTTAGACGTTCATATTTTGAGCATTTCTTAAGTGTCACATGGAACGATTTGTGGAATTTCCAAGAAAAGTCATGACGGTTGACATATTCATGGAAATCAGAAACTATGTGTTGTTTAATATTTGTGTTCGAAAACTTCATAAATACAGGGGGGAATGACCTCGATATCCACCCCTTAAAACAACAATCACCATAATAAGTGCTGAGAACTATATAAGTTGTTGGTATCAACTCTATTTCTTACCAGTCCTGTTTTTAAACTGTTTTGAAATAGTTGTGTGTCTATAGGAAGACTACTTTAATGTTATCTATTTTGTAATGACTGTTTCGGTCTTGCAGGTGAGGAACATCAGCATAAGTCCACAAGAGAATGGGAGTGAAATTCAGCTGCTAGCACCTTCTGACACCGAGACAGATGAGTGGTCCAATGACAAGCGCCACACTGCCTTGGCCTCAGAGGAGCAAGCTCCACCATTCTGGGTCAACAAAGGGAAGCATGGGGAATATGATATGTTAACAGAGGACCGAGGATACCAAGACCTGTATCCTGTGTCAATTGTCAAGACAAGACGACAGCCAGAATATGATGTTTCTTCTTACTGGACGAACCATGATCAACAAGAAGCACAGCCTTCAACGGAACAAGTGCACACTCAGTGGGATAGTGGAAGGTATCGAAGAGTTCAAGCACTGTATGCAGATGAACCACATTATATTTATTTAGAGAGGCGAAAGCAGGGTCTTCCAGCTCATTTTACCGGCAGTGAAAGTGATCCCTTTTGGGTTGCACGCGGTCGCAGATATGACGTCTCGTCGTCCTCTTTGCCAAGCTCTTTGGAAAACCCGTTTTGGGCTGCAAGGGGTCGTCGGGAACCACTTGGTAGAGTATTGTGGATTGATCGAGATCGCCGTGATCTTAAAGACGTTTCTTCGTCTGAGGAGCCATTCTGGGCATCGAGAGGACGGCGTAGTGTACGAGATGTTTCTACTGGCGAGAATCTAAACCACGGTGCTCGCCGACGTCGTTCGTTAAGAGACCCTACCTCTTCAGAAGAGCTATTTTGGGCATCACGTGGACGGCGTTCATACACATATCCTACCTCTTCCAGCGAGCCATTCTGGGCATCACGTGGACGCCGTTCATGCAATACGGATGCAGGCTCTTCTGAAGGACCATTCTGGGCAGCTAGAGGTCGGCGTGAGCAGAGAGACTCCACATCTGGGGAGGAACCTTTCTGGGCTGCGAGAGGGAAGAAGACTCCACGTGCTCAGTCCTTTCAAGATATGCTCTCGAAGGTATGTGCCTATTCCTTTGGTCTAAAGTAGGGACAAACGAAATTCATTTGTCACAAATTCAAACTTTTGAGTGAAACGCATTTCAATGAAAACAGAATTAGGAAATTAATTTGACAATACCGAGATGAAGTACCCTGACTCGAAGGATTAGGAAGCATTCTTTCGATATTGCCTAACTCTGACCCACGAAGAATGAGGAAGGACGTAGAGCCATGAATAGCAGGTATGGAAGTGAGGGGGTCCGCCACAAAGTAATTGAAAAAGGAATAAGAAATCGGACAAAGCTGAGGAATCCATCGGGGGCGCTAATTCTCGAGCTCATTATACGCGGGGTATAACTTTAGATACCCCTGACTACAAACAGAATTGGGAAAGACAAGGGCCAATTAAGTCAGAAAAAGTGAAGACAACCTAGGCCCCAGATACCCATAAATACCTAAAAATTAAAAGAAAACTATTCAGAGTCACCTTGATTTAAATTTCAGAACAGGAAGCAAGATTGCTTTCTCCTCATCTGGAAAGAGTCGTGTGCACCTCACAGGTAAGTGCCCTGTGCATACTCGCCAGCCTATCTGATCGGAACGTTTCAATTTAACCTCATTTTCCAATTTGCCTAATACCTTATTGTGTGCTCAAATTTTAACTTCTACGTCCCTATAACAATTGAAATCTAAATGGTATTAAAAACCTACCAATAGTAATTAATATATTATTATTAGTTGTTGAATGTACTAGGACTAGTTTCGACCACAGTGTGATCATCAGCAATCTTAACAAGTTGTCGGAAGAAACTGTTAAAAATAAAGTTGCAAGTAATTGAAACTTTGTATTTATGAGATGCTCTAAAAATATTGTAATACTATTGAAATCAGATCTGTTACCTAGTTATGTAACCAAAAATATTTTTACGAACAGGAAATTAAATTAATTGAAAATTATTAAACTATCAAATATGTGGTTTCCAGTAAATTATCTTCGAAAAAACGCATAAAATTAATATGTTGATACCAAGATTTAAAATGTAATAGAATTTGTAATGTTTACTTATAAGGGTCTGTTTACAATCGCTGCGCAAACTTCGGATTGGCGTACTCCCAGCATTAAACGCCTAATTGTGTTTTTCAATTGCTAGGCAGCGGTGGAAAGGGAATAAATGTGGTGGGCAAGTGGGTGATATTTACTCGGTGCTATTTGTGCTGGATAAACATTAGACTTTCGGAGTAGTGACAATCCGTAGTTGCTTGCTGTTTTTCTCCAACCAGTTGTGAATGTTATTGATTTGTATCATTGATTAGCATTCTGATTGTATTGCATCTTTATTTCCTGGCTTGTTTTCGTTTATCGAAAAGTGCTGTGATGGCTGCGATAGAATTATCAGCTTGGTACGCTCACAGGTGCCGATATTAGTATAAATTATACGGCAATAGAATATCAAAAATTTCAAATAACTCGTAGACTACTGTACACAGCTTGGACATTCTTAACATTGTGACGAATGTGAATTTACTATCCATTTTCATCGTATTAAAAACCGGCACTATGATGAATGCATAAATGAATTGGAGATAATATACTGACACACTTCTTTCAACATACGTCACATTATTTTATACTGTAAAGAGGAGGGATAAAACCAAAGTCTCAGCCTATCTATAGACTAAAACGATGCCCAATACTATCAAATTACTCAAATCCTGAGTGTTGTAACACATTGTAATAAAAATTAGATGAATCGTAATTTCATGTCGATTCCGTTAAAATGACTTATATTGATATGGTAAATATCGTTCAAATCGATAATCTGGTAGCAAAAATAATTGCTCCGACTGGGGTTCGAACACGAGTCCTAATGATGTACAGATAGTAATAATATTATTGGTTTTACGTCCCTTTTAACTACTCTGGCGTTTAGAGACGCCGGGGTGCCAGAATGTTTCCCCCGAGGGGATCCTTAACTTGCCGGTAAATCTACTGACACGACTCCCTCGCATTTGCGCACCCTCAAATGACAGCTGACTGCACCAGGATACGAACCTGCAACCTTGGGACCAGCAAGCGAGAACGTTCCCACTGAGCCACGCAGCCAGACGATGATATACATACCTAGACGCTATCGCCACTGCTATTACAACCACGCTGATACTGAGCGCAACACGGCAACTTATTTTCACGTACCGGTAATATTATGGATGTAATATTTTAAAATTGCTTTTATCATTAGGTGTTGCGCTCTCTTAAAACAACAGTATCATAGTTATCTGTGATAATAACCAACATATTGGACTCTCTTAAAACAACATTATCATAGCTATCAGAGCTAATAACCTAGATGTTGGGCTCTTTTAAAAGTACAGTATGATAGCCATTTGATATGATAATCTAGATGTTGGCCTCTCCTAAAACAACAGTATCATAGCTATCAGAGCTGATAACCTACATTACATGTTGATCCCTCTTAAAACAAGAGTATCATAGCTATCTGAGCTGATAGCCAAGATGTAGGGGTTCTCTTAAATTTGCTGTTTAGTAGAACTTTAGTATTTTATCGTTAATAGGATTTTACTGTTTTTTCGTTATTTGAATACTATTATTTTGTTTTTTGAAAAATATTAGTATTTTATCGTTATTGGATTTTTTTGTTAGTAGAATGTTAGTATTATTGTTAGTAGAATTGCTTTATTACTTTATTCTGAAAGGGAGTAGCAGCCTTTCAGAATAAATCAATCCTTTACTTGTCTTATAGATGGTAAAGATTTTGATAAGATTAGCCAACTAGTAGCTATTCTGCTGCACGGCCGAAAGCAACAGGGATCCACAGCCGTAATGCTCTTTCCGAAAATATGAACCTCTGTATGCATAATTACATACGATGATGGCCTCCTCTCTTGTAAAATTCAATTCCGGAGATAAAACTAGTTCAAGAAGGTGCTTACATCACAGAAGTGACAAAGAGGAAATCTAATATTCTACGGATCGAAGCATGGAATGTTAGAAGACTGATGGGCAGTAAAAGGTTAGAAAAATTAGAAAGGGAAATGGATAGGTTGAGATTATATGTATTTGGTTAGGATTAGTGAAATGCCCTGGCAGAAAGAACAGGACTTTCGGTCAGGAGACCATAGGATCATTAGCAATAAATCAAACAATGGCCAAGCAGGGGTAGGCCTCATATTGATTATGAAACTTGAACAGAGGGTAGAATATTATGAGCAGTATAGTGAACGAATTATTGAAGCAACAGTATAATCAATTCAAAACCAAAGTGCACCACACTGGTACAAGTCGATATGCCCACCAGTGAAGTTGATGATGAAGTTGTTGAACAGGTCAACGAAGAAAGAGATGAAATTCTGAGATATGTCAAGGGTGATAAAAATGATATAGTAATGGGAGATTGGAATGCTGCGGTAGGAAAAGGAAGAGAAGGGAAGATAAAAGGAAAATTCGGATTAGGCGAAACGAATGATTGAGGAAGCAGGTTGATGGAATTCTGCACCCAGCATGAGCTCGTCATAGCTAACACCTCATTCAATAACCACAATAGAAGAATATACACATGGATGAGACCAGGAGAAACAGGGCGCTACCAAATCTACTTCGTTATGGTCAAGCAGAGATTTCGAAACCAAAGCATATCCCGGTGCTGACTGGCCTCAATCTGGTTGTTACGAAATACAGACTTAAGTTGAAGAAGTTGAAGAAAATTTGTAACTGTTCCCCTTCAGGGTGCGTGGTGGTTAAACACCTGTACGATAATACCAACAGCAATAAACATCCTTACTCCAACTACACCGGTGACCGCATACAAATTAATACACTGGAAATCTGGTAATAATTGACATGTATTCTGATACCAGACAAATAAATACACTTGGCAGGATCCTCGTCGATACAGACACTCCCTATCATATATACACACGCACACTTATGACATAGGGGGCGTGGTGGCTCAGCGGTCTAGCTGATTGCCTCTCACCAAGGCGGTCCGGGTTCGATTCCCGGTCAATGCATGTGAGATTTTCGAAGTGAAATGCCATGTCCTGTGGTTCGGATTTCACGTAAAAAGGAGGTCCCGTGGCTCATGATCTCAAGATTAACGGTCACGTTAAACTACAAGCTTCCTTCCTTGCTTTTTACTTATGACATACTTTGATGAACCCTTGAAAGATAATGTTGACTGGTACTTACAGATGCTGGCCTCAGACGTGAAGACTAACACTATTGATTCTGGGGTTAATGCTCCCAGAGAATCAGTCCTAGTTTCTTATATCGAAGTTGCTAATTGTTTCACACGTATGATTATCTATTGCAAATGTTAATTACTGTAGATTACTGATTTTCAGAATCCATCGATTTATACTGATTCGTGGATCTGACTGACTAGTAGCGCTCTGAATCCGTTTGGTGGGTTAAAGCAACTAATTCGCACCTGAATTGAACAATACTTGGCATATTTCACCAGTATTCGTAGATTTATTAAATAT
The DNA here is from genome assembly GCA_946902985.2 of Meconema thalassinum. Classification (NCBI taxonomy): domain Eukaryota; kingdom Metazoa; phylum Arthropoda; class Insecta; order Orthoptera; family Tettigoniidae; genus Meconema; species Meconema thalassinum. The sequence continues at coordinate 1,140,090,207 of OX336389.2, forward strand.
CGTTAATGCCCTCGAATTCGGTAAACAGACGTAGGATCACAATACTTCATGTTTTTGGGCGAATTATTCCCGTGAGAATACTCCAACCGGCAACTCAGTATAGAACCCTTAACACAATATTGTGACCGTCCTGGACTACCGTCCTTCCCAAGATCAGCCAAGCATAACCTGACCTCTTCTGAATATAAGTCCAAACACCTATCACCTGACCTGATGTCGACCCCAAGTCGAACATACAGAAGGAAAAATTCCTCACCACGGAGCCACGAAGTAGAACCTCCTCCTCACACGGAGTCTCAAAGTCGAATTACCACTCCTCACGGAGCCCGAAATAAGAATCAACCACTTCCTCAGGAGTCAAAAAATCGAACCTACTCTACCCGGAGTCCCAAAGTCGAATAACCTTCACTCTGCCGTCAAGTATTAGTATCATCCACATCCCCTCCTCAACCCACTGACCGACACACCGTAAAACACGGGTACAGCCAATCAGAACAAAACATACAATTCACGTGTTGGCATGTAACACGCCTCCTAGTAGAGTGATGTCGGATTTACCTCACCCTCCTGGGCTCTGAGTCATCCTAGCTCCCGACCTATGGGCGACCTCTCCGCTAAAAATAGCTCAACCCGGAAAACTATGTACAATCACAAGTCTCCCCCATACATACTTCCTCAAAGTGTGCACTTTCCTGTGCTCCAAATAAATATCATTACAATGTTAAGAAAATATTCACATCTAAACTGACTTCGGATCCAGCTATAAACAATATCTTAAACCTAAACAAAGTGTATGAGAATCAATCACATGCCATAATACATTCCAATAAATAATTATTCAACATATAAAAGCATCAATTAAAAATATATACCTGATTATGGAAATCATTAGTCTCCAAATTGAGGGTTCGATCCCTTGTAACTTTTGGACGGTTACAAAGTCAAAAGCCAAAAAAGATGGGCAATAGACAGACTGAAAGAAATTACGTGAACTAACGATTCAAGACGGGTATAAAGGAAGGACTAATTAAAACCCCTGAACAAACTTCAATTGCAGAGGAATGGGCACTTTTGGAGAATGGAATAACTAAATCCGCAGAAGAAATCATTGGTAGGAATGAAAGAATAGGTAGAAAACCAAGGATCACGCAGGATATACTAGAATAAATGGACGAAAGGTGGATGCTCAGGAATGTAAGAGGTGAAAGGGGAAAAAGCAGAATACAGATGTCTGAAAAATGAGGTTAACATGAAGTGCAAGGAAGCAAAAGAAGCATGGTTGAAGGAGAAATGTGCAGGTATAGAAAATTGTCTGAAATTAGGATAAGTAGATACAGCTTATCGAAGGATTAAAGACTCAGATGGAAAATCTCCAACAGATAGGGAAGAAAAGGTTGAGAGATGGAAAGCCTACATAGAGTGTTTGTTTAAGGGAAAGGAGATTATGAATTGTGTAATGGAAGGGAAAGAGGAAGTTGAAGAGGATAAGAAAGAAGACTTAATGTTGAAATCAGAATTCGACAGAGCATTGGAAGAGTCATGCAGGAACAAATCACCAGGCGTAGACGATATACCGATTGAGTTGCTACGCTGCATAGGTGATGAAGGTCTGATCAGGTTATTTCACTTGGTGTGTAGGATTTATGAGACTGGTGAGGTACCCTCTGATTTCAAGAAGAATGTTATCATCGCTATACCGAAGAAAATAGGAGCTGACAGATGTGAAGGTTACTCTACAATCAACTTGATCACTCATGCTTCAAAGATCCTGAATAGAATGGTTTACAAAGGGATTGAAATTGAGATATAAACATAATTGGATCGAGACCAGTTTGGCTTAAGGAGAAACGTAAGAACAAGGGAAGCTGTACTAAGTCTTAGGCTGATTTTGGAAGCTACAATAAGGAAGGATAAGCGAACGTTCATGGCATTCGTAGACTTAGAAAAGGCTTTTGATAACGTTGATTGGTGTAAGTTGTTTGACATTTTGAAGACGATTGGAATAAAGTACAGGGATAGGAGGGTATCTACAATATATACAGAAACCAGACAGCAGTTATTCAAGCCGAAGGACATGTGAGAGATGCTGGTATTCAGAAAGGTGTAAGGCAAGGCTGCAACTTATCACCCATACTTTTCAAGCTATAAATTGAATAAGCAATGAACGAAATTGAAGATAAAATCAAAGTAGGAGTAAAGATTAAAGGAGAAATAATTTCAACTCCGAGATTTTCTGATGACATCGTCATCTTAGCCGATACACCAGAGGATATGAATGAGTTTTTAAACGGTATGGATTCTGTCTTGAGGAAAGAATTCATGATGAAAATTAATAACTGTACACAAAAATATTGGTAAGCATCCGACAGAAATCCGAAACCCCTATGGATGTCCAATTGGCAGGTGAAAAGCTAAAGGAAGTAGGAGACTTCTGTTACTAAGGAAGCAAAATAACCAGTGATGGACGAAGCAAAGAGGATATAAAAAGTAGGTTAGCACAGGCAAGGAAAGCAGTTCAAAAGGAAAGGAATCTGTTGATATCGAATATAGATTTAGGTATTAGGAAGTCATTTTTAAAGCATTTGTCTGGAGCGTGGCACTCTATGGAAGTGAAACATGGACTGTTGGAGCAGCAGAGAAGAGGGGAATTGAAGCGTTTGAAATGTAGTGTTACAGGATAATTATGAAGATCAAATTGGTTGATAGGGTTTCAAATGACGAGGTATTAAGACGATTGGGAGAGATGGTTCTGGTGACTTCTAATGCCGAGAAGAGATAGGTTGGTAGGACACATACTTTGACACCCAGGAATAGCAAAGTTAGGTATGGAAGGAGGGGTTGAGGATAATAACTGTAGGGGTAAACCATGGTTAGAATACGTTAAACAGATTGCCTCGGATGTGGGGTGTGGTAGATATGTAGAGAAGAAACGATTAGCTGAGGACAGGGACGCATGAAGGGCTGTCTCAAACCAGTCAAAAGACAGAATACTCAAACAACAACAATGGAGGACGAAGATAAGCGTTGGCCAATTGAGGTCGAAAGAAAATATTTAATACAGGATCCAAGTGCAAGTAATGTAGGGCTCAGATAGGCTTCCGAGGTCGCCAACCCAAAAGCTGGGGCTCCGAGTTACAGAAATTTCCCATCTGAGTCACTCACTATCACTAGCTAAAATGTCTCCCTACCCAATGAGATCCCTGAAATTTTCAGAGCTGCATTAATTCGCCCCTTTTGTGTGTTTGTCGTTGTTAGTTTCAGTTTGTTCATTTATCATACCAAGTGCGTTACATCATCCAGTAGATAGGAGGTTCGACCACGACGCCAACAGGCACAGCTACCATATGGCCCAAGCAAAAACAGGTTGTCATTTACCTAAATAAATCATTTACGTTGTTTATAGCATTTGCCAGAGAAACAGGAGGACTGGGTTGGAATATGAACCGTAGTTCATTAAAATGCACAAGGATTACAAACCGCATATATATTGTGTCAAGCACAACTATGGTTCGAATCTGTATTTTGGTTTACACGTGAAATTCCGAGCAATACGGAGCATTAGTTATCGTATAACACCGAGCAGTGAGGAACATTAGTTATCGTATAACACCGAGCAGTGTGGATTATTAGCTATCGTATAACACCGAGCAGTGTGGAACATAAGTTATCGTTTAACACCGACCTGTGTGGAATATAAATTATCGTATAACACTGAGCTGTGTGGAGGGTTAGTTATCGTATAACACTGAGCTGTGTGGAGGGTTAGTTATCATATAACACCGAGCAGTGTGGAGCGTTAGTTATCGTAAATCATCGAGCTGTTGTGGAGCGTTAGTTAGCGTATAACACTGAACTGTGTAGATCGTTAGTTATCGTATAACACTGAGCTGTGTGGAGCATTGGTTATCGTATAACACTGAGCTGTTTGGAGCGTTAGTTATCGTATAACACTGAGCTGTTTGGAGCGTTAGTTATCGTATAACACTGAGCTGTGTGGAGGGTTAGTTATCATATAACACTGAGCTGTGTGGAGCGTTAGTTATTGTAAATCACCGAGCTGTGTGGAGCGTTAGTTGTCGTATAACACCGAGCTGTGTGGAGCGTTAGTTATCGTATAACACTGAGCTGTGTGGAACATTAGTTGTGGTATAACACTGAGCTGTGTGGAACATTAGTTGTGGTATAACACTGAGCTGTGTGGAGCGTTAGTTATTGTATAACACCGAGCTGTGCGGAGCGTTAGTTATCGTATAACACTGAGCTGTGTGGAGCGTTAGTTATTGTATAACACTGAGCTGTGTGGAGCATTAGTTATCGTATAACACTGAGTAGTGTGGAGGGTTAGTTATCGTATAACACTGAGCTGTGTGGAGCGTTAGTTATTGTATAAAACTGAGCTGTGTGGAGCATTAGTTATCGTATAACACTGAGCTGTGTGGAGCGTTGGTTATCGTATAACACCGAGCTGTGCGGAGCGTTAGTTATCGTATAACACTGAGCTGTGTGGAGCGTTAGTTATTGTATAACACTGAGCTGTGTGGAGCATTAGTTATCGTATAACACTGAGTAGTGTGGAGGGTTAGTTATCGTATAACACCGAGCAGTGTGGAGCGTTAGTTATCGTAAATCATTGAGCTGTGTGGAGCGTTAATTATCGTATAACACTGAGCTGTGTAGAGCGTTAGTTATAGTATAACACTGAGCTGTGTGGAGCATTCGTTATCGTATAACACCGAGCTGTGTGGAGCGTTAGTTATAGTATAACACTGAGCTGTGTGGAGCGTTAGTTATCGTATAGCACTGAGCTGTGTGGAACATTAGTTATCGTATAACACTGAGCTGTGTGGAGCGTTAGTTATCGTATAACACTGAGCTGTGTGGAGCATTAGTTATCGTATAACACTGAGCTGTGTGGAGCCATGCAGGAGATCGTGAAGAGTTCGAGCTTCAATACTTTGACTTAGAATTAGCATTGACCAAATTTGTAGAGTGCCACTGGAAATTCCCAGACTCATGCTGACAATAGCACAGGGGGCCTAACAAGTAGCGTCAGACTTCCAGTGATCAACATCCCTACTTTTACTGGAGATTATAGCTCATGGATGGTATTCAGATACACTATTAATGGGCTAATCACACAAAATTTAGACATTCCGAATGTTCATAGGCTGCATTATCTGTTGTCTGCCCGAAAAGGGGAACCAATGGAATTGATAAGCAATCTGCCGATATCTAATAAAAACTTGGACGTATCATGGGCACTGATTCTTGTAGCAAGGACTCGGTAGCCGATATTTGGCACCTAACTAATCTGCTAATGTCAAATCTGAATGCCATTAAGGCTCTGCAGTTAAAAACACCACACGAAGAGACTGATATCGCAGCTAGCCCTGGATATACTAGATCCTTTATCTAAAAGGCAATACGAGATTAGTGCTAATGGATATGATTTCCAAGGATTATCCGAGTTGCAATCCTTTCTGGAAGACAGATGTCAGGCATTAGAATTAGCTACATCCAGTCGTGACGCAAAATTTACCACTACAGTGCAACATACTGCAAATAGCCCTAAGACCACCACATCCAAGTCACCCTACTCTCGTCTGTATCTAGCAGCAGTGTATGTCCATGAAGTGCATCCCGGCATGCCATTCGTAAATGTCAGCCGTTTATTAATCGCAGCGTTGAGCAAAGCTATGAATTTGTTTAGTCTGGCTGCATGGCTCAGCGGTAACGTTCTGGCTTGCTGAGCCCAAGATTGCAGGTTCGAATCCTGGCATGTGAAGGTGCGCAAATGCGAGGGAGCCATGTCAGTACATTTACTGGCACGTTTAAGATCCCCTTCGGGGAAAAATTTCGTCACCCCGACGTCTCTAAAAGCAACAGTAGTTAAATAGACGTAAAACCATTAACATTATTACAGTATTGAATTTGTTTAGAGTAAAAAATGTTCTTCAATCACTTTCGGTCGCACAATGTCAAGCATTGCATTGCAGGTGATTGTAAGAGTTATTGCAGGAAACATCTCACCCCGTTGCACTTTGACATAGCACCCAATCAGAACAAGGAATAGCGAAAGAGACGCGAGGCGTGAACCGGGGTCTGGTTCGCAAGGTTGACCCAATAGAAGTACTGAATACAACAATCGACCAAAACAATCAGGCTCTTATTGTTCTCTAAAATTTCTCTCACAAGCACTGTCGACTACCCTAGGGAATGTGAAGGACAGCAATGGTAAAGTACAACAAAGCAGAGTTCTACTAGATACTGGATCGCAGTCCAACTTCATAACCGAGGCGATGACACAACTTTTAAGACTGAAACGACGTTAGAAATCCTACAGCTTTTACAGGGATAAGCAATATGACTGTAAACTCTGATCACAGCGTTGATATTGAGCTCTATTCTAACGTGACCAACTACAAGGCTACTATTACTTGATCAGTACTTTCTAGAATCACAAGGGAATTGACCGGAGCCTATATGAATTGTAGAAGATGGAGCATACCGAATGATATACAACTTATATATGTTATTTGGCGCGTAAGGTTTTATGGAACTCCTGACAGAAGGAGTGTTTAAGTTAGACAGCAACCTGGCAGTAATGAAGAACACGCAGCTAGGCTGGATTTTCTCGGGATCGATTTATAGGCCCTACTCCGAGTCCAGAGGAGTCAGCTTCAATCAAATCATCATTCTTCCACAGGCATGGGAACGATTTGCACCGTCAGATTGAGGAATTCTGGGAAATGGAAGAAGTTCCAACGGTTACACCACTCATCAAAGAAGAACCGTACTGTGAAGACAATTTTCAGCATAACATAACACATGATTAGACTGGAATATTCATCGTGAGGTTGCCCACCCGACAGAAGTGCCGGTCACCTGAGAGATCGCGTGACAATGCTGTAGGATGGTTACTTGATGTAGAGCAAAAGTTTCAGAAGAACGATGATTTACATCAATTTCATGGACGAGTACGAACGCCTGGTCCATACCCAGCTTTCAATGGACTTACTCACCAGGAACGAGCCTTCCTATTATCTTTCACACCACGTGGAAGGTCGTGAGTCGTCTTCGACGCATTTTGCAAATCGGACAACAATGTGCTAGCTGTATGAGCTACTGTGCAACAGGACCTTTATTCAATCGTAATATGATTTATAAACCATCAAATAAGCATCGCCGCAGACATCGCCAAAATGTACAGGCATGTGAAGATAGATCCCAGGGATTTATTATGGAGAAAGAGACTTTTGGAAGCTATCCAGGAGATTCAGTTAAGGACTGTGACGTATGAAAGTTCACCGGCATCCTTCCTAGCAACTAGATATATGAGGCAGCTTGCTGACGATGAAGAAGGACAGTATCCTAGAGCATCAAAGATATTGAGGGGAGATGTCTATGTCGATGACTGTACCAATGGAGTGAACTCAGTGAAACAAGCCGTAAAACTTCAAGAGTATATCCAACGTCTATTACAACTTGGTGGATTCCAGTCATTCAACAGTTTCGGAGAACATACCACATGTACCGTTGAAATTCGATGAGAAGGACAGTGTCAAAACTCTGGGTCTTCATTTGCATCGTGGACTGGACACATTTCTGTTTGAAATCAACGTAAAACGAAACACTGATAAATTCACGAAGCGAATTGTGTTAGGAATCATTTCGTCTATATTTTACCCACTGAGCTTACGCGGACCTGTTTTCGTGGCTTGCAAGATCTTCATGCAGAAATTATGGCAAGAGAACTTGAACTAAGATGACAAAATTCCTGATACATTGCGATTTAATTTGGAAGAGCTCTACAATGAACCTCCAAGTCTGAATGGCATTAACGTTGATCGACTAGCCATGATCAAAGGGAATGTATCCAGAATTGAATTGCATCGATTCTGTGATGCTTCAGAAGCTGCATATTCAGCTTGTTTGTTGACGATAATGGGGATGTATCCATCTGTTGTGCATCAAGTGCTTTGAGCAGTAATCCTTACCCCGTCTTGAATTGTGCAGCACTTTATTGCTGGCCTACCTAGTTAGCAAATCTATCCCGATTCTGGAAAGGTAAATAAATGATTTTCATCTATGGACGGACTCTACCATCGCACTCGCGTGGATTGCATCGGATCCTACGTGGTGGAAACCTATCGTTTCCAATTGTGTGTCAGAAGTACTAGGAATAGTGGAGAACGTCGCTGGCATCGTGTCACTTTTGAGGAAAATCCAGCAGACGTTCTATCCCGAGAAACACACCCCTCAGTTCAGAAATCACTTATAGTTTGACGGCATGGTCCTTCTTGGCTCCGCAAGTAACAATCTTCCTGCCCTTTTTCAACTGATAACTCTCACCAAGTTGACGATGAAATTCCTGAAAAAGGAAAGGTGCAACGAATGATAACCTATGAAGAGCAAGAAGACATTTCACGTCGTTTTTCATCTCTTCAACGGCTGCAGAGGGTCATTGGTTACTGAGGGGCAGATGACCTCGTAGTTAGGCCCCTTAAAACAACAATAACTAATTAATTGTCTACTGCATTAGGTTTTCACACAATGCAATGACGTCAAGAAACAAGCGAACTGACCGATTGACGCCAATGGAACTCAAAGGAACCCTGAAGGTTTGTATCGAACAAGCGCAGTGGTTCAGCTACACAGCCGAGTTGGATGAACAGAAGATTAAATTAAGTGTACCGACCAAACGTACGTTGTTGAGTATGAACCCATTCCTCGACGGAGAGGACCTAATCAGGGTGGGTGTAAGATTAGAGAACTGTCCAATATTCTTCAGTGAATGTCATTAGATTATTCTTCCCGCTAAACACAACTTGACAAAATTGATGATAGAATCTGAACACCTACGCTTACTAAATGCCGGTGCACAATTGCTGATCGCCTCTCTGCGGCACAAGTTTTGGATTGCAAATTCCAGGCAAACAGTGCGGCCGATAATCCATAAGTGTATACGATGCTTCAGGTTGAAGGCCTCTTCTTCGAAGCAACTGATGGATCAGATGCCAACTGCTTGGGTGACAACAGCACGCCAAGTTATGAACTCTGGAGTGTATTTTTTGGTCAATGTTTATATAGCAAAGATCGACGAGAAGCGAGGTGAAGGTGAAGTGTTACACTGCAGTATTCGCATGCCTCTGCACTAAGGCAATACATCTGGAAGTAGTTCGAGATCTCATCCCAGAAGACTTCATTGCAGTTCTGCGATACTTTACCGCGAGGAGAGGAAAGTATCTAAACCTCTACTTGAAAAATGCAACCAATTTGTTGGACCACGAAATGATTTGAATGAATATTGTACCGCCTCTTCAGATCTGAAAACTATATGGAAGAACTTCAAGAGTTTAGTAGTAAAGAAGGATTCGCATGGTAAGTCAATGAAACACTATATACCTATAATACCTGCTGGAGGTACGACGAACTACAAACATTAGCTTGCCAAATAGAACCTTGAGTTAATTCTAGACCCATCTCTTGTCCTTCCGACAATCCATATGAACCTTCTCATGTTTGTCCCGGTGATTTTCTAATGGGTTCCTCATTGATGTCTATCCCTGAACCAAATCGGACGGAGGTAGTTTCTGTCTATCCTGGTGACAACATCTGCATAAAATGCAGCAGGAGGTTTGGAGTTTTGGTGGTTGAAGGACTACCTCAACAGTCTATAGCAGAGGTCCAAATGGACTAACAAGGAGGTGAACTGTCAGTCCAGCACCATCGCTCCACGAAAATCTCCCCCTCCCCCCCCCCCCTCCTCCACCCCACAGCATGGGGGCTTGCATTGGTCGAGGAAGTTATACCCGGCGAGGATGGATTGAGAGTTGTCGTCGTCCGTACCAGCAACGTGACACTGAAAGCGATCAGTCCAAAAACGGTGCCTCTTATCTGCACCGTGAATTGAGTCTTATGACTGTATATATTTTTCTTGTGTAAATTTATGTTGTGCTATAGTGTAATTTCCTTTCAGCGAACACTTGGTATGTCCATCATTCATTTTTGTTTTCAAATGTAGTACATTTAGGTGGGCAGTACGTTATAAATAGCAACAGGGGAAGTAATGTATTGAGAAGACAAGTGACAACGTGTGGCAACCCTCCCGCCTAAACGCATTAATCGTGGATCCTCTCGCCACGCAACATGTTGTGTATCATATTATTGTGATAAATGCATACTTTGGTTATTGATGTTCGCTCGGGATTTCTTGTTCCGGCAATTTTGTTCGCCCCAAGTGATTCACTTGGGTCCCAATATGTTTGAGGAGAGGCTCGAAACTGTAATTTCTAAGCAAGTTTCATGAAATCAATATCGTACCTTTTCGTACCGGATAAGGTTAAATCCTTTCATTTTACTCCAGACGCAATACTAGACCAAGCCTTCAATCTCTCTTTTCATAGGTTTAATGCATATGTGGATCCTCTCCGTACATGTAATTTCTTGCATTTGATTTCTCACATTTCACTCAGAATGCAATTCCACTCCGAGTTCCAAGTTTAAATCCAATTTAACTTGTAATTTCATTCCGAGTCCAAGATTTATCAACATTCCTAATGTAACTTCCAAGTTTCGATGCATGCATTTCTACTTTTAAATTCTGAACAGAGTATTATTCTTCACATTTCGCTCCTCGCATTTTGTTGTTGTTGTTTTAGTCTTCAGTCTTTTGACTGGTTTCATGCAGCCCTCTATGCTTCCCAATGCTGTGCTACTCGTTTCATTTCTACATAGCTACCACATATTACAACCGAGGCAATCTGCTTAACATATTCTAACCTTGGTGCACCCCTACAGTTATTATCCTCAACCCCTCCTTCCATAACTAATTTTGCTGTTCTTGGGTGTCTTAGTAAGTGTCCTACCAACCTATATCTTCTCTTTATTAGCAGTACCGAGAAACATCTCTCCTCCCCCAATCGTCTTTATACCTCTTCATTTGTAACCCTATCTACCCATCTGTTCTTCATCATTCACCTGTAACACCACACTTCAAACGCTTCAATTCTCCTCTGTTCTGCTGCTCCAACAGTCCAAGTTTCATTTCCACAGAGTGCCACTCTCCAGACAAAGGCTTTCAAAAATGTCTTCCTAATACCTAAAGCTATATTCGATGTCAACAGATTCCTTTTCTTTAGAAATGCTTACCTTGCCTGAGCTAACCTAATTGTTATATCATCTTTGCTTCGTTCAACACTGGTTATTTTGCTTCGTAAGTAAGAGAAGCCTCCTATTTCCTTTAGCTTATCACCTGCCAAATCGCCGTCCAAAGGGGTTCTGATTTATATCGGCTGCATTCCAAAATTTTTGTTTTATATTTATTCATTGTCGTCATGAATTCTTTCCTCAAGACAGAATCCACACCATTTAAAAACTCATTCAAATCTTGTGGTGTGTCGGCTAGCATGACGATATCATCAGAAAATCACAGAGTTCAAATTATTTCTCCTTGAATCTTTTCTCCTACTTTGAATTTTTCTCTAATTTCCTTCATTGCTTGTTCAATATATGGGTTGAAAAGTATGGGTGATACCTTTCTGGATACCAGCTTCTTTCTCATATCCTTCGACTCTAATAACTGCTGTCTGGTTTCTGTATAGATTGTAGAGCACCCTCCTATACCTGTACTTTATTGCAACCGTTTTCAAAATGTCAAACAACTACTCCAATGAACGCTATCAAAATCCTTTTCTAAGTCTACACATACCATGAACGTTCTCTTATCTTCCCTTATTCTACCTTACAACATCTGCCTAAGACTTAGTAAAGCTTTCCTTGTTCCTGCGTTTATCCTGAAGCCAAACTGGAATTGACCCAACTCAGTTTTTATGTCTTTCCGTCCTCTTATAATTCATTGTAGTCATCAGGATGATTGTACGGTAATATTCACATCTGTCAGCTCCTGTTCTTCGGTATATAGATGATAACATTCTGCTTGAAATCAGAGGGTACCTCACCTGCCTCATAAATCCTACACACCGAGTGAAATAACCTGGTCAGACCTTCATCACCTATGCAGCGCAGCAACTCAATCGGTATATTATCTGTGCCTGGTGCTTTTTACCTGCTTGAGTATTCCAATGCTCTGTAAAATTCTAATCTCAATTTTAAATCTCCTTTCTCATCCTCATGAATTTCCTCTTCCCTTTCACACGATTCTTAATCTCCTTTTCCTTATACCAACCCTCTATGTAAGCTTTAGATCTCTCAACCTTTCCTTCCCTATCTGCTGAAGGCTTTCCACCTGAGTCCTTAATATTACAGCATTTAGTCTTCCTTTCCCCAAAAACTCTTTTTGCATATTACTTAACATTTTAATTAAACTTCCTGTTTTCCCTCCCCATGCCACAATGCCATATCGAAGTACTCATTCGACATGTGCTGAATAGGCCATTGTGTACACATTTGGAGGGGCACAATAGGCAAGTGTATGAAAGAAGAATAATGTCTTTCTCAGGTTCCTTAACAGTTCCATAATGTGATTGTCCCATTTAAAATGAACATCTACTGTGACTCCTAGATATTTATAATTGTTCACAGATTGACTGTATTGATCACAGTTACAGTTAGTAATTTGTTCTTTGCCGGGATTTATGTGCAGGCAGTTAAAATTATGAAATTTCAATTTAATTTCTTCCTATATTTTGCCAGGCATTCGTATATTCATAATTCTAGATGTTTTTGAATTAAGGGTGAGATTATTGCCGTGGCTCCGTTTTAAATCATTATCGAAGTCTTTTTGCACCATATTAAGAGCCTCTTGAACATGTTTATGTACAGCTACGAGGTTTATGTCATCTGCAAAAATATATATTTAACAATTTAGTACTAAGAAGAGTTTAGTGCTTTTCAGTCGGTCAACACGAATGTACCCAAATGAGATGGGTTATACCCTAATCCAGAAATAAATTACATGAGATTAATAAAACACTAGGATGACCAGTTTCGATCGTCAAGCGATCATCATCAGATCCATTACACTTAGGCTACAAAATCCATGTTTGAAATACAGGTGAAAATATTTACAATATGTACAATTATTTAGTTGCAGTATTGGTACTGCAAATGTCAGTGTATGCTAAATGCAGTATATATGTTAGGTGAAATGCTAAATGGTGATAGCTATCCGGAGATTGTACTTTAGAGAGATTATATGGTTGTAAACTATGGTTAAACTATAAAATTTTAGGCTAACTACTTAACTGATTGTCTTCCGTACTACAGCTACTCGCAGTTTTCGTGCTCACTGGAACTCACTGTGCGGTCGACTGCAGTGGTTATCTTAACGACTGGTTTTTCCTGCCTTCCCCCCCCCCTTGCCCCTACGTGCTGTGGGGAGTGATAGCGAAGTGTTTATGTGAGGTGTTGCCAACCTAGATAAGATGTATGTTATTGAATGAGGTGGGTCTACAACTATTAAAGACCGTGGATTAGCCCTCGCCACGCGTGGAGCATAACCCATTCGAACTAAGCGTTGACGGTCTTATGAGGACGTCCCGGCACCTTTAATACTGCCGCGAATATGGGCCTTGGTTTATTGTAGAAGAAAAGTACATCGTACACCTGATTCAGATAACATTTACCTATTAAAAACCCCCTTATTTCCCCCTTTTTTATCTAGCTTGGCTGTGTCGCTAAATTGTGTTTTGTTTCCGACAGGGTGTGTTTTTTAGTAGCGTGAAGAGGGGTGAGCTCTCCATGAACGTGTGTTCATTTAGATTGTTGGGATTGTTTCGTTTGGCTAGGTGTATCTCGATTGCTTCCTTTATGTCAAGAGCTCTGCCTTTCGATTCGTGATGGATTATTTTAATTATTTGTCAAGCTAATTACATCGGGCAGAGTGGAAGGCGAGTAGACACACGTTATAATGAACATAGGAATGCGATAAGATACGGAACACATTCAGCCGTGTGCGACATATGTGTGACGCAGGGCACAGCTTTACCAACATAGAGTCGGACCTTAAAATAATCCATCACGAATCGAAAGACAGAGCTCTTGACATAAAGGAAGCAATCGAGATACACCTAGCCAAACGAAACAATCCCAACAATCTAAATGAACACACGTTCATGGAGAGCTCACCCCTCTTCACGCTACTAAAAACACACCCTGTCGGAAACAAAACACAATTTAGCGACACAGCCAAGCTAGATAAAAAAGGGGGGAAATTAGGGGTTTTTTAATAGGTAAATGTTATCTGGATCAGGTGTACGATGTACTTTTCTTCTACAATAAACCAAGGCCCATATTCGCGGCAGTATTAAAGGTGCCGGGACGTCCTCATAAGACCGTCAACGCTTAGTTCGAATGGGTTATGCTCCACGCGTGGCGAGGGCTAATCCACGGTCTTTAATAGTTGTAGACCCACCTCATTCAATAACATACATCTTATCTAGGTTGGCAACACCTCACATAAACACATCGCTATCACTCCCCACAGCACGTAGGGGCAAGGGGGGGGGGGAGAAGGCAGGAAAAACCAGTCGTTAAGATAACCACCGCAGTCGACCGCACAGTGAGTTCCAGTGAACACGAAAACTGCGAGTAGCTGTAGTACGGAAGACAATCAGATAAGTAGTTAGCCTAAAATTTTATAGTTTAACCATAGCTTACAACCATATAATCTCTCTAAAGTACAATCTCCGGATAGCTATCACCATTTAGCATTTCACCTAACATATATACTGCATTTAGCATACACTGACAGTTGCAGTACCAATACTGCAACTAAATAATTGTACATATTGTAAATATTTTCACCTGTATTTCAAACATGGATTTTGTAGCCTAAGTGTAATGGATCTGATGATGATCGCTTGACGATCGAAACTGGTCATCCTAGTGTTTTATTAATCTCATGTAATTTATTTCAGGATTAGGGTATAACCCATCTCTTTTGGGTACATTCGTGTTGACCGACTGAAAAGCACTAAACTCTTGTTTACTAAGGCAACACTGAAAATATGGCTTCAAACACCACAATTTAGTACCATTTTTGAGATATCATTCATGAAGATATTGTAGATAGTTGGACCTAATACTGACCCCTTCGGTACTCCGCTCTGCACCTCAATAGGATCACTTACAGCATTATTTCCTCAGATTACCATTTTCCTGCGTGTTAAGCAGCTTCGAAACATTTCTAATACCTATTGATTGTAATTTTATCAATATTCGATCAAACTGCAACGTGTCGAACGCTTTAGAATTGTCGAGGAATAAGAATAGTGCGTGTTTGTTCTGATTCAAGGCACCATTCACAATATTTGCAAAGGGTGAAAGCAACAGCTGTGTGATTTTCCCTTTCCTGAAACCGTATTGGCAATCGTGAATAATTTTATATTTATCTAAATAGTTGTTTAGTCTAGTTCCGATGCATTTTTTAAAACTTTTATGGATTATTGATAGGATGGATACCAGTCTATAGTTATCTAAAATTATATGATCACCACCTTTATATATAGGTCTAACAATTACAATTTTGAGTTTTTCTGGAATTATTCCTGATTCAAAAATCAGATTGATTAAGTGTGCTAAGACTGTGATAATATTGTAGCGACAGTATTGTATGTCTTTTGCACGAATTATGTCTATCCCTGGTCCCTTGTTACTATTTAAATTACTTATAATATTAAATACTGTATTTCGGTGGGTGTAACTTCAAATAGCATCATTGAGGGAAGTGAAGTGTCAACAGTTACCTTACTCACCGAGTAATTACAGTACATGCATGTGTTATTCTTTGCAGTTGGTTATCGAAGTTTCCGGCCGAATTATTCACAGTCGTATCAATAGGGTGTATTACCAAGGTGTTTCTGAATTATATCATCTACTGAGTTAGTTTTCCTACCTATAATATTATTGATAATTTTCCATGTTTCTCTAATATTACGACTATTTTCATTAAATCCTTTTCTATGATATGCCATTTTAGTTTTGAAAATTTCCTTGTTCAGTCTGTTTCTAAATTGTATTCTTTCCTATATTGCTCATTATTTCCATTGGAATTCCATTTTTAAATAACTGATCTCTTTGTCTGCATTTTACCTGCAGTTCTTTTGAAAACCATGGTTTGTTTGCTCTGCTTCTACTTTTAAATATCGTCGACAAAGGTGGTACGTACACATCTCTATACCCTATACTCTATACTCTTTGCTCTTTTAGTGCAATTTATAAACGCTAAAATTAATCTAATATAAAATAATAATCTTGATAATCTAATATTATTTAAAATACCAATGTATAATCTCCCATAAAATCCATAAATATTAAATATAAGTTAGTCAAGAAGTAGATGAGAAGGAAATTAAAGTACCTACAATTAATGTACTTAAAAATAAAACCTTTGAAGGATTTAAAAAAATTAATAACTCATATGTAACATTTAAAAGACCATATGCTGCCATAATACAGGGTGATTACAAATGATTCATCGGGTTTCGGATGAATGTATTTCACAAAGTATTACATACCAAATAGAGAATGATACATTCTATGAAAAAGCATATTTTCAATTTTCTTACACATGATTACAAATGTTCTATATACTCTTCTTGTGTTACACGACACGCATCAGTCAAGCTCAGCCCATACACGTTCGAACGTGTCCCTGTCAATGTACACCTTCGCAGCAGTGATGCGATCCTGGAGTTCAGCCAATGTTCTCAGGATTATTTGGCACTCTTCAGGTGGCCCCCAAGGTCTCCTGACCTTACAGTTTGTGATTTTTCTTTGGGTATACGTGAAAGACAATTTGTCGATAATGAACAAATATTTAGTGACATTATATTTAACTGTGAGTTATTCAACAACGAATTACTATTATCTATAAAATCTTGAGCACTTTCAAATCCGAGGCTCTTGTGTATAGTTGAGTTTTTTTTTTTTAGGGGAAGAAATGCATTTACGCACAGAGTGTCGGGCTCCTGCTACTGAGTAGCAGACTACCGACTAAAACTCCCCCTTTACTTCTGAACACTAGCCTGGAACCGTTTAGCACATTACTTCAGGCTAGAGTCATTTTATATTTGCCCGTAGGGCACTCTTCCGTAATGAATTATCTTCAGTGGCGATCCAGATCCGTCTTCTTTGTTCGGAGGATATCTTCAACAAAACTTGCTACAAGTTTCCAATGTTCTTCATTTTGTAGCATTACCGCAACAATATTGTCAGGAGATATCTCTACATCAATTTCATCTTGAAGAGACTGCCTACTTTGGACCCACCGTCCACAAGAGAAGAAGGTGTGATTAGCACTATCTACCTCATTAACACAGTAGATACAATCTGGTGAATCCACTTTCCCCATCTTCTTAAGATAAGAACTGAAGTACCCATGGCCAGTCAAAAACTGAGTGAGATAATAACCAACCTCACCATGTTTCCTCTCTGTCCAAACCTGCACCTGGGGTATCATTCTCCTAGTCCACTGGCTTCGGTGTCCTTGCTCCCATTTGATCTGCCAATTGTGAAAGGTTTGTGCTCTTGCTGTTCGTCTTGCATTTTGTAAACCTACTTCCGATTTCCTCCAGTAAATGTACTTGCGTTCTTTCGCTAGAAAAAAAATTGGAATTATCCCAGCAATAACAAGAACTGCTTCTTCAGAGACCGTGCGATAAGCAGATGCCACGCGTAAAGCACCCCGCCTCTGCACTTGTGCTAGTGACTTTCTATAAATTTCCTTATCCAGGGCATCCGCCCATATTTCCGCTCCATACAGCAGAACTGAATGGATGGCTGTCATCAGTAATCTCCTCTTACTAGATTTTGGCCCACCAACATTGGCCATTAGCCGACTGAGAGACGTTACTCCTCTTGCCGCCTTATCCGCAGTCCGTCTAATTTGTTCTCCAAAATTCAATTTATTGTCGATCATGAGGCCCAGATATTTTGCTGCTGGCCGCGTCTCTACTTGTATGTCTCCTACCTGTATTGGGAGTATTGTCTGAATTCTCTTCTTTGTTAGGACTACAATTTCTGTCTTACTAAGTGCTAGAGACAGACCATGTTCCTCCATCCAACTATTGATTGTACGCATTACCATATTGAGTCGCAACTGTGCCTGCTCGACACTTCTTCCTGCTACAAGAGCAGCAACATCATCTGCATAACCTACTAGGATAGTTTCATCAGGGACTTCAGATCTCAGCAAGCTATCATATGTGATATTCCATAGATCTGGTCCTAAAATCGAACCCTGTGCTGCTCCGGCTGAGACCCGTACCCTGCGTTGTCCTTCTGTCGTGTTATAAATCAACGAACGATCTTTCAAGTAGGAATTTATCATCCGTAAGAGATAATTTGGAACATGAAATGTATTCTCCAACGCATTCAGCATGTCACTCCACTTGACAGAGTTGAATGCATTTCTTACGTCAAGAGTAACAAAGAGAACCACACGACGAGAGTGGTGATTGTAATTCTCCGCCCGCTGGACAGCTGCAACAATTTCTTGTATCGCATCCAGGGTCGATCTTCCTGTTCGAAATCCATATTGTCTTGGTGATAAGTCGCCCGCTGCCATGATCGCTTGGCGCAACCTGACCCTCAGAAGCTTCTCAAAGAGCTTCCCTGTTGTATCGAGCATACACAGAGGGCGGTATAATGATGGTAAATCCGGGTCTCCCTTACCCTTATTAATGAGCGCCAGACGACAGACCTTCCAGCAGATGCTGAACACTCCTGCTTTTAGACACTCGTTGAACATTCGTAATATTAATTGTGGATGTAACTCGATTATTAATTTGAGAATCTCATTTGAGATGCCGTCAGGACCAGGGGATTTTTTGCTTCGCAGAGACTGAGTAGCCCTATTCAACTCATCCTCAATAAAAAGAGGAATTTCAACATCTACATCGAAATTCTTCTCAGGGATTGTTGGATGTGTTGGGAAAAGAGTTTGGACAATAATGGCCATACTGTTTGCATCCATGACGCACGGTGTTCTTTGTGACCCAAGCTTCTTTCTGACAATTTTATAACCCAATCCCCATGGATCAGTGTCAATATCCTCACATAGCTTCCTCCAGCTCTCAGCTTTGCTTTGATTTATGGTTTTCCGAAGTAGCTTCTTTGCATCTCTATGTTCGGCTGATAAGGCATTGGCATCATCCAGATTTCTTGTCCGTTGTGCAGCACGTCGGAGTCTAAGGCGATTCCGCCTCAATTCTGCAATTTCATGTGTCCACCAATATGCAGGGCTCTTCCGATGGTGTGATCTTAAACTTGGCATTGAGGTATCACAAGCCAATGTAAAAAGATTCATAGTTGAGGAAACGAGATTCTCAACATCAGCCTCTCCGTCAGGCTCCATATCCTCAATTAGTTCTACACCACTGGCTAACGCCTCCTTAAATGCATCAAGATGGATCTTATTCAAATTCCATCTCCGTTGTTTCTGAGTAGATAAGTTCTTCCCACTTATATTACTGCACACATCAAAATTAATATACTGATGATCACTACCAGTGTAGTATTCTATAACCTTCCATTCCTTGATGTGTGGTACTAACGTCTCAGAAGCCATGGAGATATCCGGAATGGTCTCTGTATAACCCGGACGCCGAAAGGTTGACACTGCGCCTATATTTAAGATCAAAAGCCCTGTCCTTGATGCCATTTCCAGAATGAACTTACCTCGGGAATTGGTATGTGGCATACCCCATTCCACTGCCCTGGCATTGAAATCCCTAGCTACAATGATTGCTCCAGTTGTATTAAGAATGGCATCTTCCAGAGAGTTTACTTTCTGACGAAATTTTCCCATTGTTTCATTTGGAGTAAGATAGACACTAAAATAGGTGACTCCTCTACTCTTTAACCAAACGAATCCCTTCCCGCTCCCATGTTCTTTAATTGGAATTTTTCCAGGGTCTAAGATCCAAATAGCAGAGGTGCCTAATTGATCTCTAAGCCAGAGAGGTGACTTCTTATCTTGGTACTGTTCACTAATTAACAGCAGATCAGCTTGTTTCTAGGCAGCTAGCTGGTACAACAGATGATTGGCTGTTCTACTCCTTTCTATATTAGCTTGTAGAACTCGGATCATTTTCGTTTCAGGTACGTCGCTTTCTCCAGGGCCTCTCGGAACACCTTACATTGGCCCGATCCGGCCACATGACACAAATCCTGCTGCGTAACGCCCCTCTCCTCGCATAAGACACACTTCTTTGGGTTGATGCAATCCTTGGCTTTGTGATCATTCTGTCCACAGTAGAAGCAAGACTTGCTTCTGTCAGGGCCCTCACAAATTTTGGCTATATGACCATAACTAAGGCATCGGTAGCATCGAAGAACTGATATTCTCCGCCTCACTCTACAACTGATCCATCCTACTTGAACCAAGCCTTCCCTTAGAAGATCATTTGCAGCTTTTTCTGGCAGAGTTATAACAGCCATTCTCTGTTTCCGACTGTTAGTCTGCGTTACCATAATCCTCAGACCATCCGGGGGTTCTTTAATAATATCCTTAATGGACTCAAAAACTTCATCTTTGGTCGTGAGAGCATCAAGATCTCTAATCTCAATTGTCACCCTCGGCTCAAGACTGCGGACTGTCGCATCTTGTCCCAGGATATTCTTCAATGAGTCGCTAAATGCCGCATTATCCCGATTGCTTTTCCCGAAAGTAACAAGAACTTCACCGGCTCTAGTCTGGGTTATAGACCTAACTTCCGTTCCTGTGTCAGCAGGATTTGCCTTTTGCCGAATCTCCCGTAACACATCGGCATACGACTTGCCTTCTGCTGGCTTAATTAACACAGCTGGCAGTCGAGACTTTGTTAGTTGCTTCTTGAGCATTTGACTCTGTCTCTTGCCTGGAGAATCTTCCCGCTGTAATTCAACCTGCATTTGATTCCTTTTCTCTCGTGGTTTCTTCCTGGACACAACCTTAGTCCATGATTCTACTTCTCCTCTTTCCGTTTCTTCCCTTTCTCTTTCGTCATCAAGAGAGTTTGATGCTTGTGCTCGATCAGTTATTGTGGTTTCGTCGACTTGTTGTTTCTCCTTGTACCTAGCATTCTTACAGAACACAATGCTGTCAATGGCCTCCTCCATCTCCACAATACCATCCTTCACATCCTTGGATATGTTTTTCTGTTTCGCCGCAGCAAGCTTCATCTTTTTAATAATATTATAGCATTTCTGCAATGCCTCTTCTTCCGTTCTCCTCAGTTTGTCAAGATGTTGGGATGGGAGAAGTATTGTATCTTCCGCAACTGCCCCATCACTCGATGACTCTCCCGTTATATTCACCTTAGACAATCGAGGCCATACCTCATTTTTCCAGTTCGCATCTCTTTCTTGGTTCGTTAGAAGACGATTCATATTCCGAAACTGGTAAAGCGCAGGTCAGGCCAGTGGTGTGGGAAGAAAAATAGCCCTGACAACAAAGAGTCCAGACCCTCCCTCTATTATCAAGTTCGTACCCAAGGTAGCGGGGCTCTAATGGCCGCCGAAGTAGGCCAGACCGTCTTACTGCCCCCTGACGACGGAACCTATAGGCTCTGTTGACTATACTACTAATCTAAGCTCAGATGGCTTTGGATAATACGATTAGATTACGTCACTTCCTGTCACAGAGGAAACTTCATGCTCTATGGGCTAATAGTACACGATAAAACGTAACCCCAAAATCACGTAACAAATCCAGTCTACACTCGATGAAGTTGATTTGAGGAATACAATTTAGTGAGCACCGTATGTTAAACTATGAACTACGATACACACTGACCTGTTCCCAAGCTGGAATACAATTCTCACTTCCACAAATAACATTTCTTTCCGATAAATACACCAGTACCACACAAGCACACTGTATGTCAAACATGGCCACCACAATAATAATAATAATAATAATAATGAAAGCAATATAATTATAATAATAATAATAATAACTATATAGTAATAATTATAATAATTCGATAAAATAGTGGCACTGCGTGTATAGCGAATGGACCAAAGCAAATGGACACATTGTTAACACGATAAAGTATTGATATAACATTTATATTATGAAATCAATAATATCAATAGCCTAAATCAAACTCATAAAAGTATTGATTACATTAGCCTAGGTGTGTGATTTGTATCCTATGTTATTTACGTGAACGCGTTATCTCTATAAGTAAGGGTGTTTTCTGTATGTACATTTGGAATGTTTTCCCTGGTGAAGTGTAAGTTATACCTGCATGTGTGTCTGTTAGATATGGGTTAGCGTCAAGACTACTGGAGCGAATGGCATGGAAATTCGGATGTAAGCAGAAGGCGCCACTAAAACAAAACTAGGCTATAGATTGTTTGTGTAATGCAAAGGAGTGAGGGGGCTAACAGGAAGCCTCAAATCCCAGCAGTAAGCCAATTGCGCTCGCTTGGGATAGCAATGCCACTGGGTGGGAACTTGCTGTCACCGAGGTGACACGTCCTGACATGGATGTCGCAGCATACTCGTAGTTCCAGTACATAAAGCCTGTGTTATAAGAATTAGCATGATATCTAACAACGATCGTGGAGTGACGAACTGCTATGCTGGCGTGGGTGAGCAGTAAAAGTTTGGTCTTCAAACTGAACTCAAGCTCGGCTGTCGGTTGGAATCTGGCCACGGGCATGGATATGATGTAAGTTATATGACTAGCTATGTGGTGCAGTGCAGTGGTAATGTTCTCAGCTGCTGGTTCCAAAGTTGCAGGATCAAATCCTGCCACCGTCAGTTGGCATTTAGAGGTTCGCAAATGCGAGGAAACCGTGTCAGTTGATTTACTGGCAAGTTAAAGATCCCCTTCCGGGAAACTTCTGGCACCACGACGTCTCAAAAAGCTTCTGTAGTTAAAAGGGATGTAAAACGAAAACCATTGTTACATTATCATCATGTCAAAACACATAATACAAGTAAATATAGATTAAATTGGAAATGGCTTTATGGCTAAAAATGTCATAAGTCATCAAATATTCCTACAATAGTTCTTTTTATTTAGATTATGCGTGCTGGCTGATAGTTTATCTGTTATTATCACCGGTTTAATTCTTGTCACCCTCCCCCAAGTGGTCTTCCCTTCAGTGCCTAATTCTAAGCAGAACAAGGTTATTGTTGTTTACGTCTTCAGTCGTTTGACTGGTTTGATGCAGCCCTCCATGCTTCCCTGTCCTGAACTAATCCCCCCAGGGGCTCACATCTAGTGGGACGTGGGTTGGCGACCACAGGACCCCAGCTGAGTCCGGCTTGCTTCCACTTACTCTTGCCGGGCTCCTCTCTGTTATCTTTCCTGTCGGCCTCCCTTGGTCAACTCTTGTTCTCTTCCGACCCCGACGGCATTAGGGTATCCAAGGCCTAGGGTGTCTCTTCCATTCCTGCCTTTCTTGGCCCTTCTCTCATCTTTCCTGATCCCTCATTCTTCTAGGGATCAGCCTTCTTTTTCTTTTCATTATAGTTTCTTTTCTCTTTAAGATTGCCGCCCTGTTTTTATGAATTGGCTCCCCGTGTCTCTAAATTACATTTTGTGAGTATTTGGAATATCAACCACATTTTGTAAGTATTTTCAATCTACATTGCATTTTGTAAGTATTTTCTATCTAAACTCCATTTTGTATGTATTTTCAATCTAAATTGCATTTTGTCAGTACAGTATTTTGAATCGCAGGCTTCCACAAATTGTGAGTATTTTGAATTTCAATTGCATTTTGTAAGTATTTTCAATTTCAATTGCATTTTGTAAGTAATTTGAATTTCAATTGCATTTTCTGTGTATTTTGAACCTAAACTACATTTTGTGCTTATTTTTCAATCTAAATTCCTTTTGTGAGTATTTTCCTTCTAAATTGCCTATTGTAAGTATTTCCACTCTACATTTTGTGAGTCATTTCAATCTGAGTTCCATTTTGTAAGTATTTTCAGTCCAGCTTAATTTCCGTTATGGTTTCCATTTCATTGTCATTTTCGCTATCACCCAGAACATTAGGGGCCGATAACCTAGATGTTAGGCCCCTTAAAACAACAATTATTATCATCATCATCATCATCATCATCATCACCTGAGCTAATCGTTTCACCTCTACATAGCCACCACACTTTACATCCGAGGCAATATGTTTAACATATTCTAATCTTGGTCTACCCCTAAAGTTCTTATACTCGGTGCCGATAACCTAGATGTTAGGCCCCTTCAAACAACAATTATCATCATCATCATCATCATCTTATACTCGACCCTTCCTTCCATAACTAACTTTGCTATTCCTGGATGTCTTAGTACGTGTTCTACCAACCTATCTCTTCTCTTCATTGGCAGTCGCCAGAAACGTCTCTCCTCTCCCAAACGTCTTAATACCTCGTCATTTGTAACCCTATCTACTCATCTGATCTTCATAATTCTCCTGTAACGCCACATTTCAAACGCTTCAATTCTCCTCTTTTATGCTGCGCCAGCAGTCCGAATGTACTGAGTGTAAATTGCGAAACTGTACGCGTGTTAGCCAAACAAGGTCCGTCAGTCTATCCACAACTAAGCTAACCCCTGCCACCAGTCTTCTGAACACTATTTTGTTAACTTTACAACACAAACCCGTCAACGAAGGGTACTATACCCTTATTTCCAGCGGAGATGATCCACTAATATCCACAGATGGAGATGGATCGCAGCACTGGCGAATACACTCCGGATAGGGTCAGAGGATATGCATAAATGTGCTAGAGAATCTAACTACTTAAGTACCGGTATGGGTTCAAAAAATACTCGGGAGATCGAGAATCAAAACAATCTCGGGCGGTGGGAGTAGGATCAGGTTAATGACAACACCTCCACCTCTATGGCACATTGAACTACCAATATACTACAAAAGATAATGCAAATTTCTATAAAAACGAATCAGGAATCCGTAAAGCACGTGCCTGCCTATTTATTTCAAACGACACATGTTACAAATAAAAAAGAGAAATCGCCTATTCCCTGTAGTAAAACATAAAATGTCTTCGCTATCCAAGCTCCATTAAATAAAACTAAAAATGAATACGCATTGGCGACAAACTGCTGTGCCCTAGGTAACAGGAGTCAACAATAAAATTAATATTATTACGTTACCTGAAGAAGCCTCCGTGGCTTAGGCGGCAGCACGCCGGCCTCTCACCGCTGGGTCCGTGGTTCAAATCCCGGTCACTCCATGTGAGATCTGTGCTGGACAAAACGGAGGCAGACAGGTTTTTTCTCCGGGTACTCCGGTTTTCCCTGTCAACATTTCATTCCAGCAACACTCTCCACTATCATTTCATTTCATCCGTCATTCATTTAATCATTGCCCCAGAGGAGTGCGTCAGGCCTCGGCAGCCGGCACAGTTCATATCCTCGCCGCTAGATAGGGGCTTCATTCATTCCATTCCTGACCCGGTCGGAGACTGGAAGCAGGCTGTGGATTTTTCACGTTACCTGAAATGAATTAAGTGAATTTACTCATGACGTAGGCCTCCGTCATTACAATTACTATTTGTTACTCTATACAATAACAAACTCTTTTCTCCTACACTATCTCTAGTTTAAATATAGTTCGTGTAAAATAATCTTCCTTAAAATCTATCAATAATTATAAAATATTATAGCAAACGTATCCACACTTTCTAGGTATATGTCTATTCAATACATCTACAGTATTTACAACCATTAACGAACGAGTTCTATTTACAACAAACCTTCCTTTAATTTAACACTTCTCCCTGACATTCTACAATCTCTTAAAATCTCCACTAAGCTTGGTATTATAAGTCAATCCTGGATTCTATAATCCGTACAATTAAGTAGAGATCTAGTTAAATGACGTATCTCTGATCGTTCTACATTAATAATAATAATTATAATAACTTTCAATAAAATAATAATTACCACAACAATAATACTCTCTCTCTAACGCAGAACCATTTAAATGGAATGCGAATTCATCTTATCAAAACGATTAGCCGTTCCTACAGTTTCAGGGTAATCGCATTGTCCATAAATATATAAAAATAATAATATTCTTCACATTGACTTCGACGAAACACAACAATATTTCTCTTACAATTCCAACAATATTCCTTTTCTATTCACAACTTAATATCTTCGCCAATCTGTCAACACAGATATCAACATTTCAATCTCAATGAAACACTGTCATCCAGCACATTGCCATAACAACAACTTGCTTCGTCTACCGGGAATACTATATCAACCTTCCTCAAAATATTATGTCATCGCAGCTTCATTCTTCACAATACATTTACGTCTGTATCTTAATGAACTTCTGACATGTCAACTTTAAATAACCCTTCTCACTGGTTGCAAACAATTCCATAAAATCATTACGATAAAATTATTGATCCTCTAGTTGTCCCGATATTACTGGTAATATAATAATATAACAAGTTCCATAGCTCTGATACATATTTTACTATCGTAATTCTATGACAATCTTCAATATCATCTAAGTATACTCCTTATGAGTATTTATCAAAACTTCAATTATCACAAAATATGACATTAATACTTTTCCTTCAGTATGCTTAATAACATTATATTGTTCATCAATTTTGACTTGCTTGCTATATGTTTAATTCATCATACACCAATTTTGTTAGAAATATACGTCATCTGACCTGACAATAAGTCGTTAATAACTTAACTTCGCTCTGATATAGAATAAAGATCGTCAATCTATCGTTGTTTCAAAACAAAATATTATACTGTAATAAATTCGAAAGTCGAATTATCAAACAAACTAAATCAAAACGTAATATGATAAAATCTCCATCATAAATTAAAGAAGTCCAAAAACATTACGAAAACTCGATTCAAAAATATAGAACCTGAATACTCGTACCTTCTCATAAAAATAATTAAATCC
Organism: Meconema thalassinum; assembly: GCA_946902985.2. Classification (NCBI taxonomy): domain Eukaryota; kingdom Metazoa; phylum Arthropoda; class Insecta; order Orthoptera; family Tettigoniidae; genus Meconema; species Meconema thalassinum. Next base: position 1,140,117,075 of record OX336389.2, read on the forward strand.
GTTGAATACTAACTTTAAAAATTCAAAACGAAAAACGATCAAAAACTAACCCAAAATTGAAAATACTAAGAAAAATGGCTAAAATGATAAACATAGAATAATGGTCGGATATTGTCGTACATCTCCAAACCACATAAATATGTGATACTCATAAAAGTTCTTGCTTCTACCTTTAGGCGCGTAAAGATGTCTAGAAGTGTTTTTTTCAACGTTGAATGTCATAAACAGAGTTTTCCTCGATTACCTCTGTCTATTGGTGCCATCGTGGATCTTCCTCGTTCTCCTCCATGTAGCCGTCATCTCCCTCGTTCGGGTAATGCGCCAAACACCCTCGTGGTGACCAATATGCGTCGCCTCCTTAGACAGCGTCTCTGGTATCTTCTAGAACTGGGTTCACCCTTGTTCTCTCGTACAGGAATCGAACTGGGTCCACCCTTGTTCGCTCGTACTGGAATATCATCTGTTCTTCTCAACATCCGTGTGAAATGTGTATTTGATATAGTGGTATCCATATTTATAGTCATATTTGTTGAAATATAATTTTAACGGTACATCAGGAGTAGATGGTGATCTCCTGTGTATAACAGTTCGTTACGTCACTCCAGAAAACCTCATTGTCTCCATAGGCTATGTTCCAATTAACATGTTTAGTTGCTCATCATCTCTCCTTCGAAGTTATTCAGAATTTTCCCTCTCAATTTCATTTCGACAACCATGGTAGTAATAATGTTCGTAAATAAATGTTCCCAATGCGATGACGTCTTCAATATATACGCCGCTCGTTGCACTTGCAATGTATTTCAAAAACACGCAGAATATCGTTTTCGATGAATAACTTGTTCACAACCATACACTTTTCTATACAGAAATCCCTCTTCGTATAGTTTATGTTCAATAACTTAACAATTTCCTTCCCTTCAATATTTTCGCTGACAGTCACTTCGTAAACCTATGTGCGCACTCGTTAGCTGCGTAATACTGTACGATTTCAAATTTCGACCTTTTATAATTTCACACTTACGCACTTGTTCAACAATGCCAAAGTAATCTTTATTGTTAGTTAACTTTAGAACTCAAAAACGTTCAACTGTGGTGTGTCTTACACCGTGTAATTTACTTCATTATTTAAGACAATGGTGCACTCCCGCACTACGATACATATACGTCCGTCCTCTACGAAGTTTTCGATCGAAGAAGCCATGAGTATCCTTCCATATCCCCCACTACTGCTCTAAGTTTAGCTTCATCATAAAAAGTCTCGTGCGATAAGTTGGCGGCTATTACAATATCCTTATTACTCCGTAATTAGACTTCCTTCTTCACCCAGGAATGTCCTAAAAATTCCAAAATAATTTTAGAAGTCATTTCAATAAGTCAAAATACTTCTAACTATCCTCGCAATGGGTGATGAGAATATTGATAATTGCGCCTATTATAATTTTCCTATTGGCTTCGATGAGTCACGTGGTATCTTCTTGATACGTTCCTGACTTGCGTTGCTGGTATGCGACTTGCTTTGCGGGTTACATTGCTGACTCCTGGTACTGGTTTCCTTGTCGGCTCCCTGTCTTCAAAGATAAACTGGTTTCTCTCGGCCTCTCAACTTGTATTTCCTCAGCGAATTTTATGATTGGCCGGTTCTGGCGACTGGCATAACCCTAGTATACTCATTTCTGCACGGTTCCAGGCTCGATAAATTTTAACATGGACTTCGTTTCATCAAAGGCAAATACACAATCATATGCATCGCAAATTCGAGTACAGTACTAAGAGTAGTTTATCATTTAATATATACGTTGCTCGTTGCACTTGCAATGTATTTCATATATATATATATATATGTACATACATATATTGATACCGGCCGCGGTGGCCGAGAGCCCCAACGCACTAACCCGTGCCTCGCAGGCAGCGTCCGCTCGAATCCACCTCTGCCGTCCTGAAAATGGTTTTCGTAGTTTCCCAATTTCACCACCAGGCAAATGCTGGGATGGTCCCTTTCAACAGATCCATGGGTGATTTATTTCCAATATCCCTTCCCTCACCCGTCCTGAAAAGGAAATGACATGGCCATTGGCTGTATAACAACCAAATAACGTTATATATAGGTTCATAGCAGCACCGGAGATCAATATATTCCATTCTTATCTTTTCGTTTCGTGTGAAGTACTAGAAATGTAGGATTTGAATTTCAATGTACCCCTGTAGTTTATCCTGTTTCTCAATAAAATGGCGCTGATGCAACGTGTGCCTCTGCTGTTGCAGGCAAAACCCCGCGCAGTGTTGATGGAGAATGATCCATTCTGGGCAGCACGTGGTAAGAAGAACATGGCAGCACATGATGAGTCATCCTCGACAGGACAAGGCAAGCGAAACACCGCTCAGGTCCGTGCTTTGGCTCTCAAGGACCCTTTCTGGGCAGCGCGAGGAAAGCGTGCGAAGACTTCACTCAGAGCGTTGTCCATACAAGACCCCTTCTGGGCTGCTCGAGGGAAGAGAGACATGAAGAAACTCCGCGCTCTTGGTTTAGAAGAACCCTTCTGGGCCTCCAGAGGAAAGCGAAATTTGGCAACAGTGAGAACTCTTGGTCTGCAGGATCCGTTCTGGGCTGCCCGTGGCAAGAGAGACTCGGAGAGCACCAACGTTGAAGACGACAGCTTTTGGACCACCCTCGAACACCGCAGTGCTCTCCATCACTGACTCTTTACCCGACTATGTTAGTTACTTTGTGCAATAAATGACATCTTCAATGAACCTTTCAATGAGTATTATTCACTCCTGACAGCAAGTCACCACGAGAATGAGAAGGTCCGCAATATATTCCCTCCCATCCATTCTTCACAACACATTTGTGCTTCCTATAAAACTTAAGACAGTCGGAAACCTTAAAATTTCCACTTTCTGCACAGGCTGTACACAGAAGTTATACAGCAACAATATAGCCATCATTTAATGATAAGGTCGTTGAATTCATTGCTGGTTGTTTAAAATAATAACTGAACACTCTAAAATAAGTAATCGAGGCAGACATCAAAATACGCAAGGAAACGATAACTTATTATACTCGTAACTTATAGGCCTAGGCCAATTATTCCCCGAAATATATGAATGTCTCCACGAAACAGGGGCTTGAACACCTTGAAAGTTGAAGGCACCCCCAACAAAGTTTTGAAAATACGAAGAGCATGTAAATCAAACAAACAAAAGAAAATACACAGCGTGATAAGAAATGTCGTGAACCGGGTCACGGTCGACTCTAGACAGGTCGGAAGGTTCGACCTGGCAACATTATAGCTACGGCTGTTGTCAGTCATACTTCGTCGCAAGCGCCTGAACAGCTGTTTGCTAGCAAGGGAGGCGACAAAGACTACGGAATTAATATTGGACTAACATAATATACATGTTTAGCAAAACATCTGTTTATTTTTATTTATATAAGACCAATAATTTATTACCATCGGAAATAAATGAATAACGTGTTTAATGATCGTGAAAAGTTGTTATAAGAGCCAAGCAGCTGATATTAGGCGAGAATGACACGGAAAACATTTACCAACATAGTAGTGATTAGCAAAATAAAGAACATACTTTTAGGTTTCTTTTCGTATTTTACTACTCTGAAGTGCGGTAATAAAAACATTGGCGGTGTTACAATAATAATAATAATAATAATAATAATAATAATAATAATAATAATAATATGGTGTAAGTAGATGCAATTGAGGGTTATGTGATGCAAAAATGTAGGCTATCTCCCATACTATCTTTACACTATAGGCCTATAAACCCTCAATTCCGCCACACATGTATGTAGATAATTTACTACCATTGTTGAAATTATTTGTTGCTGCTGGTATTCCATAAATGTATCAGATTACTGCAACTTTCTCTTCCCATAAAAGTTTGCTGATATCAACAGCATCATTCCTTGCCTGTGAATAATATTGTTTAGCTATACAAGACAATAACTGAAGGTATTTTTTCACTTAATAGACTAATTTCCACTCTACAAAGGCGCACATCATTTGGGAAACCAGTATCATCAAAAGAAATGTTTTAGACACAACTACTAACACCCTCTTTTGATCTTTACACTTTAAGATCATTGGCTCATTGGAGATCAATGCACTTAGGACATAGCTAGCAGTGTCAGAAATGTGGTACAACAGGTCTGATGGAACAGTGAGACCACCTCTGTTAAGGGCGTCAAAGTAAGTATCATTGGTAGAGGCTTCTTTTCTTACCAAACAATCAACACAAAGTGAACATTCTAGCTTTGAGGAGACCTGGAATGCAGCATAACCTGATACTTGCAGAAGATGGGAAGAGTCAATTTGAAAGTCAAAAATATTTGTTTCCTGAACAATGGGGCTACATTTGCAGAACCTGTCCCTTCCGTATTTACATTTTGTAAGTCTTTGTAAGTGTCAAAGGACCATTTTAGAACACCATACTTGGCAGATTTTATGCCTAAGAGAGATTTCAATCTCAGTTTCTTTTCTACCTCTAAAACTTGAAGAAATGAAACATTGTAGTTTCCACCCGATAACTGTATGTAGCAAGTGAAGCGTTCCTCAAGATTGTCTGTTTGTAACTTGCTAGGCAGCACAAACTCTACCTTAGGGGTTCGCAAACTGTACTGAATAAATTCAATCAAATCTGAAGTGCTCTGAAACGAAGCCTTATGGGTATCACGGGTTAACCCACCTTCCTTAACCCATTCACACTGTTGCAACCATAGTAAAAACTGCCTTAAGAATACTAGGCGGTCATCTTTAACACTGTAAAAGGGATTTGCCCAATCATTTCTTTTTTAGAGTACCTATTAGTTTCAATTTAACATTCACAATAGTCCACCACTTAAGGATTATGAGAATAAACTGACAAGTACCTTCACTCGAAACAGTTCCAGAACCACTTTGAAATTCGGATTTTAAAGCACTGTGAGTTGACTCGTGGAAAATATTGCAAGCTAGTGAAACCTTCTGTCTTTGTAAATTACTCGGATACAACGTTTTGCTATTTAGTTTATGTTCTAGTCTCAACAGTGGGCAGGCAAATTTACCACTGAGGTATATTGGTTTTAAGTCTGAAAACTTTGCTATCAAAATCTGGAAAATGCAGTGACTGGGAAGAATCCTACTTATTGATCCAACAGTTTCTTACGTTCTTTAAAATATGAACAAAGTCATATGTTAAAAATGTTTTATAAGGGGGAACAACATTATCAGTGGCATGACCTAGACTGCTGCCCTGGAGCAGCTAAACATGCTTCTGTTTACCCTGTGATTGTCTGGAACAACAGTGATAATGTGGCAGCCACATTTCTTGGTCAACTCGATAACAACTTTGATCAAGGTATACAAATCAGCTCCAGTCAAATTCTTCACAGGATAAAGAGCAACTATTTCCCTGAAGCTACCAAACAATGATGAAACTAGAAATCCTTGGACAGTTTTGTTGGTTTTCAGCACATCCATACAGATTCCCTGATTTATAATCAATATGTGGCTTGATGTAGATTTCATCAATCTGTAGACTAACCAGACGCTCTCTTTCTGTCAACTTTCTCATAATATTCTTAAAAAAAAATGTTCATTATTGCACACAGTTTGTGGTAACACTGAAAATATGGTGGTCAAGTTTTGCAGATATTTCATGTGAGGTAAAATTATCCAATACGTTGCTCTAATAGCAGCATAACAATTTGGAGAGTGCATATACATCACG